>JAOQGH010000023.1:50309131-50454574 GCA_025769975.1 Gallinago jamesoni
AACTTGCTAAGGATACAATCTGTCCCCTCATCCAAGTCATTGATGAATATGTTGAACAGGACTGGGCTGAGTATTGACCCCTGGGGGATGCCGCTGGTTACAGGCCTCCAACTTGACCCTGCTCCATTAATGACAACTCTCTGAGTGTTTATCACTGAGTCATCGACTTAGCATCAACCTGACCAGTCCACATAAGCTGAAGCCAGTGAACTCCACCTCAGCAGCAGCAGTTCCCTGTCACTGCCAGCTAACCTCTGGCACAGGGAGCTCCAAACGATTCTGCCACATCGCAGGCGCAAAATTCCTGCTGGTTTATGACCAGTTCTTACTGTAACTGAAGCAGCTCATGAAGGCTTATATGTACTAATTGTCTTCCAAATTGCCACAGTGGCTATTCGTTTTAATTTCACATTCTCGAGTGGATCGTGAGCTGCAGAAGGCAGAAAAATAGGCTAAATCAGTTTCTGCTTTGAATGGACAGTTTGTACTTAAGAAGGGGCCTACCTGAAGAATAGAAATGCAACCACATGGTGCATCCAATTCAGTGTCCACAATTTAGACTCGGGTACAAGGGAAGGGTACCTAAGAGACAGTTCTCTCTTTCTAAATATTCATCATCTTCATCCTCAGTTGTCATGGTAGCTCACTTACTGTTCACTTGGAACAGAAGCCAAGTGCTTAATTAACCAAATGCTGCGTGCCCTGGCTTGGGGTGGACTGAGGCCACAACTCCCAAGGGATGGGAAGCAGCTGCTCAGCACCCATTACAATTTCACTGACACTTCAGGGAATTAGTGCAATTAGTATTTGTGAGACAGAGGAGATTCTCAAGGCTGACAGTTTTATACAGGAATCCAGGGAAGGTAACTTTAATCTTCCTGAATGTAGGTTTTCCTGCAGAAGAGAATGCTGGGAGCAGATGCTGCCCTAGAGTGCTCAGATATTTTTCTTGGAAGAAGCCCTATGCTTCCATGAAATAGTTAGCAGGGGCTTGATTCATCTCTCATTTCTGTAAACATCCTAGTGTTTACAGCAACATCCCAATGTTAAGTACTACTGTACCAAATCCAGATGTCCCAACTTTATGAAGTCAACAGGGATTCTTCTGTGGATAAAGCAAGCTGCAGCTTGCTCTAGATGGATGTAACCAGAGCCAAAGTTTACTCTCGGTTGCACTGGCAGGAGCACAGAAAAACTCCATAAAGCTCCAGATTTACAGTGGAGTGACTGACAGCAAAACGTGGCCCCAGATACAAAGGAACCAACTTGTTTAAACATCTCATTGCAAATGGCCAGCAGCACACTAACTTTTGATCTTTCCTCCCAGCTGTGACTTCTGGTTAGCTTTTAGCTCTGTCAGAAGTCCAGATTTTCCCTTTCTCCTCACCATACAAACACCTTACAACTTTTTTTCTATGAACACACCATCATCCTTATTTGAGACTCCATGGATACCTAAGCAAAGGGAAAATAGATGCAGCAATAATTCCTATTTGTTTTGAGTGTGTTAGGAGGAAAAAAGCATTACCCACGCACTCCTGCTTCTCTAACTACAGTTCTACTTCACAGACCCCCTGTTCTCCACCTCCCTAGATGAGGGTTACAGATCCCAGTCATCCCCAGTATGCACCTGCCTTTCCTCAAGCCAAGGGCTCCCCACAGTGGGTTGTGGAATTGGCACAGGGAACATCCCTTGTGTGAGCAGCCAAGGAGGGATCCACTGCCCAGGTTCCTTCTCAGCCTTCAGTCATACTGAGCCTGGCCAGCAAGGCTGCCAAAGCCAGAGGGCTCCTCGGACTCCTTCACAGCAAAACCTGAGTGTGAAATGGATGATTTCAGGGCAATTCCATTCAAATCCCACCTTTCATTTCTTACCATATACATCATATTACATACTATACATATTAGTATTGAAAACTAAGGAGATTTCTCTCTGGTGAGGTGGAAAACAATTTATTAAAAAAAAAAAAAAAAAAAAAGGATAAAAGCATCCCCCAAACCTCTCTTCCTTAGCACAAGTGCTAGGACAGGTGATGTCATAAGATAGTGTCATCAGACACATCTTACTGAAAGTCTATTTTCCCATTGATTCAACAAAATTCCACTATGGAATTTCTGCGAGATCATATTTCAATAACTGGTCCCCAAAAAGCCTTGGTGCCTTCCTCCAACGTACTCAACACTCTCTTATTTGTTTATTCCAGAGTATGATTTGTTGATTCCAGAGTATAACGGAGCTGCAAAAAGCTTGCTCAACACATGCAGCATTTTTGGTAGGTGTTCCACCTTTCCATATAAAATCATCATCTCCTGCCTACTCACAGCATCAGCATTTCAGCATGTCAGATCATAAAACGCTGAAAATTGGTGTTTTTTTCAAAAGTCACACTTTCTTCCATGTTCATGCTAGGGCTGGCATCTCTTGAAGCAGACTGGCTGGCTCCTCCCTCCTTGCAGGACGGCTGTCAAAAGCTGATGGCCAAGGTGTGGGGGATGTGGAAGACGGTCTTGCTGAGCCTTGTGCACAACACCAGGGAACAGGGAGCGCTGCGATGAGCACCCCAGCAAGGCACCAGAGCCTTTTGTGCAGCAGCATCGATACACAGCACCACGGCAGCAGGGGAACAGCATCATCTAGTCTGCCCGTGGGCACAGGGTGCAACAGCTTCTGCTGCGTGGCTCCAGCACTTCCCCTGCCAGGAGATCTGTGCGACAGACAACTGAACACGAGCGAGCCCAGGCTGGCTACCTGTGGGCTCCGGAGGGCATGCCTGGCCTCCCGTGGCAGGATGGGGGATGCCAGGGCTCCCCTCGCCTTGCTGCCAGCCCCTGGCTTTGGGCAGGTCGCGTCACTGCCATCATCATCACCATCCTCTGCAGTTTCTGTGAGGTTTGGTTGCAGGTTCTCTCTCCCGGTGGAAATGGTCCACAGCCCACTTCATTTACCTCAATGGCAAATCTCTCTTTTTGGATTGGGATTATATCCCAAGCGGTTGTACAGTGCCCAGAAAAATAAGAACCTGCTGGAGTGCTGACTTAACACTAATTTAAGATACCTTATTTTTAATGTAATTTCTCAGTTTGGGTTTTTTTGAAATACATCAACTATTTTTTTCATTCTTCAGGTTCTATCTAGGTATAGATAAACAACCTATAGATAGGTTTTTTTTTTGTTGTTTTGCTTTTTGGGTTTTTTTATGTGGTTGGACTTGATCATGTCAAAGGTCCCTTCCAACCATTAAGATTCTGTGATTCTGTATAACTAACTACACATTTTTTTTATTCATTTTTGAAAATGTTAAAAGGAATTTAGAAACAGTAACACATGAACTGCAACACAGCAGCGGGCCAAAGACAACTCCTAATAATAGTACAGTTCTAAAAATCGCTCTGTTTATAATGGGATTGACCAGGACTGATTTACAGTTCTGGGAAGGAAAATATGATACAACTGATCCGACAGATGACTTTACCGAGAAGATGGCACAGTCTCAGCCTCTGTGGAGCACGAGACTGCTGTGAAGTGCTCTGGAGCAGCATCAGCTGTTTCCAGAAGGCAGCAGTTCTGGAGCTGGGTTCAACCAGCCACAGTGAAAATAATAATTATTATTTCTACATGTATTGTAATTATAATTTTGAATTACAGTTATTTACACAGGCAGAGTATTCCTATTAATTGATACTATTTAACAGGTAACGTCTATCAGACAAGGCAGTTACACACTGAGGAACAGAAACACAAATTATTAAGCGCTGTCTCTCAAAAGAGGCACCAGTTATTTTTCCACAAATCAGAAAAGTCAGGAAGAAAAAGATATTTAATAAATATTGCAACAGTCAGCATTATTTCAGTAGCAGGATAATACAAGACAAACCTTTGTGTTCACAAAGACTTAAAGAGCATGATGTGATTTTGACAGCAAATAGTGAATGCAAGATAAAGGCTATTGATGGGAATGTTAAGTTACCTGGAGACCAAGGGAACATTAAGTTGTACATTTATCCATCCCTGGTAATTTTCAAACAAAAATCTAGTTTTCTACTTTCTAGATAAATTAATTCATTGAAATGACAATGTCGATATAAGGTATCAAAACAGATCAGGTAATCAAAATACTCTTTCTTGGCTTATCATCCAGGAATTTCAGTTTTGGAATGCAATTGAAAACTGCTCTTTTCTCTCCTGTAAGTTGCTTTCTAAAAGTCAATAACTTGCCACTGCAAAAGCTGACTAGTTTCACTGTTTCATTACTTGAAGAATTCAACGAGTCTCTGTTTCCACACTGAAATATATAATTAAATTACAGGACATCAAACTGCTTGCAAATACCTGACAAAGTTTTTACAGGACATCAAACTGCTTGCAAATACCTGACAAAGTTTTTGTTAATAATTATTTATATAAAAGGAAAACATTTTCTATCAAAACCTGGGTAGTTTATAGATTTTATAGTAATTTGATTACTAAAAATACATTTGAAAAAAATAATTTAGAATTAGATCTTTGAATGTATCTCGGGACTAATTTGCAAATGATTTTTAAATTTAACTTTAAAAGTAACCAATAATAACATGAATAAATGAGGAGCTGGAGCAGTTGACACAAAGACAACTGACTGTTTTATTTTAAAATCTGTATCTATTTTGATTTAAAACATTACAAAGGCTCTATCTTTTTGTAAGCAGCAAAGTTATAGTTAAAAACTAATTCAGAGGGTATGAAAGAAATTTTGTACTGTCTAAAATTATTCTGTGTCCCACAGTACACCAGTATGACACCAAGGGAGTACTGCCTTCTGCTATTACATTGCTATGATAGATTCTGATTTAAGATTAAGTTTTAAAGCTGACAATTACTCCAGCATATCTTAAGAACATGGCTTACAGGGTTTCTCTGTTACTATAGGTGCTCCATGGAAATTGAAAAAGGGTATTATCAATGACAGCATTTTCTTCAAGAAAAATATACAACTTTCCCTCTCCCATGTCAGCGGCATCTGCTGAAGTTAAAGAAATCACCGCAGAAGCAGCCAGTAAACCAGCAAACGACATGTTGCAAAGCACAGTCAGTATCAAACTTCCCTCTGCAGTTCAAAGCAAAGATATGTCTTAAGACCTCTCTGTACCTTAGCCCTTCCAACTGCTTGCTCTGGTAGGAGCAAAAGCTGGAATTTTTTTCAGTTCAGTGGAAGATGAAACAATCTCTCAAGACATTAAGTCCAAGGTCATGGTTTTGGGCTTTAAAACCTCTCCATAGGATTGAAAGCCTCAAAAAACGACCACATGCGTTCCTGAAGTGCAGAGTCCATGGAGACCAACACTATTCAGAAAGCCTTTTCTATCAGTTTTACAACCAATTTGCACAGGACAGGACCAGACCCACCCCCTACCATACCCACTCTTCACTACTCTCTTGCGCTACAGCAGCAGCACGGCATGCCCTCCACTATGCAGAAGTAGAACATCCCTCACTTCATTCACTTTGTCTACCCCTTTGCTGTTTTCTGTCCTTCAATTCTATTTCAGAGGCTTTTAATGAGAGATGTAAATGATTCAGAGGCACCCACTTTTGTTCAGAATGAATAACAAAAGAGAAACAGGTGCTTCACAGGGAAAACAGAAAAGTCCTTTTGACTAGCAGTAGCTTGCTGATGCAGAAAGCATATGTTAAGAATTGTAGAGACTTTACAGAAAATCTATGCTTACGAGATGCCCGTTGATTACAGTATGCAAAAGGGAGGATTCCCCAGGAACATGTACGATGTGACCCTCTTCCAACAGAGCATACTCAAACCTTTACCGAGGCTTCTCAGCGCTTCGTTTCCCTGCCCAGCTGGACCAGGACTGGCTTATTGCCTTTCATGGGCTCTGCCGAGATGGAAGTTCACGAGCTGCAAAACTTCCCATGCACAATTAAAGTCCACTGTCTTGCCCCTTCAGAGACATTCATGCATTTGCAGCAGAACTGACTAATTACCTTTCCTTAATTGAGCAAAACTTGCCAGTTTATTTCAGGGAGGTCTATAAATGTGTATCTTAGGAGTTTGAACTGTTACTGTCTATAAATTTGGCTAGGGAGTCCTATGACTTTTCTAATGTGCACATAAAACATGTATCACAGGGACAAAACTTTTCAATATTCCCATTTGCTCAACCACTATAAAGCCCTGTATATTCATATCCCAAGATTTCAGGAAGAAAATGGCTTTAATCTCAAATTTTGAACACACAAAAATGTACCACTGCACTGAGATGAACATTAAGCTCCGATGAATAGGTTACACTTACGATCTTTCATGCTTTGTTTACTTATTGCTCCTATCAGTGACTCACTCCTCCCACAGGAAAACCAGCAGAAGGGCATTCAGAGGAAGGCTTTACAATTGTTCCTCAGATTTCCTCCCAGCCTCCTCCTCGTCTCCTCCAACTCCATCCAGTGCAGGGTCTAGCTCCTGTGCAGCATGTGTAATGGCAGCAGCAGATATGAACGGATCACCAGGACTCAGAGATCTTCCCTCCCTCTCTTTTCTGGCTGGTGGTGAAACACTCTGGGCTTTCTCACCCTGAAAGAGGAGCTGTATGACAATGTTTTTGTATCACATCAGCTTTGAAGACCCAACAACGGTGGTAACAGTTAGCACAGTATAATCACTTCCACAGAGTCCTACAGTGCTTTACTAAGGCTTTGTAGAAGACCAGAAGAGAAACACCACATGTATGTCCTGTCCTTTCCTTGTTGCTAGTCCTCTTTCTGTGTGGATCAGACACCCAGTGTGCTCTCTCTGGTATTTAAGGTTAGCGCTATAAAGGCAGCATGTGTTTAAGAGACTGGCAGTAAGCTACGGATCTTATGTCATATTTAGGTATATTTGCTGCAGAATAAAGCCAGTCTATATTTGTAAAAGTGATCCATATCAAAGAAAACATTGCAGGAAGGAGCTCTTAGCTTTACACCTGCGCTAGTTTGTTTACTCTCCAGTATGCTGGGCAAAGCTGGAATAGAAACTAATTCTGCTGCTTACATCTGCTGAATACATTCTTATAATATAAATATACATTAATATACGTGGGAGAAGGAAGAATTAGTATCATTATTTGCCATGTTGTGAAGCAATTGTCATTTTGTGAGCAGGAAATGGCCTTTATGTTAACAAACAGAAGAAAAGAAATTTTTTGCAACCAAAGTTTCCCATTTGCAGGACCTGGGTTGCCAACAGGGAAATAGAAGAGGCATTCCCAGGCACTATTGTTCCACAGCCCAATATAGCAATGTTTGGAAATTACACAAAAATACACATCCCACCCCCTGAAAGATTTAGGTTGACTCTTAGATTGCTTAACTAAATCTCCAGCTTGGGGATGTAAAAGTAGATGCTCATCATTTCAGGTCAAATGTGCCCTCTGTTCCCCTAACCGTTTGTTCCAGCATTGCTTCAAAGCCTTCAGTGCAGAACAGAAACTAAGCCAACTGCATTACCCCATCCCAGGTGCAGAATCTGGCATTTCTACTTGTTAAATTTCATCCCATTAATCACTGCCCAACTCTCCAATCTATCTAGATCCCTCTGCAAGGCCTCCTGTCCCTCCTAAGACTCAACAGCATCTCCCAGTTTGGTATCCTCAGCAAACTTGCTAATGGTGCATTCAACTCCTACATCCAGATCGTTGATAAATATATTGAACAGAACTAGAATTGAGCCCCGAGGAACAGCACTAGTGACCGGTCACCAGCCAGTTGTAGCTCCATTCACTGCACCCCTTTGAGCCCTGCCCTTCAGCCAGTTCTTCATCCAGCACACTGTGAACCTGCTCATTTCACTATTTATCTAGGATGCTGTGTGGGACAGTATCAAAAGCCTTACTAAAATGCAGAAAAACTACATCCACCGCCTTCCCTTCATCCACTAGGCAAGGGATGTCACTGTAGAAGGAAATCAGATTAGTTAAACAGGACTTTCACTTTGCGAACCCCTGTTGACTGTGCCTGATGATTGTATTCTTCTGTAATTGCCTTTCAATAGTACCCAGTATAATCTCCATATTTTTCCAAGAACCAAACCACAGAATCATGGAATGCTTAGAGTTGGAAGGGACCTTAAAAATCATCTAGTTCCAACCCCCCTACCATGGGCAGGGACACCTCCCACTAGACCAAGTTGCTCAAAGCCCCATCCAGCCTGGCCTTGAACACTTCCAGGGATGGGGCATCCACAGCTTCTCTGGGCAGCCTGTTCCAGTGTCTCACCACCCTCACAGTAAAGAATTTCTTCCTAGTATCTAAGGTAAATCTCCCTTCTTTCAGTTTTAAACCATTACCCCATATCCTATCGCTCTACTCCCTCCCTAAGCTCAGTCTAACCAAGATTAGACTAACAGGTCTGTAGCTTCCTGGATCTTCCCTCATGTCCTTCTTGTGAACTGGAATAACATTAGTTACCTTCCAGTCAGCAGAGACCTCCCCAGACTCCCAAGACCTTTGGTAGATGATTGAGAAGGGTCCTGCCATAACATCCACTGGTTTCATCGGCACTCTGGGATGAATGCTATCAAGCCCCATGGACTTGTGAACATTCAGCTGATATAGGAAACAATTCACAGTAACATGCCAGATCTCTGGCACTCCATGCTGTTAAGTGAGCATAAAAAAAACATAAGTCAGGACTCCTGCACTGTTTGATGAGAAGCTATGCTTTTGGTTAGGAATCCAAAAGCCACATTTTTGTAAATAAACAATGAAAGCACTATCTTTTTATATAAGTAAGCCATAAACTTGCAGACCTTGGAAAACCTCTCATCACAGACATTTTCAGTTTGCTTCTCTACCTTCACATTCACTGATAATTATTATTCCCATATCTAGTCATTTAAAATGGGAGCTATTAATGTAAGCACTATTTGGAACCACAGTTTTTGACATCGATATATCATTTCTCAGAGTGAACAGCAGCTGTAATATTCAGTGACATTATGTTTTACAGTATTAAAAGTCTCTGAGGACTATGAGGAAACTGGAATGTTGCTGCCCTCAGAGTTCCTGGAGTGTCTGTACAGCATGATCTCCAGTACACTGTGGAATAATTTAGGCTGGAAGGGATCCATGGAGGTCATTTGGTCCAACACACCACTGAAAACAGGGCCAACTTCGAAGCTGGATCAGGTTGCTGAGGGTCATTTGAGTTCCTGATATATTCAAGGATGGAGATGTCACAGTTTCTGGGCAAACTGTTTGATCAATCTCATTTTAAAAAGAGTACACTACCTATTCTATTTCCCTTGCTGCAAACTGTAATCTGCAAAAGACAGTAAACCTCAAACCAAAATGTACAAATAAGACTAATACACATTACAAATATGGGAAATAAAGATATATTGTCTGTAAATGTACTCAAATAGTCATTAGTACAAAGCATCTAATTGGTCCAGAAGGACAACAGACTATACATGCCAAAAACCTAATTCTTGATGCAATATTATTCATGTAAATTCTGTCCACAATTGCTGTCAGTAGCAGAAAAACTGTCTGCCATGCAGATAGGCTTAATACCCAAACGGTGCAACATAAATGTATTACGACTGAAAAGAGAACTCAAGAAGCTCAATAACTATATGGCAAATCTATTCAGCAGACCTGATTAGAGTAAAAATTCTAAGATGAGATTCTTAAAGGACTCATTGTAATTTCAACCTCAACTAAGATTTCTAAAATAAACAAAAAACATTGTCTACTGAAACAGTAAATATTGTAATTTGAGGGAAGTAGCCTGTTGCTTACGCATAAACATGTGCCCAGTCTCTAAACACAAAATTTTGTTTAACAGAGTAATTGAGGTTGCTTCTGTAATAATATTTTGAACAGAATAACTATTCTGTTCAAAAATGATGTTTTGTAAATGGGTATCCATAACCTATGCCAAAAGGCTTAAAATTTATCTTCCCTACTTTCAACAGTCTAAAAGATAGTCTAGCTTTGTTTCTAAGCTCTTTACTGTCAATACAGATGGGGTAGAGTGATCTCACATATCTAAGAATAAAATTTCACAGAAGTTTCACCTCTCTCCACTGATTATCTAAGTTAGACTAGGTACCTAAAAATTAGACTGCCTACCTTAATTTCATCTACTTTGAATATTTAGATTGATGCATCTTTAAGGGGAAGAAAAAAATCAGGGTAAGAAAATGTTCACAAGCACCAAATTATTATAAAGCACTCAGCAGCTTAACCAATTAAGTTTTTAAAAATTCTGTAACAAATGCATTCCTTTTTTTTTTTTAACAAAGCACTAAATTAGTCATGGCTTCAAGAAGAAGTGAAAACATGTATACTAAGTTCAAGTATTTAACTGATTACCAGACCAACACACATACAAAAAGCATAATTTAATTAGCATCATTTTGCAGTAGGCAAGCATTAACAATGGAATTTTTAACTGTCACAAGTCTTTATGAATATCTAAAGGCCTAATACAAATATCTGAATTATTTGACTAGCAAAGATTAGTCATTTAAAGTGTTACCAATAAGACGTTCAATAACTCTGCATTAAATACTAACAAGCCCTTTCTAGAAGAATATTAATTTACAGTCATTCTTTCTAACAATTCTTTGTACAGTAAAAAAAATTAGATTTCTGTTTTTCCACTTCCCTTTCCCACCCAACCACCCACATAGTTTTGCTCTCAGACTGAGCTACTAGCCAATCAAACCTGATGGTAAAAATCCTCTCAACCAAGGCTCCAAGATCTCAGTTTTAGCATCCAGGTCAAATTCTCTTTGGGAATAAAATCCATATTTTTGTATAATGTGCAAAGTGCAAGTTTCTTCCAGTGCTATCAGAAGAGTGTGCTGCTAAGAACTTCACCACAGAGTAAAACAGTAACAATTAAGACTTTGATTTCCAATAGCTTTGTTACATACAAATGTTAGATGATATTTACAGGAATGACAGATCAGGTAGATTATATACCGGTGCTTTATAAGCCAGGTATGTTCTGATTTCATTAGGCCAAACCAATGTTTTTACTCAAGTTCTTCAGTTTCCTCTGTAAAAAGGTCAGCCAAATCTGCCACTGTCAGAACTGAGGCTTCTGACTGTTTCATGGAAGAGCTCGTGTGGCTGTGGGAAAAAAATTGCATGCAAACATCAGAGAAGGAATCAATTTAAGTACCAAGCTGTAAGCACTGAAGACAGACCACATCGCTCAGAGTCCAATAACTCTTCAGCTTTGAAGATCAGCAGGAAAGCCAACTTTATCAGGGAAGATACATACACTGATCAACTACTTCTCTTGCACATTCTGAGTAAGAAACAAAGTCCATTTACTGTCCCTAGCAGTGGTCACACCAAACACTGCAGAGGCAGCAGAACATGGCATAATCTACTTTGCCCTCTTAACGTTTAAAGGAATTGGCTTCAGCTTCCACGCATTAGGTTTGATATTACTTTCAAAACATTAGCCCTCATTGGATCATTCAACCACTGCATATTTATTTGAATTTTATACGCAAAAGTAACAGATACGGAAACTGATTAAATCATTCTGTCAAAGCTAAAGCTGAACTCTTTCACAACTACCACCTAAAATACACATGTAAATTTTTAGTCTCAATTTGTAACAGCCAAAAACTGGAAAAAAACCTGATTTTCTTAAACTAAGGCCTCCTCCTAGATTTGCTATGATGTGCATACAACATAAGGAGGTTCAAAGCTCTGAAAATTTCTCTGTAAAGAATGTAAATACCACTTTTGTTCCACTCCCAGTCTGTCACTGCACACCAGACTGACTTATGAGCTGGCATCTGGAAAACTCTCACATTGATTGCAAAACCAACCAGTGTGACACAGAACTGACACACCAGGCTTGAAGAATTTAAAAACAATGAAGGAAGGAATTAATGTCTAATATTAGAGCTTGTAAAAAATGCTATTACTCCAGTGGCAGGCTTAGTGTTACTCAATTAATTGCAATGTTTTTACACTAATGGAAATAGGTAAACTGAAAAGATAAATCATAACACATAATTTATTAATTAGTTGTGCTTTTATGAAATAAAATATACAAAATGCAACTAAAGTATTCTCCAGGGAACTAAAATACTTCAAGCTTCAAGTTACGGGAACCAGGGGAAAATGTCAATTTTTCAAGTCTTAAAACTTTTTTGTCAATGAAAACAATTTGAAGGAGAACAGTTGAAGTTGTTATTTAAGATATGCACATCTAACTGTAATAAAAGTACAGTTGAAAACCACCTTTTCATTTTCAGTGCAGTAAAGATGTTTTAAAAAAATTCAACACATACCTTCTATCTACAGTTTTCAGCATAGTCTGCATTCTCTCTTCTATTGTTGCTTTTATCAGGAACCTATGAACAATGGTAGATCTGAAGGTGTTTAAAAAAAGAAAGCAAGGCCAGAAGTGAGCAGAAGTTATGCTGTTACTGTCAAAGTTCAAAACCACATTTTTGTCTCATACTAATTATTGTAAGAGCGCTGAAAAAAACGCCTCTGAATTCTAAAAAAGAAATCTTACAAAGGGATTGACAATTTCCACTGACATTTAAGCACGCTTAGTGCCTCCCACAGCACACACTTCCACTTGGCTGGGTCACATACTAAATAAATATAAGCTGTATTAACTAAAATCCTAAAGCAGATGCTGAGCAAAGTTCCGGTTTCTGTGTCCCTACTATAAACGAACAGTCCTCAAGAGCCTGTCCTTTAATGAAATTACTTTGGCCCACTGATTATATACAATGTTTATACTGACTTGCCACAAGTCAGTCCAAGAGACAGAGCTCAGTGATGGATAATTAAAGCTCATTCCCAGGATTTTAACAATATTGTTCTTGAAGATAACATAATACTATAATTTTTTTTAAAAGATCAGTAACTGTAGTCAGCAAACACAAAATTGTAAACACCAGTAAAACATAAAACCCAAAATGTCAATAAACATAAGACGAGAACTCCATTTACAAAGTAACATTCAAAAACAAAGATGCAATAAAAAAAAGAAATGTCAAGTACAAGAAAGCAGGATGGAAAGAGTCAGCTCCAAAGATAAAAATGAAAAATCAGTCCAGATCCAAAATATAAACATTCTTCAAGATATGAACCCTTGAAAGCGCTTGGATGTTTTTCAGATCTTAAGTTGACGCTTTGGCAGGTAATATTACACTGCAGAATTCCGATTCTGCAGATTTGTGATTCATAGGCAAAGGCCTACCAAAAAAAAAAAAAAGTAAATAACTCCTCAACTGAACTGCTAATAGTTGCACCACCAAAGGTGAACAGAGTATTCCCTTGTGTTCACTGTACTTGAACACAGCCCTTTTTTCAAAAAAGCCCTGCTGAAGTCTTACTCTTAAGCAGTACAGCACACATTTTTGCTGGTTTTACCGCAAGGCTTTTGCCAGACCTTTTGTGCCAGCATCACATAAAATTATAATGCAGGCTGTTGCAATCAATCTTTCTTATGCCCTCACAGTTAATTCAAATTCAAATTCATCATACCCAAATATCCACCTGTTCATAAACATTCTTTCAAATGCATGCTCATTCATGCCCTCTTGCTTTACCACCATTCCCAGAACATAAACCCCACTATTATTCTAGAATACTATTGCAGAGTTGATTCCAGCTAATTTTCTTCTTCACGTGCAGGTCTTTTTTTTATAATTTTTTTCAAGTGACATGAAACCTACGGGAAAACATTTTATCTGTTCAGGACAAGCTTTTCAAAACCTTTGTTAAGTGTTCAGTACTACTGATGTAAAATCTGCAACATTGAAACCAACAAGAGATATGCAAACTCATTAATGTCTTCAAAAAGATCTAGACCAGGGTGAGGGCAGAACTATAACTTTTTTTGGGAGGAAAAAAAACACCAAAGAAAAATCTTCCCCAAAACTCCCCAACAACTCACGCAGATCCAAATCTAGAGCTGGGAATGACCAGCCAGAAGGAGTCTCTCAAGAAAACTATGAAGGGCCATGCCTAAACTTAGCCACACGTGACATGAATGGTGAGCTGCTCAGACCTGCAAAGCTAAGACATTTCTAGACATGCTTGCAAGCAGAATTTCGAAGTCAAAAACTAAGGCATCAACAGCACACATAAAATAAGACAGCAGCTCAACAAGTTTTTTCAGGATTTTGGACGCAAGAGTGTATACTTTTCCTAAATGCCTAAATACAATTTGCTTCTGCATCTTACCCCACAGCACAACAGAACTCCCTAAAATACACATTGTGTATTTTCAGCAAACTTTTTTTTATATTTTAATCTTTTTGACCCTTATATGTTCATCTTTAAAAAGACGATTCCTATGAATACCCGTATCTCCAAAACTGAGAAGTTTGGTGAACTAGATTTATTCCAATTACAGTATGCAGTTCTATTCTGGACCACATCTAAACCACTCAATGACTCTTACTTTGTTTGGCCAATGCGATGTACTCTGCCAATAGCCTGTAGCTCATGTGCAGGATTCAGAATGGGTTCCACAAGCAGAACGTGAGTCGCTTCGATGATGTTTAGTCCATTGGAACCCGTGTGAAGAGGCAGCAGCAAAATATTGATGTTAGGATCGTATTTAAATGCAGAGAGATTTTCCTAGAAGGGAAACATCACTGCAGTGTGACAGAAGTTCCCCAATAAAGAGCGTGGGCGGCATACCTATATTTTCATGAAATTATAGCAGCTACTACAGGCCCCAGGGTGACAATCTTGCAGTGTAACCGATCCAAGACCTATCAGCCCAGAACAAATACTTGACATATATCAGGAAGGCAAGAACTTCTTGCAACATTGAATCTCCCATCCTTAGCATCCACGTGAACTTTCTCAAAAGTGAATGTACTGTTTATCTCCAAAGGTTTTCAATTGTCACATTTTGTGGTTATGATTTCTAGAACTAGTAAGTTAGAGATCAAAGCTCCTGCCAAACAAATTTGCCGCTCTTTCAATTCTCAAACGAAGCAATGAAGTAAAAGGATCAAATTAACTTCTATGGATTTTCCCCACCAAAAGTAATTTTAAGAAAGTTATCCTTTATGTACCTGAAATTTACTAATTCCATTGATCTGAGAAAAAATCATGTTGTTGTCATACAAAGCTTTTGAAATTATGTCCAACACATCTTGCCACTGTAAAAAAGAAATAAAAGAAAACCACACAACATGATAAAAGTAACTTAACATTATAAACAGCAATGACAACTAAAATACACTAATTAAGTTCTCTAAGAAAGAGCTGACAAAAAAGGCTTTTCAAAATACTAGCATTTGCAATTTATGAAAAAGAAAAAAGATTTATGTTCTAGGAACTGAATCTTTCCTAAAACTAAGTAAGAAACATAATTAAAAAGATCAGCTTGAATAAAAGAAATCAGTAGCCATCACAAATGGCTTTTACAATGTATCAAAAAAATCTGGACATTGTATTTAAAAACACCTAGAATTTCTAATGTTCCCATACAAATCTAAGCGTTTGCCCTTTAAAGAAACAAGCTTTTACATCTGTTGACTATGGTCATTGTTCATGTCCTAGTTACACCAATTGCCCTACAAATTCTCAAAACAATCAAGTGGCTGTACAGAGTGAGTCAACATATTGGTAGCTAAACTGATTCCTGAAAATAGCATGACTGCTTTAAACTCACACACACAAAAAAAAGACAAGATAAAAATGGTAATTAGTACCGTTGAAAAGACTAAGGATTTAGCCCCTGGATCTTTAAATTGAATTCTCTTCAGCGTTCGGACCACAGCTTCCACTTTGGTAGAGTGACTTCCCTTTGAAAAGTCAAAGAACAGTATTAGTAAAGTAGGGTATTATACAACTCCTTCCACGTTTGTTGTTTATTTAATAATGTTATGTTAGGACTTTCACAGATCTTACACAAGTTTAAAAATTAGCAACCTGAAGGAAGGGCAAGTTAAGCAGCACTGAACTGCTCTTACACGTCCCTTACAACACAGTGCCACGGGAGGAGCCATCTGTTTCTGCACGGGCCGCAGGCAGCAGAACAAAGTGCTGCACAGATAGACCAAGCTCGTGCTGCTCCAGGCAGAACGGGCAGCCCAAGCACTGCAGTTGCACCAAACACAGCAGTTGGGCCTCCTGAGGTTTAACTTAGTGGCACAACCTTTAAAGAAATCTTCCAAACACACATTTACCTTTCCCTCCCCTCACATCTCTTGAAAACTGGAAATGAAAAAACTTAGACGAACACTATATCTGTTTCTTTTGTTTCTCACTCTGGCTAAACCAAACTTATCCTGAGTCCTATGAACCTTGTTAATTATATTTAAAATAATAAGGAATAGGTAGATATAATTAAAGTAATTCTTGAAAGATTACCAGCTGCAATGGAATCACCTTCACATTCTGCATTCAGAAGTATTTCAGTGCTTAATGAATCCAATGACTACATTCTACTTTCCAATTTGATTTCTGTACTGCTCCCTTTTTCCTTAAGTCAGGGATTCCAAGAAACAGTTCTTTTAGTATCTCCCTCTTTTTCCTTCAGCATGTACTTCATATTACAGCAATTTAACCTAATGAGTTTTTTTAAGAAGGCTTTATTTAATTTCCTCACTAGTTCTTACACACATAATAATTTCAAGCTGCAGTAGGTTCAGATGGACAAATATTGTTTTATTTCTGTCTGCACCTGTCCTCTGAACATTGAATTAACTATGTTGGCTTGCTACAATGACAGATCAAATTTACTGAAGTTATGCTGCTTGCAGAATTGGCAGAGAAGGAAGTCAGCAAGTCTAAGCACAAGTTGGGAACCAATGCTGGGCTGCTCAACCACTCAGATGTTATGCAGCTAAATGAGTACTCCAGAAATATACATAAAAGGTCTCCCGCAGACTGTTTTACTGCAATAAGGAGTACCATTAGATTTCCCAGTCTTCTGTAGTAATTCCAACTCTGTGTCACAGACATAGGAGTAAACCAGCTTTTCTCATGACATCTCTGTTGCACCTGGTAGACATTAACACTGTTTCCAAAAGTCAACCAGACAATTAAAAATGGTCAGTAGGTGTTATGATCTGCAAGGATGAATGACACGTTTGCAGCCCTAGGGCAGCTGCTTGCCAATCATAACTATCTTCAGTTAGGATATCTGAGAGTAACTTGGTATTTCCTCCACATGCCAGGGTCCTTTATGTGCTTTTCAATGATGACAGTTCTTGCTTATCTGCTCTGACTGTCTTTTCCTCAGAGACTTTTTTTGGACCTTATCACAGGTCCTACTTTTCCCTGCTTTAAGAGATATTAGCTTTAGCCACCATTGTTGATCTTTCCACCCTTCAGACTTTGTGACTCAGGTGTTACAAATGTGACTGTACAATATCAGTCAGAGGAATTACAGCAAAGAAAGGAAAAGCACAATGTTCAAAGTGGCCATAGTCTTTTTGCTCTAGTTTTTAAAGAAGGTAACTCAGTGTGCAAAGTTCTCCATCCCTACGCTTGCATTATATTAGGTAAACTGCATCAGACTTGTCATTGAACTAACAATTGACGAAAGCTTTGGTTCATAGCACTCAAAAATTTTCAATTCTGTTCTCAATATTTATAGAGAGATGAAACTGATAGAAATACCCCTGCTATTACGAGTTCTTGGTTTTCAGTCTGTCTTAAAAAAAAAAAAGTTACCCCACTCATTACCCATACACCTTCAGCTTGTTATTCTGCTGAATATCCAGGTCAGTATAAACAAATTAGCTAGTTCTAGTTAATTATGGACCAGCACAGATTAGAATCAAAACTGCCTTCTAACAAACAATTCCTGTCTCAGATTTCTGGGCTGGCAATAGCCACTGCAATACTGACCAGGCACTGGAAGCTTTTACAGAACCAAAACGTGCAGGGATGCCACTAATCTCTCTCTGAGCATAAAATGCTCCCACTTATAGTAGTCCTTTTGCATCTAAGACATTAACTTAAGATGGCTAATGCTGGTAAAATAAAGAGCAAGATGTATATTACACAACAGAAGAAAAAAGGGAGAGGTATTGAATACTGAAATTCAGTACTGTTGGATTTCAGAGGGACTGAGCAAGTTCAGATGAAAAAATGAAATCTGAATAAATCACACAATTTTCATACAGATACTGCAAGATATTAATCATAACCTCAGTATTCTACAGAAAGCATAGTGTATTAGTTATTCCTTGTTAATTTTCCTTAAATGAATGAGGTAGAATTTTTTTACCAATGTTTCTTGTTTTGACAGTACATACAATGAAACTACAGTATAAATTGTCAATTTTTCAAGAAATAAGAATTGCCCTTGCTCAAGATAACAAGCAAATTCACACAGAATTCATATTTTTGCTTTGCCTGAAGTTTTTGATGCAGAAATACTTGGAAAAACACTACAAACCTTTACACAGGACAGTAGATGACATGTTCCTTCTGTGGGTTATTTATGAAATTTAGTTATTCTATTAATCCCATTTTTTGATGTAATTTATGAAACCTATTTGAAATTTTCTTGCTAGAAACAGATTATTACCTCTAAACCCTGAAGAAATAATCTGTTAAGAATGTGTATGAAGTGAGGTTCTAATACCTAGCACTTCAAAAATATAGCTTATTTACTCCCCCTGGTGCCACATGGTGTCAACTACTTCAAATCTAATCATTTGAATTAGGAAGCATCTAGTCATACAATGGAATTCCAGTTGCCCAGGGAGGCTGACATAAATAGTGTGAATGTAGTGCAGGCCAGCAAGCCCAGTACACCCACAAGGTTCAAGGAAACTTCCACAGATACCACAGAACTCTTTGTCTGCACATTTCATTATTACTTTAACTATACTAACCAGATTAAAACTGATTAGTACAAAAAACAAAGCAAAAAACCTTTTACTTGACAGCAAAATGCGTATCCTTCCATGGGGAAGAATGCAAAACCATTAATTTCCTGTGAGAAAGGCCTATATACATCATGTCCAAGTCAAAGAAAAAGAACTATATCTGTTATAATTGAAACCAATTCTAAAAGTGAACCTACTTATAAAACTATACAACAAAACACAGAAAACATACACTGTTGAAAGTTTTGGGCAGGAAGCTCACATAAACAACATTCACCTTTACAGGAATATCATCCTCCTGATTGGCAGTTTCTGCAGTGAAGACATATGATATTTCTTTATGAGATGTTGTCTGCCTGCAAATGGCACATTTAATTGAGCTCCGGCGGGTGCCAACGCTGTACTGTTCAATGATGATGGCTATACACTCATTACAAAAACAATGTCCACACGTCAGCACTGCCCACTATGGAGAGAATTAAAAACAAAACAAAACACAACACAGCATCAGTTTCAGATCAATGCAAAAGAAAAACAGGGTACTAATACATGATAAATTACATTTTCATAGAAACATCATTTTCATGACACTCATCAGATTAAAATTGAAGAATTTTAGAATTTCACCTCACCAGATACTAGAAAGCATGTATTTTAAAGTTTTCCAGCACAGAAAGATTCTTGATCCAAGCAGTTCTCTGTATTTATTATTAATTTTTTGCATTTTCTCAGGTTTAAACTTGAAGAAAGACCTTACAGCCTTTCATTTCTATGAATAATGATTCCTAATGCATAGGTTAAGTACACAGATTAACTATTTACAACATTGATAAAAAATGTTTGTATTGGCCTTCTGTAAAAGTCTTTATCTATACATTCATACTAGAATCAGTCTTTATTAAAGAATTCCTAATGACAGTGCTTTGACTTTTACATCTTGTTAAGTCCTAGACAACATCTTTGGATTTAAGAAGAAAAAAGATCTCGAACAGAGAAGCTATTTTTTTTTTTTGACAGAATGCATTAGAAACAGAAGATTGCATTGCAGAAGCTGTCCTTCCTTTGAGGGTCTAGAACACCATCCTAGAGGGTCAGCTGTGATCTACCTTTACTTTATATACCAATGTTTTTGCACCTAGAAATAGCCATCCTAAAAAAACAGTCAATTTAGTTTGACTGTACAGGAGTCCTTTCATGTTTATACCTAATGCATGGCTAGTAAATTATAAACTAAAGTATAAACTATGGCTTTTATGATATAGGTCAGTTTTGATTAAATCTCACTTAAATTTCAACTCCTGCAGTTCAGGAGTTAAGTGCTGGGAAAAGGAATACAGATTGTCAACCTTTATTCTATTGGTTTTTACCGCTATTTAATAGCTAATATTTTTTTTTTTAGAGTCTAGAATAAAAGAATACTCTCAAATAAAATCAGTTACAGTAAAACATAACAGTGTACTACAGAAGCTTATCTATTTCTTCATTCTGTTAAAAATGGCAAACAAATTTTTCTGACAAAAGTATGAAAGCAAAACTTCAGAGCTAAGACAATCAGCAACACACTGATTCCATTTTTGGAACACTTCTGTCAAAACACTTAAGCATTGATGTTAATGGCTAAAGGCAGTAGAGGTGCTTGTACCTGAGCAAGATGCTACTTCAGGGGAGAGGTTGGTTGATACGTTACAGGAAAGGGCTTATTTCTCCTGTTTTGACACAATGTTCATTTAAAATCAAATATTGAAAATTTGATAGATGACTGACTCAGATCTAGGTAAAGACATTCTAAAACCAAAACCTGATGACTAAATATCTTACCTGTTTTCCCAGTTGACGTGCACAGATCGGACATGGTTCTGGGTTAACTCCCCCAGTCGTTTTATCCTGAGACTGAAAAAAAAAAAGAAAACTTTGTGTTTCAACAAAAAAAAAGTTATCCTATACTTAAAACAAGCTTCTAGAAAAAATGAATAACAAACTCCTTTAAAAATGTTTTCACTCATGAATAAGTAAGTCTATCTTGAGGAGTTACAAAATATGTAGTTTACGGTAAGTAAGAAGAGCCCTGTTCATGCTACATCTGCATCTCTACTACAGCTTTGAAAAATCCTGGTAAAATAAAAGATTCAAACAAGAAATTCCTCATATTTCCTTTCAGCTTTACATTGTTGTAAAACCACTTACATACAATTAATCATGCTTAACTGTTTACTTAAGCATAATTGTACTTATTTGAACACTATGATTGAAATAGCATAACATAGATGGGGTTTGTCTGTTGTTGTTTTTTTATAGACCCGCTTGTCATTCTGTTTAAGCTCTTTGTAAAATAGTAAGGGTATGTGGAGAGATATGTAATTCTACAAGGCTTCTTACTAAAAATGACTCAGTTTTAATAAAAGTTTTAACCATCTAAAACTAGTTCGTAGTTTTATAACTACATAATTAAGCAAATAACCAATATATATAATACTAAATAACTTCATGACTTTGCAGTAACTCAGAGAACACCACACTATATTGCAACATGCAATGAATCTTTACAGTAAATAAATTTTCTTTATAAGTTTTACAAGTTTTAGACAAAAATAATAGTACGTTTCTTCTACTAGGTAAACAGAATATATCACTTTGTTAAAGACCAAGGAATGGTAAACCTTACTTTCTCCAGATTAGTGAGATAAAGAAGTTGTCCTAATTTCTTTTGAAGCTGTGATTTAGCAACTGCCTTGTCATTCAAAAGTTTCACTCTGTTTTGGTCTACCTATGGAAACAGTATTAAACACATATTAAAAAAAAAAAAAGAAAAAAATAGTTAAGTTTTACAATAAGGCTCAAGTTAATTTTTTGCAAAATTCACCTGAATAACTGGGGGACAGATAGAACAGCTCATTCTGTACATTTAAGATGTGCTTCTCCCCAAGTAAAATTGATAATCTACTCCTTTCCCATACCCAGTATGAACACAGTACTGTGAATGGGCTGAGACCCAGGAGGTATATAAACTTGCTCTTTATTGTTTTATTTGCATCATTAGTTCTTTCCAGAGACAAAACAAATTTAAAATAACTTAATTGTTTTAAAAGTTTCTTTCAAATTTCATTCACTTCATCGTTTATCTTCTTATAACCAAGGGGATACTAGACTACTGCTGGTTCCAAAAACAATGTGTGAGAAACAATTAATTACTTTTCTTATACATCTTAGAAGCTTTCACTTTTCATTCTATACAATAAAAACATCAAGCAGACTCCTGTTTAGATTAATTACAGTTGGTAGTGGTGTAGTTATTAATTCTGCAGAAGAGGCAAGCTGTGCCATCCTGGCAAGGATGAAGGCCAAAGCAAGGGATGTGTCTTTTATTGTTGCAAATACGTACATAATTCTTACATTTTGTTAAACATTTGTGAAGCAAAGTACTCCTTTTAAAAATTGCACAGATGGGATATCTATTTCCCTACAGACAGAAAAGAAGCACTTCTATCAAGCTTTGAATCTTGCTGAAAAAAAGCACAAAGCGTTTCTATTGAAAACATATTGGTGCAAAAAAACCCCCCAAAACAACAAGATGTTAAATCAACCCTGGATTTTCTCTATGTTCTGAACAGAAAGTGAGAGGAGAAGTGAGAGGTGGCTCAGAAATGCCAAGGTGCTGAAAAAAGATTTGTCTTTTAGGTTTTCACTGTTTTTTTGTTTGTTTGTGAGTTTTGGGGTTTTTTTAGGTCCTTGTGGAAAGTAGCAATGTGGGTAAGAAATCAGGTCAACTTAATCTTCCACCAGCTTGGAAAACTAGGCAATTGCAGAGAAAGGTCCCAGAGCTATTCACCTGCTGCTGGAAGGGCAGCAGTCTTTTGGAAACACAGCCTTCAGTCAGAAGGCTGGCAAAAATGTACCAAAATACGAGTTACAATCTTAAAAAGGCCCATACACTAAATGTAGAAATAGATAAGAACACTTTTCTCCACAAAGGCTTTCTGAAATGGAAACAGAGGCATATTATAGACTTTCCACATAGGTCTATGTACAGATTTTATTTTGTTGGAAGTAGGTTCTTGCAGAAAAAAACTCCGTTTCTTTCCTGCCAAGTAATTTACCTCATGCGGTTCTATGATGTGGAGAACTGGTGGATTTGGTTTTGGCTCATCAGGGTGACGCACTCTCAGCCGTTCTGTAGCCATTGCCAGTTCATCAATAGCAGACACATGATCCCTCAGTACCATCCAATACTCATGAAGTAACTGCAAGAAAAGTCTAAACAAATTAGTAGCAGAACTGACTTGAGTTCCCTTTATATGACCCTGTGATACAATATATAATGTGAAGTAAGGGATAATATTTCTTTACAGTAATTAACCCACACTACACTACACCACACTACAGTAATTAACAACACACTACGAAGGAAAACAAACAGTGTAGAGATCATCTTGTCTGCCTTCTTTTCTAGTCTCTATGAGCAACCATAAACAGCTGTCACACTTCTTATACAACTCTTACTATTACAATAAATAATGCAATTAAAAGGTCAGAAACAAAATGCCTTCCAAGACTAAGCAAATGCTGAATCAAATAAGGGAAAACGATTAAGCAATTTTAAACAGCTAGCTATTATAGTACTAAGACTGCTTCTTAAAGATGAGATAAGCTTTAAAGAAATGTTAAAAGTTTGAGTAGTCTTAATAAAAGCACAGATAAGCACAACATGAAGATAACACCAGATTCAGTTCTACCTAGAGAAAGTAAATTCTGGCTTTCTTCAAAAGAAATGTAATATACTATACATATACTGGAAGTAAATGATACATATAAGCTGGCATTATTTTTAAATTATTGATAATACCGTAAAATACTTCTTCTCAAGCTTTCCACTGTTCATGTGTGTTATAAAAAATCTCCAGTGATCTTACTGGAATTCTAAGACCTTTTGCAAATGGCAAAAGTTACTATTAGTTGATTTCTGATTTTTCAACTGTACAGATATTTCTAAACCCTCAGTTGCTGGGGAGTGCGTTGGTTAGCTGGTTGGTTGGAGTTTTTCTTTTAGCTCAAGAAAGACTACTGAGGCATTTGTTTTGAGCTATGCCTAGATTACAAGCATAAAACCACTGTATATTAAACCTGGCATACAGGGGGAAAACAGAGAATAAGATGAAAGGAGCTCACTCCCTTACAACTAAAGAAACTAAACTAAAATTAGGGAGGAACTAAACTAAAATTACTGTTTCTTAAAAGAAAAAAAAAAAAGCACGATTAAAGCAAATTAGTACGGGTCTACTTGCCAGTCTAAAACCTAATTCAAGTAACATCAGTAGTAACTGATGTTTCCTTTTTGTGTTATTAATAATTCTACTGACACCTGATGCTTTCTCAGAAATCCCAGGACTGCCTTCAAGTATCCACATCGTACAATTTCTTCACTAAACTCAACACAAAAATTCTTCTCTTAGTATTCACTAATAGAAAAGCCTGGCTGTTACTTATGCTTTCTCCCCCAAGTCAGAATCTGTGCATATTAAGTATTTATCTGGATTGCACAAAGCCTCCTGCATTTGAAAAAACACTATTAAAAAAAAGTCTGTATGACTAAGAAATAACAACAAAAAGTTTCACTTCTGTTTTGAAAGTATTTATCATTTCATTGAATTTAACCACGAACTGTGCGTATTTTTATGGTAATAAATATGGTAGTTTGGGGTGGGGTGTAAAAGGCAAATTTCTGGTCATTAATGCAAGCTTGGTTTAGATTTAAGGGTTATTTTATAGACTATCATCCCTGTAGCTCAATTCTCCAATCAGCATTTTGGTACCATAAGCAAGTGACCTGAGTGACCTGACTTTGTGAGAACTGCACAACTTAATGAGCTGTTTAATAACTTTACTATCAGATAACTAAATGCTGATTGAGATGTCATTTTGATCTCATTGAAAAAATAACCCAAAAGGTTGTACAAGAGAGTCAGCAAACCTAAAACTGTGTACCAAGTGTGTTCTACTGAAGCTGAAGCCTGTGTTAATTAAAAATGAGACAGAGAAGCATTCAAGAGAAAACACTTTTGATTACACCTCAGCTGTAACACAGGATGAGACCCTTGTGTCCAGCAGCTCTTCTCCCTTCTCCATCACTAGGTATGCACTCACTGCGAGGAAACACAGACACACAAGGATGCAGGAAGAAAGCCACAACATACTCCTGTAGTTCTCTCTGATCCAAGCAATAGGAGTCTAATTATTTCGGGTTACAATGTGCAGTAAACAAGACCCATGAAATAAAGCAACAGTGAAAGGACATCTGTAGCTAGACTGACGGTAAACTGAATTACAGTATGGAGCAACATTTGATTCGCTCAGTCTTACTACATTCTGATTTAACTACACAGGCGAACACATTTAATTATATCTGTATACTGTCTTAATAGATGCAATTACATTGCTTACTGATTTGCTTAGTAGCCAGCATAGCTTTTAGAAACCCTTAAATCATATAAAAACCATTTTAAAACAAATCCTGTAATAAGCACTATGAAAAAGCTTTGTGTAGGCAAACTTTAATTTCAGGAATACAACTTAGATTTGTTCATATTCAGCTTAAATTCTTTTATATTACATTAAATGGACTATACAGCTCTTTTGTCACTATTTCATTTATTGTACCTTATATTCCTTTCTCCATGCTTCATAGAGGTCCAGAAATGCGCTGCCTTCTTCAGTTAACTTAGCATCCATTCGGTGAGCTTTGGCAAAGGAGAGAATAGCTTTCAAGGCACGTTCGGTTTCACTGGTTGCCCACAGTCCTCTACTTGTGGTGGGCAAACGGTCATCAACGAGCCCTTCTTCATCTTCTATCATCTCCTCAAATATTGCCATTTGGCCTTTAACACTTAAAAACAAACCAAGTACAATACTTATCACTGATGTTGTAGAAAATATAAACTGATCAAACTTCCAAGTTTTTATTTTTTTTAATAGTGAGAAGTTTACAAAGCTATGAACTTACGTATGAGAAAAGAGCTTGGACTCGTATTCTGTGAACAACTCATCAGCCTTACAGAAGACACAGCTGCAATACAGAAAATTGAAAACAGAAACACTCAGGATTTCATCAGAAACCAATGTAATTCCTGTAATTCCCTAACAACATATAAACCACGCAAAGTTCTAAAAAAAGAACAACTGAACAATCAAATGTACATTCAATACAGGAAAAAGATTCTACAACAGTAAAACCAAAGTAAGGTCATGATTCTAACAAATGGATCTGTGACATCTGTGTGCACACAAATCCTGAGCACAGAATAAAGACTTTATTCTTATTTCAAATGAAGGAAAAATCTAATAATACACCTCTAAAGTATATTTTCTATTTTCAAGACATACTTGTTAAGTGGAAGTCTAACAGGTCGCAAATGGCAGATAGTGGCAGCCTCAATAACCTGCTTAGAGGGAGGGCCTTCTAAGTTTTTCACTGCTTCTCTTACAATCTTCTGGAGCTTCTTCACTTCCTCCAGCTGGGTTGTCAGCAGGTACTGAAGGCCTCTGCAGTCACGGAATCTGATTTAAAGAAAAAGGGAACTAATTGCACACTGAGTCACCGAATCCATACTTAATTTAGTATTTTGAAGGAGAAGAGAAATCAGGTTCATGTTGTAAGCAAATGCTTATTACTACTACATGTAATACTGTTAGAAATTATTCCATTGTATCCCCCGAGATGATGTCTGGTATTTGTAGAATAGAAGGACTGTTCCCTCGGCCTGATGGCAATACTTTGACTAATGCAACCCAGGATACCATTTAGCCAGCCTTCATTGTTGCAAGGGCACACAGATGGCTCGTGGTCAACTTGGTGTTCACCAGTACCCCAAGGTCCCTTTCTGCAAAGCTACTCTCCAGCTGGGTAGCCCCAATAACCATTTTGAATGGACATAATTTCCTTCTTCCTCCTCAGCATAATTCTGAGTTTTGAGGAAAGAAGAGGTAAAGTTTTGTATCCTTATTTAGATTATTCAACAGAATTACGTTAAGTACTGAAAAGCAGAAGATATGCTAACTTCCAGCAATGGCAAGGAACTACCACCTTTTGGGATCATGATAACAGAGTAGTCATACCAGAGTACGTGTCTTTATATATTTAATTAAAATCTGTGCATATTCTAAGTATTTAAATTTATACACATTTTATATACACATTAGATTAGATATTTATATGCATATGTATATAAATTTGCATACATCTATTTTTTTATATATATATTTCTATATAATAAATATGTATTTAACTAAAACGTGATTCAGAAAGACCATATTTAAGACCATAAGGATTGTTCACATATCTGAGAAAATTAACAGAAGTCAAACTGTGACAGCATTCTCCTTCCTATGTGTCCCTTTTCTGCGATGAACTTACAGAACTGGAGGACAGAATGTACAAGAGAAGGCTGGGAGAAAAGAATTTATTCAGCCTTAAAATGAGATCTCTTGGGAAAGACCTCACTGCTTTCTACATCTATCTAATGGGAAGGTACTGAGACAAACTTTTCTCAAAGGCACATGGTAAATGGACAAGAGACAGCAGACAGAAGGTGCAACACAGGAAATATTAACTAGACAGAAGGATTTTTAATTTGAGGTATTTTTCCAACAAGTGGGTCAAATACTAGAGCAGGCTTCCAATAGAGGCTATGAGATCTCCCCCCTTGGAGATTCCTAAACTCAACAGGAAAAATTCTTGTGCTACTTGATCGGGCTGATCTCTGATCACGGGCCTGGATCTAAAAGCTGGGGGTTGGTCTAGATGACCTCCAGATGTCCCTCATAATCCATTATTCTGTAATTGCACAACAACAATGGTGGTATTGTTGTCTCTAACATGAAACCAAACCAAAGTTCTTTGCTCAGAAAAACAGTGATGCTATTTTATGCTGTTACACAAGGATTTTCTGGTATTGTCTGCGTACTTTCCATTTAAGCAAGTCAGTTTCTTTTAGAAATTACTCAATCTTATTGCAATAAACTTTGAATCTTCCTTGCTCAGCAGTTCCAGGAGTACAGAAGACTGTAAAACCACAGTAGATAAGGCAAAGGAGCATTTCAAAGAATGCTGGTCTAGAAAAAAAAAAATTGTAATTCTCCTGCTTTTTTTCCCACTTCTTCTATCTAGTTATGCTTTTTGGGGGACTGTTTTTGAAACTTAATTGCAGCCCAGACGACATGAAGCAAAAATGTCTGCTATTTAATTGCAACTGCTAGCACAAACCGGTAAGAGGATTTGAGCAGATTTAACTGCATTCATAGCCTATTTTAGCTATTCTCTTACTTCTCTGCCATGGAGAGTTTATTAGTCTGCTGTTTATAGTTGCAGGTTATTTCATTTTGCACACGTTGAACAAGCTCCTCATCGATGGCATACTGTATTGCTGTCTGGATGACATCCAACCACCAAGGAGAACCTGAATGTATCTGTACGCAAAAGAACAGATTTATTCACAAACATTCAACAACCACCCTCTTTCCTCATTGAAGCAGAATTTTATATAGCTTCACACTCAGAGACTGGTGAAGTCCTAGAAAGTGGAATATGAGAGTATGCCTAAAAAAATATCCCTTTCCTGTTTAAGCGAACACACGATCAAGAAGTTTTCTACATTCCCATCTACTTCCACACCTTCAAATTGCTTCAGTAGAGTTAGATTCACTGAGGCCACCAACACAGAATAGCCATGTAGAGATATCGTAATCTCAAGGTTTCCTCTCTCTCAAAAAGAGATGAAAGGACGGTTTAATCAGAGAAAGCAAGTTCTTGATGAAATTAAGAACAACACTGAAGTGACCTTACAATTTTAAAAGGTGAAAGAAGATGCAGAAGTTGCCATTTGCCCCCATTTTTTTATTATTATCCAAGTGACAAGCAGCATTTTAACTCAGATGTTCATTACTTCATTAAGGAATTGCACCTTCCCATGAAATCTGAATTGTCACATTGACTAAACACAATTAATCCTTAAGCACAATGACTAAATGTATGTCAAAGAACATGTCCTTTGAAAGTAACTGAAATACCATCTGATACACCAACAGAAATGTTTCAAGGCCATAACATACAACTAACTTACCAAAATTACATGTAAAGCACAGCTAATATAAAAATCAAGCATGGCGTTAAACTTTACTAGAATCATCCCATCACGTGCTTCCGGTTTTAGTCATCTGTTCATCAAGTATTGTGTGCCTTTATGCGGGAACACAGAATATGTTTTGAGGCTGTAGCCAAACAGGGCTTCAGAGAACTGTTTGAGATAATAAACACCTGGTGTTCTGGAGAAACAGATGGAAATAATATTTTTTTAAAATCTCAAAGTTCAGAGACCAAATACGTAAGAGGTACCTGCCTTTCTCTGGAGCTCCCGAATGGTCTGAAGAACTGGCTGCAAGGCCTGATGGGCTTCTGCCACTTCTGCATTGGATTTACTCATATAATGCTGCCGAAGTTGTTCTGCCTGTATGGAAGCATGAGCTTAAATTACACACAACTCATTTATGAGGAATAAGTGAAAACGCAAAACGGACCCAGCTACCATGTTTTAAAATGGTTACTGACTATATACTACCCACTTTCATTACAAAGCAATATTTAGCATTAATTTTTTCTCTGGAATCTAGCCACTAGTAAGCCCAAAAAATATTTGGGAAGACAAACTACTACAAAGATACCAACTATGCAATTTTGGTTTTAGACAAACCCAAACAATCCAACAGGAATACACTGCATTACAAAAAGGAACTGGAATTTAAATCATAATTCTTACTACAGTGTACATTAAAATGCAGTGTGCTGAATAAGTAAACAATAAAAAGATCCTAGAACAATCTGAAAACAGGACAATTTAACTTACCTACATACAAAACATACCCATAAAATAACAAGAAAAGTTTAAATTTTATTATTTTTCTGTCCTTCAGGTATATTTTTTTAATAAAAAAATATTTCTGACATACCCTCTTGGTATGCAGTTGTTTCCACAAAATAATCAGTACCAGTTTATTTGATACTTTAAAAAGTGATGAACAACTAACTTACATTTCTTACAAGTAACATTTGTATACATACGTATCTTTCACCATTACGTTCTGATTTCACTAGATAAACATAACCTAAAATGGACAAAATAAAGTCTTTCTTCTTTTTGTTTGTTTCTATTGGGCTAATTATATTGTTGTTACAGATGGAACTCAGTTTACCAGCAGTGGACAAGACTTAGGTATTTGGATGAGCTACTGGCAAAAGACAGCTATGAAGGACAATCTCTGCTTTACATTTATAAGCAAAATACAAATTTTCTCATCCTCCTCTTTACAATAATGTCAGGAGAAGGAAACATTAAAAAAATTGCTGGAGTTATAGGCTAATAAAAAAAAGTGCAGTATTTCTTTAAAGGCCGGTAGAAACTTCCTTAAATATTTAAGAGAACAAGCCTCAATAAAACAGAAAAAAAATGCTACCTATGCACAGAATCTGCATAAAAATTATAAAATATCACAAGATATCCAAATAATAAGACAGATACTAATCACCATCACATAACTTCCATTAAACACTCACAACATAACAGAGATCACAAGCATTCAGAACAGCATCATTCTACTGGACGTTTCTGCTCTCATCTCACATGCTATACAACTCTATTTTACTAACCTGAAAGGAAATGGGCATAGTTAACTTCAAAGCTATTTAATCTTATATCTTTAGTTAGAGAATATATTGAATGATAAAAAAAAACCAAAAAAGGTGCTCTTCAAAATGTATTTATATAAAAATGAACAACGTTTACCTCCTCTGCAAGTCGGCTATCACGCAAAGTTGGGGGAATTCCTGGGTGCTTCGCCAACAACAATTCCATCAAGTTGTGTGTAGAATGAAGTCTCTAAGTCAACAACAGTCATGAAAAAATAGATTGCAACATCTGCGACATGAAAGTTTAAACACCAACAAAAGCTTACAGCAAAAAATTAGTATTCATTTAAAATTAGTGGGTTTTTTCCCCCTTCTGTTAATCTGGAAGCACCTTGTAAAGAAAATAAACATTCTTTTTCTTATTTTACTGAGGTAGGAAATGAAACATTAGAAGATCTTCTTCAACACCTCAGAAACAAACCAGCAGTAAAGTTTGATTCCAAGTCATCAGATTCTGTCCTGTACTCACCCACAAAATTAAAACAGCTCCTGATACCATGGAAAACAACTTATTTATCTCAGAGCACAATCTTTTGTAAATAACTTTCAGAATATTATAAGGAGACAGTTCACCTGTCTAAAGCAAAATAAAGTATAACGAAAAGATCAGCTCCTAAGAGTTTCAAAGATTTTTCTTATTTTTCACTTTTCTGAAATAAGAGATGACTGAATAAAACATTACCTTTTTATTTATGTTTAGGGAAAATAAGCTTGATCACTAATGAGGCAAGTCCATTTCTCTTCCTTAGGTTCACCCTACATATCCCAAACCAGAGGCCTAATATTTTACTGCCTGCATATCTCCCAAACCCCCATACAAATAACTTCCAGGAGGTGAGAAGGGCATGAATTCTTGATAGTGGATTTACTTCACCGTTGCTCTATTACTGTCTCAGCCCCTGAAGAGCACTGGTGAGCAGTGCCTGGGCATTGTCTTCAAGAGCTAAGCCTATACATCTGGGAAGTACTCAACAGAAGTTCAGTTTTACTACACAAATACAATATTAAGCAATGCACATTTTGGGGAAAAAAGAAAAGCTTTATTGGATTGCATAATTAACAATCTTGTTACGAGTAGCTTAAGAAATTTATGCTAGGCTATATGGCTATGCTAAGTGAAAAATGCCTCTGTGAAGCCATAAAGGAGAAAGAGGGATGAAAGAAGAGCAATAGAGCCATCAGATGACCATACGCAAGATCATCACAAAATAATTTAGTGAGGCAAGCAAAGAAATAGACAACTCATGACTTCTTACATATCTATCATTAACATTTTAAGTACCTTGTTATGCTGAAGAGAATTTTGGTCAATTTAAAACTGATATTTCGTGAAGAAATATAAAGATGTTACTTACAGAACCACTGCTTTTTTATCAGGAAAATAGAATCATATTTTTAATATAGTATTCAAAATGTATTAATATATTTCCTGAACAAAAAATTAACGTTGATTCTTTTTCATGTTTTGATGCCCTTTCAGAGAACATCTTACACAGTGCAACAATTTCATTAGGCACATTAATATCATTCTCAATGCAAACCCCGTATCCTGTATTCACAGGATGTAATATAGTACCATTAACGTGAGCAGTCACATACACAAGTCCAGGAATTCAGCATGTTAATTTATTGCAGAACAGCAGGTGGAGATTATACACTGCTACTGGCATACCAGGAAGACTCGCAAGCAAGGGTTTTTAGAAATACGTGAAAGTCACTGGACAGACTCCTATCTAAACATTATGACAGTGACAGCAGGCTGAAAAAGTCATTCAGCACACCACTGGGAAGAAGAAAAGACTGACCTGTTAAACTAAGTCTAAAGTATTCCAGTTCTTAACTACGTCTCTTTACATTTGAATGCTCACTCACTTGCAAGGAATCTGTTTTAAGCTTTTCTTTGTGCTCTTCAGATGATCGTAACACTTCTCTGTACAGCTCTGCAGCCAGTGCATATTCTCCTGAATCAAAAAACAAAACAAAACATACACATACATATATTATGTTGGGTTTTTTTAAATATACAGCCAGCCATGACTTGCCATCACTTGTTACATAATAAGATGCTTTCAGAGAGACTATTTAATATCTGCTTGTCTTCAAGCAAATCTTTCCTATACATTCCCTGCCCTCTCCCCGCAAAAAAATCAAATCTGGTAAAAGACAGAGTAATGTACTTTACAAAGACTAAAGCAGGTTCCAAACTAAATATCTTTTGTGACTAAAAGATCTGTAGACTTCTTGATCTCAAAATATGTATTCACAGTTTTGAGTCCCAAAAATCTCACATGTTGCACTACAAAAAAAAAAAAAAAGAATCACCTACAACTTGCTGCAGTGATGCATTACTAAATTCACACTACAAATGCGTTATTCACTCTTCCAGTGAAAACAATGAAAGTCATGTCACACTTCAGAAATGCAGAAATGATTAAATACATGCAGGGAGCATAACTACTAATGTAAGCTGCTAACATCACAATCACGTCTCAGAAAGCAGTTTATATAAACTAAAAAGGAAAGACAAAATTGAAGTTGCAAATGAAAAAAGCAGCAAAAAAAAAATCAATTTTTGTTTTCTTGTGTCAACTGACAGAAATTTACTTAGCCAGTAACAGTCTTAGAAGACTAAAAACTTGGAGAAATACATGGACATGAAAAGTATAAAGACAGATAACAGAGTAAACCAAAAAATCATCTTCCTACATATCTGGAAGTGTAATTGCTTCCTGCATTGAAACAGGTTCCAGTTATAAGGCTGTAGCCCTGCAGTATACTATGGTCATTAATAGTAACAGGACCAAAGCTATGTGCTGAATTTGCAAAGCCTCGAGGTTGAGAGTTGTCAGGCATCCTCTGAATTTTCCTTGACCTGCCTGGACCTTTAACTTGGCTTAGCTGTGACAGCAATTTCTCTATGTGTCTATGACTAATTTTTTTTTTTAATTTTTATTTTTACTTTTATCTTTGTGTGGTACAATCACAGCTTTATATAGGTAGCTATAACAAGCAGTTGTTCTATGTAGAATGACATACTTACAACTAACACAGTGATGCAGTGTAGAAAAATACAGGCCTAGGAACAATAGCAGAGGCCTTGAAAAGTAAAGATATAGGATGCGGTGTAGAGGAGTACAGCCATGGGATGCTAAGAGATGGTGCAGAGGCTTGGCAGTGAATAAGGAAGCCTTTGCTATAAACAACTCACCCACAGCCAAAGAAATGCAGACCTAGAGCTGGACAAAACTGGTTTTAGGGGCAACAAAGAAAACAAAGAAATAGTATGTAACATTCATAAAAGGCACCATGTACACTAAATTTGGTATTAATGTGGAGATGAAGACCAGTGAAGAAAGAAAAAGGTGTAAAAGTGTGCTAGAAAATATAAAAATGACCCTAATTGGATCCTTGAGTGAGAAAGTAGAAACCATTGACACAAACACCTTACTCCTCCTGATTAAGAACTCCAGATGGTGACACCTAGCCATAGCACCGCCACCACCAGTATGAAACCATTGACCTCAGGACCCAGGAGGGCAGTAGAAAAGCGAGTATAGAAGCAGGACAAACAGCAGAAACAAGTAAGTGTGATTACTATTCTTTTTTTCACCAGTAACAATTACATCTGGACTAACAACATTTAGAACTGTAAGATTTCAATTATACTAACCATAAATTCATGGCTTTACTTTATATATAAAGGTGTGCTTCCTTCTTGCTGATAAAGACGACTGTGGGTAACACTAATGCTGGGGGAACTGGAAGTTATAAGCCAGAACTCTGCCTCAGTCCTGCTTCTGTTTCTCACCTGATGCAGTTTTTATCAATCTGCTTTTTGAAAGGGGCCAAACTTAATTCTTGCTATTAGTGTATTTTAAAAGTATTTTAAGTCTTTTTAAGCACTTAATTCTATCTGAAAAAAATTGATCTCCATCCTCTAATCATAAAATATTTCAAACCTACTAATTACAGGCTAGAGAATCTGAATGTAGTCTTTCTGTAAGGCAAGCAGCAGAACAGGCAGTTTCCATGTTCTCATCTTTGAAGGAAGACTTTCATATGAACTGGAAAAATTCAAGCAGCTTGTCAACTTTGTTACTAAGCAAAGAGGCATTTCTTTCACATTCATGACTAAGTTGTTTTAATTTATTATTTATTATTTTATTATTTTTCTTTCCCATTCAAAGCTTTTTTCTCCCTCCCAATTCAGACAATCTATATTGACAGAGCTGTATTGCAGGCAGTTTGCATGGCAGGGAGCACAAAGGAAGCCTGGAAAGCAATACTGATTGTCCTGGTTTCAGCTGGGATAGAGTTAATTTTCTTCCTAGTAGCTGCTGTGTTTTGGATTTAGTATGAGTATAATGTTGATCACACATATTTAGTTGTTGCTAAGTGATGTTTATAGTAAGTCAAGGACTTTTTCAGCTTCCTACAGAAGCTGAGAGGGAGCACAGACGGGACAAGCTGGCCAAAGGAATACTCCATACCATAGACATCATGCTCATTATAGAAACTGGGGTTGGCCAGGGGGCAGGGATCTGGAATCACTGCTAGGGATGGGCTGGGCAATCGATCATCAGGTGGTAAGCAATTGTATTGCCTCACTTTATTCTATATATTCTTTTACCATTATTTCCCCTTTCTGTTACTGTTCTATTAAACTGTCTTTATCTCAGCCCACAAGGTGGGGTTTTTTCCCCCCTCTCCTTTTGCTCCCTCTTCTCCCTACACTATGAGGGCAGAGGAAGGAGGAAGAGTGAGTGAACAGCTATGTGGTCCTAGTTGCCAGCTGGGGTTAAACCATGACACTGATAAAACAAAAGCAGGTTAAGTAGAATTACGTAAGTGTGACTTCTTTTATCTTCCCAATGCACATAGATGGTAGAATCAAGAAAGAATATATAAAACAAAGAGCCAGAAATTCTACAAAAGATCCTAAAGACGCTACATCTCTCCTTTTCTCCCTCATCTAGAATGAATGTTGGTTTTTGTTAGAAACACTCTTAACAATCCTCTCTAGTTCCCCAATATTTCACTGTCACTTTTTCCCTGAATTAAAACTCCACTGTTTGATGGTGTCATCTAACCCATAATTATCCTACTGAAAGGAGGAAAGAATAAGCTACAGCCATCCAATCTTACCTTTAATGATATGGATACCAGCTAAGCCATTAAGAGCACACACCAACTGTCGGTGAGCTTCCTCACACTCAGTTCGACATTTCTTCTGCAGAGACATCAGCAGTTCCTCCATGGTCATGGTGCTGAAATGGAGACCAAATAGCTCACATTAGAAACAAAACCACAACACTAGAGAAGTACAACTATCATGCTGTGCAGCATGAAAGACTGTTACATGCATCCAACATACTGTGCAAATGTGTATTTAAGACATTTTTACTTATTAAAAAATAACCAAACCCCTAGTTGTCAACTGTTCTTCCAGCTAGAACTTTACCCGAACTTCAATATGTCAAGAGGTTGACATCTCCTAAAAATTAGAAAGAAATAAAGGAACAAGAGGAAAATTAGAACTAGGTAAAGTAATCCTTCACAGGACAAAATATTTTGCTCCTTCTGTTACAGTGGTGAACTGCCAACAAGCATAAATGAACTTCATTGTGCTAGAAGCTGTTCAAATGAAAACAGCTGAGAGATGACGTTTCTCACCTCCACCACCAATCTAAACATACAAAACAGGTGAGGTGTCAAGGTAAAGAGGAAAACCTGTAGAATGAGAATAGCGAAGATCAGCAAGTATCATTTTAAACTTCCTTTTCTATGTTTGTTTGTAGCACTTGTAATTCTTGAGAGGAATTTAGTCAGAAGAGAATACAGGAAATGGAGAGGGAGGGAAAAGCAAGAAGATAAATGAGAGAGGAGCACAAAGGATAGTTTGGAGTAAGAATCCAGCCAAGAAGAAGATTGATGCAAAGATACAGGAGAGTAAACTGCAACAACAACCTGTAACAGTTGAGCTGAGACTGTTCTATGACCAATTGCTGCTGTGAGACCAGACACTAATACCCTCCCCAAAACTCTGCTCCTCAGCTTCATTCACCTTTTGGAGAAGTATTTACTATTTACCTTTTAGTGCTGTGGAGCAGAGTAAGAGATGAACTAATTCCTGTGCAGTCTGAGCCCAGGATATGCCAGAAGGGTATCCCCAATTAGGACTTTATTTTACTTTCCTTGCAACACTTTTCCATTTACAGAAACTGTTCCTTGAGTTTACACTACAATGTTATAGCAGAGCAGGCTTTAAATCAATATAATCACTATTTATAACTGGCTGAATTCTGCAGAGGTATTGGCAGATACACATAGCACCTGCTGCTCATACTCTGATACTTCTACCACAACTGCCCAGCTAACCTTTCATTTTCAAAACCATCAGCAGATTCAAGAAAAATTATAAAGGCGTAAGGATGTACACATAAAGTATACAATTTGATACACAGTCTGAGACTATCCATTAAGACAAAAAGAAGGGGTTTTTTCACTCAGTTTAATTAGAGGAGCCTAGAAAAACTCCCTTCTGAGGGCTATATTTTTGCTGAGTAGATGTTCTTATCTACTGCCTTCACTACACAGGTGGGAAAAAAAAGAGTCATCTAACATAAAATATGCTCCAAACTCAGCTTTCTTGCTTTGGGCCGGTTTCTCTTATCCATATGCTCCAGCATCAACTTTCTTGTTTCAGTAAATTTCTCTTCCTCATCAAAGTTCCTAGCACTGAATGTCTTCATTTTTTTCTCATATATTTAAGCAAAGTCAATTTTTCTCAAGCAAGGAGCCAAATATTCTCTCTGTTCTGTGAATGTGCAATTCCGCAGTCAAGTGTGGTTCACAAGAGGTATGTAAATACTGCTTGGATACAACTTTTCTTTGTGCATATGTTTTCAAGAAAAAAATTAATTTTCATTGCTACTTTTCCATTATATATAGTTACTATGCAGCTGTCATTCCACAAGCATTCAATCAAAATCAACACAGTACTACACTGTCCTCAGCGTATGCAGCTCAGCTTACATGTTTCATTTGTACTCCACTAGCTCATTTTAATGCAAATAATCTTGTATGGGCTGGTGGGAATATGGATCTCCAGTGCTCAAGTCCTTGCTTCTACACTAGCAGACCATTGGATAGAAAGAACTACAGCACAGTGCTGAAGTAGGTGCAAAGTCCAATACAGCTGACAGGCACTGTAGGTGCCCGGTATAAGAAAGAGGAAGCAGTAAGACACAAAATTTCATCAAAAGATAGAAAGAGACTGAATAGAATGAATGAACAAGAGCAGGAGACAGTAAAAATAACACTGGTAATGTTGAAAGTTTAAGCTCTTGCCTGCGTGTAGCTTAAAAACAAAACAACATAGTTGTCCTAGAGCCTGGAACAGAAACAGCCTGTTCTTTAACAGCCCCCTCTAATTAACTGAAAAAGTAGCAGCTACATTTTGCAAGAAGTGCTAGCAACATGCTTTGGGTCAAACAAAGGCCGAGACCTAAGTGGTATTTGCAGAGTACTTGTGAGGAAGATGATCTTGAAAGCATACAAAAAAGGAGAGAAAAAAAAAAGAAAAAGCATATGAACAACTTTCAAGTTTGGGTCTACATGTACAAATTCTGCAACCTCACATTAATATTTTCTTTGAATTAAAGAATTATTCCATTCTGTTTATTCATTTTGTTTGCTGTTCTCATTTATGAACATGAGTTTTGTAAGACACAAAGAAAATCAATAGGCTTATTTAAAATTGAAAAAAAATCTGGTTTGTTTGACACTCAATCTATCACCTACAACACTCCAGTATCCACCAACAACATAAGGTTAAAATGTTACTGCACAAACAACTGCCTCTAGGTACTGTGTTCTTTAACACAAGAATTACAGTAACTACCTTACCGTATTCTATTCAGCTTCTGAGGTCAGGTTGGTGTAGCACAGTTGCACATTTAACTAAAGCAGCTTAAAATTAGGCTTGTCTGAGAACTGTAGAAGACTTGTACTGTTAGGAACAATTAGAGTTCTGCTTTGGATACAGCAAGCTATTTAGGAAGTGACAGAAATTCACCTTTTCTGTAATGGCAAGAACTCTCCCCGAACAGCTTGTGGGTGACAGCAGGCCTGCCTCAGCCGCAGCAAAGGGTACAGAATGGAAGTCACTGTCCTTCTATCCAGGCTACTGAGCTTGAGAGTCCAGTCCGAAATCTTCCTGAGTTTTGCCAACGCGTCCTGGCAGCACACCTCATGCTGGCGATGATAGAAGTGTCTCTCCACAGGAGAAAAGTGAAGCCAATGCACATTTTCTGTCTGGGGTGGAATCTGAATCTGCAATCAAAAAAAGAAAATAAGTACTTTGCAAATAAAGCTACTGATAAATACCATTCAGGAATTTTAAAAACCCAAAACTTATTTACTTGGTCAATCACATCCTTCTTTGCTGATCTCCACATTATCTTGGCAATTAGACTGTAGAGAGGCTGGGGATTTTTCCTACAATAAGGTCGATATAAAAGCTGGTCCCACCAGTGTTTGACCCAGTAAGGATCAACTCCAAGAAAAACGACTAATCCATACAGATCTGCCAAGAAAACAAAGTGGTTTAGCACAGTGTTTGTGTTTTAATACTTCAAATTATGACTCCAAAAATTTAACTTTCATAGAAAGGTTATCAGGCATAAAGCAACTACATTCTGGCTGTTATCTTTTCCATTTAGTTTTCCAGTAATTCCCTCACTAAAATATCTAATCTAAGGCAGGGGACTGGGTGGGGGAAGATGGAGGTTCTCTACTTTAGCTTGTTGTTGATTTTGATAGAACTTGCTGGAATATAAGTATTTGTGAGACACTTTACCAATTTCAAGTTTAGAAGAACAGAGTGATGAAGTCAAACCTATTCAGAGCAGGGGTGAGAGGCAGAAATTACGTGATTGCATATGGTTAACTGGGTTTGCCAGGTTTTTCTAAAACAATATTGTTCAGTATCATTACTTCACAGCCTGCTGTGCACCACCTGTTTGTTGCCCACCATTCTAAATGGGGCTGCAATTTAGAAGACTTTCATTTTTCTATTAAGGCAGAAGAACTAACAAACACACTTTAATTGTTTTCTTACTAAATGAGAAAATACAGCTTGCTAATTCTGCCCAATTGAGAAACCCATAATTTCTGGAGATGAAATTTAAGGACATGCTGACTTTAAGCTTGTATTTAAATCTTACTGGAAAAATACAGAAGCACAAGTTTAAATGCTGCATGTGGACAATGCAGAAATAGAACTTTTTGATGGTATCACAGATAGTTTTTAAAGATCTGGTGGCTACATTCTTTATTCTGCTAGCTTTATGGTAATTTTGTTATTCAGCTGAGAGCAAAGAGACATTCACCAAATACGTCAGAGGCCGGAGGAAGAAAAACCCTGGGAATCATTTCTCTGCAGGAAGCCATTGTTTACCCAGAGGTCCTATCCCACTTTAATACAGCAGCAGCGGCACAGATTCACATTAGCGAGCGGTTTTTGTCCCCTGTGTGATGGGGCTGCCTCAGTGCAGCCTAAGCACCTGGCCAACATGTTATTATGGACAACTTGACATTTCAGATACACTTAAGAACTTCAACAAGCTAATCATGATAGTCAAATCACTCATCTTTCTACAGTGTTTGCTTTATTATCTATGTATTCTCACAACTATTGTGCGTATTCATAAATTTAGTCCACAACTCCAAACTGAATTAATCTACAATGTTGACTTTTATAATAGTTTGGTATCTGAAAAAGAACTCAAAAATACACAAATGCTTACAGTGATTTATCCACTTTCAAACTCACTGTCTCGATATGTACCACACATTTCTAAATTATCAAGGAACACAGGGAGATAAAGAAGTTAGTCAGTTCCATTTTTTTTTCCTCTCTCTGCCTAAAGCCTGTCTACAGAAACTGAGTACGTCACAAAAAGACAAGATAATTGACACTTGCTAACATACGGCTCCCTACTCCACCATCTCAATTCATTAAGTCCTTACATAAGGACTCAACACAGTTTCATAAAGCTTTAGTACTTGGGCTCATGGCAGTTGATGCCCACAGTATTTCATACCAGGCTATGCAAAAATACAGCTTTGTTTGATGTATTTGACAGTTCGAAAGGTTCTTTAACCAGAGCAAATTATCTTGAGCTGAAATAAAGAGGGGTTAACATTTACCCACTGTGCTAAGTGAAAACTGAAGAACAGACTCAAGCCAACTGTTTGACATACAGCTTCTCTACTCTCCAAAGTGTTCATTAGCTAACTCGGGGAGATAAAGAGATTTCAGCTCTGCAATTTTTATATTAGTATATTTATTGATGGCTTTATTACACGGTTAAGTCAGAGTACCTAATGAATTCAGGGCAAAACTAGCAGACATTTTAAGCATTTCAAACCACCACCTAACTATCAGCACAGGGAAAACCCACAGATGACACTGCTACATAAAATCTCACCTTCTAATCCTCGCTGCACAGGAGTGCCACTGACACACCAGCGGTTGATTCCACTTAACCGGAGTGCCATTTCAGCAGCCTAGCAAAAGGTGACAGAACCAATGGTAGGAAAGAAAAAACAATGACATAGTAGAATATAGTCTGAAAACACATGGACCTTATTTTTAAGTAGTACGAACATCTTTTCAGTATGTAAAATTAGCAAACCTATAAGCAGCTTTGGTACAATATATCATAAAAATGTATATAAAGTTATTGAGCTTTTTTGGAATGTAACTGCAAGTTAATAAAAGCCGTATTTACTTCCAAGTAATCAGGTGCAAATAAGTGTTCACAGAAGGCAAACACTGAGCAAAAGAAACGGTATAAAAAAAATATGTAAAAAGTAAAGGCAATAAGCCATTATGTAAGCAGCATTTTTGTCTTCCTGTCTCGGGCAAAAAGACTGGATGAATACTAACTAAAATAACCTCCCTTTGCAGACTGCAGCCCCAGAGTCTGCAGACTGCTGACTATTTTAGCTTCTAGACCCAAAGGATATATCTATGCCTCTGAACCATGTCACTGAACAGGCTAGTGTCTCGTTTGAAACTATCAAACACCATACACAACATGATGACCTAGTTCTTTAAACTGTCGGTATAGATTATGTTAAGTGTTTTTTGAGCTGGATATACTTTAGCCTGCCAAAATTCCAGCAGGAGAACCATTTAACAGTAAATATCTCCAACAGAAAATGCACTTCTGAAGAACAAGCTACAAGGGCAAATTACCTGAGTGCACTGAATGTTAGGAGGGAGACAGGGAAATCTATTGTATTATTTACAATCAGCTTGTCAAAACCTTTTCAAGTTAAATAAATGTATGACCGGGAATGTCTTACCTTTGCAGTAGTGCATTCAACCATTTGTGCTTCATCAAGGCAAATCCTCCACCACTCCACTGCTACTAAGGGGCTTGGGATGGCCATGTACCGCTTCTGGTTCCGGAAGCGGCGCCCATCTTCACTGTTACTGTGGGGTATATCTACATAATTCAGCTCAGAGCGGAGGACATCGTATGTTGTGATCACCACCTCCTGCTCTGCCAACATGTGCGGCTGCAAAAAGCCATGCTTCTTCACACCTTGATACACCTACATAGATTTGTATTCAATAGCACAACAGCGAAGAAGGAAGGTTAAGAGACACTTTAATAAAAATGCAAAAATACCAGTACAGCGTAATACACACATGCTTTTAGCAGTCTTGCTCAAGCAATATGAAACTACTCATAAAACCTGTATTCATAGGGTAGCACGGTGGGAACTCCATACAAGTAACACAGATAATAAACACAACGTAGATGTTGATGTAAAATTTTTATGTATGATCATTTATCTCTTTACAAAACATTTATTTTTTCCTTTGAAAAAAGAGGACTTCAGTATTGTCTGCAACAGTTATTTGTTGCACCAATTATTTGTAAGATTAAGCACTCTGTAACGTTACACGGAGCAGTATTATGTTAGTTAGTGTTACATGTCCAGTCCTCTCCTCTCCTTTACACAGACACATTACCTTTCTCCCTATCGCCCCAAAAATTTCACACATGATTAGGCAAAGACAGAACTATGCAGTGAAATATTTAAAAAGCAGAAATGATACTCTGGGTAATGTTTTATCCACAAAAAGGCTCTTTACACAGACTCATGAGATAGAAAGAATACCCTAGAAAGAAACAATCCCTGTGCAGCAACAGAATATGATTATAAACTTTTTTTATTGACATTTGTTCTAATATCAGAAGTGTTTCTCTTATCTCCCTCATCATTTTTACCATAATCCTTTCAGAAACATACAGTAGTTTAAAAAAAAAAACAAACGAGCTAAACCAAATATTTTACTACATGCTTCCCCGTGGTAGCGTTCTGTATCTAAAGAAAATAACTACAGCACATACTGTTGAGTCCCAATATACTTACAATACTGAGACATGTTAAAATTTCAAATAATGTGGGGTACTGTATGCAATCAAAATATATTTTTAGAAGAGAAGTGTTTTTCAATCTCCAGGATTTTTAGCTACTAAGAACAATTATTACCAGAGCTATGTATCAATTGTCTTTTTCCCCTTCTACACAAACTTTTTCTCTTGCTCCCAAATCGACTTCAGGAACCAACCTCAAAATTATAGGTATCCATTGCTTAACGTGAAGAATTTTATCATCAGCTACTTCTTACCACTCATATAGATTTGTATTTTAACTACAATATTAAAATAGATAAGGCTTTCTTCTGACAGATAAAGTAATATCCCTATCTTTTTAAGAAAAAAAAATCTATACTCTTATCTCATCTTCAAAAAACTAGCATATTTCTATTCCTCTCTCATTCTGTGAGTTCTTGATTTATTATATAAGAATGGACTATCTTGCTTAGTGTTTAGCTGCAACTACCTACAAACACATTTACCATTTAAGAAAATCACACCATCTTTCAATCCCTCGGTGTCATAAACTTTAACGTTAATTCATGCAAATAAATACCAAAATTACCAAAATTAAGGTGACCCTAATAAAGCCTTAGTTGATTTCCCTGGCTATTTACCCCATGATCAACACATGATTTCACTGTTGATTTCACTGTTAACTGTACTTTTTCTTCCAGTAATAATCTTCCTCTATATTTGTGCATACGACAAGAATGTTTCTGTCAACTGGAATAAACATTTGCAAAAAATTTCTGTTCAGCTCCAGAGTGTGATGACAGGTCAATGCACATGAAAGGTAGAGAGAGAAAGGGAGGGGGTAGAAACAAAGAAACACAAGAGCATGCTCGCTGAAGCAATTGTTAAGAGGAAAAAAACAGCTATCAAACTCTAATGATCTCTTCCAAGTATTTATGAACAGATTTTCTGGAGGTTTAAAACTTGGCCAAGTTTTAGTTGTTTTCACAGCAGCAGGAAAAGACAACCTGCCACAAAGCAAGACCTACTGATAAATTTTAATTCCTTGTTCTGTTACATAAAACCATTAGAATTTCCCATGGGTTTGTAAGCAGTTGGAAGAATAAAAAACACTTCACATGCAATGCAAGACCTGTTAACATGGAAAACTGGTTCTTTTAAACACCTGCACTATTTTTGTTCTAACTTTAGAGAAGAAAGCTTCAAATTTTCATTTTGAAGCAACACTGAAAGCAAGTCTGGATGACTTACAGTTGGCAGTTAAAAGAAAATGAAAATTGTCTTAGAATGGAAGGTGTCACATAGCTTGAAGTACTAACATTCAGTATTTAAGCTATTCTACTGTTACCATGTAAATCTATTTCTGACAGTTTTCATCAAAGCTGGTATAAAACTTGGACTGAGTCCTACCAAAACTGTGCAAGTTTTACACATTCATTAGTTGCTGCACTAAAGCTAATTAGACTGCTCACACAAATGGCTTACTGGAGGCCTAGAATTCATTTATACATTGGGTATCTGTGCAGGATAACTGAAGGTATCAGATATATCCCTGAACACAAAGGGATATCCTCTCTGTCTACTACTATTGTTATTTTATTCAAAATATAAGGGATCTACAGTTCTCAATGCATTATATCATTACTAAGTTTCTTGCCTACTAAAAATATGAGGGACAAAACTTGACTACACCATTAATAAAGGACAATGGCTACCCTCAAATACTGTGTTAACTGCATTTAAAACATCATATTGAGCCATAGTTACTATATCTATAATTAGGTTTATTTTAGGGATAGAGCTATTAGAAAACAAGTAAATGGACAATACAAGGTCTCCAGATAAGTAATATTCTAATAAATATGGCTGATGTTATAGAGGCAACACCGAAGTCGTAATGGTGTTATTCTCAATAAACACCAAGGCTCAAGACTTTTTTGTAAAACAGAAATTCAATAGAACAGTATACTATTTACCTACTGAAACATTTATTTTTATCTAGAATAAAATGAGAAGCAACTGTCAGAAAGATGCTTGGCTGCAAATGTGCAGTGAGACTTGACACTGCCAAAACACCTATAGTTAGGCCTTTCTAAGTTCCTTGGTAATCTTTCAGGGAAAAAAAATGAAACACAAGCAGCCTTCCCTCTCAGAAACCACCTGTTGTTGCAACTGCTCAAAATCTGCTTTCATTTGATGACGATATCTAGTCTGCTATATCATCTCCCAGAGACCAACTGATAAGGAAAAAAATTAAGAACTAAATGCAGACAGTCTTTCTGGGACACAAATGCAATATGTGTTGCCAAAGCATAGATCCAATAGAAAGAAATACAAAGTTCTGACACAGAGAGCAAAGAACCTCTAAATTTTACTTAAACGCAGTGTCAAACAGTAAGCCCCAGGCCTTGACAAACGAACTCTCTAGAATTTGAAGTGTCATAATCTTACCAGAACTCGAAGAGATGATGATCTTACATGCCTGTTGATCTCATCTACCCATTGATGACAAATAGAACTCGGAGAAATTATCAGAGTTGCTCCTGTGGAAACTGGTTTCATTGCCACGAGACAGTGGGGACAGTAGAAGGGCTTGATCTTCAGGTTTTCCTCTTTGTAGTTTACACATTCTGCATGTTGCCATAAGCGACATTTCAGGCACTGCACACGAGCTTTACAGTCAACCAATCCAAGCTCCCCACAGATGCATTCAAAACGGTATTCAGAGGTATTAAATGGAAATACAGAAGTGGTATGTTGTACGCTACTGCCAGCATGTTCTTTGGAATGTGAGGACTGGTCCTTTGGAACTTCCTGCTGGACATCAGCTGTAGTTTTAGAAACATGAAGATCAGGATGACTGCTCATGTCACTGGAAACAAGGAGGCTGCCATGCAAATCAGAAGGCTTTGGGACCGCAGCTTCTTTCTTAACATCACTCTCTTTTACAAAGTTATCTGCTTCAGATTTCCTGTTATTTTTGCTAGTTGTACAGTAATCATGTTCTTCCATGGTGATATCCACCCGTAAAGGGGTTTTAAGGACATTTTTAGAAGTGACATTGCTATTTTTTGATTCTTTGGTTTGAGTTTTAGCATCAATCAACTGTTTCTTCTGACTGCTTTCTGAAGTCCTAGCTACCTACAAAGCAAAATTAACCAAGAATGTCAGACTTTCTCCTCACCTGTTTTGGGGTTTTTTTTTTGGAACTTATAAACACATCATGATATAGCTACTAAGATTTTAGATCTATTTCTAGTTTGAGGATTTGGTTCATGTTTACCAGTGTTTAAAAGACAACTTCACAGTAAGAACAATACCCCTGCCAGCACCCACAGCACTATTTAAAAAGATTTGACAGAGCTACTTAATATTTTAGCCCCAAATTTGATCTTGTTATGATTTCTGCTTCTTTGCTCATAAACATCAAAGGAAATGGCGCAGCTTTCTTCATTTTTATCAATAAGCCAGTGTCACTGAACTAGCGCACGCTGACAACACAGCCGAGAGCAGCACGCAATTGGTAAAAATAAGATCTGCCTTTGCAACATTCTTTGAAGTAACTACTGCAGCATTTTTTTACCTGCTCTTTGGTTCTTTCTCGCTTCTTCTGTTCCTTGTAATTCTTTCCCAGCTTGAATGACCCCGCCAGACCATGTCCTTTGACTTGCTCTACTACTTGTTCTGCAATTAGTTTTTCTAGAGTTCTTTTGAGAAGCCGTCTGTTTCTCTGTATGTCATACTTATATATAGAACTGATGTACTTAAATATTGCAATAATGGATGCTCCTTTCTTGACATTCATTTCCTTTACAGCTGCCAATATCATCACTCGTAAGCCTATATGTAAAATCAAAGCAAAAAAACCTTACAGCTCAGGTAAAACAAAAGTTACCTTAGAGAATGCATATTAAGGGAATTCTAAACACAGTGTTCATCTAAAATAAAGAAAAAAAAAGACAAAAAAAGACAGGCAGCAGTTTTGACAATGATTTACTTGAGGTAGCCCTACAAATCACTGTTTTTCAGTAGCAACAGAAATAAGTCACTCAATTTTTTTACTGAAGCTTATAAAACGACAGTGTATTTCAGTTAAATGCATGAACTCTCTTACAACCTTTACATGGAGCTCTGTAGCACAGAGATCTAAGTTAGTAACTTTATTTTTAAGTGTGGATCACTTATTTGTAAGATGCAATCCTACATCATAGCACTCGGCAAAAAAAATAATTTAATTCTTCAGAAGTGAAGAATAGCCTTGAACTCATAGTTAGTGGCCAATTTAAGGCATATGCCAAAAGCCAAATGCATTAAAAAAGTAATCAGAAATACTTACTGGGATATTGTATTTTTTCTTTCAATTTAAACTCCATTTCCTTTGATTTTTTCTTTTTATTTCCTTCTAAAGGCTGAGGTGGAACAAAGAAGTTCACAAGCTTACCCTAATGCAGACAACATTAAATAGTTATTATCTCATGTCTCTTCACAGCAATTCTGAACTTCAATCATCTTTACACATTTGAAAATAAGCATGACCTGCTATAGGTGTGTAGTGTGATCTCACTAATTTTCTCAGATAATTAATTTTTAGTGTACAGAGTGATACCCCATTCAGTTCAGTTTCTTGGCAAATGCTGTTCAGCACCCTACACTGAGAAGAGAAAGAACAGTTCTGTAAGCCGCTTAGGTCCTCCACTATTTCAGAATTAAGTTGCAGGAATCTATAAACTCTAAGCAATCTAGGTTACCGATGGGCAGGGGAAAACGTAGTATTTAATATGTAGCAAGAAACAGAGAATGAGGTAATCCATATAGATTAAATACCCTAGTTAGTTGTAAAACAAGTAAGTTTCTCTTTTCAGGGTTTGTGCCCCCAAAACTTGCTCTATTATTAATGATTCAGGCATAGCAATTTAATTCAAGGAGATGTATATTCAAGGACAGTAATATAAAATCTCAAAGCTTCAACAAATGCAGTGCCAATATATCTACAATTAATGGTTTTATAGCAGTATTCACTGAGACTTCACTCTGCCCTGTCCAACTGGTTGCTTTGCAGACTTCTTAAACAGCAACTGCAATGAAACTCCAGACACTGTTTGATCTCCACAGTAAGCTGATATACTTGGAGTAACTCTGACATTGGCTTATGCAAGCCAGGAGTCATCTGGAAAGTCTCTGTTGGAATAAAAGCCCTTTTGTTTTTTTCCAGGACATCATACAAAGACAACAAAAATACAGAAGACAAGGGGCCTTCTGGATGAGTGGAATAGGACCTTTTAACCACAGGCAGTGTCATATAATTCTGTTCATGAAGATCCCAACACATTACTATCTTGCCCAAGCACTCATATCATGAAACAGTTTCGTAACTGGCTCTCCAAAACCTATTGTTTCTAGCTATTGCTGCCAGTTGATGTCCAGATGCTTTAATGCCAATGCTCCCCTTCACACTCCTCAGTCCTGACCCTCTGATACATTTAAGAAGAATCTTCCTCCCTCTTTGAGAAGTGGGTCTTTTTAACTGATAAAATCACCAGCAGGCAGGAGATCGTTATGAATAGATGTACAATGAAACTGGCTGCCATGAATTCAAAAGGGTGGAACCCACAGAAGTGGTAAGAATTTACTTAAGGTTAAAGATTCTCTCCTTGTAGAGAGAATTTTTGGTTTCAGTGAATGTGCTAGATTTCCACAGGATACACGATGAGGAAAGTGAAAAGATAGAAAACCGTTACTGAATAAGCCCATTTATTATATGAAATGGAGGGGAAGGAAAAATTTTTATTCACTGAGTTTTATTTATCACAGAACTTTATGTCTAATGGATGTTTGATACTCATCAATACAATGATGTGAAGAGGAGAATAATTTCCAACATAGACTAAATTATGTATTTATACACTCCTGGACTGCACGTAAACTTCCAACAGTCTATGAACAGCACAGCTGCCTGCTAACATGCTTCAACAATGGCAAACTACCATTTGCATCTCATGCAAACCATCTCACGATTTATGCCACCAAGTATCACACCCTATAAAGCAAAAACTTTCACTGTACTTTAATCTTGCTTTAAGTTGGGACTTCTGTTAAACAGAAAGCAATACACTCAAAAGAAATAAATTTCCATTAATTCTGAAAAGTGTTTTCTTCATACTAAATCTTATCTTGGTTTTCTTACCTCAGGTAATGTCAAATCATCTTGTTTAGTGTCTGGTCGGGTATGAGTCAGAATAAGAGCCAACACTTCTACTGTTTTCCCAAGACCCATCTCATCAGCCAAAATACCTCCAGGCCACTGGGGTCCAGCAATCGGATATTCACGGATAATACTAGAATTCAAATACATTTCCAAATGAAAGTCAGTAACTATAGAATGGTGTGACAGAAAAGCAAGTGTTCAGGGAAACACACAACATAACTTCAGCAAGGCAAAGTTTATAAGGTGAGGCATTATCTTTTATTAGATAAGCTGAGATTGACAAAAGCTAGCAAGCTTTCTGCGTGTGCAAGCCTGACCCAGACAAATGTACACCAGAAATTTTTGGATTTTTTCCCCTCCTAACAGGCCTTGACTTGCCCATCTTCACATATCTTAATATTAGTCTCCATAAAATTGAAATATATTTATGATCACATGTGTTAAAAGATCCGAAAGTTATATAGGGGGAAAAAAGAGCAAACTAGCAATGAAAAGATTCTATTCAAACCAAATTAAAGAGAAAAATGAAACATAATTAGCAATGCCATATCAAGCAATAATAAAAAGTATTATACTGCCTCCTTCCCTTAGATTTTAAAAACATTGGATCAGAAGGTCAAAGCCTCCAATGCTCTAATTTAAAAAAAATATAAATCTTAAAACTACAAATTTGCATTGAAATTTAAAAAAAAAAAGCTTTAACAATTATATATCATATCACTGTTCTAATTCTTTATTTGCTCACTGAAGAACATCAGTTACGGATTATCTTACATCCTCCAGGTAAAAGCTGCCAATAAGGTTTTCACAAAGTAAAACCTTGGGGTGTCCTTACAAAGAGATAACTATAAAAACATACCAGCCAGTAAACGGATTATAGTAGATTTTTACTCCATCCAGAGCGGTGACCTCTCGCCATAAGAAGTGCAGTGCATTTTCTACGGAGAAAGAATTCATGTTACCATTATGAGGTTTCTCTACAGACAGCACACTGCTCAGAATCGCTCACAGCCTTATTGTGACATTTAAAGACATAAACCAGACGTCTACCTCCACAGTGTTTCATGACCTACAAGAGACACCAACTGCTGTTCAGCGGTTTAATTCATCATTTAGTGTACTACCCAAGCAACAGCTTTTACAAAAACAGTAGAAGCTTTCTTAATTATTTAATTAATCAAACAGCAAGAAAACATTACTGCTGACAATACAACGCCACTTCCCTCAATTACACAAGTTTTCCAGACCCATATACTTGCCACTGCTTGTGAGGTTCTCTCGGTGAAGCATCCAGTTGACAGCCTCCCTTTGATATGGCCTCAGGATAGGAATTAATGCAGGATGCTGGACATCCTCTCTCAGTAACTGGATATCCTGCTGATGGGTGTGCCGCACAAAGTCATAAAGCTCTTCAATATTTTGCCGCTCTAGTTCTATGTCAGATTCTTCCTCATCTTCCTCCAGCTCATCTGCATACAGCAAGTCATTCAAGACATGCATTATCAATCATGGCAAACATATCTTCAACTCCAAAATGACGACAAGCCCTATATTTGTAAGTTTGCAGTGGTGTATTATTAAAACTATCATAAAGGTGCATTTTGTAGTAGTTTACATTATAACTGCTTTCAATACAAAGCAAACGGATATTCTGTTGCCACAGTTGCGTGTTAGGCACCAAGCTAGGAGCAAAAGCTTTCCAAATTTAATTCCTGGTTCTTTTGAACAGTTCCTGTGTAACTCAAGCAAGTTATTGTAGATCTGTTCAAAAACCCATACGAATCAGTGAAAATTGTATTTACTCCCAGAAAAGTAAGGACTCAAACATTTATGAGCCTCAGTGCCTTATCTATAAAGCAGGAATATTATCACCTGTAATTTGACCATAAACTCATTAGCATATGATTAATGGCCAGATAAAAATATGCAGAGAATAACAATAATATTACCTTAAAAATAAAGTTACTCTAAATGGCAGGAATAACTTACTATTTTCCCTTACATTTAAAACTACTAAAAAAAGACCCACTTTAATAAGAAAAAAAATATTCATCAACATCCAATTGAATTACATTACCTGGAATTAAAAAACTATAGAACTTTTCCATGAGTTTTTGAATCAGCTGATTAGCTTTTTTGGGTCTTCCACCTCCATCACTGAGAAACTCTGGTTTACTTAGCCCAGCTTCCAGAAGGTAAATTCCAACCTGTGAAATGGTTACACAGTTAGTTATTTAATTAACTTTTAGAATGCCAAGAATACTATAAACATAAGAGTAAGAAAATAACAACAGTGCTTTGAAAGTGAGCAGATATAGACAGATACAATAAATCTACTAAAATCACCATATAGAGGATACAGTACATTCCAGTTAAAAGCTTCTTTAATTCCTTTAGGTAATACGTTAGTAACAGTGCAACAGTAAAAAAGAAATTTTTAGGAAAAAACACACTGAAAACATTTACATAAGCATGTAGAAACTATATGTTTATCATATTATAAAAGTATATCGTAGCTGACAGACTTCATTGTTCAGAGGGTTTTATTTTATATTTCATACCAAAAAGAACTTTTAAAATGCAAAAACAAATATATGAACCCATACCTTTAAAGCTTGAGCTTCTCCAGGTCTTTGATAAAGTCCAATTATCTTTTTCTTTTGCAACCACCTCAAGCCTTCCAATATTTCACCACCTAAAGTCGGTTCCACCAAAATACATTGTTCATAAGCACCCTGGTATTCCTTTGCTTCATTACTGTACTCTTCTTCACTTCTCTCGTGAACACAGACCTGCAGCTGATCATCAGGACCTCCTCTCAAAGTAAAGCTCCTTTCATGGAATTTGTCAGTTAGAATTTGCTCAGAAGGAAGATGAAGAGCAAATTCTCCCAACAAAGCTTTCCAGGACCCATCTGCACGGTATGTCGAGACTATAATGTTTAGCTGTACTGACACAGGAGTCAAGATGGAATAAGAGTCGTCTTCGTCATTAACTGTCAAGAACTTAACAGATTTTGAACCACTGCCTGCCTTTTGAATGAGATCTTCATCAGTGCTATCATCATTTATAACAATGAAGGATGCAGAAGAAGTGCTTGGACCTGGACCGTGGTCTTCATTAGTCACTTCATCATCTAATGTTATCACCTCATTTTTCCGGTCTTCATGCATATTCCAGCAGAGCTTTTTCTTTTTCTCCTCATCTATTTTTGATGGAGGCGCACGTTTTCGACGACTACTCATCTTGTCGTTTTCTCAACAGTATCTTCAGTTTCTGCAAGATGAAGTAAATTTGTCAGCAATAAGTACTACAAAATCAAAATCAAATGCTCACACTGAAATTTCACAGTGCAGTAGCTACTAAGCTTGCAAAAGGTTTGGACAGACACATGCACCAAGAAATCTAACTGTTCAAAAGAGACCTAGTTTTACAGAGCCTCTGCTGTCCCTGTGCCATCACACAGAGCAGGACATGAAGCATTTGTCTTATTGTTTTGCCAGGCAGCTACAGATAGAGATCAACAAGAATGCTACATTTCACAGCTGTTCCTCAGAATCTGGTGGGACATATATACCTTGAGAAGCACTGGAATCCCTCAAAGGCAGAGGTGGAGGGAGACGGCAAGAGAAACTCCACCAACAAAAGTGCAGGAGGTATAAGAGATTCGGAGGCAGGTGTGGGGAAAATACACACACAACATTCTTCCTTCCTTTGAAAGCCTACATGGAGATGAAACTTTAAACAAGCTTAACCAAGGGCTAATCTGAACTTGTCATTACATAAAATACGGTTTAGAGCCTAAGCAATCAAGTTCTGCCCTTAGAAGTCTGCAATGACCTTTCTACAAGTATTAAATACTTTAGTTCCCCAGGAAATTGTGCATCCTGGGGCCTGGATATACAAATTCCCTGTGAAGGAGCCCTTACTTATTCTATTGTGTATTTCAGAGCAACCAATCAGCAAACTAAATGCACAGTCTTACTGATTTTGACTAACTGCAAAGCTAAGTCAAGATACAACTCCTTGAGTGAAATTGGGCAGTGAACAGATTTTGGGGATAAAATACTGGAAAATAAAGCACACGTGCTAAACAACACACATGAAGATGACCTGTCTGGGAAACTAGTAACTACATATGCAAAACTACATGGTCATACTTAAAATACTCAAACAAGTAATAACCCTTAAAAAAACCCAAAACTAAACAAACCCCAAACTGTTTTTATAAGGAGCCTGAACACAGCAATAGATTTATGACTTCATATTACAGTACTGTCTTTGTCAGCAAAGACAGGAAAATATTTAGATGTCCATGTCAATTCATCTTCTGCATAAAACTTTTGAAGGAATAAAGGAAGATGGGAAGCAAGTATTCTAAGCTAATAAATCCAGTGTCCCACATTCTAATGTTAAAAGGCTTTATGCTGGTACAGGGCATAATTCCTAGAATTCTGACTAATTTTAAAAGGGTACCCTGAGAAAAACAACACAAACCAAAAACTAAATAAAGCAAACCCAAACAAACTCTAAATTTCATCGTTTGGGAAAGTCAAAAGAAATATTCAGGAATACATGACTGACGGAATTGTCGGAGTTGGAAGGGACCTCTAGAGATCATCTAGTCCAACTCCCCTGCCAAAGCAGGATTGCCCAGAGCACATCACTCAGGACTGCATCCAGGCGGGGCTTGAAAACCTTCAGAGAAGGTTCCAGGGCTCCGTCACCCTCACCGGAAAGATTTTCCTCGTATCTGAGTGGAACTTCCTATGTTTCAGCTTGTGCCTGTTACCCCTCGAATCTTGCTGCTTTTGAATTTCCAACACAACAGAACTAGCGAAAGGAAACGCGAGTTTTTCCGGAGTAATACTCCTTCACAGAGCACTGCCGTCGGCAAACGAAGCCAAACCCGGAGGGCGAGCACAGGTATCGTAATATCGCCCCTCGCACCAAAGAACGCAGGATGCCTGCACCACCACCAGGTCTGCGCCTGCACCCCGGCTCCGGCATCACACTCCCTCACGTAAAGCAGAGAGAACTGCTCCGTGCGAGAGGATTCAGTGGGTCAACCGTGTCCACAACGCGGAGCAACACTCCTGCAAGCAGGAGCCGGGCAGGTAACGCTGCCCGACAGCCGGCTTGAGCCGGGGGTGCGCACCCTCCCGGTGCCGCCGCCTCCTCTCCGTCGCCAGGGCGTCCCCCCGAAGGAAAGTTACTTGAAACTCGGGCAGGAGCGCTCTCCTCCGCACCCAGCGCTTCACCTCCTGCCCCGGAGAGGTCCCGGAGGCCGCCGTTCGCCCGCCCGCCGCCGCGAACCCCCCCGCTGTTACCGCACGGCCCCCGGAGGCCCAGCCGAGAAACCAGCAGATGGTCCAGAGGCACCCGTCGCACAGGCCGCACCCCCGCGGCCTGACTGGCCCCGCAAGGCCGCCCCACCGCGCTACGGCCCGCAGGTGCCCGGGCCCTCAGGGCGAGCGGGCAGGCCACCGCCCTCTCGGGCCCGGGGTCGGAGGGGGAGGCCCCCGGAGCCGCGCGGGTGAGGGGAGAAGAGGGGATAAACAGAGCCAACCGCCGCCAACGTACCGAAAGGGTAACGCTGCTGCAGCGGCCCTGGCGGCTGCGGCTCCTTCCCTGCGCGGCGGCGGTGGCACTCAGGGGACCGGGCTGAGGCAGGGGATGACGGGGGGGTCTGGCGGCCCTTTGGCCGCTGGCACAGCGGGAAGGAGCCCACGGACAGGCGAGGGGGAGGTGGGGACGGGGGGTGCGCGCGCACCCGCCCCGGCCCGGGCGGCAGCCAATGGGGTGCGGGGAAGGTGACAGCTCGCCCCGCCCAGCGGAAAAAACAGAGGGGAGGATGGGGGGGGAGGGGGGGGAGAGAGAGATGGGGAGCTGCGCAGGCGCAGAAGCAGCTCCCTGGGCAAAAGGGGGCGGGGAAAGCGGGGCTTGCCCTCAGTGGGGCGTGGCTAGGGGGCCGAGAACGAGGCTGTAGCGCGCGCAGGCGCTGGTGAAGGAGGAAGGGTCGACGATGTTGGTGCGGTGTGTTGAGCTGCAGTCTGGTCTGTTCGTCTGGTCTTCCCGCCCTAGGCAAAGCCTTCTGGCGCAACGAGGCAGGCGAGGCGGAGAAGGGTCTGGGTTATGGCCTCGAAAAAAGAGGCTGGAGGGTATCGGGTCGGTTAAAGGCCTGTAGGGGGCTTGTGAGGTGTTCGTGGTCTCTGTGGCAGGTGTTGGCGTGAGGGGTGATGGAAGTAAGGCCGCTCGGGGGGGAAACTAACGCAAACCTTTTGGCTCAAGTCACTTTGAGTGCGAGTAGGTGCACTGATTGTGCTTGTGTTGTGGCTCTAAAAAGTCTACTGGGTTTAGAAACTGGTGTGGAGGAGCTGCTGCCTGGTCTCCCATTTTGCAGTCACACAGGGGAAAAGGTGATACTGAGAAATGCTTGCTCCAAGCAGTGCTGATGATGCAAACTGTGATGCAGTCCCTGAGGTGAAACACTGCTAGAAGGAAAGAGAGGTGCACAAGGGTCCATTAATTCATGTAACCACAGTGATAAAGAGTGGATTTCTGGGCAATTATCACTCCAAAAAGGCAAAGTCTGTTGAATTAATGTTTAATGACAAGTATCTCTTAAATAAAAACTATGATAGTATTTATCTTCTTGTGAATTATGTGGATCCACACTTGGGGACTTAAAACAGCAATGAATATACAAATTGGAAAGCCATTTACAGTAAGACGGTGGTTTGGGTATTGTTTTTTTTTTTTCTTGTAGTAATTTTATCAACCATTTGTGGTGGTTTGATTGGTTTAGTTAATAATACTGAGCTTGCTACATGAGCATTTGGCATTCTGTGAAAATTCACTTAAGAATAGTCACTCTGTCCTATGGTACGACAGTAAATTACTGCAGAACAGAGACAAAAGGGAAGCCGCTCTCATGTATGTTGGTAACTGGAATAACAGGCAACCAAGGTGATGAAGAGCGAGCAAACCTGTTTTATGGGGAGGCTTCTGGAGCCATGTCTCAGTGGGGCCTGTGGCCAGGCAGAGCTGTGGGGAGCTAGAGACTGGCCCTGCTGGGGGTAGGAGCTGATGTGGGGTCCTGGGCTGTGGGGGAGCCCTAATGGGCTGGGCAGGGACAGTCAGGGCTGGTGGTACCCTGAGGATGCTGATGCTGGTGAGTACTTGCCAGTGCTGCAAGCACAGCTGTACTGCTAGCAAGTTTTCTGGCAACTGTATGAAGTTGCCAGTTTCATCTGTATGAAGAAATTGTTGGGGAGGTGGCAAAAGAGCTAGTTTTGCTCAAAGTATGAAGAAGGTCCCATTAGTTCAAAAAGCTTAAGGCCAGACCTGCATTGCCCTGGGAGTAGGTGACTACACATCCCCATTCTTCAATCCCACCCACAGTGATCTGTACTTCTGTGTGTGCTTGTGCTGTGTCCTGGCACGCTGGGTCTGCACTGCCAGGCCAGTGGCTTGGAGTTGCCTTGGGAGGCTTTCTGTCTTCCTCCTAACAAGAAGGTCCTGTTAAAAGGACCTTTTTTTTTTGCTTTTGCTTTTTTGATGGAGTCCTTTTATTTCTGGATGTGCCTTTTGGGATTTAGCTGTTGATTCAATCAGTAAGATAGTGAGCAGCTGAAGTTATGTGCTTCTCCTCTAGGAATTTCTGAAGCTACCGTATTTCACTCCCACCTCCTGGCATGCAGCCGTATGCCTGGGTAGGCAGCTCCCTTTAAAGGCGTGACACCCAGATTCATGTTGCAAGATGTGAACATCAGATTTTCCCATCCTGAACTGGCTTTCTCAATGGCAGGAGCCAGGGCAGCCAGAGGACAACTCTCATCACGGTTACTGAGGTAAGAGGATTGAAAAAATGGTATGCTGTCAGTCTGGGGCATGGATGTTCCCCCCAACATGGGACCTCAAATGTGGGACTCACTGTGCAGGTGTTCTGCACCTGCTGTTGATGACCGGATGCTATGAGAAAGTCCCACCAGTGACTGCTGCTCATCCCCATAGTGAATGCTGCTTGTCCTCCTCCACTTGATAAAGTCTGGGCTCTACCAGCAGTGGGAAATGGGAAAGAAAGGGGAAGTCTGCTGGGTGGAACAGTTCCCCCTTCCCTGCGGTCTCTAACCAAGTGTACTTGGGAACATAGACTTCACCTTGTCCATTGCACATTGCACTTCTCTTGCCTTTATATTTTGGGTTTGGATGGCTCCGAGGACAGGGCTCTGGTGTTAAGCTTTCCCAGGAATACTAGCACGAGTGGCAATGTGTTGCATGACTGGCCAATTATAGTGATGAGATTCTCATGAGGTTTGTGAGGCCTGTGCCTTTATAAAGGGTATGGAGGTGTCATCACAGACATGAGTGAAACAGAGAGAAACACAAAAAGTTTCTGGAAATAATCTGGAAATAACCCTGTCATGCTCAGTGTCATTCCTGCTTAAATGCAGACTGGGCGCAGGTCCTTCCAAAAGGCCTTAGGTACTATATGAGCTGTGCCGCTTGCCCAGGAATGAGCCTGTATCCACTGGCATGCCTGATAGAGGATACACAGTTGTAGCCTGTAAGGCTTCTTCTAAGGATCCAAATCTGATTCTAAGATTAGTAATAGGAAACATCTTTATTAATGTCCTGGGATCTACAACTAGCAATAAAGGTAGCAAGGAACATTGTGGTATCCTACTTCATTATAAATCTGTAAATCCTGCTTAAATGTGATGGATCTTCCCTGACAACAACTCGCAACTCAGATTCCAATTTCCAATTCAGAACTGTGAGTCCCCCAAAAGCTCTTTGTGAGAGTAAATATTCTGAATTTCTGAAGGAATGCTAAACTTTTGGCACAGGCTCCATCCACTTGTGAGTCCAGTAGCTGATGAATCATCCAGAGACATTTTCCCGATCTTCTTTAGACTGAAAAACACATTACAGATGTAATGCTCTGGCAGTAACTATCTTACCTAGCCCTTATCCTAGCTTCCTCGGGAACTGGTGATCATCAAAACATTACCCCTTTCCCACTTAATGCCAAAGAGCACTGCTTTGACTCAGACTTCTCCAATATAAATATACAGCAGCACAAAAAAGAACAGACAAAAGTGACTGAATCAAAACATTACATCACATATTCTCCTGTGGGAAAAGAATGAAAGAAAAACACATGACAGATGGTAGTCAAATCACTCACCCGTTATTAGAAACTGCTTCAATGGCATACACTTCAAGAATCCGTATAGAAATAGCAGACAACACTCCATGCTTCAGCGAGCTCTGTTCACAGGCTAAGGGCTGTGAATCTCTTAATAAGTCCTTGTCTTTTAGTTAACTTTTGTAATTCTAGATTGCGCATGTCTTCTATTTAACGATTTCCTCTCCAGGGTTGGGATTTGTGCATTCTTTGGTAGTGGTTGTGGTCTATTAAGATTTTTAATTTAAAGCACTTGTGAAAAGTGAAGTTTATTTTTTCACCTGGATGATGTAAAAATTAGTAAGCAAGAAAGGAACCTTTCTGATTTCAGAAGAGGGGAAATTACAATGCCACCAAGAGGGTGCCTGTTCTGTATAATGATTTCTGTCGGAGCCTCTCCTTTTCTCTCACCTGCATTCTGTAGGAAATATCTTCCTTAGTTCTCAGGGTAAACGAGCTGTTTTTTGAAATGAGGGTCAAGAGCAGGTGGAAGAATGCCAGTTTCTATTTGGCAGCTAGTGACTAAGGATCCTAGTGATTAGTACCTAGTAATTTGCCTGCTGTTCTAAAGAGCTTGAATGGATGAAAGAAGATAATTGCCATTTGATTTAATGAAATAGAAAGGAATGGTATGAAGAGAAGAAAATATGACAAAATAAGACCACGTGGATTTTTTGACCGCACTTGAGAACATAGCCTCCCTTGCTTATGGATAAAAATTCCCCTTTGTTCTCAGTAGCAACTTTTAAATCCCAGAAAGAGCAAGCAAATAAAAGCAGGATACAGGCTGCTTTGCAAAGGGCTTCTTTTTTGAAGGAGGATGGAGAAACCAGCATGTTAGTCGGTGTGATATTTAGAGCCCTTTCCCCTAATATTTTAGTTGTGAAGGCCAGCAGAAGTTTTCTAAAGAAAATCAAAATTGTATTTGTCTCCAGGATGGTTCTGGTGTCAGGAAATTTGAACAGCTGCAGCAAAAAGACTAAGACTAAGGGCAGGCAGACTATATTCCCTGTGCCACAGTGACTGTACGCTAGGCTGAAGAGCTGACTGAGCATTTGTGTGTCGCAGCAAACAGGGTAGAAAGCCACTCACAGTGTTTATCAGTTTGTTAACTAGTAGGAAAAACCTTTTGAGTTCTGGAGATAAAAGTCACCATATGATAGAAATGAAAAGGTGGAGCCCAGTGGAAGCATAATATGGCTCCAGTCTATTCCAGATAAAAAAACCTCGTGGTCAGTATTCTGTGCCCTGGTAGGAAATTATAGGCTTGGCTGTACCCAACTTTCTTAGTGTTTGGTGTTTAAATATAATTAGCTATCATAGTGGGACTTCTAAAGTGTAATCATATAATTGCTGCCATCCACAGTGCATAATACTGCTTCAGGCAAAATAGCAGAAGATTTAAATATTTTTCAGAGAGCTATAAGCAGTGGAGTATTTTTGTGTGCCAAAAGCAATCATGTAAGCCAGTGGGCTAACTCCCTGGCACACAGGGAATGATACCGTGAAGCCACGGGATGGCAAGCCTCTCTTTTTTTCACTTCTTCAGGGCTTCAGCTCTGTTTCTTCAAAATAGCAAGGTTCAATATATTACCCGTGCCCGTCTGCCTCTTAACACAGCATCTCTGGGAGGAATCTGTCTGCACCCCACAGAATAACACTCTTTGGGCCATCTGTCCCGGCTCACGTGTAGGCACAATTCTTGTCCATCTGCTGCTTGGCTGAGCTACGTGCTGGTTTTGTGAAAACCAGGTGATACACCTGACCTCATGCCTGACGGGGAGCAGATGAGCAGTCACTGGTGGGACTTAAGCCCATCTCCCTTTTTCCAAGAGAAAAGGACACTTTAAAAGACTATCTAAATATAGAGCAGGAAAAAAAAAAATAACCATGTCATTGCATCTAGGACATCGTCTAGAGTTACTATGTAGGATTTGAAATCCAGTTCTTGCAGTTATTTAAATATATACCTAAATAAGGTGTTTTCATTGCTTTAATAATGCTTTTACGAGCCTTTACTTTTTACATAACAAAAATGTGTAAAGAAAGAGTTTGCAGTTCCTGAGAAAAAGCAATCCCTCTAATCAAACTGGAATTCAGTAAATAAAATGTTTATTGTAAATTCAGTAAAAACATTTGGAAATTTAGGCTCAAAATATAGATGCTTATAACATAATATGTGGCACTAGTTTGGAGGAGAACTGAAGGACACTCCCGACAGAGATATTTTGGATATTATCTATTAGAGATGCCTTTCTTGGCAGTGAAAAATCCTTATTTTCACACTCTAGCAAGAGAAGATTTGGATTCATAGCTGACTCTCTAATATAAAAATTAAGCCAATGAAAACAACTTCTTGAAAAATTCTTATCTGTGGTCTGCACTGTGGATAAAAAGGCAATTCAAAGTGAAATTTAAACAAAAATGTGCAGTCTTCTGGGACAATTTTCTGTTGGCCGCTTTCCTCATAAAGTGAGAAGCAGTCTCTTTATTTCCTGTCAAAGAAAATATGAACTTCATCAGGGATGTGATTTCCTTGATTTATAAAATTTGAAGTACAGAAAGACCTGCAGTATTCAAGCCACAAACCAAAGTATTTATTTAGCATAGATGAAAATCTGCCTCCAGAGATGTTTTCTTCCAGGTTAGCCATGTTTGATGTTAAAATTACTTGTTAAAGAGTGATGTACCTTCGTGGCAAAAGATTAATAATCATTCTCTTTAGAGGAGTGTTATGGTTAATTATCTGTCCAAAATTCACCTGGATTATTACCCTGCCACAGAAGCAGCGCCTGGTGTTACCGGGGGTAGGTTTGTACCCCTCACCATGGGTTCTGACCTTGAGCCCAGGGAGTGGGCAGGGCATGAAACAGCCGAGGAGATACTGCAAAGCTGTCGGCAAACTACCCGGTGCTTCGGGGCGGTTACACCTTATCTGGGTGTTGTGTAGTGCCAGTCAGCACTTCTGGTAGAAGACACGGGGATGTTTCTATCTGCAGTGTGTGAGGTGGGGAGGTACTATGCGGCACGACGCCTCAAGGGAGTTACAGCGAGGCAGCTCTCTGCTGGGTAGCAGGACTGGCTGCTGGTGCTGCTAATGTGATGGGGTCTGGTCCCATAGAACAGTTCTCTGAAAGGCACAATACATCTGGAACAGGAGAGGCCCGAGTGTGGTAGTAAGAGGCTGATGCTGCTCTTCAGGGAGAAACATTAAGGGACCAGAAGCCTCTAGACCCCCTGCCAGGTGGGGCACTGTGGGTCCCTGGAGCAAGTCCCTAGTAGAGAGGTGCCTGAAACATCCCTGAGATGACCTTTTTACTTTTGCCTGTGGCATTAACTCACTAAAGCAGCAATCTTACCTAATGAGAAAGAGTATTTTCTCTGGTTATAAATGTCATTGTACTTTGAATATTACATATACCTACACATAATAGAATCATTTTGGTTGCAAAAACCCTTGGGATCATCAAGTCCAACCATCTAACCTACTCTACAAAGTTCTCCCATATACCATATCCCCCAACACCACATCTAAATGATTCTTATTGATCAAACTATGTTTTTACTTGTCTTTGGCCTAAATCTTAGAGATGCAATGAGCAACAAGCAATGAGAAGTTGGTTTGGGGCCCCAAATGTGTGTTTGGGTTTGTTTTTCTACATGGTACCACAAAGAGCCCAATCTACTGGGGACTGATGGAACAGCCTGAGTAGATGGGCACCTCTAGTTTGAGGTTTATAACCAGCACAAGTGGTGCAAGCGATTTAAGTACTTTAGTTTTTGTACTTCTATGCCTAGTCACCTGTTCCAGTTACAGAAATTTATAATGGAAATCTAATATTGTTCTTTAATCTCCAATATCTGTAGATGTTATCTTTTTGTTATACTCTACTTTGCCTTTCCTCATCCAATCAAACCCAGCTGCAGGGATTGTGTTCTAGCAGTAAAACAACAAAAAATCATTTCATGTTTATTGTACCCTCACCAAGGTAGATGCATAATCTGTTGTGTAGCACTACAGTGACAAAGTTTGTACACAAATTTCAATAATAAACCATGCTTCAACCTGATCTTCCTGCTTTCAGTGCTCTGAGGGGTTTTCTTTTGACTTGTTGTTTTGTTCCAAGGCATTTTCCTGCACGGTGTCCCATCTGTGTACCATAGGACTGTTCGTGCTCCTTAGCTGGGGTTGGAGCATCCACCTTCTCTGGCTAGGGAAATGAGTCAGCAGAAGTGACCGTGCACCACTGAACACAGTCTTGGGGAAAAGAAACCCCACCTTGTCACACAGTAAAACAATGAGATACTACATCTTGCAATCCTGCTGGAGAAAAAATAAACCTTTTTAATTGAGGAGGTAATTGGGAGGTGCAAAGAGATGGGAGAATAGTCTTTTATTTGAAAAATGACTGTGAGAGGAAGTAACGTGGTCAGAGCAAAATAAATCTTTTCATTTTTTTCCAACGCATTATTACTTCTCATTAACTTTAGCTTGTTTCTCTAGGCAATGGGAACAGAATACAAAAACATTTCAAAAAAATACTCTCCTAGGATGCTTAGGGACCTGCAGATGTTCCAAACAGATGAAGTCCTGGGTCTGCAGCACAGATGGAAAGTGATAAATGATTAAGATGTTGTAGGATATAAATAACAATACTACAATGTTGTGGTTAGAGATATCAGCAAAACAAGGAATACTTATCTTCTGGCTTGATAAGCATCTTATTTATGGCTTATCACAAATTGCAACAGTTCTGGCTCCTGCCAAAAACGTAAGTATTTCTGTCAGGGCACTGGCGGCACCATTAGCCCTGACTGTCCCTGCCTGGCCACCTCTCTTTGGCTCTGCCCCTGCCTGCTTCTCTCCCAGCTGGGGTGGTTGGATGGGCTCTGGCTGTCAGGTCCTGCCCCACCAGACCCCCATGGGGATCCCCCTCTCCACCGCTGGTCCCCAGGGAGCCCTGCAATGTCTTTTCTGCAAGGAGAACAACAAGGATGCTCCTACCACAGGCCAAAGATAGTTTTTCCTTTCTCCTGTACTTGGAAACAGCATTTGTCAGGAAGCCTTCCAGAAAAGATTTATCTGGTGGGAAATACCTGTGACATCCAGTTTTAACACAAATGATGAGAAGTGTGGCAGTGCCGCAAGCAGCTTCTGGTGGGTTCCTATGAAGAGAGAAGCATCAGGTGAGCTTCCTGCACTTGCTGCTGCCCTGGGGTTGGTCCAGCTCCAGGTGCAGGTAAGTGTGTTGTTGATGAGCCTGGTGCCAGAAGACCTGAAGGCAGACATCGCTGGTAACACGAGAAAGGCTAGGTTATTTTCAGAGAACCGGCCACTTACCATCATTTATAAGTTACCCACCAAAAGTGATTTAACCCTGGATGTAAAGTTTTATTTTACTTTGCTACCCTGATAACTCAAGAAGAATTATCTGCAGCTACTGGTGGTGGTTCAAAATTTTGCTCCTTGTTCTTAAGCCAAATAAACACTGTAATGAATAACTGAAGAAGATTTGTTGCTGATCAACTCTTAGGATTATCCATTTCTGTTGTACATAGTGTAAGAAAGTCCTGACTTACACAAACTGCAATGCTTTCAAAATGTGTCTATGTAGGTGAATGTTTATCTTTGTACTAACCAAATGCATATAAGAGATGGCACAAGCTGATTATGCCACCCCACTTGTAAAACTTGCCTGAAGAATGTCCTGTTTTGACAAAGGTAAGCTTAACCCTCAATGTTATCTCTGTTTTAACTCTGTACTAATTAATCATGCAGAAGGGGGGGTGGTATGAACTAATTTACAACCGACATTGCCTTGAAACCTCTTTGAAGCAAGACAGACCAGAGGGAGTAAGATAACGGAAGAAGCAGAGAGGCGCACTGAAGGTGTCAACCTGACCTCCGTGAGGATAAAAAGAGCTATTCAGCTTGCTTGAATTTGCAAGCCCTTGGTGGAGCTGCGACTCCCCAGCCGCCCAGCGCTGTTTTTCCTTTCCTACCCTAATAAATATTTAATAAATCCATTTTGGACTTGATTGGATTTAATTCAACTATAACAAACACCATCATGTGAGAAGGGAGAAAAGAGGTAGCATCCACACCAAGAAAACCCTCACAGATTTTTTTTCCTAGCTTCTTGTGACTTGAGAGCTTTCCTAGGAGGGTCCTGCCCAGGCAGTCACATTTTCCAGTTCTGCCTGATCTGGTTCAGCCAAAATTGTTCAGGCTTTGGGATTGGTTTGCCTGATGAGAGTTTGGTGTGGTTTGACTTTTTGATGCCACCTTTCCCAGGCAATATGTGCCTCTCACATCTGCTTCTGCACAAGCAAGGTGGTTCGCTGGTGAGCCAAGGTGATTCTTCCCCATGTGTGCCTTGCATTTCTGAGAGATTCTGATGAAGTTAATGTTATTTGGAGCAAGGTAACTTCAATTTGAGTGATCACTAAGATATGTGTAATGTAAAGTAACATAAAGGACAATCTGCTCTAAAGTGGCTTTATGGTTCAAATGCAGACACTTCCCTATCTCATAGCCCTAAAGTATTACATGCTAAACAAATAGCTTTCTCCTGAATAGCCAACTTCTGATGTGCAATTACGATAATTATTATAGGTATTATATGTTTCTGTCCATGGACTAAGAACTGCATCTAATCAAAATTGTCTCATAAACTGTATAAAGATGTGATACTCTTGAACAGCGTTTAACGGAGATTGCCTTCAAATAAAGGGTTTCTGATTACATTATCTACACTATAAAATTAAAAATGGCATCAAACCAAATAACAGCTCTCAGCTACAATTCATATCTCCAATCAAGACAGTTAAAATGGGCAAAGAGTTAAAACAGTTTAATCTCAGCATCCTAAAAAGTACAATTTGCAACCATTTTCTAACACCCCTTAGAGCTCTTGCAGGCTCTTGTATGTACCCTGCAAACTCATGGAGCCAAAGTGAACTCTGATCTTTCTTGACATTGAAAGATGTTACGTCTTTCTTGCAGCAACAAGTAGGCGAGGATGTCTCTCTCTTCAGCTGTGAGGATCTTGAACTAGAAAGTATATACAGGGGTGGAAAGGATAGCTGTGATGCATGGAAAACACGTGTGGTGCTCCCTTCATAGAACAGTAGTTCCTCTGAATGTTTACTGGGCAGACCTTTTTTTTTTATTTATTTATTCATGAGGCTTTGCTGCATTAGAAATTAATCAACAAAATAAAAAGTGAACTAGACAATTGAAGCTAGAGGTGATCTTCTCACCACGTATCCCTGGATTCCTCTCCTTACCCTCTTCCTCAAGTTCTAAAAAGAAAGCTGAGGGCACAAACTTAAAAGCTGTGTTAAATGAGAGTGGAGTTAAACATATGTCCAAATACTCTTTGGGATTAGGTTCTATTCGTGTGTCATGAGTCTATTTACATGTAGTCACAAAATGAAAGCTAACAGGGAAGACTTTTCACACAGATTTAGGCTGAACACTCAACAGTTTGGATGATTTAGAAAATAGATTGAAAATACTGTATAAATTGAGTTTGTATACTACATTGTTTGGTAAAGGAGGGTAAGTAAGAATAAATGATGTGCAGATTTGCTTCCTCTGTTGACAGTAGTTGGAATTTAGAGAAAAATAAAAGCCAGATAGGACATAAGATGTTCAGTAGGCTGAGAGATCTGATAATAGATTTGAAAAAGTGTCAGGGTTTAACCCCAGCCAGCAACTAAGCACCACCCAGCTGCTCGCTCACTCACTCCCCCATGTTGGGATGGGGAAGAGAATTGGAAGAGTAAAAGTGAGAAAACATGTTAGTCAAGAAAGGGTAAATAGGTAAAGCAAAAGCCACCTGTGCAAGCAAAACAAAATAAGGAATTAATTCACTATTTCCCGTTAGCAGGAGGTGTTCAGCCCTCCAGGACAACAGGGCTCTATCACGCATAATGGTTATTTGATGTCATATGGTATGGAATATCCCTTTAGTCAGTTGGGGTCAGCTGTGTCCCCTACCAACTTCTTGTGCACCCTTCGTCTACTCACTCATGGAGTGGTGTGAGGAGCAGAAAAGCCTTTACTGTGTGTAAGCGCTGCTCAGCAGTAACTAAAATGTCCTTGTGTTACCAACACTGTTTTCAAGCACAAATCAAAAATGTGGCCCCATACTAGTTACTATGAATAAAATGAACTCTATCCCATCCAAATCCAGCACAAAAAGCCAGTTTCCTGAGATATGAACACAGGGCAAAGAAGACAAATTAAGTGCAGATACTGTTTAAAAATCAGAAACACAATAGGAATTAAGATGTTTATATGCAGTGCTAGCAAGAATTTGTTGAATTTGAATACAGACATGGAATTCAATAGCTGCCTATTACTGTAGTGACAGATAGCAGCTGTCAAATCAATTGAGCTGGTTTAGGGTAATTTATTGGGAACTTACGGTTTGCAGCTAAAGAAAAAGTGCAATGATGATGAAGAAGAGTTTTTATAGAAGCTGTTGCCAAGAAAAAGGAAAACAAAAACAAGCATATGCTATGAAAACAAGCACATATTATAGCTATCAAGAAAAAGTCCTCTAGAATAAAAATAAAAGGCTATGTCATGAAATTAATATGTGCTTACACAACAGGCTTGTACAGATAATTTGAAAACCACGATGACACTTTTTTTGAAACTCATTATCTTGAATATGCGGATATTCTCTAAACAATACAAGTAACTGCTATTTAGAATTTTTCCCTTAAGTGAGTTCTCTTAGTGAAGAGCCTATGTACTATATGTAGAGTATGATGACACACCACCTCAGCCATGTATTCCTCGTGTCCCTTTATCCATTCATTGCTAATCAAGTTTCAAGAATCACCTTGTGAGTTACAATTAATAATCTATAGATGCTGTTTACACATGAGGGGATTAGTAGTTCCATGAGGACCCCTCTTTCCTACCCAGACCAAGTAATCATGCAGATGTAATCAGTTTACCTAATGACCAGTCCATCCTCCACCTCTGAAAATCACTTCTCTCAAGTAACAGGTTGTTCCTCCCCAGGGCAGAGACACTCCATTCTGCAGCTCACCCACAGCTGTGCTGTCTGCGCACCTGTTTGCCACTCCTGGTTATTTCACCTGCCTCTCTCCCAGTGTGGGTATTTTTGGGGCCTGCTTCTTCTAGTCAACTGCTGGAATTCTTGAACTTGAACAAACGTATTTATCTCCAAGGCTTTTTTCAAATTTCAGTGATTATTTTTTTTCCCCAGTTGCAGGCTGAATAGTTTCTGTTATTTTGTCAGGAGGGGCTGTGGAAGCAGTAGGCACAGGAAAGACACTGGTTTTATTTCCTAGACAACCAAGATAAAAGTGTTCTTTAATTAAGACTATGTGAGGTTCTTCTCTTTGAATTTTGTTCACTACTTCTAGCCTTCCTTTTTGATCATTTTCGGTTCAACCCCATGGCTACAGACATTAAGCCAGATTTTTTTAAGAAACCAATGTTTTTTGGTGCATCCTTTTTCTTGATGTCGAGTTCAAAACATATGAGAGAGTCTGGTATTTCAGAACATTGTTACTCCAATGTTTATAGAAAATCAGGGGCTCTAAGTGTCTGATAACTATGTTTTGCTCAGTAAGAATAAAAAAAATGTAACAGCATATAAGGGGGATAAGCAAACATCGAAGTATAGTGTTTGAAGCTCAGTGAACCAATGCGTGAACCAAACATGAGCCATTAATCATAAGTGGGAATGGGTGGCAAAAGGCAAATAGCTGATGAAAATACAAGATAGAAAGCACTTGAATATACTTACTGAGCACCAACATTCACAATCAATGGATTCGAGCTGCTGGATCAGCTAGGCCTCAGCTATTTCATCAAGAGTGGTGGCATTATGCTTGATGCACAGGTCCCTTAAAAGGTCCCTTCCAACCTAGGTGATTCTGTGATTCTGTGATGTTTGTTTTCCTTCCTTAATAAAGGCAATTTTTGTGGTGAAGCCAGTGTTAAGTCAAATAGAGTTGCATAACTGGACAAGAGTAAGAAAGTCTGAATCTGGAGGAACTGGGATTTGAAACACACTAAGGACCAGCCACTTACAGCAAGTTGCTGAGGAACCAGGCACCCCAGGTGAGGATCAAGGTCTTGGCATCTCTGAAATGGCAGTGAGCCAGTTGAGACAGTGCAGCCACTCCACCAGAATGAAACCACAGAGAAAAAGCAATTAATGTGTTACCAAAACCACAGCAGCATACTGTCAGGGAAGTGAGAGGAAAGAGAGTTATAACAATGATTCTAATAGATCCTGAAGTAATGAAATGCTTCCAGAAATGCTTTGCCTGGATAGAAAGTCAAAATGATGAAGTCTGTGTGCAGATTCCGTTATCAAGGCAATTCCTCATGAAGAACATACGCAAAAGAAGTACTTAAAAGAAACATATGTACTCTGATATTGTTCTTCTTTTTATTATAATACAGAAGATGTCAGACAATGTGTAAACAATTGGTGAGAACTATTTTTTAAAATGCTCTAAACTAGCCTCTCACATGTATAGAGACAGCAAAGTGAATTAAAGCCGAACAGTCTGATGGCAGTGATTTTAAGGCATCCTTTCCATCAATCCATAAATATATAAAGAAGGTGCAGGGTTGCAAATGAGATCATTTCAGTTAAAGGTCACCACAAAATCTTACTAATCTTTAAGGTATTCCATTCTCCCATTCTTTATTTGCAGACTTCTTTTATTCTTTTATTGCAGACTTCAGAAATAGGTATTTATGGAAGCTGATAAAGGATCTCATATTCAGTGTTACATAAACAGCAATAGACTGTAAATGGGAAAAGTAATGTTCTGGGGTATTTAACATAAGTAACACTTTTGATCCATTAATTTGGGCCCTTTTTTGAGCATTGAAAAGGTTATTTAAAATATGTCATATATTTGTTATACATGGTTTGATTGATAAACTGATATTTATAAAACCTCCATTGATTCTTTAGTTATATGTCAAATATTCCCAATTCGGAAAGAATGCTAACCTTTTTTGTCTCCGACATCTTTGGGTTTTAATGTGACCTTTTTTTCTTCTTTTCATTTTACAAAATATCTAGAAGGGGGTTGTGTGGTGAAATGAAGGATACAAGTAACGGCCAGTAAATAGAGAGTTGTTTTCTTCAGTACAAACTGTAGTCATTGGGGAAATTTCAGAAATGAGTAGGTACTTGCAGGTTTCCCTCTGCACGGTGCAGAGGTGTGCTCTTTCATAGTACAGTCTGGGAGCAAAACTCTCAATCTTCCTGAGTCACTTGTTCTTTTTTTGTAACTGGAATTTGCAACGTAAGGGCTTACTGACCCACAGCTCCAGCCTGAAAGCCGAGATGGCGGGAGGGAGCAGGAACACCTTTCCCTCATCTGCGTGGCAAGGACTTCCTTTCCACATGCAGGTGTTACCAGTTTTCTACGGTACCAGACTGGATTCCTGCAGACTATGGCTTTACACAGAGCCGTCCTTGAAAATCACTAGAAAATTCCAGCAAGTGGATGCTTTAGCTGCCATATTTCCCACAAACAGAGCACCAAATCTTTTCCCAAAGCGTACAGTGATTTCTAGTTAAATTCCTTGTCATGTTTGTTGGTTTCAATCTAATTAAGTAGGCCTATCTAGTTAATCTGTATTAAATCCCATATATCCAAGACACCGTCTCGCTCTTCACACTTACATAAGTCCCTGTCTGGCGAGTTCAGCCAGAGTGATTCAGACTGACATTTCCGAATTAAATTAGAAGTCTGCGCATTTTAAATGGAGAGTCTGAGGCTCAGAAACTGTGGACCTTTGACTTTGAAATGCACTTTTCTCTTTGGCCTGATGCAGCGCAAGCTTGATGGCATGCAAGTTCCAGCACTGATTTATCTATTTACTCAGGTTGTTTCTTAGGGAATGATTTCAGGGAAATCAGAGGATTTCAGGCCAAGACGGTTTTATCAGAATTAATCGAGCTGGATAGAATTGGTGTATGTAAAAGCGTGTTGTAAATATCATGTAGCATTTTGGCCTAGAGGGCACCCTAAGTACATTTTTGCAGCTAGGAAACAAATAAATACAGGAATGGCTTGAAACATTATCCAGGACTGAATATTCATGTTGTTTAGCAAAGGAAGTGCTCATCTGACTTCTCCTTCACTCTTTCGGAGCACATCCGTAGCCATCAGTGACAAAAATTTGCCCACAGGTGTCACAAGAGCGGGTGCCCAGGAAATCTCCACACTTTGAGACACACATCCTTTCTGGAGTGGAAGGGAATTGGGTGCTTTTGGCTATTGCCTGTCATTGCTTGGGCGGCCCGGGTTTGTGGCAAAGAAACCATTTGTGAGATGAGTTTCCCTTGAGGAGAGGCCAGGCCCGTCCTCTTCTGGAGCACGCTGTTCCAGCCTCTTGCCCTAACAGTCGGCACAAAACACTTCTGCTGAGAGTTTTTTAATATGGGGTTATAAAAGCAATCAGTTACTTATTTTAAAATGTAGAAAGAGTTAATCTTAGCTTATTAACAGCTCTGCTAGCCAGAGATGGAAAGTACTGAACGCCTGAATAAATCTAGTCTACTCATCACTTCATGGAGTCTATAATCCTTACAGTGTCAAAAATTTTCAAGGCATCTCTGAATTTTGCATTGATATGGATCTCACACTTATTTGAAAGACATTTGAAATCATAACGAGGCAGACATTTCCCTCCTGACTAAATCTCTGGTTCTTTTAAAAGGATGTGAAATCTCCTAAGCCTGTAAAATATGCTCAAGATACTGTGACTTGAGACAGGGGATAAGACGGTGCACGATAACTAGCAACGGCAGCTTTCAGATTTCTGGGGATCCTTGGAATCAAGGAGTGTGTATGCCTGACAAAAAACCCCACAAAACAGAATAGCCCCATATAATCACAAGTTTGTGTAGAAACTGTCACTGATTTCTAGGTACTGCAGAAGTGAGGCCTAAATTTCATGGGTTAATCCTATTTAATTTTAATGGATCTACTAGTACAAGGAACAGCTGAGCAATCAGACCTTTATGAAGCACCATATATACTGACATCGATCCATTAATGTTCATTTCCTAGCAGCTGCAGCAAGTAAGTGTAAGTAATCAAAACTGTTAAAAATACTGTTGCTTTGTTTCTTAACCTATAGAATGATTTAAGACCTTAAACATAAAAAGGGACGGTGAAAACAATGTTGTAGCTGGCACATGTTTTGAATGAAAACCTATGAGAAGTGTTTGCTTTGCTAAGAGAAAATGAGAAAATATATTGAATATATTGGGAAGATTAAAATCCATGTTTTGTTTGAATGAGCCTGCAAGATGATGAGATGACTCTAAGTCCTTGTTCATGAGCAAACATTTCAATATCTACTACAGAGGGCTACCTATGAATGTTTTGCATGCACACTGTTTATATATGGTAGGTGGCTTTTGTAAATCATGAGAGGAAAACATCTGAGCAAGCAGAATAGAAAGGACTATTGACAATTTATAAAATAGCTGGTATATGTTTTAACTGACATCAGAACACATGAGCTTTCTACTTGTTTCCAAGGCAAAACAAAACTGTATAATTTCAGCAGCATTGATCCTTACAGAATAGCTTTAAATCTCCCCAATAAATTAGCAGGAGAGTCTGCACAACTGGATAGTCAATCTGAGTTTTCTCTCTTGGTAGGAAGTAGAGGAGGGACGAGACATGTTTGGGAAATGAAAAGTTGTGTCTTAGCAAACCAGGTTTCCAAGCTTCAGTCTTTGCTACTCCAAAACAACCCCCCCTTTCAAATAATTTTCTACAATACACCAGCCCCTCTCATTACAGCTGACCAGAACTTTCCCAAAAGCAGATTTTCTGTTGAAAGAGGTCATTTTGATGAAATAGAAACATTACCAGGAGTATGCCTGTTGTAACAACAAAAAAAAATCTTTTGAAGCAATACTGGAACATAACTTCCATTTTAAGCTGATGATTGATTTCATCTGAAGTAAAAATAATGATACCCTGTGCTACACTGTATAAAATGTTTAAACAGAAAACAGAACAAAACACTTTTGATGCTATCAAAATAGAATATTTCAATGAACCTCCAACTGATTTTTAAATTGTGTTTCATGGGAGACTGAAAATTGTTCACTTTTCCTCCATTTCAGGAAGGCAAAATATTCAGTGTCAGGTAATTTCCCAAGGAAAGAAAACATTGCTTACAGCCAGCTCCAGCCCCTGCTCTGTTCTTGTCTTGATTCTCTGTTTGTCTGATGGCAGCTCATATCTCTGCAAAAAAATACATTCCAGTGCAGTGCCCCAAGGGTGGTTACCAGACAATAAAAGTACCATGTGTTAAGAAACTTGGGGAAAGCAATAGGCCTGGGTCATGGGCTTTTTCTGAGGGGAGAAGTTAGATCTGTGGGCCAGAGCAGGATCAGGATGTGTAGGAGACAGGGGCAGAAGGCAGTGGGGTGACTCTGGCCTCTTTGAGGGGGGACAAGGACAGCACATGGTCACATGATACTCCTTCCCCATGGGGGAATCCTTTGTTTCCCCCATGACCTAAGGGAAATATTGAAGCTACTGTGGTCCCAGCGCTCTCTTTCCTTAGCCTTTCCTAAAGCCTCCTGGCATCCCAGGTGTCTTCTCGTGAGCCCCAGACCTCCGCCAGTTCCCACCTAATCCCACCTGCAGGTACTGGAGAGGCAGCAGCTGAGGCCACGGCTGGGCATCAGGACCCGATGACCTGCTCTGCAATCTCAGCAAAACTCAGACCATCACAGCTCTGTGGGACAGCCATGCATGAGTCTCAGCAGAAAGACCTCCTGTTTTTGCGAGGGCCAGGTTGGAGGCAATGAAGGCTACAGGGTGTTATATGTTGGGAATAACCAATGGGAGCATTTGCAAATGCTTCCCCCGACAGAGGCAGTGGGGCAAACCTTTCGCTTAACCATTGGAATCATTTGCTGGCATGTTGCAGGTTTGTTGTGTCAAGGGCAGAAACTAAAGTTCAATTATGAAAGTGTGGATGAAGGGGATTTTTTTTCCCCTTTTATGTGCACGTTTGGATGCCCCTCCAGGGCTCGTCATGGCAGAGCTGCCCCAAGCTGGATCTGAGGTGCCCTGGGAGAGCTTCGTGCCCAGAGGCAGAGGACAGGCAGCCCCTCTGCCCCTGGCTCACTCTTTGGGAAGCATGACCTGCAGGGAAAGTGGGCAACAGCAAACCCCTCAGCTGAGTATTCCATAATGAACGTACTTCATGGATAAACGCACGATGCAGGCAAATAGCAAGCTGTGTGTCAGTAAAAAAAGTGCAAATATTGACACAGGGAAGACACCCCTGAGGCAGCATTCACTGCAAACCCTCTGAATGAGCAATAGTTAAATGTTTGTCCTTGCCTCTTTCTTTCAAAAGTAGGGCAAATATCTATAGAGTTCCCAGTGGGGAGGTACTCTAACTTTAACTTTCATACAGTCAAGTAAAACACCCGAGACCCGTGTTAGGGATGCAAGCAGGTCGTCTGAATTATGATTATTCAATCTGGAATTATTTTAATCTGACATGCCTCTCACGTGCCTCATTTAGATTCATCTTGACCTGAAAACTGTAATCTCAATGCCTTTATCCTTACAGGTGATTTATCTTGTTGCAGTATCTTTTTTTTTTTTTTAATATAAATATTTGTTTTAATAGTGAAACCCTGCCAGTGAGGCAGACTGGCACATTTCACTACCTCGGGTCTCCCAAGCGTGGTGTAGGTCCCTTTCGAGCAGCAGCCTCTTGCTCTTGCTAACTGTGGCAAGAGGATAATGAATTAAGAGCCGCGGGAGGTGAGAGCGAACACCTCCCCTGCAGCCGGCTCCGGGTGATGCTTTCTTGCTGGCTGACAAGACAATAGCCGAAAGAAATTAAGGAAGGGGGGGGGGGGAGGAAGAAAATGACTTGATCCTTCTGTATGAGATAATGGATGAGCCCGGGATGACCTGTTTTTTTCCTTGCGGTGGAGCCGTACTGAAGACAGAGGGCACCAGCGCCCAGCCCACAGCCCTCGCTCCGCCGCCAGCGGCCGGAGAGCCGCCGAAGCCCGCTCCGACCAGGCAGGGAGCCACTGCCTCGCCCGGCCAGGTACGTCTCAGGGGTAGCCCTCCAGCCGGACGGCGGGTCTCGGCCGTGGGGCTGCCGGTGGGGCAGGCGGAAAGCACTGGGTAGACGGGGCTGCGGGGAGCTGCTCGGAGGGAAGTCCGCACTTCATGGCAAGCTCTGCCTGCCTGCCTGCCTGCGTGGCCGCGCAGCCAGGACGGCGGCTCTCTCGCCCGAGCGTCGCCTTCCCCTTCACGGTCTCCAGCCCCTCCGCGCTGCTCGGCCGGGCAACCCCTCCGCCGCGGCACCGGCACCCCCCCCCGTCCGCCGCCGGGGAGGGACCGGGGAGCGGTGGCCACTCTGGGCGGTCTCCGTGCCTCGGTGCGTGTCGTGCGTGTGTGTCTACGGGTGTGCATGCGGGGCGACCGCGGCAGTGGCGCCCGGGCGGAGGGCAGAAGTTTGGGGGGAAGCTCCCCGCCGTGCTCGGGGATGGCCGGAAGAGTGGGGCAGCGGAACAGAGGGGTAACAGGACGGCGGGACACCGTGACGGCGGGATAGCAGGGTAGCGGGGCAGGGGATCAGCGGGGTAGCGGGGTACGGAGGCAGGGGGGACAGCGGGGTGACGGGGTACCGGGAAAGGGGGACAGCGGGGTGGCGGGGTGCCTGGTCAGGGGTACAGGGGCAGGGGATCAGCGGGGTGGCGGAGCGGGGGAGCCGGGGGGGCAGCGGGGCGGGGGGCAGCGCTCCGGCCGGCGGCCAGGGCTACCGGGCGCTGTCCCGGGTGCTGACGGCGCCGCCGTGCAACAGGGACCCGGCCCGGCCGCGCTGCCCGCTCCCCCGGCGGCGGTGGCACCGGCGCCGCCCGCCCCCTTTCCGCCGCGGGGTTTGGAGCCTCCAAAGGGCAGCCGCCGCGCCGGCCGCCGCTCCCCGCCCGAAGCCTGCAGGCAAGGCAGGCGTGCCGGTAAAGGCACATCGGGGCTTTGCCCGCTGTTGCCTTAGTAACAAACATGTATTTTCTCCCCCCCGCCCCGCGGCTCGCATGTGTGTGTCCCTGGCTGAATTGCAGTTTCGCCCCCCCTACACACGGAAAAAGTTAATCTAAACTGTAAAGCGGTTCCTTTCTTCCTCTCTTCAATGACCTTTAAGTGACATTTCCCGTCGCCGGCAGGTCAGATCGCATCTTCTCTTCACCCCTTTCAGTACTGGGAAAGGAAATTCCTGAGCTGAGAAAGATGCCTTCAGGTAGTCAAGATAGGAGAAGAGAAGCACTTGTCACCCCGCCTTCAGGGCTGGGGCCGCTGGGGCCGGCCTGGGACGCCTCTCCGATTAGCTAACTACCTTGTGAAACTTTCAAAACTTCCTGGGGGCGGAGGGGTGTGTGTGTGTGTGCCTGCTGGAGGTGCGGGAAACAGCCGCCTTGGCTTGAAAAGTGGACACGAGAAGGATCACATAAACATAACATTCGTGAGTATGCATGATCGGATGTCAAGGCAAATAAATACGTATTTTAATCCCTCTTGAAACTTCCCTTCGAGAGCCCTTACCAAAGCAAATTGACCTGGATGTTTGCGGAAGCAGTCATCTCCTTGAACTGTGCGGGGTTGCTTGATCAAGCTCTGGTTTGACACCGATCTCCCGATTAGCGTGTTTTATCCCCTATTTCTATGTCACCAGGTTAAAAGCCACTAGGATGACGGCTGCCTGGGCACCTTCGAGAGCGATGCTGTAAGACTTGGCTGTGATGCTATTTGGAGCAACTTGGGCGCTGGTGGGGGGAAGCGGATGCCATTTCCTACATGTCCTTAAACCATGTGCAGGCAAGAGGAGCCCTTGAAATTGGTAACTTGGGTCTGGATGACATCGTGCAACAAAATGATTGGCATGCTTCTGGTCTTTTTCCCCGCTCTGCTCCTGGAGATGGACGTGCTGCCCAGGAGCACCGGGCGCAAGGTGCTTCTTTCCACAGCCTCCTCGCAGCGCTCGGTGGCTCGGACGGACGGGGATGTCATCATTGGGGCCCTTTTCTCTGTCCATCACCAGCCGCCGGCTGAGAAGGTGCCTGAGAGGAAGTGTGGGGAAATCCGGGAGCAATACGGCATCCAGAGAGTCGAAGCCATGTTTCACACTTTGGATAAAATTAACGCCGACCCGGTCCTGCTGCCTAACATCACCCTAGGCAGCGAGATCCGAGACTCCTGCTGGCACTCCTCGGTGGCCCTGGAGCAGAGCATCGAGTTCATACGGGACTCCCTCATCTCCATCAGGGACGATAGGGACGGGGGCACCCGCTGCGTTTCTGACTCGCAGCCCCAGCCCCAGTCCAGGGTGAAAAAGCCCATCGCGGGGGTCATCGGCCCCGGCTCCAGCTCGGTTGCTATCCAAGTCCAAAATCTGCTCCAGCTCTTCGACATCCCCCAGATCGCCTACTCCGCCACCAGCATCGACCTGAGTGACAAGACGCTGTACAAATACTTCCTCAGGGTGGTCCCCTCCGACACGCTGCAAGCCAGGGCCATGCTAGACATCGTCAAGCGCTACAACTGGACTTACGTCTCCGCCGTCCACACGGAAGGTAGGTATAGGGCAGCCCCCTGCCTTTCCCGGGAGCCCCCGGCCGCCCCCCGGGTCGCTGCGCCCCTCCGCAGGGACGCGCCGGTGCCGGGCTACCCGCCGGGACCCTGAGGGAGCCCGGTCCTCCCCGAGAGAGAGACGGTCTCACCCGGGGAGACCGTAAGGGGAAGGGGGAAAAGTGCTGGGAGGGGCGGGGGGTCTGCGGTTCCCCCCGGCGCGGAGGAGCCCCCCCGGCCCCGGGAGCCGCGGCTGCAGGCAACGCAGGGGAGGGGGATTCCAGCAGCTCAGGGAAGCCCCGCAAGACATCGGGCTCCTTCCCGGCGGTCCCGTCCCCCGTCCTCATTCACACACTGAACCTGGTTAAATAAAAACTTCACAGATGTTGGCATCTGGATGTGGGGCTGCCCGCGGCTCTGGCTGGGGTGGCGGTGGGCTCAGGAGGTTGCCCGTGGGACCGTGGGTCTCACTCCCACGCCGTCACCACGGGGAGGTTTGTGGCGTTTCTGCCTGGGCGAAAGGGAGTCAGGGCTCCCGTTCCGGTGCAGGGACTCCGGGATGAGCTGCCGCCTTCGCCGCCCCTGAACTCCTTTGCCGGGGGCTGCGAACACAGAGGGAAGCAGCGTGAAAAATCCCCCTGCGGTCCAGAGAGCGCCTTGCAAAGCCAGGGCTTGTGGTTTGTCAACAGGTCTGGGCGAGCACATTTTCATGCAGCTTGGGCAATAGGAAGAGATCTTGCTCTGTACAATCCGTTCATAGTCAACAGGTTTTATTGATTTTAAATATCAGGAGAATACCAAAAGTAAGGGTATTTTTAAAAGGAAAGGTTGGTTTATAGCCAGGCTAGGTGGACCAACATAAATTACATCAGTAATTGCATCCGATAGAAAGCAAACTCTTCTGCTATACTAGTAGGACTTTCCTGTAGTCCAGTCATGATCCTCAAAATGGGAGTTTTAAGTACAAAATTGCAACCCTGACCACAATATTGCTATAGTTTTGCAGCTATTCTGTTTATCTGACTGTATCTCTTGTATGCATTTGATTTATGATTCCGTCTGGTTTGTGAGCTGACTCCACACCTTTTATTCTCACAGAGATGACTAAGTAAAAGGAGTTAAGCACATACATCATGATGAATAAATAAAGAATCTCCGGGAAGTGTTGCATATACAACATTCAAGGGTGAATCGGATTAAACTGGACACCTAAAATGTGAAAGTGCTGCAATTTGGGGTGGAGTTGGAGGGGTGAAATAAGAGCAAGATGCAATGACCTGACATTTACAGTTCATTTGTGCCCTGTTCCAATGAGAAAATGAACTTCTAGCAGGAGTTGGACATGAGCTATTAAGCTTCTCTATGGTTGACAAATATGATTAGATCTTGTGGCAGGTCAGGGTGAAAAATAAACATGAAAGGGGCAAATTCTGCATTGATATAAATCTCTTGTCTCTCCCTTCAATGCACTTCGGGGAATTATTGCTAAATCTGCCCGAGGAGGAGCTGCCTCAAGGGACATGCCCCCTCCCACTCTCAACTCTCCTTAGATATAACTCTCCTCAAGATTAATGGGACCTCTCTCTTTTGGAAAAGACAACAGACTATGAAGGTTATTTGATCATTCGTTTTTAAAAGATCATTAGAAGTAGCAATTTCAGTTATCGCTTGTGTCATTGCTTTTTATTAATGTGTTACTGACAAATGAAAAAATGCTCGTTGCAAGGTATTTTTATAGACTTTGAAGTGTTACTTTTGAAAACAGTGGATCTGTTCTACACCATAAGGCAACAGTCTCCTTTTAGGAAATGTCATAAGGATTTTGCACATTATGCAGCTCGAGATTCATATTTGCTTTTAAAAAGATTGTTATGAATCTGTATCTGCCATACCATTGTTATTAGATTCAAGCTACAGATTCCACTGGAAATATGTAGCAAGCTTCAACTTGTGTGTTTCTTCCCAGAAAGACAAGTTATTAGCCCCATCCCAATTCTTATTGAGTGGATTCCAAAGACCCTTTCTTTTTCCTACTTAAAGTTAAATTAGTATTAATGAAAATTGGTGTAATTTTGTACCTTTCTGTTGTTTCAAATCCCATCACTGTGAGAGATCTGCTTGCTGGTGTGTTAAAATGGGATTGCTCTCTGCAGACAATACAAAGCCACTCTGAATAATAGTCTGTGTGAACAAGAGCCGCTCCATCCGTGCTATGTTTGGAAATACGGGGACAAAGTGTAGTTAGAAACATTCCTCCTCCACACTTACTCATAGGTCTCTACTCTATCTTTATGGTGGGCTGCAAAATATGCTGGGAGGAATTCTAAGGTATCATGGGTTGAAGAATCACTTCAGCAGGGACTGTGAGAAATGGGCATGGTTCTGGGAAATTCACGGGTTGACACTGTGAAGAAGTTAATTTTTTCACCTTCCGAGTACTCCACATCCACTCTGGTCACTTCTCGAGAGCAGAAAAGCTGCTTAGTTTCTGCCTGACCCCTCTTTCTCATGAGAATGGATGATCCTCAGCTCTTGTAGTCACCCATCCACAAGGGGATGCAATGAGACCAGTGAGCTGACACAGCTTGTCCTGCGGAGGCCCCGGGTCACAGAAATAGCCCAGAGGTGGTGCACCCTTTCTCAGTCAGTCTGACCCATCCAACTCCTCTGTTTACCCTTCCTCCATTTCTATACTCTAGCTGGCATTATTTGAATGCCCAAAACAATACCAGCCTACACAATTATACCTTTAATTAAAATATCACAATAAAAATAAATATCACAAAACTGGTGCCCACTTTTCTTAGCATGAAGCCTATACATGCTCTGAGAATGAAGATAATAAAGTCAAGCCCCCCGTAGCATGATCTTTAAGTAGTCCCCAATGTCCTACATTGCATTTGACATGAAATTTTATTCTTCATGTGTTAATATGATAATTAGTGTTAACGAGTGAGCACAACATTTAACTATACAGTCTCTACACACTAGTACATGAAGTTGCATGAAGGTATGCTATACTTTTTTTGGCCTGTTTTTTCTTTTCACAGTTGTTTATTAAGACGTACAAACATTGCACTTGGGTAGAAACTTCTCAGTTAGTGAATAAAATCTGTTTTCAAAGGCCCACATTGCTCTCTTTAGTTTGAAATTGACACATAAAGCTCCACATTCAAGAACAAAGAAAGGAGAGTTACTATGTTTGGTTATTTCATTATGTATCTGAGTTGAGCATAGTTGTACATCATGAGAGTGAATTTTTTCCAGAGTGGGCAGCAGTCATTAAGCCATGTGAGAAATCTGTGCAACTGCCGGCAGAAGGCTGTGTGACTGTATAGTAGCTGCAAGGCATTTTCAAGGCTATTATTTTTTTAAGGCTTCTTCAAAGGTGGTTAAATGTTGGAGTTCTTGGCAACTGTACGTCTCTGTTTTTAGACTTGGAAGTCTTTCTTATCTGGAAACGCACATAAGTGGATATCTATCTCCAAGCCAAGGCTTCCTATGGCAATCAAAGTCATCAAAATCACATGTGTTAAGTTGGACACATCCCAATTGTGATATGGGCAGGAAGAGCCTCACTTGCTAAGGATTACTTTCAAAGTGAGATATTCTGGTCTTCAGTGAAGTAAATTGAGAGTCAGGTATCATTCACAAGTTACTAGGCAGCCACCAGTTATTTGGTAAAATTGTGAAGAACCACACGGGGACACTTTCTTCCTTGCACAGAGAACAGACTCTGGGCTGTCCCTGGGACAAGGCAAGAAATGCTGAGTGGAGATGGCGGGCACGACCTCTGTGCAGTTTTGATGCTGAAGGCACAGAAGAGTTGTTACCAGAAAATGCAGGGCAGTTGTGAGATTGCTGTAGGTTACACCAACTTCCAAAACCCACAAGATGCCTGCACCCTGGCTGGTGATCAGCATGGAGCCTCCATCAAATCTCTCCTCACCTTCAGCTGTTCCTCTAACACAAAAAATAAGAGAGGTGATGGTGTAAGAGGCCTTTCTATTGCCTCATGTTGCAAGGAGATCACTTCTGAGTGAACAAATAGAAACACTTAGTGCTTGTGCCTGGCTTTTCATTTCACTCATTGCATACGTGTTAACCTTATAAAATGTATACAAGATTTTTGTATATTTTTTTTTTTTATTTTTGATGCAAAATCTGAGTATGCCATCTGAATGTGCAGAACAGGTCCATTTGAGTGCCATTTGTGATTTACAGACCATTCTTACACCTTTGTACAAATATCCCTTTATAAGAAAAATTTCCATTCCAACAGATTAACATGCAAACTTTGTAGAAATGCTTTGGAAACGGAATGATTGAATTAGACTTCGGAAATGGAATGATTAAATCAATTGCACCAAATTTTGGTTATTTATAGATTAATTTTACTGAGAGCACTGAGATGTTTCTGATCTTGATTGATTTTGTCAGATTTGTATTGCCAGGCTGTTCCTTTTGCTTGAGCATAAGGCTTAAAATGAACTATGAAGAAGCAGATGGCACAACTGTAAAGACTTTCAGAGCAAAATAGATTGTAGATAGATTATATTCACAATAATGTTTTTATAACCTGGCTGCTGCGCACTCTCCCTTGTAGTAACCTACAGTAATCTCATAAGGACGGTTACGTATGTTGCAAAGAGGAGGGAAGGCAGTGAATCTTGCACAATATTTATTGCAAATTTCACAGGAAATAAGTTGTTTCAGCAGAACTCACTGAAGTAGATTTAGAGGTGCCAAAAAATAATACCTCTATTTAAAGATAAGTGGGGCAATAACCATCAAAGAGCTCAAAGGAATAATTTTGGTACAACTGTATTTAATTTCTCACAAGGCATTCCTACAGCTGTTTCTAAAAATGTTATATTATTAAATCCATGGTGTCACTCGATGATTGATACTTTCGGATAAAATTATGGTCAGGCAATAGAGAACAGCAACTCCAAATGTTTGAAATTTCAGGGTTTACAAATATTTCCATTGGAACTAACAGTTACAAAAATGCTCTTAAATATTAACCTTATGAAGTGCTGTGAATTGTACCTGAGATGTGTTTTCACAAATGCATATTCCAGTCTCTTTTTTCTCCATTTGGCTGGCTTTGCTAGCCATCTCTAGAGGCTTTCTGATAGGGAAAAAAGGAGAGAGATATGTCCTAAGGAGGAGAGAATTTTATTTGAAAGCAAGTAGGGACTAGAATATTCCCTTCACTGGATGCATTAATTGTATTTGTTAGAAAGTACTGGGAGAATCATTTACATTGATTGATGTTGACAAAATTATTGTCCATGACAAACACCGTAGACCTCAAGAGAAATTCTTTCTTGAAAATATATTGCTTTGCAGTACTCCTAAATTCACAAATAATCTAGCTTTTCAACTGCAGAACTGGCAGCTGCATGAGTTAAATCAGCTCTAAAGATTCATCTAACTTCTGTGCCTGCCTTCTCAGCAATATTGCTAGAGTTCATATTTATCTGTTAACACCAGGGGTTCATTTGTGCTTTCCTTCTGTTTTTTTTTCTTTTTTTCTGCATTATGCCCTTGCTTTCATATTTGTATGATCCTTGTAAAACCCTGCAGGATTCTTCTCTCACTGAAGACTGTTTTAAAAAAAGCCAAATGATCTTGGCTTTCTCAAAAAAGCTATGTGAAAGTGCTTCTAAAATACTCCTTTGAACATATGGTTCATAATATGAAGGTGCTTGTGCTTAGGTTTCTCAGACAGAAAACAAAAAGCTATGTGAAATGAAATTGTATAACTAGAAGTAGTGTCGCCCGTTGAGATATAGATTCTTCAGGGGTCTGATGCATCGGTGAGCTGGTGACTGTAGTGGGAGACCAGAAGCATTGCACCTGCCACACACAACCCAGAAAAATACCCATCAAAGTCATTACTAATTGGTGCTCACTAACCCATGCGAAACAAAGCGGGGATTTCAATATATTTTCTGGGTGGCAGGTGTTCGCAGCATAAGCCACTGTCACAGATGGCAGTAATTAACACCTGTGCTGGCAGTCTGAATGGGAGGGCTGCACTCACTGGACATGAACTAAAATGGCGTTTCACCTCAAGGAACCATCCCTTCGCCTACAGGCATCTAAGGGATGTTGAGGAATATTGCTAGGGATGGGTTGGGAGAGGTGTGCAACAGATGAATGACATCCACTGGGTAAATCAGCTCAGTTTTGTGGGCTAATTTTTCAGGCTGAATCTTTTCCCAAACTCTAATATTGCTGCTGTTGTTAGTGGTGTTATTATTATTATTATTGTAATTAATATACAGCCTAAAGAACAATTTCTAGATCTGGTTTGCCTATCAATGCAGCACAAAGTTGGCTGTTGAGAGAGGTGGCAGGAGTTTTGTTATCTTTGAAGCCATTCAGACATCGCCCCAGTTTCTGTCCAGTACAAAGAAGTGCCCATGAGGGGCTGTTGGTGGACCCTAGACTGAAGTCAATTGAGTTTATGTTCATCTTACTTCTTCACCAGTGAAGAAACACTTACAGGATGAGGGCCATTTCTTAAAACCCTGTCCCAGTTAGAATAGCTCACACTGTAGACAAACGGTGTGTAAGCAGTGTGGCTGAGAATGCTGTATATATAAAGGCTATTTGCAGTAGTGGTTTCATCGGAAAAATAAGCTGCCTTTGGCTGAGGAATGGAAATAAAAATTAAAGCAATATTAAAGCTCCTGTACTGGTCCTCCAATAGTGGGCTGAATATTAAAGAAGCAGGAGCAGGGGGTGTACAGAGCATACTTTCACAGCTCCAGAATGTAGCAGCTTCCCAAATACTAGGGATACTAGCTGCCAATGGACCTTTCCTTTATGAATTTGTCTAATTCCTTGTTATATCTATTTATACTTCAATCTCCATAGTATTTTAATAATGAATTCTATAACTTAATTGTATGTTGTGTGAACAAGTATTTCCTGTTATTTAAACTATTCCTTGATGAGTGCATTACCTTCATACATTCATACAAAACTTGCCATCATTTCTTAATCCTGACCATTACTCTGTACTTCTAATTCCAATAGGAAATGTGGGGAAACAGAGCTAAATTCAGTGTTCAGGGTGAGGGTACACCGTGGTTAAATTCACTTGTGAAGTAACAATTTCAGTACTGCTCTCAGACCTTTCCTAATAAACTTCCAATTTATTTCCCATAAAAGGTAATTCCCAATTGCCTTTTTAGCTGAGAAAAAACTGAATGGATGTTGTCAGAAAATTCTTCAAAATTACCACAAAAACCTTTTTCTTAAATGGTAAAGCCAACTTCAGAGGCCATTATAGATGAGGTTTTCCTCATGTGCGTTATTCTTCATTTACTAACACAAACTTTATTTCCTAAACTTTGGTTCCTATCTATTAGCCAATTATTAATCCAGGACCTTCTGCCTCATCCTGTATTACCTCTATTTCTTTTAGAGCCTTTAATAAGGGACCTCATCAAAAGCTTTCTTAAATTCCAAGTACTCTGTAGTGATTGTATCATTTGTGTGGTTACCTGCTCCAACAAAGAATTCTAATAAACTTCTGAGTTACATATTTTCTCTGCAAAAGCTATGTTGGTTCTTTCTAATACGGCATATTTATTTACTTGTGCATTAATACTGTTTTTGTTAAGATTCCTATCAATTAGCTTTTTGCAGAAATATCTTAAGTTTGCAGAAATACCATGTCCGTTGTTCATTGGATTGCCCTCTGTATCTCTGTATGCTCTACAAGTTCTGTTGAAAAATGAAACCTGATATGTGAAAACATAAAATTACTTTTTCTACATCATATGTTTTGGTACTAAGTCCAGTTTAACTGGTGGTAACGTACCGCAACAGAAAATTAGCTGGTATTAGTAATTTGTTATAGTCCATCTTATGGGTTTGCTCTAAATTACATTCTATTGAGTCTCTGAGAAAATGGTTCAGTCATCCTACAGAAGGAACGACCTTTGTATGAGAACCATCCTATCTGCCTTCGCAGGCAGTGCAGACTCAGATAATTAATTTAACTTTTCTGTTATGGTTTTATCTTCCCTGAGTGCTCTTTTTTATGTAACTGGTTATCACTGAATATCAGGCAAGTTTCCCATTTCTGGAATATTTGAAGAATATTGGGTTATTAGATTCTATGCCTTTACATCTCAAAATTGTTTCATCTTGCTTTATTGTGGGTTTGTATTTCATTTGCCAAGCTATTCTCTCTTCTTTTTCCCTCACTACGACACAACTTAGACTTTTTAAAGTTTTGTTTTGTTTTGTTTTATTTTATTTTATTTTATTTTATTTTATTTTATTTTATATTTAATTTTGTTTTCTTTTGTTTAATTTTATCTTAATAGCTTTAGGAAATTTACATTTCTGCTTTTTCATGCTGGCTTTTTTGATCCTTTTGGACTTTGGCTTTCAGCCTCATAAATTTCTGAATAGTCTCTGTGTAATTTGTTAGTATTTCACTCTTTTAGTGGCTCCTTTTAATTTCCTTGAAATCAGCTTTCTTATTTTCATACAATTTATTTTGTTTTAAATTAAATATTACTGATTTTTTCAGTAAAAGTACAGTCACAATTGCAGGCTATTTTTTGTATAGTTAGGTATTGTATACTGCCCAAGACTAAATCAAGAGCTGTTGCTTCCGTTGTGAGTTCAATGAGCAGATGAGTAACACACATGAAAAAGAAATCAATGCACATTATCTAACGTACAGTTTGGCAGCACTATATACAGAGCCAGGGTGTGTTAATAGCGTTTTGTGAACACGTGGGGTGTTTTTTAATGAAAAGTACTGTGCATCACAAGCTGTCCTTTGCTCCTGTGACATGCCACTGCCTAGATGGCTTGTGCCTCTCCTGTGCCGGTGCTACAGATAGTTCATTTTACTGAAAAGTCCTATTGTTTGTTATACAATGCCACAGTCCTCTGATGGAACAATTTCCATTTCTATTCTCTCTTGAATGTTTTTAATGATTTTCTTAAAGTATTTTTGAATTATATTAGCACCCAGCATTGATTTATAAGTACCTTTGAAATGTGATAGAAATGTGATGGTTGCAAGTATAGGCAGTTCTGGCAGACAAAGCAGAGAAGACCGTGTCCCACGCTGGTGCAGAGAGCAAGAGTAGCTGTAGGGGTCTCCATCCAAAGCTCACTGAAGTTAGTTGATGGTCCTCTGTTGAGTCTATTGAATTCTGAATGGGACCCAGCACGGCCATCAGATGTTATCACTTTAGGTTACAGAGCTGATATTTCTCAGAAAGCACTAAAAATCCACGGGGCTTGTGAATCCCACAGCTAGAAGGATCCCGTAGTTCATTCAAAGTAGTGTAAAATGGTGTGGAGGCAAACTGTGTTTGTTGGATTTGCATAGGTATTAGAGGATATTCATATACATTAATTTTTTCCTTCCAACTAGAAGGAGGCTGAATCTAGTTCACTTCTTCCCATGCAAATTCCCTGGTGAATTTAACTCTTCTTTCTCTTTGGAAATTGTTTGAGGAACAAACTTTCATATTCTTAAATGCAGTCACAATCTGCAGTTGTTTGACCAGCAACTTTAATCTTTATTTGTCTGTGGATACAGATGGATTTGTATAAGTTAGTAATTCCCCAAACATTTATTCAAACAAATCTCATCCTGGCAAACAGCAATAAGAACCGGGCATGAATACTGCTGAAGTGACAGCTATTTGAAATCTGAATAAGTGTTCATAAATACTTTCTTAAAATGTCTGGCCAGGCTCCATTGAACATTGAATGTCTCCTCCTGTATGGAGTAGAATATTGAAAGATAAATTTGTAATTAATTGTCAGGAAGCAAGAAAACCTTTCATGCTTATTTATATATGCCTGTCTTACACTCATGCTGGTGTTTAGAGGCTTTAGCGAATGGAAAGTTGGCATGTAGACCCTTGTGCTGGGTATTGAAAGATAGTGATCCTTCTAGCGAGAATGTATTTCTCTGACTGCAAACTCCACATGTGTAAATGTTAGTCTCTCGCCTGAGCAGCAAATACTTGAAACTGAATATTGACAGTGCTGAAAAGGAATGCTATATTACTGGCATTGCAAAAACCGGTAGGATGATTTGAAGGAGTGCAAAGTTGAAGTCTGCTCTTACTGAGCTGGTCAGAATGGGCCACAGCAGTGGACTGACAGCATTCTCTCAGAGGATGCCCTTATTTGCCAGGCCGTAACACCCTGGAAGGATAAACTCATATTCATAATATTCATATATATTCAGAATCAGATTAAAAAAAACCCCATGCAAATCTACAGCTACCTGAAGGAAAGTGTTGAGCTGGGACAATTGCTTTGCTGGAACAAAGATTTTAACAAGGGGCAATTTTTCAAGATTTTGACAAGGGACAATGAGGCAGGCAGCAGTCCCAGCAGCCTGGTTATCACTTAGTCACAGCACACCATGCAGGAACTTCCTCAGACAAGCCACCTGACTTCTCACTAGTCCATTCTTACTCCTTTCCCCCTCAAGGCACTACAGTTGTGGTCCTCGGGTGTCACTGCATTCCCTCGTAAATAGGCTTAGCCTTCCTCTTCTAGGTGGATGCCTACCTGACTCAAACCCTTCTTCATCCACCATCAAGGCTGACCCAGGACTCCAACATCTGACACCTCAGTTTGAGCATAGGAAGTGACATGGTGCCAGCGCCCAGAGTCAGAATTCCTCCTCCTTCCCACACAGTGCTAATCCACAAGTGAAATTACAAGAATGACAGGAGGATTTTCCAGGAGCTCCTTCTGGATTTGCCACTGACCTCAGAAAGAGATGGCCAATATTCTGTTAAACACATTCCCCATACCATGCCTGCAATGGTGTCCTCCAGCGTTGATGTCTCGCAAAATGGTAGGATAAGGATGTAGTAAAAGTTTGAGTCTGCAGCATAAGGACAGTAGCATGCAAAACTGATGTTATGAAGTTGTGGGAGGCAATGGATAATAATTTTAATATATTATGGAATAGCCAAAAATGGACACTGTTGAGTTGTGCCAAAAATCCAAACACAAAAGGCAAATAAGCTATGCCAGACAGCTCTGCCTACCGAGACAGCAATCCCCAGAAAAATTAGATGATGATTCAGGATTCAGTTGACAGAAAATTGTAATTAAATTAAAACCAATCAGTGTGGTTCTACAGAAAATAGTTCTTCGCAAACCTGATTTTATTCCCTGATGAAAGTGCAAACTTCATAGCTACAGATAACAATGCGGATGAAATATCTTGGATTTCTATAAGGCACTGAATTAGTATTACAGGATATTTTTATTAAAAAAACACTATGCAATGTCAGGAAAATAGACATGGCATAAATTAAAACTCAGCACACTGACCTCCATGAGCAAAGAGTGACCATCAAATGAGATTATGTCTACTGCATTGCACAGAGCTTGATGAAGAGTCTAATGCATCACTGTCTCCATCGATGATATACAAAGCATAATTGCTGACAAGATATGCAGATTTGTGAAATGGCAATTACTGGGGAGAAAAAGGGAAGATTCAGATCTCTAGATAAGCTAGGCCCAGTCTAAGAAAATGTATGCTAATCCATTTTCAAATGTCAATCATAAATACAGGAATAAAACACATGTGCAAATTACACTGCGTCCCTGAGAGAAGTTCTAAATACATTATATGGTTATAGAGGGGCTGCATAAAAAAAACCCTCCGATCCAAAATACAAAAAGCTAATGTCATCCTTGAGAAAGTGGGAACTTTATCTCAATCTAAGGAATATTAGTATTAATTTTGCTTTTCTGTGTTCATTTTAATTATTTAATATTGTCAACATTTAAAAAAGAAAGTTAAAATATTGAAAAGACATAGAAATAAAACTCTAAATGATTTGAGGGCTAAAAAAATGCCTTATAGTTGGACTCTAAATCAGTCTAGTCCACCTAGTTTGTCAAAAAGACACACAGCTCAATTTATCAAAAAACGTTTCATTTGCTCCAAGCAAACAAAACCAGTAGGAGCTCCAGGGTGCTGTATCCTAATGGGTAAATGCATAACGAGCACCAATCACTAGTAAGCCAACAAATTCCAATTAGAAAAAAGGCAAACATTTTAACTTATGACGGTGATTAACCACTGGGACAAATGACTGAGGAAAGTGATTCATTTTCAGGCTTTTGATGCTCTCTAATAAAAATTTGCTGCAGGTGTTTCAGAACAGTTTTATTCAAGATGCAAGTCACTGGACACAGCGCAGCAGGATGTGGAGTGAACGTATGGGCCGACATTATACAAGTGGTCACACATGAAGAGTTGATGGTGCTTTCTGGCATAAAATCATATTCATTTATGGGTAGTTTTGATTATGTAAGAAGGCAAGAGAAAAAAGTTCAATTTAAAGAGTAGCTTAACATTCATGTGTTCGCTTAGCTGCCTTGGAAAATTCAAAGTATCCTGTGCTGTTGATACTGATTGCAGAGGAAGAGAAACTCAGGGTGATGTAATCTCCTCAGTCAAATTCAATCTGCTGTTGCAGTATTTTAAATCAATATTTGTTCACTTGGTGTTTGGTATGTGTTTTGCCATTAGTTTACAGAGGCCTTTAGTTCCTACTATTTTTGTTTCCCTGGTGGAAATTTCCATGTGGATTGTATACTGCGCTTGTTCTCTTACTTATGACATAAATATTGGCCCCTGTGACTGAAGAAACCAGCAAGTTTTCTGAAAGGATGCAGTGACATTTTTCTATGGTCTTGTTAATTAGAATAGTACTTTGTACCTAGTATGATATAATTCATCTGACAGCCCATGCAAAATACAAAAAAAAACACACCACAGAAGGAAACAAGAAGTTTGTAGCTAGGGTAATTGACATTTTTGCCCAGCAGTTTTTCTAGAAAGGAACTCAGGGGTGAATATTTTTTTTTATTTTAACAAAAAAAATATGGGCTTTGATATTTTATGGTTGTTTCAGAACACAGCCAGCATGTTATAAATGCTATCCCTTCATGCAATGAACATCTTAATGTCCTCTTACAAGGTAATTTAGAGTATAGCCATGTTTGAAAACTCATTGTATTTGTCACATCTATTTGTGCCTTTTCTACTGAGTCCAAACGTATGTGAAATAATGTATTCTACTTCTGTCGTGGCTGTGGTGTTGCCTGTGAAGTGTGAAGCACAAAAGTGCTGGTACCATGAATACCCAAAGTCATATCACTGTTTTTTACAGTTCGTATCCTGAGGACATATGAATAATAAAATGCTCTTTAGAAATCTGTACTTAGGTTCAGAACTATGATTTGGCTTGAATGAAGTCAATGGGAGATTAGCTATTGACTGAAATTTAGCCATACATCTGACTCTATGGAAAGATCCTTTAAATTGCAGAATACTCTTGCTTGATCCCAAAAGGCAGATGAACACTAACTTTAAGCACTTGAATTACGGAGGACAAGAATTAACCATACACTTACAGGGCATAGTTCCTGGAGATTGCTCACATCGCAGCAGTGGCCAGTGCCTCACAAGGTTAGTCACAATGTGCTTATCTCACATTAAAGACAGGCTTTCTACTGATAAAGCTGATATAAATGCCTTGTAAAGGTCTGTGCAGTGGGTTAGGCTAAGAGGGGACCAAACAGCTTTAGAACTGTGCATATCAGAGGATTGCAAAAATTGATGAGTGGGTTGACTAGAGGCTGCAGCCACTGGAGAAAAAGGGCATGATTTGAATGTGCTGCTTTAAAGAGACAGGTAAAAGTTAGTTGCCACTGTCTTTCTTAATATAAAGTGGAGTGCTGAAATAGTAACTGATTAGCTCGGCTATCTTTTCTAATTTTGTAAATCAGAGATCCAGATAAGTAGGCAGCTAAATGAATACTGAAACTTCATTGTATTTGCCCATGTAGGAATTAGGATTTATTTTTAAATATTTTATTTGTTCTGATTTTTTTTACCTATTTGCTAGGAACTGGGTTTCACTAGGGCAAAGATCACCTGGATTTTTTTCCTCTCTCATTTTTTAATGAATACATTGAGATTGTTGATTTGTACGTGCTTAAATTCACAAGCTCAGACAGCTCTTCTATCACAATACATTCAGGAGAATAACATACAGAGCAGAAAAAGAAAAGGACTATTTCTGTGTTTCCAACACACAAGACTTCTCTTGTGAAAGGCTACAGGTTTTTTGCTGTTGCCAGTCTCCTTATACTAGTACAAACTACAAACTTTCTTGACTTCCAAAGAGGCAATCTTTAATTGTCTAGCCTCTAACAAATGTTAACTTAAATTACAGAATACACAATATTTTGTGAATCAGAATATTTTTTTAAATTACAAAATTACATCTCGTATTCAGGATAAGCACTATGTGTGCCTTATTGCTCAGTGGCAGGTTTCATTGTGTACCCAGTAGAACACAGAGGTGATTGACTGGGAGCTTCCACAAAACAGCAGCTTCCTTGTTTTGGGGATAAGTTTGTTGAAATGAAGAGATTCTTGCAGCATCATTTGATTTCACTGAATCAGCACCTACCAAAGGAGGAAACATTGTACAGGAGTCTTCTAACTGGCTCTGCCTCTAATTCTGGGTCTCATCATCCCGTCCTCTAAAAATTGTAGCCTGTACCTTTCTGTACCAAGTTCTCCTAGCCTTTCCTGCAGCCTCCCATCCCAGGCCTGTATTTTGGAATCTACGTTAATACCTAGAACAATTTCTAAAACCCTCAGTTGACTATTTATTGTTTTCAGGAGGTATTGCTTTCTGGAAAAGCACATACTTATTGCCAAATCTCTCTTCTTCAGTACTGTTCTTGAACAACCAGATGTAAGCATCTCTGAACCACACAGAATTGATGATCATGCCCTCAATCACTGCAAAGTCCATTTTATTTAGACCGAAAAAAATAGATCTGTCTGAGCTGACCTGCAAGCTTAGTTTTCAGACAAGCAAAGAACTTGAAAATCATTACAATGGGATCATAATTAGCTTTTTATTATTGTAAGTTATTTAATCTAAAAATAGAATTTACTTTCAGTCTGATTCCATTGATGTCTATGGAAGATTTGCCACTGATTTCTGTAGGAAGAGGTTTGGGGTATAATTATTACACAATTTCAATGCATAGGTATGTGCTTATGAGGAAAGTGTACATGTTTATGAGGAAAGAGGCTTACAAAACAGGCTGAGGGAAAGCCTGTACATCTTACTAATAGAAACAATATTTCATCAGTTTGCCTTATTTTTATGTAGAAAGATTTCAGGGATACATTCTAAAAATGTAAATCTTTACAAAGAATTGTTTCATGGTGATGTACATTTGAATTTCAGGGGAATTCTTTTTGAATTGTCATTTGAACTCTCAATTTGAATTTGGCTTTATGCTGCTACTAATACTAATGTAGTGACAAGGGCCATTGTTATTTAGAATAAAAGGAAAAGAATGTTCTCCATACTGTAATCAGGAGCACCAACAGGCAAAGCCATACATTTTAATGAATAAGAGGATGGGGATGGTGCACACCTGCAAGCACAGATGTTTTACCCTTAATTTCTGCAACTGTGATTTTATTCAGAGCATTTAAATTCTGCACACATCAAGGAATTCTGCTTCACTGCTAATTAGGAAAAGATCCAGTAGACAAGAGGGATCCAGATATGGTTCATAGTTACATGAGGAAAACAAAAAAAAATGGGGGTACTTTACCTTAATTCTAACTCCCCTTGAAATGGTGATTGGCTACAGCTCAGCTGCAGAGAAAGGTGATTCATTGATGTATTTATTATGCAAAAAAGTGCTTTGGACAACTGCAAATAAAATTTTTCAGCATAAAAAAATATGTTTTATTCTGGAGTACTCTTAGTAAGAGCCAAGGAGGGAAACATGATAATGGTTCTTATTTTACATGTTATCTCACTGATCACACTATCTGGAAGAGATTCTGGATCAACTTTTCCCCTGAGAAGAGAGGAATACCATTTTGTGAAGCACTACTGTCCAATGTTACACTGCTGTATTTTGCAAGAATTTTTTTATGTGTTCATTGTTCCAAGTTGATGGGTTGACCCTGGCCAGTAGCCACCCACCCACCAACAGTCACTCACTCACTCCTCCCTGCTCTGTACCAATGGGACGAGGAGAGAAAATAGGAAGAACAAAAGAGAGAAAACTTATGTTGAGATAAAGATGGCTTCATAGATAAAGGAAGGGAGGGAAAAACCCCAAATAAAACAAAGGAAATTGTTCACTACATCTGACAGGGAGACCTATGTCCAGACAGTCTCTGAACAACAACCCCCTTGGAAGCCCAAATTCCCCTTCTACTTCAGTTTTTATTGCTGAGCACATTGTCATATCGCATGGAGTAACTCCATGGCCAGTTTGGGTCAGCTGTCCTGGCTCTGTCCCCATCCAGTTTCTTGCCCATTCTCAGCCTACTCACTGTGGGAGAAGGATGGAGCAGAGTGCAAAAGAGAGAAAGCCTTGGTGCTGTGTGAGCACGGTTCAGCGATAGCTAAGTGACTGGTGTGTAATTGACACTGTTTCAGCCACAATTCCAAAGCACAACCACATATAGGCTGCTATAAAGAAAGTTAACTCCAGATCTGGTAGAGTCCAGCTCAAGAAATACCGTATTTCAGTGACTAAGTCACTCTCGCGTGTGAAAGATGAACTCTTTTCCACTCATGCTGAGATTGAAGCCATATTCCACACTTCTCTGATGAGTGCTCTAAATGCTGAACTGCTTCTCTTGAACTTTTATGCCTGCAGAGTCCTTGCTGAGTTTGTAAGGTCAGCATACTGAAGCTTTCACAACTAACACGTTAGAGATAATGGCATTAGCATTTCAAACTGTAGCTAGTAAAGTACTTAGGAGTGTACTATTATTTAAACCAGATTTATAGCCTACAACACTCTAATGGACAGTTCCCAGGTTGGGTGCTTTGTGCTTAAGTAGCCTGGGTATCTGTGACACCAAGTGTGCTGACAAGTTATAGGGGTATGTTACAGATAAATGACATATGCTACAGTAAGTTTGAAAGTGTCTTCATTTTTAAGACATGCTCAAGTGTTCTGGAAGGTGTGATTATATGAGAATTTCAACTGTTTTGAAATAGGAAACGTATTTTAGGAATGCAGACTAGAGGCAGAGGTCCAGCTTTGGTACCACTTGAGCAGAAGTTTCCGATGAACCAGTCCAACTCAAAATCACACAATTCTTCAAGCATCTTCTTCATGGACTCCCCACACTGTATAACTGTGTGTGTGCATTTAACCCATTTTAAAATCCAGCCTGGTAAGTTCCTTAATACCAATCATTCTCTTGAAATGTAGTTCTAGAATTCCATTCCTTCTACAATTAAAAGCTGTTTAATGCTTTGCTTTTGGTTCTTGCTTTGGAGGGCTCTTTTTTGTGATATAAGAAGGAGATTGGATAACTCACTTTAAGTAGCATTTTCCTGTCTTTCATGATCTTGATGGCTAGTCTTTGAAACTTGACCGGTTTTCCAATATCTTGGAGTACTGGATATTACTGCACAAGCGGTCATAATGCCTATTTGCATAACTAAAGAACAATTTTATTACTTTTTAGTCACAATATTACCTTAAATGTTTATCTGTTATAATCCTCAAACCAGCAACTGCATTCTATGAAGGAGTCCAAGATCCTGTGTGTACACCATTTCAGTTCCTGAGAATTCAAATTTATGTATTTAACTGCATATTTCTTTGTCTATGCCCAGTTTACTGAATCACTTAGATAATGCTGTGTTACTGACTTGTTTCCCAATCTTTTTTGTCATTTGCAAATGTTATTGGTAATGCTTTTGTATTTTTGTTTTTTCAGGTCTCTGATTAATGTTAACTTGTAAAATCTAAGAACAGATCCTTATGGGACACAATAAAGACACACCCATTCAATGAGTCTTCCTTCACTGCAAATACATGTTGCCACATACCAGCCAGATTTTAATCTATGTATGAGATATTGATTCTTATCATTCCAGGTTCATAGTCAAAATGTCATGCAAAATGAAGGTAGATGTCCTGTGGAAATCTAACGATTGCATTGACATTATTACTTTTAATAACCAAGCTTGTAAATCCATTGATAAAAGATATTTTGGATAACTGAATTTGAAAGATCTAATTTCCACATACACATGGTGATTGGCATCTATTATATTGCCCCACTTTTTTTCTTACTCGCGTTCCATGTCAGCTCCTGAGTTATTTTGTCCAGAATGGATGTCAGGCTGACAGACCTGAAATCACTCAGGTTAATTCACTTATTTTTTCGAAGTATTGCACAACACTGCCTTTGTTGCAGTCCTCTGGCACTTCACAACTTCCAAAAGCTATTAAAAATAATTTCTAGTAGTTCAGAAAGCTCATCAGCATCTTCTGTCAGAAGTTATCTGAACACATCCATTTTAAAATGCCTGCCTTTTGGAGCTGCCACTTGATTTCCTTCTGAGTTGGGAAGGGAAATTACCATTCATCATCACCATCAATACCGCCATCGTCTTCTGGTATGTATGCATTATCTGACTCTTTCCCAAAATACAGAACATAAAACTTATTAAATGCTTCTTCTTGTTCTGCAGAATCCCTCCTAGATAAAGGACATCATTATTGTCCTTTATCAATATCCTTTTCTTTCTTTCTTTTCTATTCTGAAGTTCCCAGCTTCTACTGTTTCTCTGTTACTTTTTGGATTCGTATACTGCCAACTGTAGCCAACTGGCATTCTTTCCTTTTTTTTTTCCAAGACAGGAAGGCCAGTTCAGTTCTAAACAAAGAACATGGCTTGGAGGGCTTACTGGTAGAGGTAGAGGAAGGCACAGCTCTGCTGCCGAGTTTGTCCATGCTTAGTCTGGCAGGCAGGGCTGGTTGGTGTCATTAATGGAAGAGATGACCTATGAGACAGTAGCAGCTGCTGCTGTGGGAGTGATAGATCTGGAGAGTAGTGGTTAGGGTTCCCAGCCTTGGAACTTCCAGGAGTCACCAACCTGCTGCTCCAGAGCTTTTACCCAGTCCTGCATCTCAGGGCCTCTCCTCGATTCTGCTCATGCTTTCGACAAACTTTGAGTCAGCTCCAGTGACAGAGCTCCCTGTGTAGCAGATGGCTGTTGCTGTGTGTGTTCAGAAGATGGCAAATCTCTGACAGTGTTGCTCAGAAAGGTTACCCAGTCAACATTTGGGCCGCTTGACTCATTGTTGTGCCTTTAGCTGTTCCTACAGTTGGGTTTTGCATTGAAGAAAACCATATTTTGTTTCCCAAGGATAGTAAGTACAGCAGATATCTCACGAGAAGTGTTTCTTCCCCATGTGGCATTATGACGGATCTCAACTTTATGAGAAAAGAAAGAAAAATGAGCATTTGTGATTAAATAAAAAATTTTTCACTGCACCTCATAGGTAGGGTATAAAATAGTTCACCCCCATCTTCTTGTATATAACACACATGAACACACAGGAGTGCTTGAAATGTTTTTCACCGACATACTGTTTTATGTTCATTAATCTCTGTTAATATGGATCTACTCAAAATAAAACATTATTTAGGAGGGGAGAAAAAAACAACTAATGCATTCAAATTAGATCCTGTAGATGAAAATAGCTTGCTAGATCTCAAGAAATGATAAGAAAACCAGAAAGCTTTCTGCCCTTGACTTTCTTTAGATTTTCTAGACGAGAGTGCAGTCACCATGTCAGAAGATCACCAGTGTTTGTGAGAGAGCATTTATCAAGTCCTAACAAGAGGATGAAGGAAAATTGAAATGTCATTACAAACTTATTCTTCACTAAAAGGGAAGTACTAAATTTTTCACTAATTCATTTTGACAGATGATATTCTGACAGAGTTGACACCTATAACAATGTGACTAAAGTGGATGCAATTCAGGAAGTGATGCTTTATTTTTTTTTCCCCTAGCACTAGGATGTCACTGAAATAATTCAGATTTGGATTTTTTTTTCTTAAATCTGTTTATCTTTTACCATCAATACTTTTTGTTATTGGCAGATATCTATCTACAAAATAGCAAAATCATTAGCTTCTTGGATTGTAAGCAAAATGAAGTAATTAATCTGATTAACATTGCCAAGGAAAACTGTAGCATCAAACCTCTTTTCCCAGGCAATGTGTGAGATGACATTTTGAAGCAAGACTTTGTTAACAGCCTTTTATTTCTCAAGTTGGATTTTTTTCATTGGAAATGCAAACATTATCTTATTATAACTGCTGATGAGATTTAACAGCAGGAGTGTTGGGGAGGAGGGCTGTGGAACTCTTGCACGTTACTTGTAAAATTTCAGTTACAGTTGTCTTTGGGATGTAGGGTTGAAAGGAAGTCTGGCAGTTGTGTTCCAACAAGATACTTCAGAGGTATTTCTGCAACATATTTCAGATATAATTATTAATCATGCTGTTTGTTTGCTGGCTATTGAAATAGACACCAATCTGCAGCTGAGAAGTGCCAAGTGAAACTCATCACAATAGAATCTAACTCCTGATGAAGGTCCTCCTGTTCCTGAGCTTTTCTTTGGGTGTTATGATGGGGCTTCCCTATCGCTTACTGACTGAAAGTGATTCCAAGGAAAGCATCAACCACAACTTCTTTGAGCAAGCAGTACAGGGAAAGAAGCTGCAAAAGCGCTGCACTAGTTAAGAGGCCAATCCCTCCATGAAGAGAGGTAATTCTCCCTGGACAGATGTGTTGGCAGTATGCCACCAAACATGGTCCTAGTGCCATTGAGAATTTGGCTACTCAGTTGTCTTTCTGAATGTAGCTTTTTGCCCACAACTAAAAAATTGAATAATCTTAGGCAGCAGAGAACAGAGAGGAAAAAAAAGACTCATGAGATACATCTCCTTTGGTTACAGACCTCTATGCAACAAATTAGTTCAGAAGGTTCCTGGGTATTAATTCAGTAAATAAACAGTTTGCTTGTTTTTCCTTTTTTAAATAATTGCAGTAAGCTGTCAGATGATGTCTTAAAAATATTATCCTTAAATAAGAAGTTAAATCTGCTTCTAGCAGAGTCTAGCAATTTACATTTTTTATCAGATCCTGTTTTGTTTGCTTTCTAATATTTCCATTTTGCTTCTAGCATGTCTAATTGGTTTGATATGCCCTCTTTGTAAGCTAAGGAAGATGCAATAAGACAGTTTGGAACTATTGCCATTCTATATTGTATGAATTCTCAGAGGCATCGTATAAGCCTGCAATCCTCAAGTTTTTCAGCAATCATTTGCTTGAGCCTCTGTTTTTTAAAAATAAAATCAATAGACATTCAGTCCTGATAATTTCGGTCTTTTTTTAATGGGCAGAATTTAAAAGTTTTGGTTTAAGTTAAACTTACTTGGAATTTCTCAAAAAGCACTGGCCTAAGACTAGGGCAAGCGAACTATTTAGCTAAATAGGGAAATCTTATATAAAAATACTATCCCAATAGTCATCAGCCAAAATAAAGCCTTTTCAGGGGTCAGAAAAAAGAACGCAATGATATACCTTTCACTGACCTTTCGTAGACTTCAAAAGCTTCTTGTAGGGCCATTTATCTTTTCTGATTCCTTGGTAATCTTGTCATGGCTGTTCCACAAGGTGTACTTGGTGGTCCTCTAGAATTCAGTAATGATTTTTTTTTATACTGCTCTAAAATTTTTCAACTCTGTACACTGATGCTTTTAAAAATCAATTTATCTCAGAAGAGATAACCAATTTATCTCCTAGGTTCCCAAAAGCCTGTAAGCCTGATTTGTCAACTATACATTTTTGCTTTTAAACATGGCCCTTCTGTACTGTTGTAACTATCCCGGTGACACGATTTCTTTGCCTCTGTGTAGACAGTGGGCACTTGAAGAATATATATAGGAGTGTTGGAACCAAGAGAGGCAAAAGTTAGAAGAAAGTTAGTTGCTGATATTTATTAAATCTCCAGACTTACACAGCTTTCAACCCTTAGCTTTTTTTTCTGCATAAAGTTACAATGATATTTAAAAAAATGTCAAAAATATAAGCCCTAAGTGTCTGTTTTTGCAGTTGCTAATGCATGTAACTCCTGATTCAATCAGGGAAATCAAAACAGAGTAGATTTTGGCCCTTACTATGTCATTTAGAGTGCTTTCCAGCAGCATATAAATAGTCAAGTTATTAAAGCTGAAAATTGAGGTCTGCCTAAAGCATCTCCTTCTCATAATATGTTAATATGCATAACCATATGCTTTTCTGATTACATTAAAACCTGGACAGATGTATATGATAAGATTGTAGTTCCTTTAAAAATACTGTAGCAATGTGGGAGCGGTTTTTAAGGACAAAATTAATCTTAGACAGAAAATGTCATAAAGTAAAAAACCTAAGTGTTGGCATGAAGGAGAGAGGACCATAGAAAAGTCTAACAAATGTCCATAAGATGTGTATGTTCATAGAAATTCTGAACATGATTTTGACTTTCTTTGTTGCCAAAGATTTTGCAGGAATGAGCTTGTTCACAGTTGTGCCAGTAATTCCTGTCATCAGGCTGACATTTCAAGAGCAGCCTTCTGCATTTGTGGTCACCCTCCCAGACGCATCAAAACCACAACCACGTTGTGTTCTCCCTCCACCCCGTTGCGTGGGGCTGCAGTGACAGTGAAAGAGAGGCCACCTCATCAACAGAATAGTGTCAGGGCCAGACTTGGCAGGCACCTTTTGCTCTCTGTCCATATGGGAGAGTAACAGCTTGGAATTAGTTGCTCATAGAAGTTATGCATATTTCATACGTGAGGGAGCTTCTTATCTCCTTATTCCTCTGGGTAAGCATCCTGGAGGGGTCTGAGCTGAATACATAAAGGAAATAATGCTGAAATTTGTGACAACAGTTTGTGTATGATGTTGTTTATCATGAGTAGTCGTTTTTCCCTCTCTACCCGTTGATATTTTGTCTGTGCAGCTGGGAAGTCTTGAGCTGGGCCCTGATGGCACCAAAGGAAATGAGCAGTGGATAATTTCAATATTACCTTATGAGGGTCCAAAGGAGCTTATCTCCTTCTCAAAGGAGATAGAGAAAAATTTACATTCAGAGCATATTTTGAATAAAAGGACTGTTCATTGTTTATTGAACACATGGATAGTGAAAAATATAGCAGCATTTTAGAAACAGAGAAATCCTGCTGATAACGAAACAGCTAAACATTTTCTGCGCCATCCAATTCCCTTAGCATATAAGTGGGATTTACCCTAAATATCTCTGCTCTCATGTAGTGCAGACTCATAGGTGCCCTGAAGTTCCCTATTCCAAGCATCCGTGGGTTTGTTTCTTTATACAATCATATATATATATATGAAAATATATATGATATGATATGATATGATATGATATTATTATATTCTGTACTATACTTACAGAAGCATCACTTGTTTCATCCAATCTAATGATAGCATCTAATAGGAGAGGGCTCTTCAAAACAGGCTAGGGCAAATCTCATTTACTTAGAGGTGCCTTGCAGGGTCACTGCATCATGATCAACTTCTCAAATAGACAAGTGCATGCAAACATAAACCCAAACTATTCAGTTGCATTAAAAATAGTGATAAGAAAGAAAATGTTTAAAATCAATAAAAGGGACATATCAGTGGCACCCAAAGTGGTATGTGACTGGTATATCTTAGTTAAAAAAATTGTTAGCTTCTTTCTACAAAAGTTCGGGAATTGTCAAATTTTTCTATATTCTCTTGGTGAAATCTTGGTTCTGTACTATCACTCATCAAATCTAACTTAAATATTTTGCTTACTATGGTGGAGAGGAGATTTTGTAGGATTTGTACCAAGGACTACCAGGTCTTTATTTAAATGCTGTAAAAGCTTTATTGGAGAGAGAAAGAGCTTATGTGAGACCTTAGTATACAGAATTTGAATCTGTATAAACCTGTATTATACCTGTATTTGAACCTGTATTATACATCATGAAATTCAATCAAGTCAAGTGCACCTAGGTTGTGGCAATCCCAGGCACAAATACAGGTTGAGCAGAGAATGGCTGGAGACCAGGTCTGAGGAGAAGGATTTGGGGGTGTTGATGGATGAGAAGCTCACAATGAGCAAGCAATGTTAGCTCACAGCCCAGAAAGACAACTGCACCCTGGGCTGCATCAAAAGAAGTGTGACCAGCAGGTCACAGGAGGTGATTCTGCCCCTCTACTCTGCTCTGATGAGACCCCAACTGCAGTACTGCATCCAGCTCTGGAGTCCTCAGCATAAGAAGGACAGGGACCTGTTGGAACAAGTCCAGCAGAGGTTCACAAAGATGATGAGAGGGATGGAGCACCTCTGCTATGAAGACAGGCTGAGAGAGTTGGGGTTGTTCAGCCTGGAGAAGAGAAGGCTCTGGGGAGACCTTATAGTGGCCTTCTAATACCTAAAGGAGGCCTACAGTACAAGAGAGATAAAAAAAAAAAAAAATAAAAAAAAAATTAAGAAATTAAATTGTCCAGTATAATTAGAAAATTCGTTTATTTTTGGATCTCATATTTGTTTTGGTATCAGCACCAATTCAGTCAATTGTATTTGGATTAGATACAAGAAGTAGATGATATCTGGCTTGAAAACATTCTACACATCTGAAAGATTCATTATCTTACCACTGTATGTGCTTACATCTTGTCAGAGAACATTATATTATTTCATACCAGAGGCACATTAGTGATTCTAGGTTATACAATGCCAAAATGGAATTTTTAGTGTCTTGTGCTTTTGGATCATACTCTCATGGTGGCTGGTGAGGACTTCAGGGACTGATTTCCTAACACTCCCAGTTCTAGAAGTACATCTGTTTAACTGTTGTACTCCCTCTGTCAAAAGTAGATCTTCTGGTTGCTGGAGAGAAATATATGGAGTATTTTAGTGCACGGATCAGATCTACCACATTGGCTGTCACAAGATCAAGAGGCATCCATGTAGTTAGTTATTGATTCAGGCAAGGCAGAAATGCAGAATACCCTGAAAAGCCCCATTGCTCCTCTACACCCTTGATGGAGATCCTCATCAAAAACCCTGGCAGGTGGGGGCTGTGCTGTCTCACAGCGCTGGAGCAACCTCACAGACTGGCTGAGGAGTCCCCTGTTGTATTTTCACAAAGATCAGGTCTGTACAGCTGCAGATGGATTTGTCCTGGCTCCCACAGCTGTAGGATCAGACCCAGCTGTGTTGATGAAAGCCTTGCTGCCAGCAAAGTGCTGAAGCCAAGGCTGGTAGGCCACCCAAATCTGCCTCACAATCTGCCATCCCACAGCCTGCTTTGACAGCACTTAATGGCAATGTTCCTGGTGAGACTGTATGCAACAGAGTGGATCAGGCATAGCTACCTTGCCCTCAGAAGCTGCTGCTTTGGATGTGCTTGATATATGCATGGCCTTAGCCTCTCTCCTCCTATTTCCCATCTGCTACCCTGCCATCCAGTGTCACCCGCCTCCCTCTTTCCCCCTTCCCCTCTCAACCCCAGTTCCCATGTCAATAAACCAGACACAACCTGGCAGAAATGCCTGCCCTGACAACAGCCACCTCCTGCAGCTGGGGCAGCCCAGGCCTGCACCCTGCTCTGCTGGCTCTGTCCTTGCCGCCTCACTGCGACCTCATTTCTCCACATGCTTCCCTCACAGGTGCAATTTGTGAAAAGACAAGGTGGTGGCAGCAAGTAGGGCTGTCCCTGTCTTCCCTGGTGCTTGCAGGTGCCTGTGGTTATCTCAGGGGCCGTCAGCAGCAGGTTGTTCCATTCCCTTCCCCCAGCACACTCTTCCAGGAGCCTTTATTTGACGTCTGAGCAGCTGAAGCTGTGCTGGGATTACATGCTGGGGTTCCGATTGTTTCCAGCTGGGGACAGGAGGCTGTTGAGGCCTTCTGGATGACCATACAACTTGTGACCATCCAGATGTCGCTCCTCAGGAGCTATCTGTAAGCCATGGGGTTATGGGTATGGAGAAAGCAAAACTGCAATCTCTGGGAAAAAAAACCCAATCTTTTTGTCTTTCTCCATGAGTTGTCCTTTCTCCTGTTTCTTAACCCATCAAAGGGTCCTTTACTCCCTCCAACAAGCTGTTTCACGGGTTTGCACAGCAGCATTGCATAAATCTGCCCAGGGACACGTGAAGCATGAAGAACCGCCTCAGGAGAGCAGGGAGGGCCTCTTGCCCCCAGGGCCTCCCCAGTTCAGCCAAGAGGGCACGAGAGGTGGTCAGGGAGCGCTCCTGGGCATGGGCACAGGTGCCAGAGGACTCAGGATGTCAGACCACAGCCTGATAGAGCCCCATGGATGCACATCCACTGGGATTCTCTGTTGGCATGCAATGATGCTGGTGGACGGAGTCGGCGGCTCCCAGCTGCCAAGGTCAGATGATGGCTGCATCATTTCACTATTTTTTCCAGGTTGCCTTTGGTCACTCTTCTTCAAAACCTTTCCTTATCAGCTAGGGAAATTTGGGAGAGAGGTACAGGGGAAGGGAAAGTAGGGATTTCTGATGTGAAAGCGAAAAGTGTGTTAGTCAGTGCAAAAGTTTATTGTCAGATTTGTTTAGGACTTAGCTAACTTGATATCTGTGCTCAGTCACAGTTTGTGCTTCTGTAGTTTAATGGCAATTCAGAGAAGAGAAGATGAACTGTTCATTTTGCTTTTAATTAACAAGCAGTGTTTTTAAGTGCTCTGCAATATCTTATGTTTTCAGGCTTATCACTTTGCCCTACTTGCATTACCCAGTTTTTTCTGTCTCACAAGTCTGCCCTTCTAAAGTTCACTGTCTTATAATACCTCTGTAGGAGCTATGCAAAGTAAAGTAATAATTTGTTCTTTGCTTGTGGTAATGCGGCTTTTACAGTCATTTCCTGTACTAGCTCTGCCTGGATTCTCAGCATTAAGTCACCTTTTCATCTGCAGGTACTACAGTAGCCTGTGGGGAAAGGTATTTCAAATGTTTCCGCAATCAGCACCAGATATCCCTTTTAACATTGTGTAATTCAAATATTTATATTGTGTTAATCCTTGAGGTTATGAACTCAATTGGAAATGCCAGCATGATTATCTCACCTTCATTTCATCATTGGGACATCCGTTCAAAATTAGGATTTGATTTTTTTAAATTGATTTCTGTCAGTCTCAAATCCTACAAACAGTTGTTCTGTGTGTTTAACGTCTCTGCTGTAAGTCTTTTAAAGCATTGTGGCGAGTATTCAAGTCATCATCTGTGACAGTGTTTGCAGAACTGGGACTTCAGCTTAGGGGTGATTGGAAATATTTTGACTAAATGCTTTTTGGAGGGGGGGTGTTACTGAAAAAATATTTATAAAGTTAAATCTTTTTTAAAGTGTTGATTCTGTAAAAATGAAACACTTCTGTTTAGATACATTTTGGTTTTGTTTATATGTTCCAGTTACCTTTTCCTAGGCCTTTTTCTTAAATTGTTAAAAATATCTTTTTACTTCTTATCTCTAGCTTTCAGACTCAGCATCTAAACCTTTCTGACTTTCTGTCTTGCTGCTTGTATCAATCCAAGAGGGAAAATTGTTTAATATGTTATTCTGGGTTTCTTCCAGCTATACTGATATAATTCATTACAGATGATTGGTCATAATAGTCAAAATCAAAAGTAGGCAGTGAGTAGGCAGAAAGTTCAGATAATATTTGGAAATTATATTTGTTTTCATCAAATTCTATAATGGACATATAAGGCAAAGCAGCTGCTGTCTATCTTAAATGTGTTTAAATTACAACACAATTCTTTCTAAAATGACATAATTTTCTTCTGAATAAGAAGATTACAATATCTAGGGTTTTGGTAAAGCATACATCAAAAAGTCTATCTTCTCATTTGCAACAAAGGCCAGAATATTATTTTATTTAGATGAACAGTTTATCCGGTGACGGATAAGCCATGATTAGGTATAGGTTTTTTAGAAAAAAAAGACTAAGATTTATTAATTAGATGTTATTCCAACCCTGATACAATTCATGTTGAGATCTGTGGCTCACACAAACAGAAAGTATTGGTGTCTAAAAATCATTTATATGCAATATTTTCCTAAAGGCCATGAACATTCAGCACTGGGGTTATAGTTCAGGTCAGTAGCATTTTGGACGTTTATTTCAATGATGCACATTAACATACAGAAAGAAATAAAATTTAATATTTCATTTGGCCCTCTTAAGAATTAATAAATATCTGATAGTGTAGCCACCGAAATCAAGGACTGCAATGGGAATAGTTGCAAGCAATGACTTATCTTTAATGAGAAAATGAGTGGAAAATACACAAAAAATAATCTCATTTCTATCATACTTTCTAGCTACCTCCTAAAGCCATTGATAACGTAGGTTATTGGAAAGTGCTCATAGTCTTGCTGACTCTTTATGTAGTATCTCATGGTGTTTGCTTTCAAAGTCTCAGCACATGAAAAGATATGTTTTGTGAGTATCAGATTCAAAAAATAAAAGTAACTACTTTTAACTCTCAAAATTTTGGGGAAAGGTCAGAAACTACGATCTCTCTGTGCCCTCAGGTTCAGAAAACAGATAAACAGTAGAAATAAGCTTCTAAATTTCAATTCAATCCATTGTGTTCAAACCTTCATTCATTGTACAGTACTCTTGTATATGATTTTTGGTTGCTGGAAGTTGGCATCAAGGTTTTAAATCTTGTTCTTGACATGAGCTAAACTAAATGCAAAATTGCTGAAACATGAGCAGAACTGAGCATATAGTTCATTCTTTCTTTTTGAAACGTCTACTCATATTAAAAAAAAAGAAAAGATAATATTTTTCTTCAACTTCAAGGACCCTTTCAGGTATTCTTTCTATAACTATTTTTGTAAATGATTTTGCTAACTATAATATTCAAAGGAAGCCTCAAAAAACCAGCAGATTATTGATGGTAGAGTGTTGAAACTACTCTTGTTTTTACTTTCTCCAATCTCATCAAGAAACAGAAAACATCTGTGACCCATTGTTCAAACAATGCTCATCTGCAGAACTAACAAACAGGTAACATTAGGCATCAGTACATTATTTTTAGTACATTTTGAAGAAAACTTGAAGCTACTTGTTTATGACAAGTCATGAACAGAAAGACTAAGTTCAGCAAGTAAATTTGTTACAAGTACTATCTATTGGCCAAGGTTGGAGCAGATATAGTTCCATTAGAATATAAATGAATCTCTAAAGCTCCTTGTTGGACACGTAATATACAAGCATTGGGAATAGTCTTTGAATACATTTAGGAAAAAAACATTGGCAAAAGACCATGTTTTGGTATTTCTCTTATGAGGGAAGTGCATTTTAACACTAATATGCTCCTTACTTCAGGACTGACTTCACCTGTGCTTGTATTTCTGACAAGAATATCAATTAGTTTTTCAAGATGATGCACCTGCCTCCTTCCAGATGAAAGCTTAAATATAACCACTGTAGGGAGGAGTAGAGTTTTACTTATGTTTGGGTCTTTTTACTGAGATAATATATCACTAAGATGACCTGTTGGCAGAATGTGCATACTTTGTAATTAATGAGGTAAGTAGCATTTACTAAAATCACACAGATTTTCTTATTTGATTTATAGATACATCTCTGAAAACTTGGATGATGATAGGAATACTGTATTGTTTTATGGCTATAAAAATTATCTAACTCCATTCTTTCATCTTCTGTTTTTCTTTTCTCCCTTGTTCTCAGTTTTACTTGACTCTAGAAAATGAAAAGACTAGTATGGGTCTCAACAGCTCACTTTTTGCATTTCTAGAAGGGTCTTAAGTTCTGAAGGAAATAGGCTGTAAGCACAGATGGCAGAGGTCTGTGGTGTACTAGAGATGACTCCATTCATTTAACACATCATTCTGGCTTTTGTCAGGCTAAAGTGTAGTTGCTTTGAAATCTGTGGTGAAAGCAGAAAACTTTGCTAAAATGTTTTAAAAGAACGCAGAGTGTATACACAGGTATTTCAGTTTCTGATAGTGAGTTGCTCTCTCCATAATTAAAGGACGGTGAGGCCTCCACCCAACACAAAATCTCTCTAACTGCTAAAGAAAAATAACCTGCAGTGAGTTTCTGTGACATTCAACCTGCATTAAACTGTCCTTAGGGGTCAACATTGAAAGGGCTTTTTTATCTGCAAACTACTTAGAATGAAATGAGAGGTAGAGTTTTCCTTTTTAGCTTTGCAGTTAGAAAGGGATTTTAGGCCTACTGAAGTTTTTCTTTTGGCATTTTCTTCACTGCTTTGATCTGACTGATACCAGAACTGGAATTCATGTACATGCAGAATTTCTCTTATTGTAAAATGGGTAATGCAAATATTAAGTGCTCTTGTAGCCTAACTTGCCTGTTTTGAAGTTGTCCCTTAAAACCCCCTGAGGTGAGACATACTCAGTGAAGAAAGAAAATGATGTTGAGAAAGCTACCTGAACTTTGAGAAGAGACTGCGGTAAAGGGCTTTAGGTGGCGAAGTCAACATTAACTGAAGAGGGTTCACTGAAAAAGAAAACTTAAGTCCTGTTTGGAATAACTGATAACTGGTAAAATGCAGCCTCTCCTGACATTAGTATGATTTTTAGCCTTGAAAAAGACATTCTTGGGAAAAAAGGAAGTGTTTGATCTTTGCCCTTTCCACAGTGACAGAGAAGTCAGTCTGGCAGAGGAGGGACGGTGTCAGTTTAACAGTCCTGGGAGCCATGCCCCAGCAGAGCTGCTTCCTATGAGTGTTGTATTTATGCTTGGGATATACCAAAATAGCGTAGCATGGGTAGATCCATTTCTACAACTTTTCATTTTTTTGTCAGTTTGCTACATTTAGGGAATAAATGTAGTTTTTGCCTTCTATTTTTAACTCTCCCAATCAAAGGTATGGACAAATGGATGTAAGGGGGTGAATTATTAGTTTAGAAAATGTCTGCTTGTCACCTGAGACACATGAACAGATTTTGTATGTGTTCTCCACCTGTTACTAACATACTAACTTAAATCTGATGGTTGAACTCTTTAATTTTAGTTTGCAATGGACTAAGAGTATGTACATGATGGCTTAACTGGTAAGAAACACATTAAAATTAGATGACTCCGTCATTTTCTTATTAACTGACACTATTCAAAGATGCCCTTGTCACATAGGGAAACACAAGATGTTATCGGGGAAAAAGCCACTGCTATTTTTTTCTTTTTTTTTTCTTTTCTGTTAAGCGGTTCAAAACCTTCCAGTCATCACAGACATATTTGACCACTACAGTTACTGTTGTAATTATTATTACCACCAGATTTTGTAAATTAGTTATTGCAACATACAAAGTAGAAAATAATCAGATCATGTCTTTGTTCTGCTCTTCCCAAATAATCTGCTTTTGTGGTAGAGAAGCTTTTGAGTGTTATTCCTTACTGTTATGTCATGCAGTGCTCTCGTTCTCCTCTTATTTTCTCTCTGCCAAAAAGCAGTTAATTAGCTGAGGAAATGAGTTGTTTTATAGTGAATCAATACTGAACAATGATCAAATTTCATACCTCCAGCAAAGTATCTACAAACTTGGGAGAGGTGAACAAACAGATCATAATGTTGAGAGAGGAAAGAAGAGGCCAGAGAATATTTTTTTACTTGTTTGTGAAATGAAGGACCTTCCTGCGGTACCACTTGTCTCTGTAGTACGCCGTGTTGAAGTTAGATTTTGCGGTTGTCTTATTGTTGCACTTCCTTCACTGGGTGTTTGCAGGGTGTATGGTTTTGTTTGTTTTCACCTTTCATCTACATTGTGGTTACTGCTGCAATGGAATAGAGGAATAAATGCAGCAAATAAGCCCTTAATGGCAAGGAATAGGTGACCTGACCTGAAGGTATTATTCATGTACTCATTGCTCACGCAGGTCAAGTATCTCTTGCTCCCTGCCTTTTGTTATTTAAGTGTATTGGAACTTCTTCCAGGCACAGTCCTCTGCTGCCGGTTTTTGCTGTTGTTGTTTTTGTAGGTGTGTCTCTAAAGGGGTTTCTGAAAAAGTAGTTGAAATTTCCTATTGACACTGAAAGCAGAGTGAGAGAACAGTCTGTCTTCTTATTCAGCATTTCGGTTTTCTTCTTCTTTAAGTGTTTTTTTTTTTTTTTTTTTTTAAAGCAAGTACTAGCCTATATTTCAAGGTGATGTTCTCTGCAGCACAAATATGGATTGTTCATATTTCCTTATGCTGCCCCACAAGTAATCCCTATGCTTGAATGAAATCAGACACTGATTTACGTGGGACACATGGGTTTGGTTATAACCTCCTTGAAAACACAGCACTTTCTGTCATGTGGCTTGGGGAGACCCACACAGCCACTCTGCATCCCTCAAGAAGGCAATCTCCAGGAATCTCATAAGCATCTGATTGCTAAGGCTACATTTCCACTCCATTTCGTAAATGAAAAAGAAATGGTTCTCTTGACAAAATGAATGGGAGTAATTTGCCAAACAGTTATAATAAAAAGAAGAATATAAACCTTTTAAATGGAGCTCATGGGTTCTGCTCTCCATGCAGCTCAAGTGTTAAAGCAAGCAAATAGTGTTCCAAGGTAGCTGTGGCACAAATGTAATACTTACTGTCTCATAGGAGAAATTTATGAGGCTAAATTTTTTGTACTTTGTTTGTCTGTGTTCTGACGATCAAGATAACATTTTTGATTTTTACTACAACATCTTATGTTTTTGTTATGATATTTAATGCAAGTAATACAATGAGTGAGAATAATTCTCACCAGCATCTTCAGATATGTGGATCCCTCTCAGGAATAGCATTATCTAGAATTTTTACAGTGGTAAAGCAGAGGTGTCTCTGGCACAGAAAGAAGAGTGTCATCAAAATACTCTTAGTAAAATTACAACCATGATAAGGTTAGAATTTACCTTTACACTGCTGTACAGATTCTCTGTGGAGCATATAAGGAAAATATCTGGTCTGAATAGGGTACAAGTTGAACAGAGCTAAAATAAAAAAAAATGTGTTAAAAATTAGCAGGGTACTGTGGGGCTCAAAGGATGTTACTGGCTCACCTAGTTTTGGGCATGGGTCAGAATGAAAATCATTTATTTGTAGCCTCACAGTAATAAATACTTTGGCTTTTCACAGCTGATTCTAGTAACAAAAAGCAGTTGCAGATAAGATTGGTTCATTTCTTCAATGGCTCTTCTAAAGGAAATGTGATCCTCAGCCCATGGCCCTGTTATATCTCTTCACTGACTCCCATCTTGTGCAGATTTCTTTCGTTAAACATTTCCCTTCTCAGCTGTTGCACATGTGTGGATTGAAATGGATGTACCCAGCAAGCTGGTACAGATGGATATGTTCTTGGCTGTTGCACAAAATTAATTAGTGTTTTCTATCCTATATATGCCCTTATATTGTGCTTACTCCTGTATTCAAGTGCATTGAACAATGCGTCTAGCATCTGTTAGATGTTCGTTTTCTCCCTGGTCCTTTGCCCTGGAAGAGCAAGGTGTGCAGCATGCTGTCTTTCTTTGGGAGCAGAGCAAGCAGACTTTCAGAGGACCTCCTGGGTCATCAAGTCTCATTGCTGGCTGTTGCAGACATATGCATCATATAATGCTTTTGTGAGTTGAGCAATCACCAATTTAACATCAGATTTCCCTCTTTGTCCTGCTGGTGGAAAGTGGTTCTGCTACTTCTGTTGTATAAGGATTAGAAAGATTTCATTTAACCTTCAAATTACTTCTGCCAATTTTTTTTATGCCTATTTGATCTTGTGTCAGTATTATTCTTGATCTTAGTTAGCTTTTCCCCTTCTTTGCTCCTTGGGTCACCCTTACTGGATTTATAGGCAACAATCTTAGTTCCTCTCAGCCTGTGTTTTGATAGGCTGATAGTATAAGTGTGACTACGTTTGAGGTAATTGTTATGTAATCAAAATTGAAGCTGGGTAAAATAATTCAATTTAATTTTTCATTTATTGAGATCATTAACTTGAATCACGCAGCGAAATTGGTGCTGTACTGATGTATGAGAAAATCTAATCCTAGCTTAATATTTAGATGGGAAACCTTCTACATTTATTTTCTAATATGCATTGCCTAAACATCTAAGAAGATTCAGTTTAGTCCCCTGGCTCACCTTGGGTAAAACTGGTTTCAAATGAGTCTGTGCTGCATGAAGTTTCACATGGAATTGGGAAATATATCCTAATTTCCTTCCAAAGCATAAAGTGCTTGCTAATGGCAAGTGAGCGATGAGGCTGTCCTCCTTCAGTCTGGGGCTTGAGGCAAATCGTAAAAGCAGTACAGCTCAGACTGTCCGACCTCAGGTCCTGGGGTAAATCCCTTGGTGAGTGCAGGTTTCCATTATAAATATATGGAAATTTCTCCACCTGTGTCATTCTCATCTTGTGGCGAGGCTACATCACTTACCCAAATGCAGGGGCATGGGATGGGGCCCCAGTGCTAACCCCTCAGTGAGGGCTGTTTGGTGGTGTGTTCTTCCTCTTTTCTCCCCTCCCCGCAGCCATGGAGGGCCATGGCACCACTCTTGCCCTGGAGTATGTCCGGCTTACAGTCAAAAAAGCAGACTGACATGCTTGCTGTATCTGACGTTGAATCACAGGTTTGAAAAGAGGCCATGCTGCTGCACTGTAAATTTGTGAGAAACTAGGGCAGTGCAGTGCAAAAGGCTGTGGGACTCGAGTTTTGTGTTTGATACTAGACCTGGCAGGTTTGGCTGTGCCCTAGTATGACTGTGACTGTCATAGTGTGGCTGCATAGTGTGGCTGATCTGCGGCAAATGATCCACATTTCTGGAAAAATGCAGTTATTTCTGTTGTGCACTCATTTACAAAGAATGCCTGAACTGTCCACTGCTGATTTTTCTCTATGGTGGTTACACCTTTGGAGTTGTGATTTTTTTTTTTTTGTTTTGTTTTGTTTTGCGGAGGAAGTTAAGCTGATTCAGAAGTCCTCATTGCAGCAATATTTTGAAATAGCAAATTGCACAGGGAGAAGGGAGACTTTTTCAACCACTCCTGGCTTGAAAAGGTCTGGGTCTGGAAGTGATCAGCATATCTGTTGCTTCCTCAATAAATTAAGCAAACTTTATGAAGGTGGATAGCTTAAAATTCTTGCTTTTCTTTCTGAAACATTTCTTGTTACTGTTAATAGACAATTTCTTGTAATCCGTCTGCTCCTTTTGCCTGATTCATGTTCATCATAAATCCTGTGCTTGTGACAGGCATAAAATATGCAAAGGAAAAACGAGATTTCACCTGTCTCCATAGATAAAGGCAGTCTGAGTTTTGTAAAGCTGTTGATTTAGCTTCCAAAATGTATAAATAGAAAAATAAAGGGAATTGAAGTATCAGCTTTGATGTTGTCTCCAACACAAAGTTAAAATATTTTTGTATTAGGAAGAGGTATTTCTGAAGTTCTTACAGATAGAAAGTATCCTATTCCAGGAGAAACATGGAGCCTAAATTTTAAATGTTACAAACTTTGGTTAGTCAGATTAGTGTAAGTGGCTTTCAAAATGCTGCCAGCACAGTGTGTTTTAAGTTTACATCCATCTTTCATTCACTTTTAAGAGCAGGAACTGCATGTGGTACAGAACAGCTAGAATGAAATTTTCTTTTCTCTTTACTGTGGCTGTTTTCCTGGACTAGCAGAACCATGATTTTTGCCATAGAAATTTTAATAAAACTTTTTCCTTAATGTCTGATCTGTCCTTGTCCCCTTTTCTACATATGCATCTCTTGTTTGCCTTTAATATCCACTGATAAATCAATGTAAGAAAAGAAACTTGCAGTCTCCATGTCAGTTAAGACTTACTAATACTTGAGCATCTTGTTGCTCCACTGAACTCTAAATATATTCAATTTGGTGGACCTTCTTTGCTCTTCCTTTTGCTAATGGTAGTTGATATTATTTTTTTTTTTTGAGGAAAACTATTTCTTTCCCACTCTGGCTGCCCCTTAATTGGTTACATGCATGTTATAATAATTTTATTTTTTTTTAAAAACAGGAAATTATGGGGAAAGTGGAATGGAAGCCTTCAAAGAGCTGGCTGCCCAAGAGGGTCTCTGCATTGCTCACTCAGATAAGATCTACAGCAATGCTGGGGAAAAGAGCTTTGATCGCCTGCTCCGCAAGCTGCGAGAAAGATTACCCAAGGCTAGAGTGGTGGTTTGCTTCTGCGAGGGAATGACGGTGAGGGGGATCCTCATTGCCATGAGGCGCCTGGGAGTGCTTGGGGAGTTCCTGCTAATTGGAAGGTAAGGGCTGGAGTGTGATTTCTCTGCCTGTCCTCCTCCCCCTTGTCCTGCAGGCAGTCCTTTCGTTTCAGAACCGTGCAACTTGGGCTTCCTGTAATTTTTGTGTTTACTTGTCTAATGCAAAGAAAACAAGTGGCAGGATGGTAGAACGAATCTCAGGAAGGGGATATGAAGATGTATGCCAGCTTAATCGGTGCCGTTAACTTTTGCTGAAGTAAATGTTAATTACTAACTGTTTTATATGGATATATAACATTAGTGTTTCTGTGATTTTGCACACTCTAGGGGAATGTTTCATTCACAGATTTTTAGAACCAAAGAATTCTAAAAGAGTGTGAAGAATTCTTGTTTCAGAATGTGATCTGGAAGTGTGACGTGGGCAAAATTGTATGTGTTTCACTAAGGATGTATCCTGATAATTTTAACCCCCAAGTTATTGAATGGTTTTGAATGCTTGAACTTTTTTCCAGTTTTATGATTACAACCTGGCATTCTCAGTTCTATGGTTTTTTTTCCCGATCTTTGCTGCTTAAAGCCAGAGCACTGAGATTATGCAGACTTGTCCATTTTTTAAAACATCAAAATTGCTGATGGCCAAGTCAGAATGTATATGTCTTTTAATATTACCAGAGTAACGGTGCAGATGTATACTGGATAGGCAAAGACTGTCTTAATCAAAATGAGATATTATTATACCTCCCTGGAGGTATTTAAAAGACAGGTAGATGTAGTGCTTAGCAACATAGTTTAGTGACGGTTTTTGTCAGTGTTAAGTTGATTATTGAACTTGATGGTCTTGAATGGTCCCTTCCAGCTGAGACAATTCTATGATACTATGATTTTATATTCACTGAAATGTGATAATTTTATTTCTATCACATATAGTCTATCCACATTTCCATTTTTGTGATAGTTCTTATTTTGAGGCTTCTTTGACTTTTACCTTGATTTTTACAATGTCTTTATGTCTGTTTTTCCGCTTCAATGAATCTTGTTCAAAGCATTAGGACTGACACTTTCTGTCTTCTGTTAGATTGAGAATGTATTTTTTAATCCTTCTATTTACTCTTTGCTTCTTTCTTATCTATTTAAACACCATTCCTTCAAGGCCTTTGACAGCTGCCTCTACACCTACATAGCATTTGTTGCCTTTTTATTCTGTTGTCCTTCCAATCTATCAGATTTCATTTTTGTCTCCTTTTTTTTTTTCCTAAAATCTTTATGTCCATCATTGTCATGACTGAGATGCTCTCCTTCAGCTCTGTGCTATAATATTGGTCTTTCCCTGACTGTATTGCTCCTTAAAATCCACAATTATAATTTCTAGAAGTCAGAGAGTTAATCTGAACTAAGCAGTCATCTGAAAGCAATTAGTGGCCCTCCTTTCATTTTTTATTTTTATTGCAGTCTTTGATTGTGATCTATTTGGAGTAGAGACTCTGTCTCTAAGAGTGTGAGTAGATAAGACGTGGCACATTTGGAAAACCATCAACGTTAAAATGAAGCACAGAGTAAGGCGATATTGAAAATGGTATTATGTTCTAGATTTGTGCATGTGCTTTTCAACTGCATCCTTCAATATGCATCATTTTAAATGAATAATGGAATGTTTCAGGACTGACATGTTTTAAGCATGTTTTTTTAGTGAAGATTAAAAACTAACTATAATAAAACTAGTCTTGGTGACAGCATCCCTGGTCATTTTGTAAATGCCTTGCAGCTTTAGGCTGCGCAGTGCTTTCTTCATGTGGTGTTGTCTCTCTGTAGTGGTGTCTATTGTTCACCTGATTTTGGTGTTCCCTCTTGACACTGGTCAGACAGAGCCAAAGGAAATCAGTCTCCTATATTAAGCACCAAAACTAGGTACTTCAGTTAGTTTCCTATTAGGCATCTTCTTGATCCATGGGTGCATAGAACATTTCAGGTTGAAATTTTGACTAAAAGCCTTTACCAAGCTTTATGGTACCCTATTTAGTTCAGTTGTTTGTCTCAGAATCTGCCTAACAGTGTTGCTCTGAGCTTTTTTTCAGAACTTCTCACATATTAAATGCTAATAATGGAATTTCTTTGGAAATCACAATGTGTTTTTCAGATAGGCTTTCACATACTCTTATGCTGGTAATTGGTATTGAGTCCTTTTCAGGGCTGGGTGGGCTGATCCAATTATAAAACAGACTGGCTACTGCTTTGCATAGTCTGGATTGTGCCCAACAGCTGGTGGAAATAAAAAATATAATAGGGCTTGCACACATTTTATATGTGCTTGCAGAACTAAAAGAAAAGACATTTTCTTTGAATTGTGCTAACTGAGTGATTTTAAAAAATGGCAAATCTAACAAACTTATTCACAAGTAAGTTACAGCAAAACCGCAGTTCTATGAATTTGGTCATATATATACAAACAGGAACTGAGGCACACATTAACATTGCTCTGACATGCTGTTTAGTACCCAGCTAAGCAAAAAACCAAAAGCCTTTTAAGAACATTCTTTTAATTGAGGGAAGTGGGAGTGAATGTGAAATCAAGATTTTTTTTTGCAATAATGAGCTAAACAAAGCTTCTCATCTACCCACAGGTTTATTATCAGCCGCACCGTATCAACCCCATACTCTGCTCTGACTCACTGTAAAGAGGAAGCCTTTACAAAGGGACACCTGGCAAAATAGCTCCCTGCTCTGTTCTCAACACTGATATTGATCAAAGCAGACAGGCACAGTTTAGTTTAACTATATTTGAGGTATCAGAAAGAGATGTGGGAACTAAATTTGACTTCAGTTTAATTCAGGAATGATACATTTGGAATTCTTGGGGGCTACATTGAGCCAGCACTAGGCCATCAGATACTGGGGACTTTTCTGGGATGGGCTGGCTCTTCTCAGGCATGGAGTTATTACCTTATTTGTTCCATACATAAGCAAGTGTTCCCAAGTTCAGATTGGAGCTCTAACTAGAAGTTCAGTCTCCTTTGCTACTGGAAGTGGGAGTCTGTTGTATTAGTGAGAAGAAAGGAATTCTTAATTCTGAATCTGGAGGTAAACTGGGATTAAGACAGCACAAGAGAGGTTGCATTCTTACCTGAGGGAGAATGCCAGCTGTTCTGAAATCAATGGTGTCCAAATATAGTGTAGAGTTCAGTGAGAAAACTTATTAAACTATGAAAGGATGATTTGTTAAACTATGAAAGGATGATAAAACTTTAAAAATTGGCTTATAATCAAAGGGAAAGAAGGAAAAATTGATCATGGCTTCATATAAAAACGATGATTGGAAAAGTACTGGAGTTACCAAAGGTAAAATTTTACACTAAGAAAATAAACTGTACTCTTAAGGGAGCTCAGGTGATAACTCTTTTATCAGAAATTAGTTTTGTTGTGGAAAGACTATGTAGGTACCCAACATCATGTGTCTAATCATGTTTATACAGGCCTTTGGGTTTTATATTACTTAATAAGGATCAATTAGGTTTTGAGAGAATCTCGTAACATAGATGCATCTCCTGTATATCTCATGGGATGATGCATCAAGACAAGGAATGGAACTGACTTGCCAATATCTGTGCGGATAAGACAAAGCAAATAAACGATGCAAACAAAATCCCCAATCTTAGGAGTTACTCTGAGACTATTGGAGAAGAGGTGTTAGGTAGATAGTTGGAAATGAAAATACTCAGTTGCAATTTGATGAGCTCTCAAACTCCTGCATGCAGTGGTTTGTGCAAGCATATGAGGAACTTTAGGAAGGAAGGGATATATTAGTGCACTTGCTGTTTTAAATATAACACTTGGTAATGGACTATGTACCACTTTACTTCCATAGGCTTTCCAATATTTTATGGTCTCCATGAATATCATTCTATAAGCTGTTGTAGAACTATGATTTTAAGTGTTGGTAGTGTGACATCTCCTGGAATTTTAGGCATTTGACAGTGAAGGTATGGTTGGATTCTATTCTAAGTGGAACCTGATTTCATCCAGGTGTAAGAGTAAACAACTTGGTGAGGTGACAGAGAAACGTGCCCTGACATGATCAATGCCTGAGTGGCAGGGTGTTGGGGAGGATTTGGCAAGTGTCTATGGCAGTTATTGCCTTCCAAAGCCTAGGATTTTATGCCTGAATGGACATGTAATCCCATCGAATTGGAGCGCCACTTGACACAAGAGTGCCCTGCCTACCTGAATGAGACCTATCATCTTCTAGCACTGTGACTGTGACTACTGAGCCTCTGTTAAGCTCCATCAGACCAGAGGGAGGAGGGCATCTACATCTGAGGACACCATGATTAAGACAGGGACATAAACCCTATTTATAATAATCACCCCAGTAGTCAAAAAAGAAAAACTGGAAGCAGAAATTGACAGGTCCATAGCATCAATTAGTAAGAGAGGAGGAAGAGTCTGATCAGGAAGCTGATTCTTTGGCAAGGAAATAGCAGAAAGTCACAGAAATCACTCTATAGGCAGAAATCACCTGGTCCCTTTAGATTGTGGAAAGATTGTGTCTGGCAGGTGAATGGATTGCTGCCTGGTTGCTCAGATGCTGGGATACTGACACTAACAGGAATTAGAAGCTAAGGAAGCCCAGAAGATGGGATACCATGCTAGGGATCGGGGAATAGACAAAGAAATCCGAAGAGAGGCAACAATCCATAGCCTCTGGTGGCTCCTGCCAAGTATGAAGGCAAAGTATCCCCTCAGGGATGATCTTGTAAATTATCAAGGGAAGTAGTTCACTACTGAGACAGGTGTTTTAATTTGTGTCTTCTCATTATCCAATTATATTTTAATTGGCAATAAATGGAATTACTTGCCCCTACGTTGAGTCTCTTTTCCCTGTGATGGTAACTATTAAACAACCTCCCTGTCTTTATTTTGACCTATGAGATTTTTTCATCCTATTTTCTATCCCTGTCCTGTTGAGCAGGGGGAAGTTGGTAAGTGGGTGGGTAGGCATTTGGATGCTGACCAAGACTAACCCACCACAGATGACATAGGTTGCACTGCCAACAGCATGATGACAGACATTTTTCTTTCATTCAGCAAGCCTGCCTTGTTCTAGCCTAAATTATCTAGGATAGTTTTGGGCCTTGTAACTCTGGCAGAAATAGCAGACTTCACGGTGTTGCTCATGATAGTGTTTTACGCCGGTTTGCTATAAGTGGAAATGTTGCATTAAGAAAACTGGTAGCAACTCATCATTGCCAAATGGATACAACAGAACTCAAACCACTAGCATACCATGTGCTGATTTTTTTGGGAGGGTAGTCTGAGTGAGAAAACTCATAGTGGTCCAAAAACCTAAAGCAAAGCAAATAGCATGTTGACAAATAGGAAGATAGTCATTTAAGCAGCAAAAGGTTTACTTTTCATGCTGTTTACAGCAGGCAGAAGAGTGTTTTAGCTGCCTGGTTCTTCCACGGCCATGCTCAGAATGACTGTTACTAGTGAGTCTGTTGCTATTGACACTCTGTTAGTGGAAGACTCTGTATTTAAATAAATGTTTAGGTGTAATCAGAGATTTAGCTGGGTTTGGATTCAAATTGCTGGATTAAAATTCAGTTAGATTCCCTGAAATGCCAAAATCATTCATGATCAGTGTTCAAATACTTTCAAAGTCTAACTGAAGCTGACAGTTGAGCAAAATACTGTCAATGAAGACAGTCTCACCTGGCAACATCAACCTATACTCTGAACATTATCAAGGTTGGTAATAGGATCCATTGCTAATTTTAAAGTCTAGAACCTCAGCACGTGTCAGTATTTGCAAATTTGTATTGCTTGTTCATTCATGATTTGATTTGTAGTTGCAGTCTAGAACCTATGATGAGAATTTATAATCAATGTGGATGTAAAAAGCATTACATGATACAAGAAAGCTATGAACAAGCATGTTTTATTTACCCTCTAACCTCAAATATCATCAATCCATGTTAAAATGGGATTACATGTCAAGTGCCAATTAAATAAGTATTTATTACAGCAGAATTGCATTTGATTTGAGTTTCTCTGTAGTTTGCATTAGAGCTCACCTGTAGCCATTCCGTGGCTGTTGCTTGTTGATAGTGATGATGAATTAGATCTGAGGTTAAGGTTTACTTAGCTGAGATTTAACAAGAGGGATGATGTTTGCTTACTCAGAGACAGAGACAAGAAGGTAAAAGAAATGTACATATTGGGGGTTTTTTCCCCACTTCCTTCTCTCTTTATGTGATATGAGACAAACTAGGCTTTGGATATAATCAGTCTCTTTCATATAGGCATCCACAATTAGCTTCAAAAGCGTGGATTAACCCTGAGATATTTCTGTGGATATACTTAATATTTTAAATGAGGATGATATTTTCAAAGCCTTAGGTGAGACATTGGTGGTTTTGTAAATGTTACTCGATTTTTTTAAAACATTTTTTTCATTGTTTTTTTGTATCTCAAAATGAGATAGTTTCTGCTTTTTATAATACAAATAGTAAATTTCAGCCATGGTCTCTCTAAGTTGTTGCTAGTTCGTCCCAGAAGACTTCAGCATAGGATTTCCAGTATGGTGCTTGCTAATGTGAGCCCACTTTAGAGGAAACAGGTATGAGACCATGTTACAGCAGTACATGTAAATTTTTGCCTCAGAGTGTCCAAGAGAGATTCCATACTGTCAGAAATGCAATACCAGGTCTCTAGTACCTTGAGGAAGGTATAGAAAAAGCCCAAACCCTTCATCACAATCTTCTTTCTGGGTCGATTTTCCTATGCTCTTTAGAATTGTCTGTCCTTAATAATACATGCCTATGTATCCAAAGACTTTCTGAAAGGATTGTAGGGATTTAAAATTGTAGGCCACCAAGATGGGAAATCATATGTTTAAACTGTGTTTTAGTGCTTGAAGACTATCTGTAGTAAGAAATAATTCACAGAAGATTGTATTTAGATAAGATGCTGCTTTGATTGTCTTTCGTTCTTGGACAAGTCTTTGATTTCTATGCAAGAGTTCGGAAGAAAAACAATGTCCAGGCTATTTAGAAAAATAGATGTCTTCGTATGAATTGTTAATATAAACATTACAAAAAATAAACACGAAACTTTAACAGAACCTGAATGCACCTGTAAGACTAATTAAAGTGGAAGCAGTATGGATTACTAAAATACAAATGTATAAATTAAGATATTTTAAGAAAGTAAATACTATCATAGCTTTTTAAAGTGATATGAAAGGCTGCTGAAGAACAAACTGAACGTGTGAAAACCTGTTTGAAAGCAATGTGCACTTTTTAACGGTAGTCATGAATGTACCTTTTTCATAAATGTTGATAGTGCTGAGAGGAGAAACAGGAATGGGATTTTCCTGCTTCTGAATGTGTCATACAGTTGATTATCAAGGCAAAGTAATGCTATCTTTCACTTAAGTTACCGGAATAGGAGAGGAGAAAAAAGCATGCATCCAAGTAACCTGAAGTGCAATAAAAAATAGGAAGCTTAAACTTTATGGTGGTAAAACTTGTGGGGACAAAAACCTCTTATCTCTGGTTGTCTGGTAAATACTTCTGTGATTCTAAGGCAGTTTATGCTTCTTGCTTAGCAAAGGAAAACTAAGACTCCATTCAGTGTTTCCAAATTGTCATGTCATGGATTCTGTGGGCAGAGTTATCTAAGCTATTAATATCCCACAAAAATATCCCACAAAATACAACAAGGAATGATCTTGGTGGAAATTATTTACCTTTAAACTTCCTGCCAACTGCAAAACTGAAAACTGAAAAAAAATGCAACAGTTCAATGTCTGTTTGTTGTCTATTAATTTATATGGGAGTTAGAATTAGTCAGTCATTACATAGGGCTATGTGTTGTTGATGTGTTATTTATTAGGCTGTATAAGTTTTAACATGCCTTTATAGAAACCAGTAGCTGGACAGCTGCTGCTCATCTGGAAGAATATATTGTACTTTTCTGTGAATGAATTGTATTGAATGATGCTACTTTGGGGATCTTTGCATGATTTACTTCAGGCCAGGCATTTTTCAGGCATGTCTGTGTGAGGCTGGAATTCTATATAAGTGGTTAAGAGGCTAAGCAGTTTCATTTCTGCTGACAAGATTTAAATTAAGACCCTAATAATGTGAACTTTTGAATTTCTGTAGTTTAATTATGGTGCTTTTCAGTCCTCAAATAGAAATGTAACTTAATGTGGCTCTAGTAAAATATAAGCAAAACCTTTCCTCAAAATATAAGCTCCATATATTTTTTTTCAGGTATAATTTCGTAATTCTAAACAGCAAATTAATCACCTATTTTTTCAAGAAAAACAGAAATTGAAGATGAATCTTTCCTGGAATACTTCACTCATTTTACTATTTTTTTAAGAATAATTATTTTCATGTTTCCTGCCAAGTCTTGGTATAAAAATAGTTTTTCCTGCTCCAGTATGGAAATACATAATATCACTGTTAATTACAGTTCCAGTCCTTGGATCAGTATAATATGTTGCCATTAGAGGTAAAGGTATTGGCTGAAGGTGATCAGAACTGCCTGAGCTGTGTTCATACAAATAGTGCATTTTGACAAGAACAAGCACATCAGGGAAAAAATACTGTGTGTTGCAATTCAAACACCTTTCTACTGAATCGTTGGAAAGCAGTGACTGAAAAGCTTTAGATGTCCTGAGAATAATCAGTTGGCTGCATTTTCAGTGCAGCAGTTTACTGCTTGTTAAAGCCTTTGGCTCATTGACTAGAGCAGTTTACAATGTTGTGGGCAATGATGATATATTTCCATATACTACCTGATTTTCATTCATTTTTCCCTTTCATAAATGCCCTCAACCTAATGGCCTTGCTGGAGAACCCTTGGTACCTTTCCAAGGCTGGAAAATGCATCCAACATTTAGCAGTCTGAGGAGCTGAATTCATCTGAGAGGAGACTAGCCCTGAAGCACCAGCATGAACGTACAGTGTGGAAGTTTTAGGTCATAAAAAGGTTGTCATCTGACAGCCAAATACATAATATTTCTAAAGTTGAAATTAAACTGGAATCAAGGCAATTGGTCTATGGTGGTAGTCTGTTGCTTTTCTGTTGAAATTTTCAGCCAAGACAAATCCTTTCCACTTCTGAGGCATGGTAGTGCTTTAGGACTTGACATGATGTCAAGAACTCATTTCAGAAAGTCAAAGCTGGCTCTTTTATGTTACTATTGTGTCTTCAGCATCACCAGTCTATTTTGATGAAGGAGTGAAAGACTGCAGAACTGGCCAGCTCTTGCTCACAATTCAAGTCTTTTGTACTGCGGAGAGGAAGAATCAAAAAAAGAATTTGTTTCAAAGCCTTGCAAATTCACTGCTGTCTGATAACTGACCTGGCACTTATTTTAACTGACTTTAAAACGCATGTATTATTCACTATGAGCTATTTGTGGGTAAGGTTTGGTACCTAGGGCTCATACAGTTATTTTCCATGCTGGTGATTTGACTGCATTCATTTTTTCTATGGGGAGCAAGTTTAAGTTTTTTTCCTTCTGGCCCTCTTTTCCTCCAAAACTGGAGGGATGCAATACAAATCAGACTTAGGAGGAAAAAATATACTGCTGTTGTTTAGTTTTGTAGAAATGGAATATGTTATTCTTCCACTTTACAGAATAAAACCAAATTCTTTGGTTTCAATCCAAAGAAGGCATTGTTAAGAAGTGGCTGAATATCAGGTCTTGCATGCTAACATGAGGATTAGGAAAGCTTTGTAATAGGTCAGATTTAACCACTTCTGTAAGCAGAAATGGTAACCTGAATGTTATGTTTTCTGCTGATGTCTCACAGTATGTTGAATCATTATAAATTGCTATTTCTAATGGGAAATCTCTAAATTTTCTCTATTCTACCTCTAATACATCTCTGAATATATACTTTTATCTGCCTTGTTGTATATTATTGTCATTCTTTAGTTGTTCCTTGCACGCTGCATCTTCTTCCTTGCATCTTCATCCATCTTTTCTTGGTCTTTCTATCCCCATTTACCTGAGTCTCAAGACTTTCCTGCTGATTAACATACTGACCTTTTCAGTACCTGCCATCATTATCAGCTTTTTATTTTTTGTAGTAAAAAAGACTGCACTGTTGACACATTTTCCTTTCTGTGAAGTCAAGTGGAGTTTTAGCATTTTCTTAATCAGAAATGGAGTCAAGCAAAACAGTCTCTTGAAAATTCTACTCGTATTACAGTGATACTTGAGGAACAGGTTAATTTCACAACTCTATTTCCTTATCTGTTTGCTCCTATTGTGTTAGGCAGATTGGCTCTCTACACGCTTTTTTTTGGAAATCTCACCCAAAGCCAAAATTAAATAAACCTAACACTTTAGGGGCGATGTATCATCTTTTTGTTTCTGGATGTGCAATAGCAGTCAAAAAAAAAAAAAAAAAAAGACAACTGCCCAACCTCAAAAGTAGCTATGCAGCTATTTAAGACTGGCCCTTTTATTGTTTTCATCTGTTCTTGATTTGACTTTGCATCACTGTTGCCATTAAAAAAATACAGTACGAAGCATTTGTTGTATTAATGACTACTACCATTAAAGACCCGAAATACTGTAGAAGTAATTGACTTAAATCTGCTCTAGTGTGTTATCAACAAAATTTTAAAACTAAATTCTCAGAATAGATTATGGTATAAAGAGAAAAAGTAGGCACGTTTTCTGACTGAAGGATGGCAGTTGATTGTTTTCAGTGTTGCAAACTGAGTCAATGTGAGGACTCACTAAGAGGTAACATCATGTCAGCAAATGAAGCAGGCTCTGAAGTCTATTGAAAGTACCACCGGCTAAGGCCAGTGTCTAGGTGGTACAATAGAATACCTAGAGTACAAAATTAGAGAAGTTAATCTGCATGCATTTCAAATGAATTTGTCTCAGCAGTGTGGTTACAATGTATGTTAAATGAACCCAGAATGGGAATGGAAACTTTAAAGTCATCACAAGAAACTTGCCATTATCTTTCTGTTAAGCACAAGAATAGAAATAGAGGATGATAGAGCACAATAATGTCTCTCAAGAGCTCTATTGTCCAAGTATGACTGATTTCTTTTTTTCTGTTTGCCATTATGTTTATGGGAAAACTTCTTAGATGGGAAAACTTACCTCAGGTAAGTGCACAACCTGATTCTTCAGGAGGGTAAGAGTTGCAGTTGTAGAGAGATGGATGCAGAATTAAGTAGCAGGAAATGTAAGAGCATAAGAAAGGAAAAGAGGTGGTGCTAACATGGAAGAAAGCAAAGGTACATTGTAGGGAGAGGGCAAATAGAATAAAGAAGTGGTAGAGGATGAGCTATAAGAGCCTGCAGGTAAAAAAAAGATGGTGAGAGTTTTGGGTTCAGGCAATGATTATTTATTCTGAGTGAGATTGAGATGTGGTAAGATACATGAAACAAGCTGAATCTCTCTAAATTGCATAAATGGAATGGAAGCAGAATCTTGACTCCAAACTGGGGACAGTGGTGGACTACTAGCTCATCAGGATTCAATACAAGAATGTTTCTGTTGATACTGAATCTCTTCAGTAAAACGCCAAGAGCTGAATTCTGTTTTCATGGTGCTGTGAATCATGAATAACCTTCTGGACAACAGTGCTGTTAAACTGAGTGTGAAATGAGAATAACTTTCTGATACAAAGCGCTTACCTGTTAAAACGGAAAAATGTCCATGTGTTCTAGGATTGTGTTTCTGTCAGTGGTGAACATTCAGTGCTTGTAATTCAAACTTTTTTGATCTTTTACTTCCACTTTCTTCTCCTCTGTGAAGAAACATGTCTCCTGGGAGTGTCTGCTGACTGGGTAATTTATTTCAAGCCAAATGATTGACATTTCTTGTAATTTCCATCCTTGGTATGGAAATTATGGATGTTGTCTTTGTTTATTAATGCCTGATTCTTGTTTAAAGGTTGTTTACTTCTGCAAAACCTCAGCAGTGTCTTTGAGTTCCACATATTAGTATAAATATAAGAGGATGTCTTCTGTGTACTTTTACATCTGCTGGCTTTTAATTGAATCAAGTTTTCCTAATGCAAAAGGGAACAGGAGTCTACCTGGATTCACTTTCATAATTTATGTTAGACATAACATCATATTTCTCTTCACGTTTCTTTCTAACTAAATGCACTGTTTTTAAGGTTCTGCAGACTACAGATGCTTTGGGAAAGGGGCAATCTTTTAGGTCTGTGCAGTGCCATATGCATCAGTGCCATGAACTCGCTGCTTAAATGGAGGTGTCCAGGATCAGCATGAGCAGCTGTACCACTTGTTCTGATGACTGTGGAAAGAGGTTGGCTAGGAGTCTGGAGAGGAAAAAAGTGTCTAAATCAAAGTGCTGTGGTTCTTTCACACTATGGGCACACTGAGTAAAGCTTCAGTTTTTCTGACAGAGCTCCAAAACCAGATAGTGCACAGTGCTGGAGACCTGCCTCAAGTTATGCTCCTTCTTTTCCTGGCTTAAGTCAATAAAAGTTGTAGTACAGAATATAGCCCTTCATCTTTTAAAAACTAGTTTTCCTTGAGCCAGAGCCCTTGGATTAGAGAAGACTGTTTTTGTGGGCCACTTGTAATATTCAGGGCTCTATGTAATCTGTGACTTCGAGATTGCAGTTCCCAGTGCAGAACTGGGCTTTACAGCCTAAGAGTTGCTGTTTGATTGCCACGTATCTTACTGGATTCAAATTTACTTTTCCTGTTAAACCTAGGCAAGCATAGCTTCACATATCTGCTTCATATGCCTGTCCAACTTCTCCATCTCTCTGGTCCTGGCAGCCTCTAAAATAAGTTTCATACGTGGTTAATGCCTAAGCCTGCAGCATAGTGAAAGCTGAAATAGTGGAGACATTGTAAGAATAAATTGAATTAACATAAAAATAAGACCTCAACCATTGTATTAACTGCATTATTCCATGTTATATGTAACTTAATATTAAGCTCTGTGATTCATTTAAATGAAACTGCCACAAATTTTCAGACTGAGAAGCAGAAGGAGCCTTGTCGTATAACTGAAATCCTCCCATGAGGCAGGCAGTGACTTACATCCCTCTCGAAGGAACCGGGGTCTATTGACCATTATGGAGTATGAGGGGAGCTAAATGATAGGGGGCGGATGTACAGAGGGAGAAATAGCTGTACAGTGCTCTAAGTCATAAGTATGTTCTTATATTGGGTTTACAATGGAGGAACTAAATTTGTGCTGCAGTGGGATAGTAGTTAAGGAAAAACAAACCTCAAAACCAGAGTATTTGAAAGGTATGCATCTCCAGTTGCTTACACTCCCCCTCCTCCACCCCCCCTTTCAAAGAGCTGTAAGAATGATACATTTCATCACCTTTTTGAAAGTTTAGTGGCTGAACTAAATATTCTGGAGGCAATGCTTATAACAAGCTGAAACAACTTTAAATGAGTTTAATAGTTGGTTTTCTGTTTTCAACGGGAAGAAAAAAATTATTCTTTGCCAACTTGAAACATTTTTTGTTAAATCCAGAACAATGCTGTATCAGTTTCAAAACAAATATGCTATTCCAAAATAGAAAATCAGATTGTTCCTGTTTTGAAAATATTGAAACTATTTGTTCTACAGAATGTAAAAATAAATTGTCATAATATTTAACCCTCCATGCTTTCCAAATTGGTGAATAATTTTGATGTCCCCACAAGTGTAATTTCCAGCAAATGTATTATTCATCCATTTCTTTGTAGTTTTAGCAATGCTTTTGAAATCCCTGCTGATAGAGACTCCACAACTCAAAATCTCCCACTGTTTTCAGTAGTCTATGAGACTCCATCCTGTTCCCATGGATAATGACAGTAATACAAGCCTTATTTTTTCCCCCTCTTTGTGAACTACATCGGCACAGTATAATAGTTATATAGACTCAAGTCCTTGGGAGCACGGAACACTGCAACATGCTTTCTCAGCTGTATGGGATACCCTGACCACATCAATTTAATCATCTGTTTGCATTGGCTCCCCATTTTCATGCCTCTTCACAAAATGAGTTTAATGTTGGAAAATGTGCACATCTGTAACTTACATACCTTCTTTGCTAGAAGCAGCACACAAGCTCTTCACTGATACATAAACAAAAGGTAGATTTGTGATGTTGTAGGTAGATTTTTGTTCTGCATAACTGTAAATTTAATTGTGAGATGGGAATATTATGTTTCCAAAGACACAAGTCTCTCTATGAGATGAAGTTGTACTTGACAATCCCTGAAAAAAGTTGAAGATGGGACTCGTAAGGAAAGCAAGGCCTGAAGTTGTCTCCAATGGGTTTCTTTCTTGGCACTGTTGGGGTGGGGACTACTGGCCCAAGGACAGTCGTTCAGGAAGCTATGCTTCATTGCTAGGGCCAACAGCGTTGAAAACTTTTCTGTCCTCACAGCAGCTCAAGAGGGGCATCTCTTGAAAGCTTTGTCTGTCTACAGGGCTGTGGGCAGCTGCTTTGATATGTCCAGACTCCTTTTTGGTTTCTGGTTTCTGTTGAGTGACACAGAACAACTGACTTCTCTTATATTAAAAGCTAGAGTGCTCCTGAAGCTTGCAAGCTTGCAAAGATAGAATCTGTCACTGATGTGGTATATTAAACTTTCTTCCAATTTAGGCTTTTTACTTGAAAAGTGTTGGGCATATACTGGCTTCTAATATTTAGTGTTTGAAGTCTGTCAAAGGGAATGAATGTCAGAAGTAATGTCAGAATGAATGTTAGAGAGACACCAGGACCTAGATCTATGATTAGTTTTTTACATATTTCAGAGTTAAGGACTGGTTTCATATTTGTGGTAAAAGAAACTTGGCTTCATGTTGGCAATCAGCTGTGGTATGAATACACACTGCAAATTTTTAAGCAGAACAGTGTCCTAACTTTTCAATTGAAAATATGACTAATTTCCTAAATCTATTGTTTGTAGTAGAAAATTAGATGATGTACTTTTCATTTGCACTAACACGCAGACTATGCATACTTGATGCAATTAATATGGCTAGATGAAAGGCGGATATATTCTGATACAAAGGCAGATGTGGACCAGTGATTTTCGGCCATAAAAGAATGTAATTAAGTAATCTTCTACTATGACCTACAGGAGGAACTGAACCTTGGCTGCAACAAACATGTAAATAGCAGCTCTGTATTTTGAGGAACAAAGGGTGATATTTACAGCAAAGACAACATATTATCAGTGTCATCATCTGTCTGTAGTTAACAAGCAGCTCTTTCTGAAGGGTCCCCCAATGTTAGAATTTCACCAATGAAAAAATCTAGAAAACACTGAACATTTGCTTTGTTCTCTTTGGAGTTGGGTGGTTTTTTTGTGTTTTTTTTTTTTTTTATTTTTCACTGACAGTTTTTCTATACTAATCATATATTTCAGGCTTCCATTTGCATAAGATCTGCTGATGTAATTTTAAATATAAGTGGCTCAGGTCCAGAGCCTGTCCAGTCCCACATCCCTCAGGCAAGGTCCCCTTGCCCCCAGGTTGGGATTCTCTGCAGGACACAATGCCCTCTGATGCACTAGTAGAGCCAAAAGACACATTTGGTAGGCGCATATGGTTGGCTCACAAATACTTCTGAATAATTCTCCATCACTTCTCCTACCTTCTCTTTCTATTTAACCAGCGTCACACTGGTCAGGGTTTTAGCTGTGCAGGAGAGATTTCAAAACTGCTTGGCAAGCCTAGAGCTAGGCTTTTCTGTTTCTGCTCAGCTGTTTGAGAGTCTCCTGCAACTGGGAACTGATGTGCTCTAAGCAAGAAGCTTCATATTTATCCAAAAGACCCAGAAGTAACTTGGATGCCTAGCAACACAGCAGCAGGGACACTGCCCTGAAAGAAGTTGCATACCACAGCAGCTACTATCATTGCATCTTTCAGGGCTTCTGACCTACTGATCAGCAAAAAATTTCCTTTCTCCCATTGTCTTCCTTCTTGGCTTGTCTCTCATCAGATACCTCCCATCTTTGTTGGAATTCAGTGAAAGTAAGAAAATCTTGCTAAGCACTTGCTGAGACTCTCCATAGTTGCAGCAAAATGAAACCCCCTGTTCATCAACACATTATGACAGCGATATTTGATACAAGATTCATACTGGCTGATAATTTCACATAGCTATGAGGCTAGAGTTTGTTTTTTCAAGTGCTATGAAGTTAGTCAAACTGAAAATAGATAAACAACACTTCTCCATTGTGTATGTGTTAATTTATAAGGTGAATTAACACATTTTCAACTTTTTTTTTTCTCCTACTTGCCAAGAAGAGAGTAGCAGAGAGGAAACCAGAGAGTGTATACTAATTAACATGTTCTAATAATGGAGTGAGCCTGTCAGAGTCTCAAGCACAGAGGTTTAGATAACTATCAGTTTCTTCTGTAGTGATTATTCCACATAGGTTGTTCTCTAACTTTTCCTTTTCACCAGACCATCATGCAGAAGCAGAATGCGGTGCAAGGCTTGCTGAGCCCAGAGGACACATTTGGCATGTGGTGAAGGAGGGACTGCAGTGCTGTGCTGGGGGTACAGACATGGAGTTTTTATCATGAGGGGTTATGGCAAGGAGTATTTACCTTGTTTTGCTGACCACAGTTTGCTAGCAATGATCAGGCCTGGCTAGATGCATGTTTGCTTCATACAGAAGAATCTTTAAGCCTTGAAGTCTGGCAAGTGTTTCAATTATGGCAATGTAGACTGCTTACATATGTAAAGGAGAACACATGCAATCAAATGACCAAATGACTTTTTAAAACACCTTTTAAAACATCAGAATATATATACCTTAGAGAGCATTTTTTGAAGTATGTTCATACTCTGTGGCTGCTACTTGCTTAAAAGGTTGTGGCAAACATGGTTTCTATTATTTCAGATAAGACCAAGTCCTGAGACACTGTCTGAATCCTGAATTTAGTGCTTGTGGTCAGCTGCTGCTGCACTAAGAGTGGAAGTTTTTTGAATCACTGCTTGACATTTCTAGCATAGCTGACTTTCAGAATATTTAGGGTCATTAAGACTGGACATTAAAAATCATGGAGCAAGGGTTGCTACTCCAAAAATAGGTGTTGGATTTTGTCCTTATTCCCAGCGGCACAAACACCTGTTCTTTGTTTTTTTCCCAGCACCTTTTGAAGCAATAACCTTCAATGACTCTAGCTGTATAAGGCTATGGGCTACATTATTGGCCTATTTTTCCTCAGAGGTTTTCGGATTGTATTGCTGCTTCTTTTCTGAGAGCAGGCTGGCAACTGTATGTTGTTTCCAGCTTAGAGAAGGGAGATGGTCATCTTTAGCTTAAGCTCCATAGGAAGGAAATGCTGATTTATCATTACTATTTCTGCTTTGTCCTTGAGCAAACCACTCCTGCAAATGCCCAGTCTTATTGCAGTCTGTGAAATGGGCATAGAAATGCTTTCTTGTCTTTGTTTCTCTGCAGGAGTGTTATGAGAATTAATGTGTTAATGCTTTGCTGTTGTTTTGTAGATTAGATGGTATCTGTTTATTCAGGTGTTACCTAGGAATACTAATTGCATGTGTATATTTCCCTCAGTTGTCCCGAAGTAAAAACATGCTGAAAGTCAAATGATACTTTGGTTATATAAGGAAGATCACAGGGGATAAATGTGTGCTATCTAGTTGACATATGTTAATCGGGTTTTAAATTATTTTTGGAAAAAAAGTGAAGTTAGTTCTCACATAGACTTCTGCTGTTCTCCCTCTAGCATGCTATGTCCTTTGCAGACTGAACAGTTACACCCAACAATATAATGCACCCAATAAAAGAGAGCAACTGTCTTTGGCCTCCTAAACAGTGATATCAACCGATATGTCGGCTACGTTTGTGTTCAAGAGGCACTGCTTTTGTTTCATGATGAACTGATTCACATCCCTAAACATTCAGTAACAGACACCCATTGGTATGGTGATCAATAAGTTTCTACTTTCAGTAGTAATGCTGGACCTGAATACTGATAGAAGTCTTCACGTGCCATCAGCAATTCTATAAACTACCCTGTTCTTATGGATTTTGATTTTTTTAAAGAGGAAATTACTTGAAAGAACTAAGATTACTTTGTCTCTCACATCCAGGTTTAAGGGTTTGCCAATCATATGTTTGTTTTTAATTTAAAAATCTCTTTGTTATCAAAGGAAAAAATGGGGAGAGAGGAACAAAATATAAATATACAACTTGGTTCTGAGTTGAACTAAGTATCTAGTACTGGCAAGAAATTAGTTCGGAATAAGAAACACTATGTAAAGTAATTCTATAAAAAGCTACAATTCTGGATAATGGTGAGAGAGATGCAAAAAGAAAAATAGACATCTGGAATCTGTTTGTCCTTAAAAATAAACGTGAATAATAGTAATAAAAAAATTGACTGTGTCCTGGAGATGCCTAAAGATCTGAGACATTTCATTAGCAAGAATGATTGCTTTTATAATCTTGCTGAAGTTTTTATGTCACAGCCTTGCTGGAATGCCCTTAAACTTAACACACAGTTCCCCCCTCAAAAAAAAAAAAACCCCACAAAAAACCAAACCAACAAACACCACTTCTTCCCCCCCCAAAAAAAAAACCCCAAAAACTTCTGAGTATATTCTTTAATTATGTAGTATAACTTTTGCTTTATGGACAATCACACTTTCTACTGGCAAAGCTAGATCTGGAAGATCTAGCATTGGAATACTTAACTATTAAAATTTTAGTACTAAGAATGCAAAATGGAATTAATTCAGCTTTTTTTCTTACTGTAGCCTTTACAGGAAAAAACACCCTATATGATCAGGCCATCTGCTTGCTTAACAGGCAGCCTAGAATAAATATTGACCTTCTTGGCCACTTTCAAAGAGATTTGGCAGAGAAGGAGAGTTCCTCAGGTTTAATGTTCCTACCAGTCTTACCACAATCAGCATCTGTGCAGAGGATAAACCACAAAGAAGTGTCCTTTAGCTCAGTGAGAGCTGAAGTTACCTCTTCTGCCTCTTGGTTCACCAAGCAGCACCTCTTCCCTGTCCCAGCATTTGGTATGGATGGGGCCAGAGATACATCTGTTGAGTGTCAGGTCAAAGAAAAGCAGGAGCTAGTGAAGGATCTGTGGTTATTCATTTGGGGGCCTATGTAGAAATACAGAAACCAATGTAGGTTGGGCTGCAGGTAGGGAATCAGTGCTTTGTTAGTTGTGGTACTTCTGGAATTAATTTGTTACTGAAATAAATTGTTGTAAATTACTTATTTACTGTAAATTACTATTAGTACTGAATAACCATTAGGAAAAGAGTTCATTACTGCATGATCTGAAAATGCAGTGAATTCTGGTTTAATGAGGATATAAGAAAAGATAAAAGTGATATTTTTCTTTAATACAACAGAATTAGAATTGCAAATAGTTTGCTATTTCTTCAGCTTTCCAGCATTGTATTTGCATTCAAATAAGTGGATACTGATCATGACTGAAAACAATTAACTCTTAAAAGAAGTTGGGGATTTCTTTCTTTTTCCAGTTACTGTTTAAAGACCTTAGTAAGGCCTGTTAAATCTGAAAGAGATTTGTTGCTGTACGTGCAGACTGGCAGAAAGTGAAGTCAAATACAGTAACAGCCTTGGCCAAAGTGAGGTGACAGATGGATGATTTGGTTCAAAATAGAAAATATGACCTTGGTCATGCTGACTGTTCACAAATGGTATCTACCCACTATGGCATAATAAAATTAAAACATAATTTGATAAAGCAAGAGGTCTTGTGTCAGAGAATTCTAGTTAAGGATTTGGCTAAATTGCAGAGTGTAGTATCAACTGATGCTTAAAGTAGAATCTTCCAGAAAACTTGCTGTAACACCCACCCACCCCACTACACTGAGCCTGTACAGGAATTGGAATTAAATTCCTCCGATCTAATGAATTCTGAAAGTGATGAAATGCCTGTTGATTTGTTTGTTTTCTCTAAAGATGCGTTGCCTTCACATACTGTGTTATCTTGCCAAGTACCACAAACTGAATCTTTTGCCAGTTTTCTTGGAGTGTTTCCATTACCAGAGTAGGCTATGAAGCAAATTCACATTGACTGCTTGATCTAATGTGCTCCAGTAACGTATCAGTGAAGTAAGACATTTTTACATTGAACGAAAATGAGCTAGACAGAGAACAGTGATGTGTAATGAACATGACATCATCGTTTATGGCACTGATAATGCCTTTTAAACTATTCAAATAACAGAGGCTTCAAAATGTATACTTGAATGTGAATATGCAAAGTTGTGTGAATACACAATATATCCCACTCTATCAATTCTACCTTTGAGTTATGAATGTTTCTTGTTGCCATACCAACAGATTCTTTGAAAGTTCAAATATGCTAAACATGGCTGTCTCGGATGTGAAGCACATTTCCATTCAGTAGTTTTGGCTTCCGATTCACTTTTTGTAAGATCACCTTCTTTGAAATCCTGTATTATAATGGACAATACCAGAATGTGAAAATAAACTGAGTCTTTCATATAGTAGGAATAGAGTAAGGAACAATTTGATATAATAAGTTGGAGCCTTTGGCTGTGACCACACTTTTTTCTTTTTTTTTTTTTTTTTTAAACCAGGTTTTCCCTGCATTTAAACGGAAAGCTTTCATGTAACTTCGAATAACTTATTCTTCCTTGTCAACCTGTGGGTTTCCTTTCTATAGGGATTGCATCTTCCTAAAGCTTTCTTGCATTTGTGCAGATGTAATGGAAAAGATGCTTCTTTGCTTAGCAACCTCATGGATATACAAATCACAGCTTCCCTTTTTGGTTCCCATGGCATCTATGCAACATTGATAAATATTTTAATCAAAGGCCTAGCCAAGTATGGGCTTGCTTTAAAATTTTATATGTACACAATGAAAATAGAGATGGGCATAGATGGAGGGTGATGAAAACAGCAGGAAGTACTCGTATAGAGAAGTAGTCACATGATGGTGTTAACAATTTATAGCAATCAAGATAAGAAAAATCTTGCATGAAAAATCATAGATCTTACCTATCACACTGTAGAACAAAAAAAATTATGTCATTTAGGTGGTGTCAGGCGGTGAAATGAATTGTTTTGGGTTTGTGGTGACTACACAGGACAAATAGAAGATTAAAAGAGCAAGTCATCTTTGAGATTTCTAAAGCCAGGGTTCAAAATCCTTCTTTAGAGATTTCCTTTGGGATTTGGTCTGTTGGATTGTTCAGCTCTGCAGATGGACTAGAAAGAGTTAGGGAAAGACTGGTGTGTGTTTGTAAATATTATACATGTTACTCTGAAGTATAATATAGATAATGAGGCATACAAATATATCTTTGTGCATATATCAGTAAGCAGGCATGACTCATTTCCTTAATCTTGTATGGATACATAAATGAACTAGACTTCAAGCATGTTATTCTGTCAGCTTTATCTCACATAAGGTGTTCAGAGGTAGATTCCAGATATACTTTTGCTGTAGAAATGTGTCACTGAATTTTTTCTGTCTTTGTCCTTTCAGATGACATGGGTAACCCTGTAGCCCAGTCAAAATTTGGTGGTGTTACTGCTTGTAACAGGCCACAGGCTTTTTGCTAGGCTTTGCATTGGCTTTCCTGGAGATTAGTTTTAGCTTGCAGCACCAATTGTCTAATGACCAGGTGACTATTACCTACTTTGTTTAGCTCCCTGTGGTTGTGTGGCTGTGACACTTATCATTATTTCCTCAACTCATAGATAAAGAGAAGTTCTTACTGTGTGTGAAATGATCTACCTGTAATTCTAGAATAAACTGCAGCATGAAACAGTAAAGGCATGAGGTGACAGCAGAGGTCTTAAAAGCACAGGTGTAGACTGATACTGGAAGATCCAATATAACCAACTCACCAGAGGCCAGAAAAGGAATGCAGCCTTGGGAGGTTGCCCTCTCCCTGTGATCCCCTCCCAAGCTTTTGACCTTAAGGTGGGCAAAACATCAAAGAAGGCAGGCATGAAAGTTTGAATATATATATATATATAAAATCTAAACTGTATATAACTATATATATGTAATATATTATAACTACATTTTACACTATAATATGTATGTATTAAATGTTATTATCTTTGTGGCTAGATTAAAAATGATGGATCAGGCTATTAAGACTAATTCAACTGATGATAAATTCTTTGGTTTGCAAATAAGGTGTGTTGCTTTTGTCCATAACAAAATTTTATGTAAATGATGGGAATGAACAGATTCTGTAACTTGAAAATAACAAATGGGCAACACATGTCTACAGTGAACATGGTATAACTGGTGGCATACTCTGTATCTGAACACTCTTTTAATAGCAAAAGCTAAATGCCGTGATTAAGGTTACAGCTCAAAGGTGCATTGCATTTGGGTGGGATCCGGGTGACTTCAGTTGAGCTCTCTATGGACGCAGGTAATCTCATGCACAATTCACTTCTGGTTCACTTAGTTAAATAACCTCTGTTATAAATTACCTGCACAAGCCAGTATAAATAAACGATTTTAATGTTAAATAAATCACGTGAACAAATAAAAAAAAAAGGGAAATATTGGGATTTGGATGGTTTTAATTAAACTAGAGAGGAAGCATGTTTTGAAAAAGGATTTTGAGGGGAAAATAAATTATTTTTCACTGTGTTTGCTAAGCCATTCTGTGCTATTCATTTTGGGAGCTTGTATTGCTGAAATGCCATAGTAAATGCACAGATATGCAGGGATGGCATCACTGCAATTGCATATGAGTTGGCATTTTCCCTAAATTCTTCTTTGATAAGCACTTAGAATTTCCAAAAATGTCTTCCATTTGACTAAATTTCTCGCTTTTGGTGTCTAACCAAAACTGCTTCAATTGTTAATTTTCATCATAGGAAATTCTGATAGAATATTAGCCAGCATTTACTTCTATTAATGTAAAAAATTGAAAATTAAATTGCACAGTATATCTCTTACTCATCCAGCTGAACACTTCATTACTAAAATTGATGCGATGACTTCAGTAGAAACATTCGGGTAATTGTTCGCCAGTGTAAGAATAACATATTATAACCAATATAGGATATTTTTCTTTGCATTTATTTGAATAAAAATTCATATCTAATCTCCTTAAGCAAGGGAAATAAGTACCTGATTTGTTTTGCAGAATGACTTAAAGCTTGGTAGTCCTTAATAAACCATTAAGGACTACTACACATGTATGCAAATCATACTGTAATGTTTTTTCAATTTGAAAATACTGATAAGCTGCTTTCTAGTAGCTCAGGGATTAAAGAAATGTGATGCTTCTTGTTCAGTCTCAAACTTGAGTGTTTAAACCTGGTAATACAAAAGGAAATGTAGCCTTTCCTTTTTGATGTTTCTGAGTTAAATAAAGACAGTGCAGGTGTGCTACGTTGCTTATAATTACTGAATGTTTCCTGTGGGTTAAGGAACCGTTTCTGGAATAGACTAAAGACAATGTCTGCATTGGAACTGTGTTCTTTCTCAAAAAAGAAATATGCAGTTGGCAAATCTGTTTAACATTTGTTTTAGGAAAATAGTGAATTTGAATATTGTCACAGTGTAAAAGATTGAAATGCATAGTGCTTGATTTTCTACTGCTGTTCCTTTTTAAACTGAATTGAGCTGTGGAGGTAAATGAATATACTTTAGGTTGAACTAAGCTGGTCAGAGCTGTTAGAGGGGAATGTAAGGAGGAGAAGGCTCTCCAGTATCTCATTCATTGCATGACAAAAATTTCTTTAAGAGCACAGTCAGGTTAGGTGCTTTGCCCAGTAAAGTTACCCTTGACATTAAGTCCAGTCCTTTGTAGGAGGCCATGCCAAGGCTCTCCTTTTACAGACTTTTGAGTATGAGCACTCACCTGGCATTCCATATGCTCAAATACAAGGTTTGCTTTTCCAGATGAAAACATATTGCATTAATGTGTAAGGGAGGAATAATACCCAAGCATGGCATGTCTATTTGCTCTTACCACCTTTACAACTTCCCCCTTTATTATGTTATTTTCATATGAAATGATTTAAACCTATTTTTCAGATATATGGTTGAGATGTATCTACAGATTAAGACATCTAAATTGTGTCTCAGTGTAGATGTCTAGGTGAATGTCATATGACCAAGATCCCATTATAGTTACTGGAGAGCAAGTCAACACACGCTACAAGTCAGTCTGGTCTCCCTGAAGCAGACACATGCTACATGGCCATCTGAACCACTGCCTAGTCTCTGTTGCCTGCATTTGTTTGAATTTTCATTGACTGCAATGGGAACTTAGACACCCAGCTGACATACAGGCATATAAGTAAATATTCCTCCATGTACTTACGTAAATCAAGGTTTCATACTATGAGACCAAATCACAACCAGTATATCTATTTTCAGATTGTGTGCCATCCAGTACAATGTGTGCAATTGAAGTTGCATTAGTTTTAATGTTTCTGAAAGATTTTTGGAGATACAGACAGTGGTGAAATGACAATTTTAGACCTTCTATGAAGTCATGGAGTCTTAGTTTCTCTTTTTTTTTTCAAAACAACTTTAAATATTTAAATAGCGGCTTACTACAAAATACTAAATGAAAGTGAAACTATTACTTTTGTATAACATTATTTTCCTCAAAAGCTAAATTTTCAAAATTTTTTTTCTTAGAGAACTTTTGTGTTTCTAAACTTCAAACCTACATAGATCAAAACTAAATTCTGAAATAATCTCACAACTGTAGTGACAATTTCTATACTGAACCATTGAAGCATAGAAGTGTGCTTTCACTTATAACTGTATCTTAAAAGAGGCCATGTATTGCAGTTTCTTTGTTGTGTCTTCTCTCCTGAACTGCAAATATCAAATGTTGCATACTCAAAATATGTGGCATGCTTAGGGAGTATAGCCCCAGAGAATATGTAATGTGATCTTTATGGAAATTTAAGATGTAGTGGCAGAGTTAAATCCTCATGGGTCTCTTAGGTATTTTCACTTTCATGTGAGATTTAAACAGGAGTAAATCCATCTAAGTGTTTGCTTGCTAACTTGGGGTTCTGTTTTAGTTTTTTAAGCAATGGGAAAGTATGCATGCAGCCAATAACATCTAAATGTAAATGCAATTGAGAGGTTTAAAAGCATGACTTGGACTTTCTAATTTAAGCCAGAGTGAAGCTGCCCGCACGTAAAAGTACTCTGCTTACTTCAGATGCAAGAGTAAGTCCTTACCTAGTTGGCATCACAACCTGTTTATATGGGTTGAACTGCAGGAAAAAATGATCTTTTAGTAGTGATCTTATCAAATCCACTTGTCTTAGGATATAGATAACTGACTCTTCAATACTTCTATTCTCCAGAAGGTAAAAGGTATTAAGTTTTCACTTTGGCTGAGAAGCCATTTATCAAAACTAGAAACATGCAGATCTCTAAAGCTTTTCAGTTTCCTGGCCTGTGAAAAATCCAGTTGTGTTTCTATAGCAACCGCAGTGGGCCAGTAATGATGTCATCACTGAACAACCAGCTAAAATGCATATCACCTTATTGCAAGTATTGGATACAAATAAACATTGAGTCATCTAATTGCTAGTATGAATAATATTCCCACCTTTTATAATAATTTACTACAAAGAAGAAAAAGACTCATAGCTGACTGGTCAAAATAGTAACCACATGCAATAATTAGAAAGAAGGAGAAATGTCTTTGTTGCCAAACTCCATTCTTTTCAAGCATGTACAATCAAAATAATTACTGAAAATATTTTTGATGTTTGTAGTCAACTTGAAAAACTTTCTATTGTGTGAGGTGTACATTCTGGGAGATATTTGTACTTCTTTTGCTGAAAATAATTACTCAAACTGAGCCATTGGCACACCAGTACCTGGCTGCCTCTGTAGTGTGGAGCTCTCTGAAAGATGTGCAAAACCAACCCTAGATACAACAGTTGCTGCTTGGTATTCTCCTTTGCCAGCTACCCTTGAAAGAAAGGACTTGATTTATCTCCAAATTTTGGAAGGAGCTGTTTTCTTATGGGAGGTGGAACTATCATTTTCCTTTAATTAGTCTCCATAAATCAGCTGACAAGTGCAAAGAATTGGTCAAAATTTAGAACAATGTTTATTATGCTTTATTAATTTATTATCAAGATGATTGAATGTTTTTCTGCTGATTTTGTATAAAAGAGCTGCATAAACCTTCTGGTAGAAGTACTTCCTTCTAGTTAGCTAATATAGAAAGAACAGTCGGAAAAATTGGCTGCATTGTAGAGGAATCGATAGAGGAACTGGGTCTAACATGATTAAATCAACCTACTAGTAAGGGTATGTTGTAGAGTTTTGGTTGAGCACAGAAAAGGAAAATTTAAGCAACGGCTGGTTCAGTACTTGAGGTCCGTGAGCAGATGTGAACTGAATCCTTAGAAGTGTTGTGTAAGCAGTAAAATAAAAGGGAGAGTTGAAAATGAAGGTAGATCAGTGACTGGGACAGCAAAGAAGTTTTGAAGTACTACACACCTTGTGTCTTCAAAATTTTAATGGTAAGCTTGCTTTAGTCTTTCAAAGTCACAAGTACCACTGCTTACAGCATGTCCCTGACTGAACCTCTGAAAGGAACGCCATCAGTGTTTCATCCATTAGAGTACATCTCATGTCTTCTACCTCCTCTCACATAGCTTTTATTTGAAACGGTGTGTTTTCCCTAGGTGAAATTCATTACACCTGCTCTTACCTTAATCTAAGTACTGACATTTTAATTTAGTCCTCAAAATTGCTTCAGCAAGTTAAACAAACATTTGTCTAGCCAAGCATCAGAGCCAGCTGTTAGGAGAAGAGTGAGCTTCAGGATGAAGCTCATCATGTCTTAGGTATTAGATAGCCAAAGCATAAATTGTCTGTATTGGTTTTACAGTTTCAGCTAAAGCTATCGTCTGTCATTTAGCAGATGCTTTATGCATTTGTCTCCATGGGATATCAGCGGAGGTACTAATATATGTTTTCCCTCATTGCTGATACCTATGCTCATGATGAGACATTGTCTCTCTTTGAGTGGCATGTTCACGGAATCACAGAATTTTCAGAGTTGGAAGGGACCTCTAGAGACCATCTAGTGCAAACTCCCCTGCTAAAGCAGGATTTCCTAGAGCACTTTTTGCGAGTTCCTTTCCACTGCTTGATATCAACACATTTTTCAACTACAATTTCTGTTTAGTGTATGTTTATGTTTATATTTTTGGTTTGTTCTTGAGTCTTTCCAGATGACTCTAGCTATCTTTTAGTCTAGCTGTTCGTATGCAATTATTTATTCATTTCTCAAAATGAATGCAGTGTATGTTTGTTGGTTTCCTTCCATCCCTCCAGTTCTCCCCATTGTTTTCTAGTTCTTCAGTCTTTTACTGAAGACAGAGGTCAAAAAAACATTAGGCATCATTTATTTATTCTCCTTTGCCGTTTAAATAATGGTCTTAATCTTTATCCTAATGGACATGTACAATCTTTTTTTTCTCTTTTTTTTATTATTATTTTATTTTGAGTTTTATCCCTTCATAACCTGCACTGTTCTTTATATTTCCATATCTGACACATGCCATTTATCTGCAACTTCTGCTCAATTTTTCTTGTTATGGAAGACTTGTGGGGTTTTTACCATTTTCCACAGCACCAGAAAGTTGTGTCATTTTGCATTTAACACTGTCTCAGTAAATGGCACTTCTCACAGTCTGCACTTTATACACTCTCTTATACATTACATTATCTTACGAAGATACCTATCTGTTCCCTGAGTTGATTGAGGCTCATTCAATGAGAGCAGCAGCCCTCATTCCATCCTTTGTGTTGTGATAGGGCGCTATGATCAGTTCATGAAATCTTGGACCTGAATTTGTCTCTCTGCAATCTCAAACGATTCTTCATTATGGGCTGAAAAAAATCTTTAAAATGTCATTTGCTGAGTGACTTAGTCCACCTTCCCACGTAAAGAATGCTATCAGTTATCTGTGCTTCCACCTTCCTTAAGTGCATCAGCTACCACCTTTGGATCAACCAGTCACTAGTTGGTAGGCTTTATGTGTATTCTTCCAGTTCCTTTTATATCCACCCAAAATATTGGACATGTCTTCCTCTCACTGCTTCCTGAATTTTACATACCATTCTCAGCCTAGCCAGAAATAGGAATTGGCTGTTGCTGTGAGTTTTGCAGATCATTCCTGTATATCTTACCAGTTTGAAATTCAGCCATACAACATCTTGATTATAAATAGTAAAAAAAAAAAAAAAAAATTAAATTTTTAGTTTCACTTATATCATAGTGTCCATATCCATAGGTGTATTTGTTTACAGGATATAATAACATGGAGTGAGAAATATCTCCTTTGTCTCTGGAATACGTTTTTCAGCATATTCTCAAACCTGTCTTCATTAGAAACTGGAGATGGGATAAAACTGTTCAGATGTCACCTGTCATAGTAGTTGAAATGAATGATAGTTTCCCTTTCTCTAGAATATACAAACAAAACAAAAATCCCTAATTTTGAACAGATTGTTATACTACCTTTAAATAGTATTCAGTAAATATTCCAACTTGTCAGCATAGAAGCTTTAGTGAGTGTGTTATGTTCCTGTGTGTCAATAACATTTATTCTAATCTAACATAATTTGATAGTTCCATGAGCCTTGACAAAGTGTCAGTCAGTGCCTGTTCTGTATTCTCATGTAAATGTTCCTGTCAGAAGGAGAAATCCTTCAAAGGAGAAGCAGAAACAGGATGCTCTTGAATGGCTTATCCTGAAAAGGCAACAGGTACAGTTAAGAAGTATGGTTCCTTTGCTGTATCACCTAATAGCATTTCTAACAATTAGCTTTACAATGAAGATCTAAAAGAGGAGAAATTCTGTTTCTCTGATCACTTCAGCAGCCCCTTATTCCAGGGAGGAGTAGAAAATGAGCAGCAACCGTTTTGTGTGAAAGGTGCTTCAAGTTAATCAAAGGCCCTTGCTTTGCCAAGTATGTTTTCATTCCTTTCTTTTTTTACCTCCTCCTCTGCAGTACAGAATTTGAAAGACCAATACCAGTGCTCTGAATCTGGCCCTTGCTATAATGCACGTGGGCTATAAAAGACTCAATGCTAAAAAGATGCATATTTGCTCTGATTCCAGCTCTGGGTAAGAGCTCTAACTTGTTCAAGCTGATTCTGGCAATTATTGCAGTCTGAAATAGAAATTGCTTTCTGAAAAAGTAACCACTGCACATATTATGCTTTTCCTAACATTATTGACAGTTTTATGGACAAAAAACATGTATGGGGACTCAGGTGCCCAATACCTGATTGATTGACACTAGAGCCACACTGATGAAACATTTCTGGCTATACTTGAGTCAGTTATGAGTTGCACAGAAGGAAAAGCAGCTCATTACTTCTCAGCACAGTCCCTCGTGCACCTCCCTTGCATATTGCTTTAGATTAAGACAAAATTGAATTGAAATGTCCTTGCAACTTTACCACTGCTGTGTTTAGAGGCTTGGCAGCTGGCCAGCTGCTCTGTTTCCCAGCTGATGTGTATGCACCAGTACACTTTCCTAATGTCTGGTACAATCATTAAGTTTTTACCAAACACCCCAACAAATTAAAAGTTGGCTGTGATGATTCTGCACTATTAACACTGGCTATAAAAAAGCTTTTCTACTGATACTACTGATAGCTCTCACTGGTGGGGCAATGACAAAATTGTATAGGACCACAGCTGTATAACTCCATGCATCTACATTTGCTGTTATGCTTTGTCTTTCAGTCACATAAAACTTTTTTCTGTAGCGAGAGTTACAGAAAATAATTTCTGAATTACAAGCCTAAAAAAGAAAAACCCCACTCTTCTGGAATAAAATCACATGTTTTACAGGAGTGTGTCTTTTGTAGTGTTATTGGTCGTTTTTTACATTTTTCATACAAAACGTGAAGACAAATCTCTAGGCTTGTTCTTTTAAGAACTTTTTTTTAATGTTTATCAAATAATGTGGTTTTTTATTTTACTACTGGAACCAGATCAGGAAAGACATTTCACACAATCCATTTTCTGAAGTGAGTGCATCTTAATTCCCTTTTGCAGAAGCAAATTTTATCCTAAAATGTCATCTCAAAATGTGACTTCAGAATATAACATAGGAATCAGACTCTGTTTTGGTGACCACCAAAGAAACTGTAAAATGTTTAAGTCATTATAGTTAGAATTGCATTCTTAGACAGGAAAAAATAATTTTTATATATATAAAAAAAGAGATAATTTTAAATTGACCTGCACTGCCGTGGTTCAGCTTCCTGGGGGGGGTTGTGAAGCCAGGGATGAGCTGCTCTGTGGGAATTCAGCAGATGTTATTGCACTGGTGGTAGGAAGCTGTGGGAATAGTAAGACAATGTCTTTATATGGTATTATTTGTGTGGTGTGAAATCTAGCAAAGCTGTACAGAAACAGATAGAGAGGTAGAAAACAGATATGCAAGGTAGAAAAATAGAAAGTAGTGTTTTGTAGCCTAGAAGTGTAAATAATTAAAGGTATGAGCAATTGTATTGCTCATAATGGTGTATGGACATCCACTTGTAACCTATCTGTGTAAAGAGCACAACGCGTGATCAAAAGACAAAAACTATATATACTGGAAATGTGAAACAATAAACGTCTTCGCTTCACGACTTAGCGGAGTCTGTGCCTCCAGTGCCACAGGCTTGAAAGAAATATGTCCATCACTTGAATACAGATTTTGTCTGGTGCAACACTATTGGTATGCTTGATGATGTGAAGTGCTCAGGCCTAATTGATGAGTCTTGGCCTCTGTATTGACTTTTATCTAAGCCTTTTTTTTTTTTTTTTTTTTTTTTTTTTTGCAAGATAGCAGATATTAAAATTCACTCTGCACAAAGCTTTCCAGGTAGATTAAATAAAATCTGCTAACCTTAGTCATACGGTGGTTTCAAGTGACTTTTAATCTTTCAGAAGACTAGCTGAGCTAGTCATTGTGTTTTGACTTTCACCGTCTGCAGGGTATTCTTGACAGAAACCTGATTACCATTAACCTCTAATCATCAGCCAGTATTAGAAGGAATATTAAACTGCTGCATATTCCTTCCTCTTGCTAGTATATTTAAGAGCCATAGCCTGCAATTTAAAGCTTTGTAATGTATTTACTCAAACATACAAATTAATTTTTATTGGCAATTCTTCACCCCTCTATTTGTTCTGCAGAGAAATTCAGATAGTTCACTTTTGATTGCTCAGAGGAGACATATGTATATGTATATATCCCTGAGCTGAAGACTGGTTGAGGACATGTGTACCTTAAGTGCTTTCTTTTGAAACATCAGCCTCTATAGTTTGAATTGGACCTCTGCCCTGCGTAGATTGTCCTCCAAGAGAAGCACAGTCTCTCATGCCAAGTTGCAACACAAACTGTACATACAAAAAAAATATCTTCAAATACATTATTTGAATCACTATACTGTCCCTTCAGCGAGCCTGTTTTCTGCAAGCTGTCTTTTTGCACAGTGAAGTAATATTACTGCTGCTATGCTGCAACATAATGCTCGTTTGAGCAAAGCTGAACTATGCAGAATTCACCTTAGGCAGTTTTAAGAGGCCGCCTACTTGCTAAGGAGGAAAAGGGAGGCAGATGGAAGTGGTGGAACCTACAAATGTGACATCTTTTTCTTGAGCACTCATTGCTAGTGTGTTTTTCTGGGCTTCAGGTTCACATGATGTTTTGTTGGGCGTAACCCAAGCACAAGGAATAGGACAAAGATTCAGGTTTCACAAACTCTCCAGCAGCGATGCAGCAGTGATGAAAGTATGATGCAATAGGATGCATCATAGGGTAGCTGCAATATTTTTCCACCAAGAAAGTTCACTTTCCACAAACCAAGCAGTGGCAGGGGTTCCTACCAAATGGTTACTCAGGTGCAATTACAACAGTAATACTAGCAACACTGACACCAGTGACTCATAATTAATTTTTCAGCTGTCCAAACAGTGATCGTGTTAGGCCAGATGCAAACCATAAATGCTCAAGATAATAGAATCATAGAATCATCTGGGCCGGAAGGGACCTTCAAAAGTCATCTAGTCCGGCCCCCCTGCAGTCACAGGGATACCTCCAACTAGACCAGGTTGCCCAGGGCCTCGTCGAGCCTCACCTTGAATGTCTCCAGGGAAGGGGCCTCAACCAC
>JAOQGH010000023.1:50456183-50473349 GCA_025769975.1 Gallinago jamesoni
ACTGGCAACTGCTGCTCGTTTAAATGCATTACTTGCATACTGTTTGTGTCTGCTGTGGCAGGGTTAGGACTGTCTACACAGTGATGCTTGGAGGAGGGAAGGACGAAAAGTGTTTTATAGTCTGCTTACACTTGGGATATTCTTATTGTGTAGAAACAGAAGTGTAAATAAGGAGTGGATACAAAGAACATGTGAAAAGGTGAGAAAGCTTTCCAGATGGGCGCATGGCCTCATTGGGGAGCCCAGTGATCCTGTCTCTTGTAATCCTGCTGTAGAGATCACCTCTGTGGGTGCACTTGGGGGCTGGGGGAGCCACTTGGGATCAGGATGACTTAATTCTGCTCTGCAGCTGCACTGTGAGCTCTGTGGGCTGGGTGTTTGATGGTGCTGAGCCCACCACCCTCTCACAGTCTCTTCTAAAATGGGGATTAAACAGCTGGATTGGGGTATGTAGGGTGGGGAGTTACAGCTTTATCCTGCAGCAGCTGCTGACAAGCACTTTTAAAAAAGAAAATTTTGAGCTGGTTTGACCTAGGTCTCTAAAAGCTTTTTATTTTTTATTTTTTCCCTCTGTGAGATGCATTGTCTTGTGTGTAATTTATTTTTCTGGGTTGGTATGCGATGTCAGTTCCACTTGACTGCACTGCTTGTAGAAAACAACTTCTTTGCTGCAGGTTCTCTGTTGGAAATCATATGGTGGTAACAAGGAAGACCTTGCACATTACCACTGTGTGTGCATAATGCAGCCATTTACAGTATTAGCTGGTGAAGTAATTACCTTTTCCTTTTTTTTTCTTAGTCCCAATTTTTTCTTCTTTTATGTTTTTGTTTTAAACCGAAAGAAATAGCAGCTTGTCTCTTTGAGAGCAAATAACACTCTTTAAAAACAGTTGCCAAGCAACCTACGTTTACAGTTTTGGTGGGCTGTTGCATGTGCACTAAGCTCTGAACAGCAATGAACCCTCCCCTTCCATCCCCCAAAATAAAATAAAGTTGAAATAACAGGGATACAAAAGATGAGCCGTTCTAGAGCTGAACACATTTTTAGTACCGCAGAGTGTCTCTTTTACAGTGATATTTGGTGTGGAGCAGCCTTGTAATGTTGTGGAACAACACACTCAGGTCAATGAAGAAGGATTATTTTTTCATCCTAAATTCACTTGTTTACCACAAGTTTGAGAGTGGAATCAGCCATACCGTTGATGTTTTTCCAGTCAAACACACAGAAGATAAAAATTGCATACCAATCCCCAAGAAAGGCTGTGAATCACGACTCCTCTTGGGAGGTGTAAGTGCTTGTAGACTCCAAGCAACTCTCAGTGTTTGAGCTTGTATCTCTGGGTCACACATTTTCCCCCAACAGCCAATTTGAGCACCTTGCATGCTCTAGGGCACTGGGACCTGGCTGGTAGCCATCTGTGGTAGGGAACTTCTATTGTTCCATGGAGACATTGGCATGCAAAGGTTTTTTAGTGGAGCTCTGGATGGAAATATGAATAGATGAGAAGTGAATAATGTGAGAAAAATGTCCAACTATGACATTGCTAACAAACCCGTGTACTCCAACACAGAAATTTTTGACATAGATGTGTATGTACACAAAAAATTCCTATATCTGGTCTTGTAATTGTGGAGATTCAACTCTGTGCATTGCAGAAACATCAGAATATGAGCAAAAAATGTTAGTATTTGTGGTTTTGCTTTTCCAAAGGGCAGAGCAGAAGGAATAAGGATAGCTGTTAAGGTCCATCCTAGGTCTTTTCCCCACTACAGAGCTGGACACAAGCAGGATATTCACCTGATCCCTGCAGCTTGAAGGCACTCTGTCATTTTGGAGTTCAGGTGGAGCTTTAAGTGTCCTAGATTTATGCTGTGATCTACCATTTCTCTGTTATTCTGTGCAGAGTAAAATAAGCCTGTACAGAGCCCATAGAGTTTCCTCTGTGTGAATCGTAACATTTTGTGTAGCTCTATCCTATGCCTTTGGATTTTGTCATTGAGTGTATTTTTCCTTCTTTATTTTCTCTTTTTAAATTGCTGTATAGTGTACCTGGGTACGACTAAAACCATCTCTTGCATTCTAGAAGTACATTTCACTTGGGAGGGAGTTTAGTTCCTGACAAGTTCTTAGCCATTCTGGACTGACTTAGCAGTGAGCTGTTCAAAGATGATGGTTTTCAAGGCCTTGAGTCCTCAGACTACCGGAAAAAGGACAATGAAACATGAAGATTGTAGAGAACTAAAAAGTTCTTGCTTGCTCTGACTTTTGAGTGCTCTTTATCAACGTCAACACTATTCTTTGTCGAACATAGCCTTTCTTAATTTCATTTTATTATCAGTCCCCTCTGCTCTCTTTTCCACAAAAGGAAGGCACACAGAACCACACAGATTTTAGTTCTTCATTGGATTGCTTTTGCCAAATATGCCAAATGGAGGCTTGGCATTGAAGATGAGGCTTGCAGCCTCCATATGGCATATTTTAAGACCAACTATACCTTAGGCCAGAGGGACCAGATGGACATAGCTCATTGCCCTTCTTTCTTTTGACACAGGTTTTTGTCTTTAAAATACAAGAAGCAAAAGCATGTTGCTGGCTTGGTGCCTCCTTGTGTTTCTGTAAAGAGCCTGAAGATTGTTGTTTTTGCAGTCACTTCAAGGTGAACTGCATTTTTCCCAAAGCCCTCAAGCCTGTCATTGATGGCTTCTCCAAATGACTTCTCCTACACGTGACAAATTACAATGGGGATGGATCCGGATGTGAACCTGATATATTTGCACTCACATGGCGATCTGTCTGCAAAGCTCTCTTGGAGCACACAGAAGGTACTCTCCTAGCATGTCTCCTGGTGTCAGCACTGCAAAAGCAATTTAAGAGACTGTGTCCCGCATTCTTCATAGTATTCATAGGCTTAGTCTGCTTTCTGCTCAGTGGAAAAAGGAGGACATGAAATAGTAACCAAAGACTGAATCTGGTTTTGTCCAAGAACTTTTCAGAAAAAAGTAGTGGAATATTCATAGTTAAAGAGGGGACTAAGAAAGACAATAAATTCAGAATTAGCACAGAATCACAGGGTGGATGAGGTTGGAAGGGATCTCTGAAGGTCATCTGATCCAACCCCTCTGCTCAAGCAGGGCCACCTAGGGCTGGTTGCCCAGGACTACATCCAGACAGCTTTTGAGTATCTCAATGATGGAGACTCCAGAATCTCCTTGGGCAACCTGTGCCAGTGCGTGGTCAACCTTATACAGCACAGCTACATATTACAGTGATTAACAGGACAACTTACTGATCAATTTGTTAAAAACTGTTGAATGAGACCTTTGACAACTATACAGTATTGCTAATGCAAAGGTTTAGAAGTACAGACAGCCTCTCAGAATTTTCATATTTTTCATATTTCTTCTTTGTCTATAGCACTAAGTGTTCTATAATGATGTATTCACAGGAAGCTCAAAATAAATTAAGTAGTGTTTTGGGTTGTTTTTTTTTTTAAAGACTTTCAGTGTTGCCAGTTCTATGTTAAAAATAATCTGTGCATATGGAGCTTTGTCTGTCGTATTGAGGGTTAAATCAAATGTTATTTTCTAATTTTCCAGCCACTGAGACTGATTTTACCACAGTTAGGCTTTCTACAATTCCAGCAAGGCTGCCATAATTACTGGAGTATCCCTGTTGCCCTCAATGGTGCTTGTAAACACCTAGATACTGCTCTGGAGAACTGAGCCTGAACGTTGAACGGCTACACTTTTGCTATTAAGGTCATTAAGGTAAACTAAGGTTTTCCCCTCTGCTGTGAGTATAATATTGGCTAGGAAATCTCATCTCTTAATGGCTTTTCAGCTGTACCTGCAGACTGCAAAACTGATAATTAACTCTATTCAAGCTTTCAGGGGTAAGTTGGGTAATCATAGGAACTGTGTCCTTTGCAAAGTCTGCAGACTGTTCCTTGTTTTGCAAACATTGAAGCACGCTGTTTCAATGTATAAATGTCTACTAAACTGAAATATTTTTTTTTTGTCAACATTACAACAATATTTTGTACACATTTCACGCAAAGTTACCCCTCTGTTCTGTGGAAGGGGAAACAGCAATTGTAGATACCCACACAGCAACGTAAGATGAGATGCTGGTGGGGTTTTCTTCTGGCTGCGGGTAAGTGCTTATTATACAGACCCCTTGTGTCTTGCTCAGATGCAACTGTCAGCCCAGTTTGTTCCACCACAAGCAAGAAACACGAGAAGATGAGAACATTCAATTTGCTTTAACTAGTTATGGACCTTAGCTGTTTTAAAATGTTCTTGGTTTTTGTTTTGTTTTGGGTTTTTTTTCAGCCTGTTTCAATTGTTCCAAATACTGTGTTAGGGTATTGTAGCAGTATCAGGCAACCTGTATTTCTGTGTATTATTTACTACTGCAACTACTTCTGCAACTGACATACCATCAAAACACAATCAAAATGCTAGCAATTCAAAATGAAGTGTTATAGAACTAAAAAGAGACATTGAAGTGCTGACATGGATTTTAGGAGTCTGGAAACTGTTTCACTGGAAAGTTTTTTAGCATGAAAAGAGATGAAACTGACCTTTGGTTTGTGCCCCGACTGATGCAACTGATTTTTGTAGAGGCTTCAGATATCCGATTACATCAAGGAGTATACATGCTTTTGACATTTATTCTGAGCAAAGGACAGTTGTTTTACTTTGCACTGCAGTTTTATTCAATTTGTAACAGAATCATATTGAACTCAAAGACTCTTCATTCTTAGTGTTTTGTGGATTACTTGTTTTGAAAAGTTCTTGTATTTTTTGATCTGTCTTTCCAAAGGATTTTGTATTTTGCAAATAGAGGCAGCATCCTTATCCTCTGGCTGAAAACCAATTGCATTAAAAATATATAAACCACAAAATAATTTTTGTGGTATTTTATGTATCTTCCACTTCCCTTACCAATAGAAATAAGTATGTCTTTCGACCTCTAGATTTGGAAGCACATACCTTATTTTAAAGACAATCTGTGGGTAACTTTTTTTCTAGCAACCTTTTCAAAAGTGTTCATATAAAAAACGAGAGATTTCACCTTTTTTAAATTCAGTATTTAGCTAATAACAGGAAATGCTTTCAAATTAGCAGTCCTAACTGTACTCTGTTTCCAGCCCCAAGTATGCTCTCAGAACCGTCATTCTAGTTTGAAACCAGAGTAAGTCAGTATTGAACCAGCATAAAAAATCCTATTTTAAATGAATAAATTTTTAAAAATTATTTCCATGTACGTTTGTCTGAATGGATTTTGAGAGATGGTGTTTCTTTTAACGTAGACAGTGAAAATAGATGCATCACCTTTTTATTTGTCTGCAGAAAATTTGTCTGACACAGCAATGCAACAGCAAACTTCGTCATACTGAAGCCCGGTGAAAAACATCACAGAAATGCTGCATTTGACTTAGGTTTCCAACAAACTTTTCGGAAAGTGAAAGTATAAATGTATTAGGTCAAATACAATCTGACCTTATTTTTTTTAAACCAAATCCAACAATTTAATAGTAGTATGAGTCACTATAAATATACCATATTCCTAGCTACAGAAGAGAAATGAGATGTGCTGGCATATACAGCCAATGTCCCAACTGAAATATCAGTCACTAAAGCATTTAAGTCGTATTGATTCTGGAGAAGCTTGAGTACATGCCTAAAGTTGAGTGCTCTGATGAGTAAGTATGGATCTAAGTGTGCTCTTAAATATTCTGCTGAGCACAGACCTGAACTTGTAATGTAATAGTGATCTATTGAATATGTCTGTAGAGAAACCACTGAAATCAGCGAGTCTCTGCAGGGCCATAAAAGTCTCTATGTGGAGATTTTTTGCAGGATTAGGCCAATATACAAGTAACAAGTAACACATAGTCATCTTCAAAACTCTTCAATTAAATGCAAAGATGTCTTAGTATTCATTTCCTGTTGTAATAAATTACTGTATTTGGAGCGAATTGTGCAATAGAATTCTTTAGAAATATACACGTGCTGATATTTTCCAGCTCTTACATTTGTTGTTGTTGTAGGGTGGGATACCAGTTCGTTACCAGCTGTGGCACACCATGATTGAGCAGAAGTCTCTTTTTGGTTTTAGTATTCTGTTCTTATTTTTGTATTCAACAGTTGTTAAAAGAGGTAACATGTGAGGTAAATACATGTACTTTTAAAACTTATGATTTTTGAACTTTCCTTTCCAACTTTCCCTGGTGTTGTTTTCTTTTACTTCATTTCATGCACTTTACCAGCAGCTCTGTAATCTGAAGTCACTTTCTAGTCATTAGCCCTAGGTTGATTCTGGTTTCTTAGGCTGATCCTGACCTCTGTAAAATCAACACAAAAACTCATGTGCACTTTGAATCTGGTCCTATATCTTCATACTCTTTAACATTTACTCGTGATTAGATGTTACTTTTGAGTTAAGATTTCCTCAAATATGGGTTGTTTTAAAAATTTTTAAAAATTAATGACTTGTATTAATTAGGGAAGAACATCCATTCTCCCTGTGAGAAAAGTCTGGAAAATGGCTATTTAAGCCACATATTTCATAGATTCCATCATTTATATGATTAATGTGTTAAAATAGCTAATAGAATGACTAATTTCTTTGTAGGGCAGGCAGAGTGGGCATAATTATTCTCCTTATATTGCAGAACTTCACCCTGATGCTTTTTTTTTTTGATATATAGCACTTTCAAAACTTGCGTAAGGTGTATTTTGTAGGTGCTCTAGAGCTTCATTATTGCTCAATATTGTATATTCCTCATGCATTATAGTGTTTGCCAGCATACAGGAAGAGAATATTCCAAGGGAGAAGCAATATCCTCACAACCGTAGAATCATAGAATTGCCTATGTTGGAGAGGACCTTTCAGATCATCTAGTCCAACCATCAACCATGCACCTAACACTGACAAAAATCATCACTAAACCATATCTCTGAAATGGTAGGACCATCCATTTTCAACATGTCCAAACTGAACCAGAAGTAGATGCTGCAGGCTTCTCTCTCTCATGCACAAAGAGCCGTTTCTAGTTTTTGATGTAACAAAAGTTTGCAAGGGTAAGTCCTCCTTGGAAATCACTCTGTAACGGTTCCCGGGACTTCAATTTCAATTTATTCTTTCCCCAGATAAAGAAAGAAATAGCTAGCAATAAATATCTATCTGTAGTGGTATTATCCAGAAATCATTTTCATCAGCTAGAGAATTCTGTACACTTATCCCATTTGATAAATTGATTCTGGCTCACAAAGACCACTGCAGAGACTATAACAGCGCTACATGTTTTAGTCATTTGATTGCTGAGCGGTGAGGGCAGTTCACAGAGGAAAGTGTTCATATACCAGGGATCGTTCTGAAAGCTAATTCTGTGGAATGGTTATTGCACTGGATGATCTCTGATTTTACCCATTGTAATTTAGTGTTGCGAGAACTCATGCTGTCTCACTAACCTTGAAATTCAGACCCTTTGCCAGATACCAGTACTGCCCAGTCAATTGAATCTCACCCCAACATTTACAAAGTAGTACCCAAGGTATTAGCTCTTTGACTCCTGCTGATATTAATGGAAGTACAATAGCTTAATTTCTCTTTACTTTCCATGTGTTATTTTGAAAATCTATCCCTACAGACTGAATGATAAACATAGGAGGAACAATAGCCTATTCAAATTGTTGGATTTTGTTACTCTTGTTATCAAGAGTGGATTTGTGGTCATTACCATAGGAAAAAAGAAAAGGTCAGGGTGAGAAAAAAAATCCTAAGCTCTGTTCAGAGTGGTATGTAAGCATTTCAGCCTGATAATCATATCCTTCCCTGACTCTTAGGTGCTTCAAATGTTCCTTAAAATTAAAGTATATATATTGACACTATAGGTATTATATAGACTGTCAGATAACATCAGTATTTTTGCTTAGGAAAAAGTTAAAGAAATTCTGAAGCTGATTATCATGTCTGGATGCTGACATGGTCACCATTTAGCATGCAGAAAGTGCTTGGATTTTTTAACATTAGTTGATAACAAACAGAAAAAAGCAATAAATTTTCTGGATTTCAAATGATATCACCTACACATAGTCATCATTTAACATCCCAAAAGCGCTTGAATTTTTTTTAACTTTGGTTGATAGCAAGCAGAAAAAAAGTAATAAATTCTGTGTTATTTTAATGATTTCACTTACACGTGTCACCTGAGAATCAGGTTTTTTATCATAGCCATAAGCAGTATGTCAAAGGTGTTTATTTATCAGTTGTAATTTCCTGTTGAATCCCTTCCTTAAATATCCCTGTATTGATGAAAGCAGCTGGAATTTGTTTTTCTTCTCATAATATTACTGTGAGACAAGACCAGCAGCTTTAAATTTGTGCTGAGGAGGTGGAAGTCATGCAGCAACAAGTCTTGCAAACAGCATGTAGCAGCCAATGCAGACAAATGGAATAATATTTCTGGACATTGTTACTTATTATTATTTGGTATGAGTTTGCAAAATTATCATGCAAAATGCCCAAGCATAATATCCATTTTGCAGTCATTTGCTAAAGCAAATATTTTACTCATTCATTTTAAAAAATTACTCATTAAGGGCAAACAAAGCAGCAGAAAATGGTGGTAAAACATCAGCAGATGCTGTATAGACAAAAATGAAAGTAAATTTCATAATCTGATGGACTGTTCCAATGCATGCATCCTATTAAAAAGAAGAGTCTGCACATTACCATCCGTGGCAGTCAGATTTGATCTGAATGACATGGGCCCCTATTGCATTATCAACTCTAAGTTGATAAAAAATCCTACATAAAGGATTGAAATGGTGTATCTTTTTTTCTCCCTTACTGCACTTTGAAGAAAATGTATGTTTAATTTTTTAATGAGAATCAAAATTCAACAATGAAAAGGAAGTAAAAATGAACACAGATAACACTCAACACTGTTCTTTTCCTAATTGCTATAACCTAAGCAGTATTTTCTTTCCTCTTTATTTCTCACATGGATAATTAAAACCAACTTTTTCCTAAAGTGAGTAGATTTTCAGGGGGAAAAAATTTACGCTTCCTTGAGAATTTTGATGTCTGACTAAGAACGCGAAATTAAACCTCCTAAGCTAAAGACCTGCATTTCACTTTTGCATAGCACTGTTTTCCTATTTCATTTCACTTATATTTTCCAAGCTTACTCTTTCTTCTCATCTGTGGCAGTCAGCACGGAACTTTTCTTTCACACTGTAGTGTTGGGAGGTTTGAAGGTGTCTCATGGCATAAGCAAAGAAATAAAAAAGATTATTAGAGCTGAGTATAGTAGATGCTCTTAGATAACAAGGAGCAATAAGTGACATGAAGCATAGAGGGCGTTATGAGGCACCAAGAGAACCTGCATTTAAGCAGGACCGGTCTTCATATAGGGAATCATGACTGTAGGCAGGCAGTGTATTCAAGGCTGGAGAGAACCCTTAGGAGGCAACATAGGACAACATGTTACATAAGACCAAATTAATGCACTTCTACATAAGAATACTTAATTAATAATGGTAGCATGGAGCAATCTATCTGTCCAGTGAATAATAATAACAGAGCAAAACCAAATCCAGCACCAGGCCAGTGGGCAGATGCTATCAATCAAAATAGCTATTAACTACCACCTATGCCTTCCCCCAAGCATATCAGTACCTGTCAGAACTTCCGGATGCATTTTATTCATGCAAAAACTTGAGCAAAGAAAAGAGATTATTATTTTATCCTGATAGACATTTTCATAGTACATGGGATTTCCATTTTAATTTTCTGAACTGTCAAAACTTGTGTTGTTCTCCAAATGATTATATTTACAGATCAAATGGATTCCCCGTGGAATATGGGACAAAATCTACATATTCAATGTCATATACTTATTTATGCTGGCCTGCATATACTTGGCCTGATTTCTTTTTATGAGGATCCTCAGTTATCAGTGTAAAAATAATGAAAGCACGAAAAGGATCTGGATTGTAACTGTGCAGGAATAGAAAGATGCATGAATCATCAAAGCTGTGTTCAAATCCTTAATTTATTTCTTGCCTGATATGGTTTCACAAGAGGAGATAACATACAGCTTATTATATTCTATTACAAGGGGGTGTTGGGAAATACTTTCTTAAAAAGATTGGAAATAACTGGAGGGAGGGGACATCCATGATGCATTAATGCATGTACACACAGATGCGCACAGAGAGAACCACTTCAAAAGTTTATTCCTAAAGTTATGAAGTAAATCACTTGAAAGTTAAGAATGCAATGAAGCACTGTTTAATTACTTAACTACAGGTTCCTTTTCCCTAAGACACTGCCTTATTCAGTACCTGCTGCAGACCTCCTCTGGGCACAGGCAAGGCTGTGTCAGGCAGCAACTGCTGTTTAGGATAACTCTGCCCCGGGCAATACTGAAATATCACAGATGTAGTAAACAAAAGAAGACAACAGGACAAGGAGGGACAAGTCTGTTGCTTAAGACAGTTCAATGCCACCATTTATGGGGACGTTCTTTAAAAACTCTGTTTCTACCACAATGTCACACTTCCATCACGTTTCTGAGTGATGCTGACAGAGTCATTTAGAATAAGATTTCAGCAGGCTTTGAAGCCTTGGAATGTGACTTGCAGGAGTGCTGAATGCATTCAATTTTAATAAAAATTAATGGAAAACACATACAGAACGGATCTAAAAAACAATTCTAGGTAGTCTGAAAGATCAGTCCTAGCTGTCTCTATTGGACACCTAAATGAGTCTGTACTTACGGTACAGACATACTCTCTCTTTTATCTCAGTTCAGCCTGGTCTGACTTCAGAACTGACTCTGTTATGAGCAGGGAGTTGGACAAGAGGCCTCCCCTGGCCCCTGCCCACATGCGAGACTTAATGAACTTTGACTACAGCCAGATTTTCAGAGAATTGTCTAACAAAATTTGAAGGTGGAGTTTACAAGAGCTTTTCAGCAGAAGGTCATCCGAGAATTTTTTCAAAGGCAAAAGTATCTTCTGCAGCCATTATAGTAGAAATTACAAAATTGTTCTGGATGATATTTAAAAAAACATGAATAAAAAGAAAGCCTGGGGTAAACAGCAAGCAAAAAGAATTTCCATCCACACAGTGGATTTCCAAGTTACAAATTACTGTAAACAAAATCTTACCCTAGGAAGTAACAGGCAATTTTTAGTAATAAACAGAGATAGCAGCCCAAGTTTTACTAAACGTTTGGGATGTGCTAGCTGGGCAAAAGAATTTGCTGTAAACTGATACCAGTGGGATGAAAAAGTGTGGGATAATTCAAGCAATCTCTGTTCTTCAATTGTGGCAAATTTAGTCAGGTTTTCTCATGTTGTCAGGATGGGTGGTTGGTTTATTTACAAATTTTACTCAATTTCCTTATCTGGACAGCTTGCCATTTTTTTCATTTAAGGCTGCTCAAAATTAAACTTTGTTGACTAGGGAAGATGACCGCTGGCTGATTCAGAGAGAAAAGGAACTTGTCCTTTAGGAGAGCAGTGTCAGAAATGCAAGCTTGAATAAAAAGCAAAAGGTTAAGCAAAGCTTTGTTCCTAATCCTAATAGAGTGATGCACATGTGATTTGGTGGAACTTTTAGGAAGTACAGGCATACTGGCTACTGCGTACCTATACACACACCACATTGAATGTTATCACCAGGCACACATACCCAGGCAAACATACTGAAAAGGGAAGACTTTTTTTTATAACCCTTATTGAAATGACCATCAAAGACAAAAAAAGAACACCAAATGACCTGAAGCATAAAAGATGTGGGATTTTTTTCCCTGTAAATTAAAAATACATCGTTATGGTACAAAAAGGACAAGAATGTTTTTCTTTGGTTTCTTCTTTCCTTCAGTACTTAATGTGATGGAAAATTACCACAGCTTGTAGGTGGCATTTTTTGGATATGACTGTAGACCATTATTTTTAGAATCCAGTGTTATTATGGTTTATTTGCATCCTTTGTGTTTCATGGGCTTGAAAGAGGTTGTATGCCTCCCAAGTTCTGAGATCCCTGCTCTGCTTTGCAGCTTGCCAAGAAGGTTGTATTTTAGTATGTCCTTCTCCTTCATTTTTGTATGATGCTATGCAGCATTAAAAATAACATTAATGTCACAATTTCTCTAGCTCTGTCACATCAAGGTTTTATTATGATGGATTTGGATGATGAGTTTTCATTGTATTAAGCCATGGTGTCCCATAGTTTTATAACATGAAACCAGAAATAATGTTACTCATCTCTAAATATACATGAGGCTATTCCTACAGCATTTCCCTCCATGCGTGATTTCCTTTTCACATGTTGCTAGTCTAATCATATTTTGCTAACCTTGAATCTACCGGTTCTGTTTTACTGCTCTCTATGCTATGAAGAGTTGCAAAGCCAGGTCTCTGTGCTTAAAAACAACACTGTGAGTCATTTCAAAGCTCTATTCTTTTAAAGGCCACATCCAGGTCTTTATGGGGTCTTTGTGATCGCCAGCAGGAATAGGGGGAAGTGGTCATCCCCCTGTACTCAGCACTGGTAAGGCCACACCCCAAGTACTGTTCATTTTTGGGCCCCTTATGACAAAAAACACATTGAGGTGCTGGAACACGTCCAGGGAAGGGCAATGAAGCTGGTGAGGGGTCTGGAGAACAAGTCTTATGAGGAGCAGCTGAGGGAGCTGGGGTTGTTTAGCCTGGAGAAAAGGAGGCTGAGTTATTTTTGCACAACTACCTGAAAGGAGGGTGTAGAGAGGTGGGGGTTGGTCTCTTCTCCCAACTCACAGGTGACAGGACAAGAGGAAATGGCATCAAGTTGTGCCAGGGGAGGTTCATATTGGATATTAGGCAAAAATTTCTTCACTGAAAGGGTTACCAAGCATTGGAACAGGCTGCCCGGGGAAGTGGGCAGTCACCATCCATGGAGGTATTTAAAAGACACGTGACACTGAGGTGCATGGTTTAGTGGTGGTTTTGGCAGCAATAGGTTGATGGTTGGACTCAATGATCTTAAAGGTCTTTTCCAACCTAAACAATTCTATGATTCTATGTTGTTTATACAAATGGACAGTATCTGAAAACCTTAGCGGCACTTGACCATTTTAACACATTAGCACTGTCTTAAAATCTTTACCTTGGCTTCATATGAAAACTCGTATTGATCTTGAAGGTAGAAACAGGCTGCTAGTATTTGTGCTCCAAATAACTGACTGGATTTCTTCACCTTAGACATGTGGATGCTTGCTCTATGGTGTTTTTTGCAGAAATAAATGTTTCTCAGCTGCGCCATGTTAGCATCTTAGATCTGGAGAGCTGTTTTTTTCTAAAAAAGCAATTTAGAAGACATATTTGCTATTGATTTTTGAGTAGGGATAGGTAAAATAGTTCAGCTTAAATATGTTACACATCTTTACCCTCCTCAAATTGGAAATGGTACGTAAGTTTAACACGCATTATTTTCATGTATCTGCAATTCTGTTTATAATCTAAACATGTCAGAAAAGAGCATTCATTTTGCCATATTTGCAATCAAATTTATAGAAATAAGGTCTGGGAAGTTCAGTTTTCTCTGGTAAGATTTTTGAGACCTGGATTGCAAGGTTTGCACTATGTTGGTATTTAACCCATGGAAATACTTGTATAACTGAACCTTCAAACTTTGCTGTTATTATTTTTCACAGGTTTTTTTTCTTTTTTTTTTTTTATCATACAGCTACCGGAGATTTTAGTGAACTACTATTATATCAGCTATGTTCTGCTTGGTCCTTGGGGCTGTCAAACAGGGATTTATCCCTAACTATAATTTAGTGCAGTCTTGAAACTCATAGTGATTCCCTTTATCACTCTGCAAAGTGGTTACTACAGCTTTTCAGAAAACAGTCCAGTGTGAGAGTATCCTGGAATAAACGAAGGGAGGGAGTAGAAGGAACACTATAGCTGTCTCTAGCAAGATCTCACACATTTGCTTTCTGGTAATTTAGTTCCATTTCAATATGAATAAATGAATAATCATATGGTGCCCCAGCATCTTGGAAAAAAATGTGTGGGTGCTCTATGTGTTTTAAATTCATTTAGCTAAACTATAACTGGTAACATGTACACATTCAGTACTTACTCCAGGCTGTTTTAATGCTTCTGTCAGGAAGCTCTTCTCAAGTATGCTTTCTCTTTAATTTCACATTTCAGTGGCTAGATTAAGTACATATGCAGTACTTCACAACCTAATGTAATGCTTCCTAGGACTGGGCAGGGCACAGTAGATGATTACATGTTGTCATTTTCCCTTCTCTCAGAGAAAGTTCTTCTCCTAGAATTCCTGATGAGAAGACATAATGCAACAGTGTTTTAAATTTCTTAATTCCAGATTTATCACCAATTGGTTATAATCTGTGGCGTTCAGATTAAAAGTGCAAGGCTCTTCTTCCTTGACACAATAATTAGGAATTTGGTGAATCTTTTCAAACTCCTGCCAGACTCTAGGAAACAATTTTTGATTCCTGATAGGAACAGAGACACCTCTGAGACAGTGAACTCCACGGACTTTGAAAGATCCAGCTGAAGGAGGGAACAAAGTTGATTTTAGCTGTCGAGGTTTGCTTACCCTAGAGGAAAATAAAAATCTAAGAGTAAAAGAAATATCCACATCTATGAAAGGTCTGGAACTACAGCTGTGAAATGACCCTAACTATAAATTCATGAAATGAAATTAATTTGGTTTTAATCCACTACAAGGCTTGTCTTTTTTTTTATTTGCTCCCTTTATTGTATCTTCTTACGTGAGCCAAACTGTCTTTGAATTCTATTTCATAATGGAACAAAAATGCTGGAAGAGAGTTACTTTCTTATAATTTATTGTATATGTCATCTGTCTTTAAATATAGCATCACATTATAGATACTCTACCTGTTGCTGCTGTACTTCCACATCTAAAGTTTATTAGTTGGATTGTGACTTATTCTGTGACTTTCCCCAGTCATGTATTTCAAGATCCATAGTCCAGTACATACTCACTTATAGCTACATGCTGTCTTTCTAATCTTCAACTTCCTATGATGCTTAGATTTTAGTAATTCATTCTACGGGTCACATTCAGAAAAGTGGGACACCTATTCCTGTAAGGTTAATCTGCTATTTTCAACCTTCACAAGATGGTATTTTTATCACTGATCTTTTTTGAAGACTGGGTAGTTTTTTGACATTTACTCATCCTGAAACTGCCCAATAAAGCTTTTTCTCCTTCTCCCCTTTTTGTATGACTGGCTGCTATTTTTCATGATGCTACAAGTAGTATTTTTAAAGCCATTTCAGATTATACACACTTCCATATTGTGAGATTATATCATCTGGTTATATCATCTCAGTGTTTCCCTTTTCTGTTTCAAAAACTGATGTAGTTCTTAAGGATGGGGATAGTATTTTCTCAACATAGTATATGTCTCTGCTCTGCTACACATATTTGCATTTGTATTCCCTCGATAACCTAAACATATAATCTCCTCAAAGGACATGTTAAGTTTATGGGAAAGAAAGGACTTTTAAATACCTAGCACACTAGTAGTCGCCATCATAATCTGCTCCTGTGTCTGTTTATTGTCTTTGAGTACCAACTTGCTGCTTTGTGCTATGTCTTGGCTCTGGGCTGTCCTGCACAGAGACAGACTAGACAGTAGGTTAGCGCTGAGTGAAGCTGAATGCTAAGGACTAATACCATCCTGGTATCGTGTTTCACCTTCATCTCAAGGAGATTTGGAAAGCCTAAATTTAAAACAAACCCAATTTTCTAGGTAGATAAAAGTCCTGATACAATTTCTTGCACTACATTGATCTGTAACTCCATTAGTTTCAGCTGGTCCTGAGTGACTCTAGTGAGGTGAGGTGAGGATTCAGCTTACATGTGGGATACAGAGTTAAAATGGTTGCATAAATCATGGGAATTTTTCATCTCCCAGCATTTTTGAATGAGAAACAATGTTATAATTATTGCAGAATTGTTTGGATCCATCCAGTTACATGTTTACACAGCTGCTTGACCCCTGCCAATGATATCACATCATAGTTTGGTTGAGGTACCCAGTAAAGCTTTGCTGTACACTGGTGCTGGGGAGGTTACTAGTATGGCTGCAACAGTTCTAGCTGCTGGGGAGCAGGGCAGGTCCAAGTGGCTCTGCAGCTATAGCTGTATGCGAATATATACGTTTAAATTACTTATTTGGCCCATGCTGGTGATCATCTTCACTGTTCGTGTTTGGATGTGTTATATTAGTAAGACAGAAGCCAAGTACACTTCTTAGCAGGCAAGAAGTGACTTACCTCTGGGAAGCAGCAAGAAACAGGTTCTTAAACTATCTCTGCCATTTTCAGTATTGTGTGAACGCAGCTCAACTTCTTCATCTCAAAGGAAAGTCATACAGGAGTGTTTAAACTGTCTCTTTGTGTTGGATCAGCGAAGCAAAGAAGCACTTATGGGGTTGTCATGCTTAAATGGCAGCAGGCAACTAAAACCCAGCTGATAATTGATGAAACTTATCTTTGTCACCTCTCTACTATCAGAGTTACTCTACCCTGTGACATTTCACTATCCAAAGTATGAAAAGAAGAGGATGCAGATTTGCTTTCTTCTAACTATCATCCTTTCTGCTCAGAACTCACTGTTTTAATAGTCTCAGGCCATACACTTTCTTCTTTGTTATTTTACTCAAAGGGCCAGTACATAAATTCTTTTTTTTTTTTTTTTTAAGAAACAGAAACTTATGTCACCATAAATTTTCTTTTACAGGGGTCATAAGAAAAACATTAAACTATTTTAGTTGTGCTCTACATATTATTGTTGATCTTCTAAGAGCACTTCAAACCCATTTCCCATTTCCCACCACTCTGCAATTGTCTAGCAGCTCTTGGTGCAATCCTGCTTCCAGTTTGCTTTCAGGGAAAAGCAGTTCCTGCCTCCCCCACCCTGCTTTTTTTTTTTTTTTTTTTTCCCCAGAAAAACATTGTAATGACTTGAAGCTTCCTGTAAAGAAGCCAGAAAGAAATTCTTTACTCTGAGGGTGGTGCTGAGGCACTAGAACAGGTTGCCCAGAGAAGCTGTGGCTGCCCCATCCCTGGAAGTGTTCAAGGCCAGGCTGGATGGGG
>JAOQGH010000023.1:50473449-50533671 GCA_025769975.1 Gallinago jamesoni
GAGGCACTAGAACAGGTTGCCCAGAGAAGCTGTGGCTGCCCCATCCCTGGAAGTGTTCAAGGCCAGGCTGGATGGGGCTTTGAGTAACCTGCTCCAGTGGCAGGTGTCCCTGCCCATGGCAGGGGGGTTGGAACTGGATGATTTTAAGGTCCCTTCCAACTCTAATCATTCTATGATTCTGTAATAAAAATATGTTCCCAGGTTTGTTTAAGCTGAAAAAAGCACAGTTTCCCAAGTCACTGCCCCTTTGCATCCACCAAATGCCATTATGCATAGTCTGCACCTCCAAGCTTCCAAAACTTTAATACCCCAGAACTCTTATCATACTATGACTGTTTTATTTTACATTCAGAATCAGCTTTGTCTTCCATTTTATTTTTGATTAACCTAGGAAGTCTGATCTTGATTTTTGTGTTAAACAGAATACACATTCATCAGCCGTAAGCATATATATCTTATAGAATAGCTTGTGAGTAAACTTTTATCTATATTAATGCTATTTTCCACCACGCTATTCAGTTTAGGATGTCTGGAACTTGATATGTTACACGTTGAAATCCGTAATTGTCTGCAACAGTTCTGCCTATTGAGTGGTAGACCATGGTGAGACATAACAAGGACATGTCTGGCAAATACAGATTTAAATCTTCCCATTAAAACATTTTCATACAATTTCATCACGTAACCTTATGGTAACATGAGTAATAATCCAAAAGTATAGTTTCTGAGATTAACTTTCTGTTACTATTCCCATGTGCAATAATACTCCATTATTTTTGAGAATTTATTTTGAGAGTGTCTCTGTCAGTACATTTCCTGGTTTGTGCTATGTTTTCAAATATTGTTATTGCAACTGAAAAAACCCAACTTATTTTGCAGTTGCATTTTAACTTATGTCATCTTTGCTGTGGTCACAAATATTATGTGACTAGTTCCTGCTATTGCCAATTTTCTGTAAGTGAATACGTAAACCTTCTTTCACTTACCCTCTTCATCTCCTCTAATGCACAGGGGCATTCTGATTTGGTAAGTGCCTGGTAATCAGCCTATTCTCTAATGCTACCATCCTTCAGCTATTTTCCAAAATATCATAAAATACCTAGGTCTATCAAAATACTAGAAGATAAGAACTTTATTAACCCTGTAAGCTTTGAAAGTCTCTGTCCAATCTTGAGTACCATTGTGTGCTCTTCTTTATAAGTGCTTGACAGCTACTAATAACAACTGTCAAGTTTAGCACAAACTTTCCCCACAGATTTTACCATCCCTCCCACTTTGCACACTCTTTTGCTTTTGATCTTTGAAGCCTGGAATAGCTTGGAGTTTACTGTCTTCTTTATACCATCTTCTTTAGCCCTTCTTTCAAAAAGTTTCTGGAGCCTGAAGTTTCACATTTGGTGTATAATTTGAGTCCTATTTCACAGTTCTGCCAATAGCATTTTTAAGTCTTTTGTGATGTTCTGCTGCTGTTTTCTCACAAGTCAGAACATCTTCAATATACATTTCAATAGATTCAGTTTCTTCAAGTAATACATAGCATGATCCTCAGGATCATATTTTAAGTCCAAGGAAGCCTGTGAAAACACTACATCCTTCATAGTGCATTGAAAGTGGCTTGCCTGGACCTCCTCTTATCTGGGGAGATTTGTAAGAGCAAGGCAGCTACTTTTAAATTAATTAAAAAATTAACACTTTTCACTTAATGGATTTTTTTTAGCAATATACTTAGTTCTCAGATCTAAACACAAATATTAACGGAGATTTTTGTTCAATGTTAATAGTACATATTCAGTGGCCCTTTCTAATCTTTCTTGCCACTTGTTAACTAAATGGTCAAGTTTCTCTTGGAGTTTCTGTTTCTATTTCTGGTTTAGAGATTTCTAAATGAACAGTATCTATGGCCAGTGTACACATACCGTTTAGGACAGCTGGTCATCTACAATACCGTTTTGGGGCTCTTTCGTAACATACAGCCTCTGCATCTCATGCTGGCTGCTGCATGGTTTAAAATAAAAATTGAGTTTGGGCCAAAATATTTGTTCCTTGTGGTTTTAAAAATGGAATCAATTTCATTTTTGCTTTCAATTCAAGACCACATAGTCCCTTACTCTAGCTTCCCAATATAAGTTCTCAATTCTTCTGGACTTTCCACTTTCTATTTTAGTTTCTGATTCAGGTGTTTGGAGTTCCCCTCATTCTTCTGTTACAAACTGGCCCACAGATAAGTCCTTACAAGAACCTTCAAGTTTACTTACCCCAGACCTTGGGAACAAGTGCAAATTTGAGAAGGAGCAGGACTGGGAACATTACAAGGAAACATTGGGACCACACACTTAAGAAAAACCCAGACAACCCATACCAGATAACCAGCGTATGTGCCAAAAGACACGCTGGCAAGTCACTGTAGACCAAGCCAACCAGTTCCACTGTTTTAGCCTCCTGCTACACACACCTCTGCTTAGCGACTAATCTCATCAGAGCTGAAGATGCCACTTGTCAGTCATGGAATGCCGATGCAACCAGTGCCCTGTGCTTGCATGTCCTAATAACATTTCAGTAGCTTTCACACATGGCTCCTTGGGCCTGACATGCCTTGCCAGCCTCACAACAGAGGCCAGAACTCAGATATACTCTTTTTTTGTTGTTGTTTATAAAGGAACTGTGCTGTCCACAGCCAGGCATGCACAAGGACACTTAGCTAGAGATAAGGTCAACAGGAATGGAGTTTATTTGGGTAATCCCTTTGTCCAAGACTTACTCTCCTGACACTGCCCACTGACCTGCTCTCCCTTTCTCTTCATCTGAGTTTCACAGCCTAAATGCTGTAGAGAGACCAAATAACCTGTGTCCCCACAAAACCCTGCAGCTTGCTTTCTGTCTTTCTCAGGAAAGAGTCTTTTTTAGGAAAGAGTCATTTTAGGAAAGAGTTTAGGAAAGAGTCTTTTTTAGGAAAGAGAAATGGACTGTGAGTGAGAGGGTCTGGGCTTCCTCCTGAGCACAGCACTATCCTAATCTTGCTTTTTCACCTCTGTGACCAAAGGTCTGAAGGAAAAATATTCAAAGTCAGTCGCTTCATTTTTCAAGGCCATTTAATGCTAGCAAAGAGCTGGATTCACAAAACCCGAGTGTCGAAGACAGTGATTACCCAGTTCTCGTGTCCCTTTTCAACCAGGGATGCCAAAGTGCCCAGATAGAAAAGCTCAGTCCAGGTCTTTTTCATCCTCCCTTACTCCTTTCCCCATTAACTCAGACTTCTCTGCTTGCATGGTAAGTGCTTATTGCACGTTTTGAGCTATCAGGAATGAGAACTGTGCAGGGTTAAGGTCTGCAGCTTCAGCTGAGGCATATTGCGTGTTGGACAAACACTGCCAGCAGTAATGTTCTATAGTTCCTCTTTCCATCTCCCATACATGAGCAAATCCATTTGAGCACAGGGGAGGTATGGCAACACATGTGCTGGCACTCACTGAAGCCTGCTGACTTTGCCTGCCAAGTCCAAGGCAAACTAACAGGAGCCGAGCTGAGCTGAGCAGTGGGATCTCTGTGTGGCTGGGAATGTAGAGGTTGTTCTGAGTGAAATTGCTTCTGTGAGTAGGTAACCAGTTTACCATTTTTTTTTTAATGGAGTACAGGTGTGTAGAAATACATACACAAACACATAAAAAAACATATACAGAAATAACAATACAGAAATTGTTAGGTCCTCTCAAGGTCAAGGAGGTATTTGCAAAATTATTTACTAAAGAATGCAATGCTCCTATGAGTGCTCAAGATTCTCATCCCCTCAAGTACTAAATAATATATATAAGCCTGAAGATTAAATCAAATATGTATTAGAAGTACTGCTTTTGATTATTTCAAATTAAATACTGAAATTCCAAAGAGAGGTTTTTTCCTCCTAGGAGCTTGCAGTATAATTTACAAGAGCAATTATTTCAAAATGTATATAAGAAATGCATATCAATAAGGTGGTGTGCATAATGAAGAATACGATTTGTTCAGCTTGGCTATTTGAGCATTCTTGTTTTCTGCCAAGTGGAAGGATGTGACAGTAAGCCAAACAAGAACAATGTGTGAAGAAAGGAAATTGCAACACATATAGGAGATAGCTGGTGTGTTAAAAGAATATGGAGAGGCTTATACAATTAAAATGAGAAAACATAAATAGCAGGAAGAAAGTAAACTCATGAATAAAGATAGAAAATAATGAATTTAAAATTACTAAACTAGCTGCTGTTTTAATCTGTCTCAAGAGAAATGAAGATGAGGCACATAGACAGCTAAAACGTATTGAAAGACATTGCGAATATAGCTGCTGAGATAAGAGAAAGAAGTCAGCTGTAGAAATGCACAAATAGACATATGTCATGGATGTAAACTATCAGGCAACTTCAAATTTATGTTTTGTATGTAAATGAGTTACGATATAAAAATATGCTGAGGGAGATCCTTAAGGGAGTATAAGATTCTTGTAAGTCCATGTAAAGAGAGGGAGGATGAGAAGAATTCTGGGTATAGTTTTATGTAAATATGAGGTTCAAAATTAACAATTATTCAGCATAAGCTTTTCACCATGCAACAGCGAACAAGTCTCAGTATTTTGAAGAGTAAAAACAATCACTAATACTATTTTATTTTCCTCCATAATTTTTAGATGTTGGATCTTGGATGCACTCTTAGTTTCAAAGACTTTTTTTTTGAGCCAAGAAAAAGGAAATCTTTTTTTTTTCTTTTCAACTTGGGAAAATAAATAAGGTTACTCTTTATTTCAGACATTCGTGGGATGTCTTTCTGTAATGCCAGATCAGCAGTGGCTGTTTCAAATGTGTGCCCCAAAGGAGCCGCCATTAAAAAGTTGAATAATTAGGGCTTTAGTAACACACTGAGGAGAAGCTGGTATCCTGTCTTTCTGAGCTGCAAAACTGATGAATCTGTAGGCCTAGACTAAGAACTCAAAGCACTTTGTACTATGAAGATGCAAAGCTAAAATGGATTTCAAATGACTTTATACTGTCAGTGTGGTACAAAGCAGCAGGTATATCTTGCATGAATATATTCTGCTGTTTGTGAATATGTTTTCTGGGAAATTAACTTGAGCAAACTGTGGAATAAAACACTGTGGTTTCTCCTAGCTTCAGTGTTGTGTCTACACTTAGCTTATTAAGTATACTTCTCTGTCCTCGGTGGGAGGAAAAGAGTGGCCTTTTGTTTTGGTGACTTATGGATTATTTTGTATTTCTATTTAGTTCTAGTTCTGGAAGGCATGCATCAATATAAGAATCTTCATTTCCATTTAACATAAAATAATTTTTTTGCTCTTATGATTTCAAAGAAAGCTTTGATGAATGGAATACGTAAGCTATGAAGACTCTAAAAAGTCTCTGAAAATATTGTGTGTTGTAATGTATCTTAATGTGTAAACATGTTTTGCAATTTTACAGTCCACGCTTGTCAAATATTTGGGTTACTGGTAATATAAAAATCACAGGGACAATCTGCTTGAATAAGATTTGAAGAGACATCAATAAGCACTTCAATACTTCAGCACTTCTAAGCATGAAGCATCGTGTCTTTCAGTACTGTGCACTAGTGTAGACACAGAAGTTACTATCATACAGTAGATAGCTTTTCTCACCTCAGTTTCTGAGGCAGTAAAAAGGAGTAATTTTTCCTGATTTTGTTTTTATTTTTAATAAATGAGAAAACAGAAAGCTCTTTGCAAAGAAACTAATGACCAATGTGGACTAATATTGGTTGGTTTATATTGTTGAGATGGTGGATGGTAAAGGTGGTGTCAGAGAGGAGAAAGTAGCAGCAGTATCTCTTTCCATTATTGTTGAATGAGCTCATTGGCTTTAAATGAGCTTACATTTCCATACAACAACAAAAAAACCCCAAACACAACCAACCAAGCCTGGGATTTCATTAACAAAAAGAACAGAGAAAAACAAATTTGTCCCTATTGGGCTTCTTTACATTTATTTTTATTTTCTTTTAAGATAAAAATTATTTCTATAGAGAAGACTGTCAAATTAACACTGGTATGTGTTTCTCTAAGGATTTCCTGAATATAGCATTTTAAAAGGTTATCTTATTAAACCAATTCCCACCAGACACTTCTCTGTCAAGCCCTCCTGGAAAAATAATCCTTGCTATATCTGGCCATTGATTAGACAGGCAGATAACAAAGGCCTCTCCTCTCTTTGGATATTAGAAAACATAGTCCTAAGCTGCAATCCAATGATGTCTGTGGATTTTGTGTCCTAAGGTAGAGACTTGACCACCAAGGTAATAAAAAATGAGCTAGTAAATATTACTTTTCTTGTCTGCTAATCACATTACATTTCTTCCCCCAAATCCTTTCTTACCTTCCTGTTTTCTTGGCTGGCAGAATCACATGGCACACATGTATAACATATATATACATGACTATAACATGACAGAAGGCTGTCTTTTTTAGGTGTGATATTTTAGTTCCATCATCATGACATAGTTCCAGTTTCCCTCCTTATCTCTGTGCAAAAATATAATTTTCAAATCATAACCGAGTTCCCAGTGAAAGTGTTATGATGTTCTAGCACTTACATTTCAGGCAGTTCAAGAATGTCCTTGACCGATACTGGATCAAGCTCTAATTTTGTTGAACAGATGTATTGACTTTTTAAAAATTATTATTCAGAACACAAACATGCATTTATATTATATTGGAGTTCACATCTTGTAGCGCAGTTACACTTGATGTTAATGCAGGAAAAGAAATAAATAACCTTGTTGTAGTGATTTCATTCTTTGTACTGGTTCAGTCTTCCAGGAAAAGTTCTATTTCCTAAATATTGTCAAATGGGCATTGGGTTAAATATAAAGTATATTTTTTTTTCTTAAATAGGATTAGGAGGTAGGATTAATAACTATGAGATAGATGACTGATGATAGCATTGACTGTCCTGTAGTAATTTACTACTTTCTGTCCCTTCTCCCCCTTCTTCATTAGTTATAATATCACTCAGAAAATTATGGTATTAGTAATGTATTTATATATTTATACAAGCTTCTTGCTTAGAAACTCCCAAAATATCTTCATATTCGCATACTTTCCCAAGAGTTGTGTGCTCTGCCTGCCTTGGACCTTATGAAAATGTGGTGAGCCATGATGAAAGTGACCTTGATATTATCCTCATATGCCTTCCTTTGTTTAACTGATCAATATTTATGAATGCTGAGCAATCTCATTTATTTTCTTTTGCATCCCTTGGACAAGTAAGTGTTATCAGACCACAGTTAGAAAATTCAGAATCAGTCCTATGATATTCACTAGGGATAAGTTGTTTGCTCCATGTAGAATAGGCAGTCCATCAAGGCTCAGCTACTTGAAGACTGTTCTTCATGTCTACTCCTTTTGCCTGGGTACATTAAACTTACCTATGCTTTAGTTCTCAGTGGGGTGGGAAATAAGGAGTTTCAATGCACCAGGAGTCAATTAGAAAAGGGAGGTAGAGGACTAAGAACAGGTGGCCATCTGTAGAAGGTAAAAGGCACCCTGGAAAAGTCAAACACTTTTCCTTTCTAAGACAGCAGGAAGCAGCTGAAAACACTGTGCTTGTTGGCTTTTAATGACATTCCAGGTTTCTCCTGAGGTAGTACCAACTGTGCAGCCTTCCTTTACTTAGAGCTCACCAGTCATAATACACAAAATCCATAGAGATGTTTTTCTGGCTCTGTCCCATTTATCTTTCTTCCTTCATCTCTTCTATATTTTTGTGAGCAACAGTCGTGTATCCAAACTATTCAAAGATTCAGATTGTTGTTCTTACATTTGCCCTACAACGGTATTTTTATTGAAAAAGCTATTTACCTTTCTTTGTTTCACTGTGCTGTTTCTCTTGAGTTTTCTTTTGTTTTGGTTTGGGGTTTTTTGTTGTTTTTGGGGTGGGTTTTTTGTTGTTTTGTTTGTTGTTTGGGTTTTTGTTTGTTTGATTTTTGTATATTATTATTAATTTTTTTATATATATGCCTGTGACTTACCTTGAGGTTTGTAGTTTTTGTTGGTTTTCAATGTATGAATACAAACAGGTATTTTTTATTTTTAATGCTTCTTCAGAAATAACTGTTTTTTCCGGTTCTCATATGTAAACACAGATTTAAAAATTTGCTCTCAGATTTTGTTGATAGAGGCAGACTAGATTTAGTTTCTTTAAGATGGATTCTTAACCTTTCAGGTATCACTCAGCCATAGAGTAAAAGGAAATAATAACACTGGGGACTTGTCAGCTTTTCCATGGCTTTGAATTTCCTTTTCTTTCTGATCATCAGGAAATGGCGATTGGTCCATTTTATGGTCATGAGGGTTATTCTGTCTTCGGTCTGCACATGTGTTGCATGCTTTTGCAATGACAATAGCAATTATATTTGTGGAACAGAAACATTAAGAAAGCAATGTTTCCTGTGTCTTTATAAGTCATTTTAAAAAATCACTCAAAAAAGCTGAAATCAGAAGGGACACTTCTGCTGTGGCATCAGTCACCTCTTCGATTAATGCCATCACGTGCTTTGCCAAGTCAACTCGACTCTTTGCTGGAGACCTCTGGGTCTCCCCAGCTCACCTGGCTTGGGCACAGTTGGACCGAGCCCAGGCTGGTGAGACTATGTCCTGCCTTGGGGTACCCTCAGCTCCCCACTCCCCAGCCTTCAGGTAACAGCTGGCTCATGCAGGACCATGTTGATGCTGTTGGCTTTTATTCTTCTGCCTTTCCTTGCCCATAAACACAAGTTTTACTCGAGGGACGTTTCTGCACAGTACCTTTCAGATTTTCTTTGCATATCTCCTACTACTTTGTGAAGCAAAGTGACAGTTATCTACTTTATGCCAGCCCATACCCATTCCTCTTCTCTGGCTGGATTCAAGAATGGAAAAGGAAAAATATTTCTCTCTCACTGTTCCATGTAAGAGGAAAGGCTGCTTATACACTCTTTCCCAATTGTGCCCTTGGGCAAAAACCAGACAAACTCAGGTACTATTTTAATAAAGCTTACTTCAGTTTTCTATTATGAAATTGTGCCATCATCACTAATTAATCAAATTTGATCCTGGGAACACTTTGATGGTTTAGGGGTAAATAGATTAGTAAAGTATAAAAGAAGTTTTGGCGTCCTAAATAAAAGTGCGAAGCTTAAGTTATAGTAGCAGATTTATTGTCTTCCTAGTTATGAGACTCGTACTTTCTCTAATGACCTGAAGACAAAGAAATGAATGAGCCAAATCACTTGAGGGGAGATTGCATGGACCATACAGCTTGGTGAGTTCTAAGCTCTCCAGGGGTCTCTTCAAACCTTTATTATTCCATGACTGCCTAAGCAAAGGGGAAAAGTGCAGCCTCTAGGCCAGAAGCAAAGCGCCCACCCTGTCTTGGGAAAGTTGAGTATTAAGAGAAGTTTTCATCAGGAAGATGTCTGATATATCTGAACAAAATATCCATACCTATTGCTTGGAAGATGCCTTCCAATTCAAGTACAACTTGGTATCTAGAAAGAAAACAGCTGCCCCCTCAATCTCCAGTACAGAATTAACAAAGCATAATTTTTGTTTCATCAAAACATGATGAAACATGAAATTAATCTGATTATGGTGATTTGGTAATTTAGATACAATGAAGAATAGAGGCAGTCTCAGTTATGACTTCACTGATTTTTTGTATTCCTACTTTGTGTAATGAAATGCCAGTATTTTATTCAATGGTACATTTTCTTAGTTATGGATTAGCTTGACCATATACAAAGTATATGGAACTATTTTACTTCTGCAATTTTAAGCATGCTTCAACTGCCTATAAGAATACATGTAGACTGAGCGAGATTTTTGCAAATCACTCTAGTCTTTTCCTAAAACATGTGTTCACTTAACAGTTTTTATTAATGTTTATAATTGATTACTGAGTTCTTCTCTGTTTTCATAATATCTTCAATATACCTTTCTGATTAGTATAACTGACAATGAAATGGGGTGGGCAATTGATCATCTGGTGGTGAGAGTGACTTGTATTGTGTCATTTTATTTTGTATAACCTTTTGTCATTCTTATTCTTATTTGTATTCTTTTCCTTTTCCTTTTCCTTTTCCTTTTCCTTTTCCTTTTCCTTTTCCTTTTCCTTTTCCTTTTCCTTTTCCTCTTCTGTTACTGTTCTATTAAACTGTCTTTATCCCAACCTCCAATTTATTTATTTTTAAATTTCCCCTCCTTTTCTCCCTACCCTATGAGTAGGTAGTAGCAGGGAGTGAGCAAGCAGCTGCATGGTCCTATTTGCTGGCTGGGGTTAAACCTCAACAAGGACGTCTGCTTTAGATCTGTATATTTGAAATTTGATTTTCATTAAAAAAGGGCCTATAAGCTCTGTGTATATTCTTTTAAACATTATCATATAAGGCAGTTACAGTAAGGGATGGCTTGGGGGAATCACATAAGAACATAAACCACTGAAGGAAATTTCTGGACTATCCTATGAAAGTCAACATCTTGGAGAAATCTAAAGGCTGGAATTCAAGGTATTTTTGAGCTCAGCACAGTTTGTGAGAAAACAGAGACAGTAATGTGATTCTAAGATGTATGTCTATTTCCCTGTTCCTCAGCACCTCAACAAACAAAGCAAGAGAAGAAATGAGCTTTTCCCATTTCTGCTTGTGGTTAGGGAAGACATCTATGAATTAATCTTTTAGGAAGCACAACAAATCCACATCCAAGCATCCAGCAAGCTCTGCTGGAGTGGTATGGAGCAGAGAGAGTCGTGTCTTTTACCTGTTCTCTTTCCTGTATGTATACCTGTAGCTTTCCATTTATTTCCAGCCTGTTTCCCCTCCCTATAGTACTGTTTTTTTCCAGTCCTTCAGATCCAACCTGGAGACTTGACAAGTTTTTAGTTGGCTGGAGCAGAGGTAGGAAGCACTCTGTTCCTCTTTATGCCTTTGCATGGTTGTACAGAAAAGACCTTAGTCTCTAAGACTTTCAGAGAAAATCGAAGTCTTAACCAGAATATTTCTATCATCCTTGAAAAGGGACTACAGTTGAACTCCCTGTGGCAGGAACTACCTCTTAGAATCCATATTCATCCTTCACTGGAGTTTTCTTGCACATAATTGCAGCACAACAGCAGCAAAAAAATATCCCCAGGGATTGGTACAGAGAGGCAAAGAGAAAACTCGCTCTTTTCAGATTTGGATGTATTGATAAGATGTTAAAAATATTGGATTAGGCTGCACATATTGGAGGCCAGGAGCACTTTATATGCTAAGATTAAGGCTTCCTATTTGTGTATGTTTGTTTAAAACTCGAAACTCTCCTCCTCCCTACATATGTGCTTTCATTTGGAAAAGATAATGCGCTTTCATAATTCCTGATGTCGTAAATTTCAGATATGCAGAGCAAGGATTCAATCCTCTTGACAGTCAGGGTTGAAAGCATGTGTACACCATTTGAAAAATCAGCTATTGCCTTAGAGAATATATGTATGGTTGCTGATTTTCCGAGATATGCACCATTGTGCACCCTTGAGAATGGTAAAACCTTTCCTGCATAAAAGCAGCAACTACATTTACAAAACGCAGCACATGCCAACCGTGTCAAGCATCTTCACAGTAAAGACTCCCTGTAAAGATAACGCCTGCATGATAGGGAGTTAAATTACATTATGTAAATTGCATGTAAATATATGCACCATATACAATAATTAAAACCTTCTGAAATAAATATTTGCAAAATACAATCCTTTATGGTCCACAAGGTTATAATCTACATTTTTTACATGAATGGTGCAAAACCTCTGAAAATTCATACAAAAGTAAATGATAATCATTTGAAGCATAACGACCTATCACTTATCAACTGAAATTCTTTACAGAATGTCACTCATTCAAAAAAATCCACTGGTTCACTAAATAAAAATTGGAAGCCCTTAACAACAATTTGTGCTTGTATAAAATGTAAGAATTAACGTGCTACTGGGACTGTGTGCCTTCAGTAATCATGGATGGAAGTGAAAAATAGTGTATGCAATGTTATGAAACAGAACCCAGCAAGAACAGAAAATTTGTTAAGAAATACTACCACTTGCAGAAAGTGGCCTTGGGAATTATTTTTAAACTTCATCTTTTAATTTCTCTCAGAAAATAGCACCTTCTGTAGAACTTTAGGGTTCAAACCATGATGGGTACATGTAGCTGTCTCAAAGGGAGCAGGGTTAACTGATAAATCGTTCTGCTCTCTTTCTGAGCCATACTGGTTGTTTCTAGAGATGTCCAGCCCAAGTCCTGACCAGGTTTGACTTACTCTTCAGTCTATAGTCCATGGCAGGATTACAACCCACAGTGGCATAGTAGCGCTGCGTGAGTTATGAGTCTAAAATCAGTAACTGCAGAGTCTGGCACCACATGCTCCTCTTGTACCTTCTTTTGTGTGTGTGGGGAGATTGTCAAGGCAGCAACCGCCATTGCCCTCCCAGAAGGAGCTTCAGTGGTTTTCACCTGCTGCTTCCAGTTTGCAGAGCTTCTATTCCCATCATGCTTCCACTTGATTTGAGTCAGGACTGACCTACGAATCAGGTCAAAAACCAGGAGAAATCTAAAGGCTGGAATTCAAGGTACATTTGAGCCCAGTACACTTTGTAGGGAAAGGGAACAGGTACAATTCTCACAGTACTTTGTTATGCCTGCCTACATCAACACCTGCAGGAGCAAAACTACTGGCCTAGCACCCCCCCTTTTTTTTTTTCTTTCTTTCAGGGGGCAAGATTTAATGAATTTGATTCTTCTGGTATTAAGGAGACCTGTCAGTGCTCAGCATGACATTATACAGCCTTTTAGACTGTTCTTGGCAGCAGTGAGCTACAGGCTTGTCTGTAGCCATGAGACTAATCTCCTAGATTGGCAGGATTTGTCACACAAGTAAAAGTAAAACTATGCTTTTGGCAAATGAGGAAAGCTCCCCCACCTTTCAATGCAAATATATAGTACTGATGAATTAACATAATGAATGAGTGCAAAACTGGCCTTCTTTTCTCATGTTTGAAATAATGCTCATTAACAGTAACAATCAGCACCTTTAGACTGACATTGGTGACCACTGGGATTGACTGATCATGCATAAGCCTAAAGAGGAAAGTCACTTTGCCATTTGCTGACTTGTGAATGTAAGACAGTTTCAATTTTCTTTATATGGCATCTTCTGTTTGAGGCGTGTGTTACACAGATGCTGAATATCTTTAGAAGAGCTCCTTACTGCCAGAGAATAGGTCCATCTTCCTTCCCAATAAGCTAATTTTTCTTTCCAGTATGTCAGGCTAGTGAAATAAAGAATTTATTTGAAAGCCTGCTCCCAGAAGAGGGTAAATAAATAGCCAGCTTCAGTACTGTTTGCAAATTACTCTGAGCCTGATTCTACCACCTGTGCTCATATTAAGTAGCAAAACTGATTTTTTTGGTGGAGCTGCCTGTGAAATTATCCCACCTGCCACACCAGTACTTTCCGGGTTGTCCTTACGCTGAGCTCTGAGTTTCCATCCGTTCTGCCAGAAAAGCAGGCAGGAGGCCCTCACAGTGGTACAACTCCTGCATGCAGGCAGTAGAACCCATGCTGAATTTTCCAGTGGGACACTGTCAGAAAAGACTTTCATAAAAAGAGAAAATTGAATTTGCAGGCTTCCAGATCTGACAGTCTCTGGAAATCCAGGGCACTGGCATTTGTCGGAATCAAATAACAAATTATTTAAACTCCACTTATCACTATTTAAAGGTTTATAGCATTTTGAAATGCCTCTAAATAAGCAATGTCTGACCACCACACAGAAAGATGGTTTGCAAAAAGCACTTTCCAAGTAAAATGTCCAGCCTTTTATTTATATAATCCAACATATAATAATTGTCCTCCAAAATAAAGATATTGACACATATAACAAAATGTCATGGTGCTTTATTGAATGTTGAATTCTTTGAGTGGTGCTGTCCTCATATTTACATCTATTAGAAGTTTGACATAACAGCAGGCCAGCTGGCAGCCTTGAGAGCAATGGTAAGAAGGCATTCAGAAACATGTTCTGCGGGGATGTATATTGATGTGACAAGGAAAGCATATTGACATGGACTTTAGTTTTGTGGAAAGGCGAGAAAGCCTAGAATATAGACTCTGATCCTTTTTTGTGACAATTACAGTCGCCGGGGGCCCTGCTACCCTACGTGACTGGGGTATCTGCAGGGAATCTCTGCGAAGGTTGAAAGTTTGAAACTAACGTTTCCAAGCTACATATGATATAGCTACATGTAACATTGTTTTCAAACTGGATAAAAATATCCGCTAGCATAAGAACAGAACCTGTCCAAGAAAAAAAAAAAAAAGAAAAAAAGAAAAAAAGAAAAAAAAAGATGAAAAATATTTTAATACAACTGATTTATTTGATTTTATAGTGACAAGAATATCTGCTGTAGGCAGAAGGAATATTGTAAAAATAATTAATTTAGCATTTATGGTGGGCTTTTTACTCTTAATTTCTTTCATATATTTTATGACTTGGCCAATGCAGAATAAAAAAGTCTCATCATGAATGCAGACTTCTTAAGAACCTTGGCTAGTGAAAAAGGAGTTGGCAAAGCTGCCCACGATGCAGCCCTTCAGAAAAATGGAGGTGATTCTACCCCTCTACTCTGCACTCGTGAGACCCCACCTGGAGTACTGTGTCCAGTTTAGGAGTCCTTAGCACAGGAAGGACATGGAATGGGTCCAGCGGAGGGCCATGAAGATGATCAGAGGGATGGAGCACCTCTCCTATGAAGACAGGCTGAGAGAGCTGGGGTTGTTCAGCCTGGAGAAGAGAAGGCTCCAGGGAGACCTTATAGCAGCCTATCAATATCTGAAGGGAGCCTACAGAAGAGCTGGAGAGGGACTCTTTATGAGGAAGTGCAGCGACAGGACAAGGGGCAATGGTTTTAAATTGGAAGGGGGGAGATTAGATTGGATATTAGGAAGAAATTCTTTACAGTGAGGGTGGTGAGGCACTGGAACAGGTTGTCCAGGGAGGTCGTAGATGCCCCATCCCTGGAGGGGTTCAAGGCCAGGCTGGATGGGGCTTTGAGCAACCTGGTGTACTGGGACGCCCATGGCAGGGTTGTTGGAACCCAATGATCTTTAAGGTCCCTTTCCAACCAAAATGATTCTATGATTCTATCATAAATCAGTTGCCCTCTACAGCTTTGAACCATCAGATGAAGCCTTATAAAGGTGCAGGGATCAAATTGCCAGTCAGTGTCCATGGCTGATAAATGTGTTTCATTTTGTTTACCTGTGAAAGGATGCTACCTCCTACAGTAATCACAGGGCAAGTAGTCTTCGTAATAAACAACAGTATGTTTTCTTTCAGTGTGTTTGATTATTTGGAAAAAGCATCCGTAATAGTAATGCTCTGAGTGCTGTGCTGAGCAGAGCTGCTGCTGCATAGTTTAAGAGTTAAGTCCTGAGGAGATGAAAATAGAAAGCCTGATTGCTGGTTGTCTCATCAGCCCTTGTGAAAAGCAGCTGACAGTGTTCATGTTTGGAAGAGGAGAGGAAATTGGAAATCCATTACATTTCTCCTGGTATTTCAGTCACAGGAATATATGTGACTGCAGTTCAGAAAGTATAGAGAGGCTAAGATGCTGAAGCCACAATTCAGAAATATCTGTTGTCACACATTAGCAGAATAGTAAAGTGGTTGAGAAAAAAATAGCTTTGTTTCTTCAAAGTCACTCGGGGAAGTAAGACTTCTGAAGCCAGGTGGGGTAGCTCTGAGCTTTTTCCCTTTCTGCTAGATTTTTGTTTGTGACTGAATGCTGAAATTTGGATTTGGCATCATGAATGTCAGGAACCGGACTGGGACTTGGCCCGAGAGTAGCTTGTGACCATTTTGAGATTGTGATAAACAACACACCACCATTACAAAAACAGTCGGTTCTTTCTCTCCTAAGAGTGAACAGAGTGATTGCTGGTTTGACACCCACACGCTTGTCCCTCCGTCACTGTTTCTGTCTTCATGTTTTAAACCCCCTCACGGGCCTTCAGATCGACTGTTGCACAAGATACCTTACACGTTTCAAGGCCAGAAAGTCACGCAAAACCTACAATGGATACTCATCAGGGAAGGCAGTTTGGGTGATGGATATTGAATGGATCCTGAAATCTGCAGTAAAAGCACACAGAAAGATGGTTAGTAGTTAGAAAGTACTTGATTCTGACAACAAAAGAATAGTATATGCTGCCTTTTTTTAATGAGATTTCATTTTGCTGTTGACTCAGCTACTGGTCTTTTGATTCTGTCACTAACATGCACATTGTTATCTGGACTTCAGTATTGTGCTGTTGCACAGCATTAGAAATTTCATTGTCTTTTGGAACACTATCCATATATTCATATGGCACTAAAGATGAACATTTCCTAGACTCTTTTTTTCCTTTTTTTTTTTTTTTTTTTAATATACACAGTAAAAAAGAGAATATAGGAAGAGACTATAACAAGATCTTAGGTTTCTGATAATCCTCCCACAACTGCTGGTAGGGCTGAATGGCCCGCCTTAGGGGTCCTTTCAGCACAGCCAGCCTACAGCCACCAGAATGGCAGGGGTTCTCTAAGAGACCAGAGAACTCCTTTTTGCTTCCTTGACTTCACTGAAAGTAGAGCAAAGCTTCCATATGATCTTCAACACATATGAACTTTTTTCCCTGATTCCAGTGCTTTTTCTTCACATTTCACTGAACACAAAAGTGATCAGACAGATTTAACAATTTGAAGAAACTGAAGAGAGAACAAAAAACATTTGGGGCCAGAAAGAGACAAAGAAACATTAGGTGACAATCTGTGTTCCAATTTAGGGGAACTTTTCCATCAGCTGCCCTCAGAGAACTTGAAATACACTGTCTCTTGCCTTTGCAGAATGGCTCTGCTTTGCCTTTAGAGTGAATGTGGCAATTTTCCAAACCAAATTTACAGGGGAGAGGAAATAAATCACTCTAATGTTTGGCTGGTAGGAATCCAAGCAGTAGAGAAACTACCTCCTTTCTAGAAAGTCTTGTAAAAAATGGCCCGATTTACTTAATGTTTTCGACTCACTAGTGTTTCTGCTTGAGTCTACAGTTTGCAAGCTATAAACATTGTGACAAATAATGAAGTAATCATGCAATTAGGGCTCAATTAATTAGGCTGTAATAGTGACCTCTTGCTTGTTCTTCCTCCACAGAAGAAGAAATGAATATTGTGTCTTTTTCTACACTCCAGTACTAGTTTATGTCTTGAATGATATGAAATACATAAAATTTGTTCTTCTGGTTTTACCTATGTAGTGCTAGACGGTGATTAGTCGTGAGGCAGTCAGGGCACACAGTACACACTGGTTGCCTTCAGCACATAGAATCATAGAATCATAGAATCATCTGGGCTGGAAGGGACCTTCAAAGGTCATCTAGTCCTGCCCCTCTGCAGTCACAGGGACACCTCTGGGTGGGATGGCAGAGAGGATGAGCTGTGGCTTCTTTCCCTCTACAAAAGTCAAGGCAGTCTAGTGGGACAGGGAGCAGGGATGGACAATGTGTGGCTTTTGAACTCTGTGTGCTCCTTCGGCAATTCAAGAGCAGCTGTCAGGCCAAGGCTGTGACACGTGGTTATCATTCAGGCTATACAGGTACAGGGGCAGGACCTGATTAACCCACATCACTGGCTGTGGGAAAGTGACTCAGTAGATGCTGCCAGGTTCAGCCTGGTAGATAGAGTCACTTTAGGATACTGCATCATGCCCACCCCAGTTCCACAGTGGGACTCTTCAGCAATTGTTGTTTCCCTCCTGTGATTTACTCCCCGTGCCTCCCACTGCTCTCCTCTCTCATACCACATGTGAGATACAACATGCATACACATGTGTCTCATGCTGCCTGTCTATATGAAGATATTGGTCAGTGGTTTGTAAGCTCAGAAATATTGAGCAGTTCTACTGCAAGGTTTTGGCAGAAGGGGAAGCAAAGAAAAAATCCTGTCTCAAAGGTGGCCACGTAATACATCTGAAAGTAAAGCTTTGTAGGTCCCTGGGCCCAGGTTGAAAGAAATCTCTTGATCATTGAGCTGCCAGATATCCCATGTCTTAAATAACTTCCTAGAATAGAGGCTTGGGTCCTGTGTCCCATATGGAAAGCATTCAGTACATGGGCTTTCCTAGATTTCCATGCAGACCTGCCATTTCTTTCCAGGTGACTACAGCACAGATGCAGCAGTTTAAAATGAGTATCAGCTAAAGTAGGCAGCTGTTCAGTCTGGTGGCTGGAGACCAAAGACTCACTGGACTGACTGGAGACTGCCCAACATAAAGTGACTGCCCAATGCGTAGTCACTTTACACCCAATTTTATTAGGACTGTGACAGAGCTTGCTACTTCAAATCTTGTCTGTTTTCCATTGTGGAGTCCCAGGCACATCTATGCTGAGTGTCTCACGAATGCCCTCAGCTGGTATGGTCCACACCACAACTCTCTTCTCAAGGCTGTGTGTAAGAGGCTTCTGACAAGGACCTTCTTTCAGTCTGTCTGGAGTTCAGGATGCAAGGCTCTTTTGGGTGAAACAGAGACTTCCCTCTCAGTGGACAATCACATTTTTCCTCTTGAGTTCTTTGCTTCTGGAAGTGCTTTGTCTGTCTGCTTTTCACTGCAGCAGCCCCGCTGATTTGATTCTGAGTGGTAGAGCAAGATCTGAGGTGCCAGAATAAGCTATTTTTCTCATGACATGCCCAGCATATTAAAATGAAGCAATGGCCAACTTACTTATATTTGCACTTAAATTATGCCACAATGGCACTGTTCTTAGGGGACCCTAATAAGAACTGGAGAATGACATTAAATCAATGGACCTTTTGTTAAAAGAACTAAAATAAAACTCAGCTGCTAAGCCAAATGGACTTTGTTCAAACGTGTTAAAAAAGAATTTCCGTAAAATAATGTTGTCAAGAAAGAGTTTTATCTTCATGTACCTCTTACATGAATAAACAGAGAGGTAAAAGAGAACCCTATTGTTTGGTAAAAAAAATAAAAAAGAGAAAAAAACCCGTGTTATCACAAATCCCATGCAGTGCGAGAATTATGTGGGGGTTTTTTCAGTTTGGTCAACTTTATTGAGTACTCTTTTTCCATTCTCTTCCAACACAATGAATTTCTCACTTTATGTTTGATTTGAATTACTATTCTAGCTGTAAGACCTATCCATGCTGAGATCTCTTCTGCAAAACAGCCAGGATCCTGGCTCAGTTCCCTTTCCATCGATATTAATTTTTTCAGTTTCCACCCCTTACAAGACAGCCTAAATAAGGCAGAATGTCTCCAGTCATAAAGATATCACACCAGAAGCTATGCCCAAAAGCCCTTTCCAGAGGGACAAGTATAAATCCTCATCATTCTAGATGAGTTAATGAGGACTCTGCATGAAATCAGTCAGACTGCTCATTACAAGTTTCCATCATTGTGTTTCCTTTTTTCCCTCTCCGCCTGAATCTTAAACATGCCTTTAGATTCCTCCTTAATTACTTGCTTCTGAGGGTGCTGGCCTGCCTCTTTCTCAAAACAGGCTTCCTGTCTCTGTGTAATAAATGGTCTTTTTGCCTCTTTTCAGTGACGGTTGGGCAGACAGAGATGAAGTAATTGAAGGTTACGAACCTGAAGCAAATGGAGGCATCACTATCAAACTGCAGTCTCCAGAGGTCCTGTCATTTGATGACTACTATCTGAAGCTGCGTCTGGACACCAACACCCGCAACCCCTGGTTTCCTGAGTTCTGGCAGCACAGATTTCAGTGCCGGATCCCAGGGCACCCGCTAGAGAATCCAAACTTCCAGAAGAACTGCACAGGTAACCTGTCAACTATTTTCCCGTTTGAATCTGCTCTCTGGCAAAATATTGTCTTTGCATTTATTTATTTATTTTTAAAATGTATAAATCACTGGTGAAAAGTGCCAACCCCAAATTGAACATATACAAACCCCAACTCTGGCGGGACTATGTCTGGCACTGGTTGCACAGCCTCCTCTCAGTTTAGTTCTGCTCTGTCATAGAGTGACTTGTTCCCTTTTTGTGTTTTAGGGCTATGTTGAGGCTGACAAGAGTGATCAAGTTTGTAATATGGCTTGTAAAAAATAACTAACCATTAAATTTAAAAAAAAACTAGGAACAAGCAAACATTTTTTCTCCAAAACAGTTTTTCTGATCAGCCAAATAATTAGGAATTTCACAGAAAATATTATTGCAGAAAACAAATTTTAAGGAAAACTGATGAGTCATAAAATTAGCCAGTCATCTGCTTCACCCTTTCTTTTCTTCACCCATTAGAACATTTATAGTTTGTTTCCAATACGTAGCACTCATATAAAAATATGCTGTCTTACAGATAGAAGTAACTCTTACCTCATAGTAAGAGAAGTGTATCTGTGCATAGAAAGGTTTTCTTTTCCATGGCAGAATCTGAGAAAATATACTAAAATATTTCAGTAAGTTTAAATTTATTAGTAAATTGAGTGATAAGTGATCACTTTTCTGTAAAATAATTGCTGAATAATTTTTACAAATATTTTGTTTGTAGTTTGCTTCATGTCTAGACAAAAAAGGCATATTCTGATAGTAAGGAAATTACTCCATTAGAAACAAAACTAATGAAGCCTGGCTTCCTATGGATTTGGATCCTATTCTTTATGTCTCCATCCCCTCTATCCCATAGCAGTCATCTCAGTTGGTCTTCATGTGATCCCTGAGCTGAATTCCCATAGTGTTTCTAGTTTTTCCCTTCTCCACAAGCAACGCTTAACACCTTCCACATTACCTTTTGTTTTCCCCCAGTTCTCTTATTAGCAGTTGAGACAAATCACCAAATATTGTCAATGACTTAAAACTGGTCTGATGTGCTGACTGGCAGCTGGGTTGGCCCATCTGGGTGCTGAGGGGCTAATGGCAAGCCAGACGGGCTAAATAAATTTTGAGGTTATGCTGATATTTTTCCTCAAAGGAGCCATTATCTTTGGACTCTAAAAAATTTTTGATTTCTTATATAGGTATATTTCATTGGTTTTGAGACTACTTCATCTCAGACAAATGAGTTAATGTAGGCCAACAAGGGCAGAAATTGTTAAGGAGATGTTGAATGATGGATGCACAATGCAAATGCGTAGTCCTCTTTCTTAAGAAAAGAAGTTCAAAATGGCATTGTTTTTTTCATTCCATTTACATAAATAAATTTCATGTTGATACTCTATAAAAAAGTCTTGTTTCTGAGGAATCTCAGCAGCTGTTTTAAACATGGGTAGTTTGTTTTCCAGCCTCTGTTTGGTTATGAAACAAAAAACTTTAGTCTGAACCAGCATAGTCATTTTTTATCTGCTGCATCAAAGGCAAATACCAGGTGGCGAGTTCAAAATGGTCAAGATCAGCTACTTTGCACAAAATGTGTAGATGATTTTTCAGCCAATTGTTGCTGTAGACTCTAAAATTGTACTTGAGAAAAAAAGGAGTTAAAAAAAAATCATGGAAGAAAGCCCATAAGGGCTGTTTTATTGGAAAAAAGCACCCTACCCCAAAGTGGCTCAGGGCATCCCAGTGTTGAAGTCACTGGGATTTGGAGAGTGTGGTGAAGAGGTACCGTTATGTGCCTGCCTTGGTGTTCTGTGCTTCTCAGGGTGTCAGGTCTCAGAGGCAGAAACCACTATATTTTGATAGCACTAATGAACCACAGAAACATTTGTCTATATTGGTAGACTCTGATAGTTAATAGTCACTATTCAAAAATCTTTCCCTCCTCTCAAAAGCTGTAAGTTTTTGCATGAAGCCTCAATATGTGTGATGCTTTTTAGGCTTTGGTGATGCACCATTGATAACCCTCAGGCTTATCACACACAACTGAGAGGTTCATAAATGTCTCAAATGACCAAAAGGGGAAGCATCACAAGGAGTCTGTTCTTAATAATGACATACCTACAGAATCAAGACCTACGTGGCAGCAGCAAGTCTGGGGGCAAAAATTGTATTTATTTTTCTTTAACTGCACAGAGCTAACTGGTGACTGTGTGGCACGACCACAGCTTTCTGCACACATATCTTTATCTGACCTTTCTGCACTTAAGGATTCCACTTCAAAAGCTAACAGCTTCAAAGCTTGCTGGTGGAACCTTTCTCCAAGGAGATCTAATACGACAGTGCCAAGAAAGTGAAATTCCCCTTTTCAGGTTTGGAGATAGGCCTCTTCACAATCTCTCTGTAAAAAAGTAGGTCTGAATTGCCTTTTCCCTCCTTCACAAAGTATCTGCATGCACAAATTTGAAGGAGGGAATCCACGCTGCTCAATAAGTAGTAAGCACTAATATTTGAAATCTATTATAAAAGCACCAATAGACAAAGTTCTGACTTATTTGTAGTACTATAAGTTTAAGTACTTCTGCTACCACTGCATCACCCCAGAAAAACTATTGGCATTCAATACCAGAACAAAGCATCTTAACTCCATTATATCTAAGAACTTTCACTCTTACCTCATAATATTCTATCAATATTTCTGTAACTAAGTAAAAAGGACCCTGAATTATGGAATAAGCTGAGTCCCCTGTGGTCCCACGAGTCCATGAATATCATTTACTTGTGTTGTGACCGTGTCCTGATATATTCTGTATTCTAGAAGTGCACTGCTAGTCCTCTCTGAGAACAAAGCACAGCCATACTTTTGCATAGGCAGAAACTGATTCAAAGGCAGTAGACTGCTCAAGTTCATCTTCCACGTTTGAAAGTTAACATCTTGGGAAGCTATCTAATGAGAAAGAAAACCAAGGACAAAGATGTGTGGTATTTAGGGGAGAACAGTGTATTTGTATTTACTAAGCAGTAGGTTGCCTAGAAGCAACTAGAAACAAAAAAAAAAAAAAAAAGAAAAGGCAGTGTTGTTCTCCAATGACCTTATGAAAAAGATTCAAAATCTCTGGATTTATCCATTTTGAAAGGGAGATTAATTACAAAGTTTGTATTTGAGAATATTCAATTACTGCCTGCCCAGTATAATTTGCTCATATACAACCTAATGACTTTACTGAGTGATTTATTCAGAATTGCACTGGAATGTGAAGTTCAATTTCTAGCATTCATGTTTAGGGAAGGACTTCTCAAGCAATTACAGCTGCTGCGTTTGCAATTTCTCACACCCTGCTACTGTTGAGTCAGCACTAGCCTGGGATTGCAGGCTCTCCACGAAGCAAGGGAAAGCCATTTCCTAGAAATCCCCCTTCTCTGATGACAGGATTTACTGCTTGAATTCCTTCATTCAGTCCCTGAGAAAACTGATTTTGTCCTTCAGGGATTCCCATGTTACACTGAGCTCTGGATGTACATGCATTATTTTGGGAAAAAAAGTCTTTCTGATCTAAGCAGTACTGGAAGGAAGCAAGTCCAAGTGTGTACTACTCTGTGAAGTCTGTGGGATGCCTAGCAATTGGCCACATTTTCAGAATAGCTTATCTGGATGTACTAGGAATATATTGTAGTAGCATGGATTCTTGGGAAGAGAAGACAATAATTGAGAGTTTTGCAGTGACTGCTCTTTTGGATCATCCCTTCTTGCAAAAAATTAAACAACTTGCTTTTCCCACTTGGGTGGCAGCCAAAGGAGTGGGAGATATTTTTGACTCATTCTTTGCTAATATTGTAGCCAAATGCCTCTCATACTGGAACGCCTCTCTCCCTCTTTCTTTCTCTTCCTCTCTCTGCTCTCTACTCTTCCTAAACACAGTAAGATTCAAGTCTAGATATTTTCTTACATGTGGATGTGTTGGATCTGGCTGGGATGGGGTTAACTTTCCTCACAGCAGCCCTCATAGTGGTGTGCTTTTTATTTGTAGCTAGAAAAGTCTTGAAAAGACACCAGTGTTTTGGCCACTGCTGAGCAGTGCTTGCACAGCGCTGAGGCAGTCTCTCCAACCCCACGTTACCACACCCCCCCTGCAAAGGCCAGTAGGCTGGGAGTGGGCAAGAGGTTGGGACGGGACATCACCAGGACAGCTAATCCAAACTGACCAAAGCTTCCCTACCATGTCATGGTGTGCTCAACAATAACAGCTAAGAGAAAGGAAGAGAGAGGGAAGGCATTCTTTATTAAGGCATTTGTCTTCCAAAGCAGTTGCTACATACCAAGGCCCTACTTCCCAGGAAGTGGCTGGACATCGCTCACTGCTGGAGATAGAAAAAAACCCTTTTTGTTCTCCTTTGCTTCTGTGTATGGCCTTTGCCCTTCTTTATTAAATTGCCTTTCTCTTGACCCATGAGTTTTTAATTTTATTTTCCTGCTGAAGAGGGGGGAGTGAGGGAGTGGCTTGGTGGACACCTGCCAGCCAGCCAAGGTCAAGCCACCACAGTAGAGAAGAGATATTTATATATGACCATAGTTTCCTGTAGTTTCCTTGATATCTAGCTGCCCAAACCAACTTCAAGTACAGAGTTCTTCTTCTTAAACTGTCCATGCCACGAAGGTACTTCCAATGTCTTCCCTGTATTATCTACATTCTTTAGAAAATAAAGGATGTCCTACAACTCTGCACAGACCCCTGACTCACTGCGAAGTTCAGAACTTCACAGCATTTTTCATACCCTTCAGATGAAAAGTCAGAAAAGAGCAGACCATTTTAACACTAACAGAAAAAAGTTGTTTCTGAATTTGAGATAGTAAGAAGTTACCTAACTCAGGATGGACCTGACACTAAGTTCCCTTAGCAAACAACCTCAGGCACTGCCCCAAGCAACAGTCACAACTTGTCTCAGTTCATCAAACAACTCAACTTTTTCCACATTTCGGAAATCATATGGAGATCGTATGCTGACAGCAAGATTAGGAGATAAACTCTGTATTCAGGCAAGAGTTCAGATATCCTTCCAACAAGTCCATGGGATGTTTTCTCCTTCCTGATCTGACAGAAATAGCCTAAATGGAAGTGTTTTTCTCCCACAACACTACAGTGACCAATATTTCTCCGTTGGAGAAATGCAAGTCACACTCACACAGAAATGGTGTAGAACTCAGTGCAGTGCAAACACTTGTACGGAGGTCTGACTGCTCTTTTACAGAATGCCTTATTCCCCTCCTGACAGATAACACAAGAGCTGTAGTTTATGTAAACTGGGTGGGATGAGTACTCCTCTGCACCACAAGAAACAGTTATGAAATTGGTTATGGAACTGATGCAAACATCAGATTATGTTCACAGCAGTTCGTCTGCTGGGACAACAAAGTACATTGGCAAGAAATCAGCACAGACATTTTTCAACAGAGCAAAGTATAAAAAAGTGGGCAATTCATGACTCATTCATCAGTTCAATTGATCTTTGAGGACAGGGATTATTTGTCAGTGAATATATTTGTGGCAGACAAGAACAAGAAATGGAGGGGGTTTTTGTTCCAAAGGAGGTCACTGTTCAAGTTCCCTGTAGGATGCTTACTCATACCTTGGTCATACCATAAAGATTGCTTTATCTGCTAATTCCTGTCTCAGTCCAAGAGAACTGCAACCAACCAGTCTGAGTGTAGCCAGTCACAGAATCACAGAATCAGTCACTGTGGAAGGTAGATCAGGAAGACTGTAGTTCAATCCCCTGCTCAAAGGAAGGTAAGCTATGCATTCAGACCAGGTTGCTCTGGGTTTTTATTCACTGGGGCCTTGAAAACTTCCAAGGATGGAGGTGGCACAGCATCTCTGGGCAACCTGTTTCACTGCTGGAATGTGAAAAAGATTTGCCTCATATCCAGTCTGGACCTCTGTTGTTTCAAGTTATGCTCATCATCTTTGATCCTCCCACCGTGCTTTACCATGCAAACCTGTTTCTCTTCTCAATAACCACCCTGTAGATACGAGGGGCTGTTGTAAGGTTCCTCTGCAGCCACCTCTTCTCCAAGCTGAATAAGCCCAAGTCCTTCAGCCTGTCCTCAAAGGGCATGGACTGCAGCTCTGGATCAGCTTGATGTCCCCCTACTGAATGTGCTTCAGGTTATCAGTGTCTTTCTGTAGAGGGGATTCACAAACTGTATGCAGTATTATAGATGTACCCTCATGACTGCAAAGTAAAGGATGGTGGTAGTGGGGAGGTGATGAGAGGCCACAGTCACTGACTGTGCTATCAGTGCAATCCAGGATGCCTTTTGCCTTCATTCCTGCCAAGGATCTGTACAGCCACCATATTCTTGTGTCAAATTTGGGCCTAAGAAGTTGTATCTTTTCCCATCTTCTTTACACATTAGCAGACTTGCTCAGAAAGAGGACATGGCATTCATCACACCTAAGTAGTTCTGGATGTCCACCATAAGTCTTCATAGCATGTCTAATCATGGGCAGAAATTATGATAGCAGAAAAGAGCTTGTGAGGAAGACTGTTCCAGAAAAGACATTTATGCTTTGGTACAAATAATGCAGTCATACTTCTTGAGAAAAAAATTGCAGGGAATATAGATTACTTTGTCACTGTAAAGAGCTTGAATCATTCATTTTGCTTGGTATAGACATAATCTGAAAAAGATGTGGAGCACGGTGCATACATGTTTTATATATCAGAGACCCACACAGCAACACATGCAAAGAGCTGTGCAGTGTTACACAAACATACCAGTTTAAGCACAGGAGTATTATAGTTATGTCTGTGGGACATTATACCCAAGCTACTGAATCAAATCATTCAACAAGCTTGACTTGTTTGCCTCTAGTTAAGATTCTCTGAAAAGCGCCTCTAAGTGTTTGCCACCACTATCACCTGCGCTTTTAAAAGTATCTGGTTTTATTTCACAGATATAGACAGAGTCCTTACAGTTTTAGTGAGGTTGGTTTCTTTCTGACATAGGATAATAACATCCTTTTAGAAAATCTACAGAGATTCTACTCATGCCTGTCGTGATGTTTGTTTTCCTGTATTTGTCTGTTAAGTTGTCCTTTATTGCACTTATTGCACCAGTAGGAAGACAGAAAACTGATGGCTAACCTATTCCCATCCTCAGACAGTTTTGTACTTGGCTAATACATCTTTCAGACTACATCCAGTCCACCACTAATGTAGTTTAGAGCTTCTCTTAATCATGGATTTCTTTCTCAAGATTCATCTTAGTTTTTATGAATTTATATGAGATAACATGGAGCCCTCATTTTTCTCATATCAGTGGACAAAGCACTCCACACGTGTACTTGTTTTTTCCTACGCTTTGCTGAAAGGGTGAATGCTTTTCCAGTGAGAGTTGATCTGAGTGGTTTTCAGAAAGTTTCAGGTTATGTTTTACATTGGATAAATTAGATCCAGCAGACATTATTAGAGCTCATTCATCTGTCAGATGTGCTCGTAGGTACTTTTCTGAGAACATTCATTTAATCTCAACATCTGTAAGACTCCCCCATGGACCACCTGTTCCATGAGACTCTGCATCAGCAGAAGCATCTATAGTAGGAGATAGATACTTTCAGTACAACACTTCAGAAAAGTTAATTATAAGATAATAGCCCTGAGGACACACTTTGCCAGCTAAGTCACTGTTTGTATATCCCCTGTGTGGCGTATAGGAGACATATTCATAAGCTTTTGAAGAAGGAATCAAGCTATTGACATGCCATGATTCCTTCAAGATGTATTGTACCTTATGTATCCTGTGACTTGCCCTCTCTACCCCTGCTTTGGATTCCCATTATATATGTAGATCCTTGCACTTGAGAAGGAGCTGAGTCTTGTGTCACTCTCTGTCCTCAGTATGAGGCTGGAGATCCTAGGATTCATCCCATAGACATCAAAACTGATCTCAATTTCATGGGCATCTAGAATGAACCCTACTAGGGACGGCCTGTCTAAAGGAACTCCAATTGCTGCACTTTTTAGTCAAGGTTTTTTTACAGCAGATAAGACATGACAGCTGTAGCCTCATTTTATTTCTCAAAGTTACAGACAGCTTGTAAGGCTTAAAGAAGAGGAATATTAATAATGTGTTTATCTGTGATAAATCATATGAATTACTTGGAGAAAACATTATCTATGGCCAGGTTTTTGTTCATTTGCTTCTAGCTTCTTATTTCTGTGTTTGGAAGAAAGCAGTGACATTTACCTAATATTTTATATTTCTAAAAATATTTTTAAACCAGGACGTTAATCAAAATACAATAACAAGAAGTACTTTTCTTCTTTTGGGATCCATGAAAAAATGAGACCATCATCAAATAAAGGAAAAAAATTGCTATGCATATACCTTTGTGAACAGCACAGAAGACAGTTTGCAAAACATACATATCATAGCAGGATATGCCAAATTTTTTCTGAATCTAATATTTACACCTACGTTTTCCATTGTGGGTTTTAACAGTCAAAATTTACACTTCTGGGATTAAAACAATCCTTGGGTAGGCTTGTGACATTCAGCCTTCTCCACTACATGAGAAAACTGATGGTGGTGCAAAGGTACTGGACATATGAATCATGGTCTCCTGTGTCTTCTCAGCATTCCTGTCTCCTCTGCCTGGAGAGCGATGCGGGTACTCCTGACTGCTCAGATTGTCACAGGGGCTTTGAATTTGTATAAAGAGCATGGCGAGGAAAAAAAGCACACAATTGAAATTAATTGACTTGTTCCTAGAGATCAATTGTTTGTGCAGCTCCCACATCAGAACAATTAGCCTAGATATAAGCATTTAACCAAATCAGTAAGTAAACCAGATAAAATAACACAGGTAACTGATCTGAAAAAAAAGCCAACTGCCTACTGTCAGCACTGCTGCTCTTTTATTAGATCATATATTCCCTTTTCTCATTCACCTGGAGGTGGAAAGTTTTTAAATTCCACTTGCAGTTTTACAGATTGTCATTACTGCCATCATTTCCTCATAAATACAAGTGCAAAGGAGATACAGTAGGAGCTAACATGTAGATGCAAAACCACACACTCACACATGTCTACCTGCAGCCCAGAGATACCCTTTGTGCACAAGGATACTTGCTGAAAAACAGACAATAAAGTTCTTAAAATTAATGGGTTCCTCTTAATAGATTTTGGGGAAGCAGTGGTGTAAAGAGTAATAAATCACAACTCTGAGCAGTAAAACTTGAACCGTAGAAACCACTAATCTTCCTACTGAGAATGATCTGTCCTGGTATCCATAGGGAGAATGATCTGACGGAAGGTATGTTCTCCAAAGAGTAGGGTTGCATACCTCTGTTATCCCACCCATACTGGGAGGTTCTGGGGGAGCGCAGAAGTCTGCTAGTGTGGAGTGGACAGAACTAGGGAAAAATAATGAAAGCAGCTACTGCAGCTAGGTTGGGCTGCTGGCTGAGCCAGAGAAGGCCACTGCAGCACAGCCAGGTGCGAGACAAGATGATTTCCAAGGGCTTCCTTCAGCTCAAGTTTTTGAGATTCATATAATAGAAAGCAGCTTTGGAGGAACCTGCAAGTTTGAACCTTTAATTTAGCTCTGGATTCAGACTCAGCTCTATAGAGTTGGAAGAACAGGGTTGTTTGTGCAAGTATTTCAGTACTTCAGCAATTTGCGTTAGGCTGGGCTGGATAGCCCTTTTTTTTTTCTGCATTATTACCCTGCTACATCCAGGAAAAAAGGAGAAGTGCTAAAATGAATGTTTTTGAAATTCCGTCAGATCTGAAAGAATCCTGCTTCTGTTTTTCTTTTGAATTTAATATCTGAATAAAGATTAGACCCATTTATTTTATCTTCTGATTTGCTTAGCTCTAGTTTGCTACTAATCAGCGATGCATTGTCCTCATGCAGACGTCACTCAGAAGCTTCTAATTTTAGCTTCACTTTAAAACAAATCTTTTCTGTGATACTGTACTTGAACACGGCTCTAGGCATATGTCCAGTTGAGGGGAAAATAAAGTGGATCTTTGTGATCATTTGTGAGTAAAGTATTGTATATTCCAAGGGTTGCAAGGGAATATTTGGATCCTCCTAACAATCGTTTTAAAACTACTCTTAAATTGAAACAAAACCTATGAGTGTGCTCTGTTAAATTATAACATGGCCCAACTAGGCATTAGTTAGGGTAGCTGAGGCCACTTTGCTCCCCAGCTCCACAGCAGCTGCTGCAAACTGCCTTTGACCCCAGGAAGCTGGAGGAGTTTCTGAGAGCAACTGGGCTGCTGCATAGTCGGGACACACAGCGATTACCCATCTTGCACGTGTGAAATCCACCCCACTGGCACGCAACCGTGTGGTTCCAGGAGGCTAGTCCTTCAAACAGAAGGTTTCTTGTGTGAGGATATGGTCTATTTAAAAAAAAAAAAACAACAAAAAAACCCACAAAACAAAAACCAAACCATAAAACCAACAGTAGACTTGGCAAAGGAGAAATTTGGAGGGAGTTATATTTCTGCAGAACTGAGCCGCATTGGTGTTTATATTTATTTATACTCTGGCAGCTAATGCTGGTGTTCTTAATACCACCGTAACGTTAAGTATCTAAGTGAGGAAGAATTGGTTTGTTCTTTTCAAATAATAATAAGAGAAAAAGAAAACCAATAGTACTGGCCAGTGGTTGGTACACTGTTATGCAAGAACTCTGAAACCCATCTTAAATCAATACTGTTTTAAAGTATGATAAATATTATATATCTTTCCTGACTGTTTTTCAGACTCATATAGAATAACTGGAATTTAAAACAGGAAAACACCATCTAGGCCAACTAGTCTGTGCCTGCCAGCCACAGGGTGGCATCCTACCATGAGGGGACTACTTGGTCTGATGTTAACATGGTATATTGACACGTGCCATTGAAGTCCCCATGATCTCATGCCCATGCAGTGGCAACTATGACTTAGGTGTTTACAGGTCTAGATCAACGGAAAGAGAAGAATTTATGTGATTTGTTCTATTTGCTATATCCATGCCAGATAGGAGCACAGATCTCCAGAAAGGATAGGTTAATGCATATGTATATTTTATTATTTTCATCATATTTTTCCACTCTGATCTAAAGACTCTGACTAATATTTTTGGGTGTTGTCCTGGTGCTGAATATTTAACATATACTGAGCCTAGATTTGTGTTAACTTCTTTGCCCCGTTCAGTGGTAGTACATTCTATGTTTAATATGAAGGGTGCTTATTTTCAACTCTGAACCAGCATTTTCCAATGAAGGTTCTCAAAATTAGGCTCCTGAAGTGCATGCTCTGAGACCTAGATAAATTGGCCTGATTTTTAAAGGTACTGATCTCCCATAATTCCCATGGAAGTCAACAGCATCTAGAGAAGTTCAGGTATTAATCAAGGCAATTAATTAGGTGCCTGAATATGTATTCAGGTTCCTAATTCAAGTATCTACAGTGGTTAATGTTCTGAAAGCTGCAGCACAATTACTGAATTCTGTCTCTTTCCGATAAAGTCTCAGACTTCACATGAAAAGCTTGACACTTGAAATTTAATCAGTCCTATTTCGTGTGCTTTTCATTTTTCCACCATTGTGTGTTATAGTAGGAAATCTGTAAGGGTATCCGACTCAACTTTTTTTTTTTTTTAAGAGTGATTAAAGTATGATTTTTTTAAGAGTGATTTAAGTATGATTAAAGCTAGCCAAATAACATAAATATCTGCAATTATTTCTTTAAATTTGTAAATCACTTTGATTTTAAGTACATTCTTTCTTGTCTCATGTAAGAGTAGCAGCAACTGCAACTCATTATCTGCTAGACTTATTCCAAATAACAGATCTGTTAAGAATAGTAGTTCTAAATATGTCTTTAATGGAGCATGTGAATAAGGCAGCAAGGTTACATAGTTACCTGTGGGAGAAGGGAAGACTGAAGTTTGGGTTTTCTTTCTTTATAATAGTTTCTCCACAGATGTTCAAGTCATATTGGAAATGTGTTCTGTAGAATCCTGTCCCTAGGCCGACTGGGGTCAGGATCTGGCATTGCACTGGAGGAAGGGTGCAAAGGAAGCAAGAGAAGCAGGGCACATCCAAGGTCTCTGCAATAATAACCAATCACATTAAAATGGTGCCTGAGGCTTTGGGAGCATGGGCACTTGTGGGACCCTGCGGAGTCTGAGAGAGGTTCAGAGGTAGTTTAGTGTTGGACTGGGAATGACAGAAGAAGTGATAGGACACGTGGTAAGAGTAACAAATTGAATTGAATTGAATTGAATTGAATTGAATTGAATTGAATTGAATTGAATTGAATTGAAAGGGGACAGAAGTAAAGAAGAGAAAATGATTTTAAAAAAGAACCAATCAAAGTCCAAGTATAACTTGGGGTTAGATTGTGATGCCAGATCAGAGCATGGCCCCTGACCACGGTCAGACAAAGGCAAAAGCCCTTTCCATTCACCCTGTCTGTAAATCTTCCATTAAAATAACTGTGCTGTTGCCTCTGTCCTTTAAACACAAATGTTGAGCTTGACCATACAAATGCCTTTGTCAGCACTGAATTTTAGTTGACTCATGAAATAATAAGATGGATTTCAAATGGTATATCAGGATTTGAAATCAGTATCTTTGCTGATTACAAGTGCAAAACATTCAATCAAGGAACAACGAAAAAATCAGCTGGCATATTTTGTTCCTGTTTATAAGATGAAATATTCATTTCTAATTATAGCAGGAGCTGAGAAGTAATGTCTTGCTTCAAAAAAATAATAGTTTTGAATAAATAATAGAACATGTTGTGGTCATTATGCCGGCAGTTTGTACACAGTCCAGCTTTTAAGAAAAACAAATTAATCATAATAATTATTTGTCAAGCTCTCATAATAATTACTCTCTGTCTGTAAGAAAGACACTGGAATCACTTCAGATTATCATCTACGTTGCCTTTTTCTAGAATGAACATGTCATTTGATATCATGTCCTAACTATCTGAATTAATTTTTTTTTAAGCCTAAGCTACTTCTAACTTGCTGGATTCCCCAAATTCAGAATCACAAGCAGAATTTTATTGATCTCTTGTTTTAAGTCTTGAATATGACCATTCATTATGTTTGGGTATTTGACCGTAGGCACTAATAAGCTGCTGTCATTCCATGACAGATTCCTGGTCAGTTCCATGAATCTTCCAATAGGTGACTCACAGTATTTTATTTGGGCATGGATTTCCATAAACTAGAAGGGCCCAATATTGATTTTTTTTTTTCTGATCATCAAGTAGGTTAAACATCTTTACAGCTTACTTTCTTCTTGATGGATGTATTGGAATGAGCTGCCCAGGGAAGTGTCTGAGGCACCATCCCTGCAGGTATTCGAAAGACGGGTTGACAGTGCTTAGTGACGTGGTTTAATGATGATTTTTTTTTAATCAGAGTTAGGTTGATGGTTGGACTAGATGATGTTAAAGGTTCCTTCCAACCTAGACAATTCTGTGATTCTATGACTCTAATTAAAATGTGCATAGTGAAAGTCCATAATTTTACATGCGTTATGGCAGTTGTAAGTATAGTCCCAGTTTGGCTCATGAATGCAGCCATGAAAAAGACAGCAAATAAATACAAATTCATGTTTCTTTTAAAACTATCATGTTTGTTTTCAACCTTTTGAATTAATACTGAAGTGCGTTTGCCTGGAAGTCCAAGCCACAGAAATTGATTTATCTCAAAGCGGAACAGCTATTTTCCTCATTGTTTTCCAGTCTATTAATTCCAAATGATAGGAATTAAGATAATAGCCAAAAAGAGGTAATCAGTAACCTTAAAACTTAACCTTCTTGTCAATTTTTCATATCCCTTCACCGTAGGACATTCTGTGAATTATATTTTTCAAGCTGATCACATCGCAAGAACACATACAAACATCATGGGTGTGAATCTTTCTTTTTGTTTTGAAGATGTCTCTTTTTTACCCTGCACTGAGCTATACTCTGTATATCTTTTAGTTTCTATTTCATTAAAAAACAGTCTTCACTGCAGAGCTATTTCATCATGATCATTCCACTAAAAGCTAGGAACAAAGAGAAGCTATGCTAAAATTTCTTGCCAAGACTTATAGCAGTGGATATGTACAGATATGTACAGAAGAGGTTTCAAACACCAGCTTGCAAGATTGTTTAGAGGAAAAAAAAGCTCAGTGAATCATCTTCATTGGGCTATAAACCCTAGTTTTTTCTTAGGTAAAATTCTTTACAAAAATTTTTAGCCTAGTGGGAAGAAACAGAGAGTCTTCGGGCCATAATGTCATCCCTTATAGAAGCTTTATTAGGCTGATCGGCTTCTCTCAAGCCACCTGCTATAAGTGGAACTCTCCAGACCTGCATTTAACAGCATGTGCCATATGCATTAACTTGTAGGGAAAGTTCTCTGCCTGTTATCCACTTTCCTGTTCATTTTCCTGTTGCTATCAATAATTGCTGTGGACCTGTATTCTTGCCACTTTTCAACTCTGTGATCAGTTTCTTTCAGCTCTTAGTGACAGGAATTACGAATCCGTGGGGGCAATCTGTGTCGATTGCAAACCTGCGATGGTACACCTTGCCAGGGGCTGCCTAGTGAAGGAAGAGACAGCCCTCTCCCAGGGTGGCTGGCGTGAAGACAGCTGTGCTGCTGGCTTGGCCCTTAGGTGGTATATTGTATTTCCCTTTGAGTTCTTTCTTTTGCTGCCAGCCAACAAAAGAAACAAAGTATATGATGGAGATTTAGGGAGAGATGGAAAAGGAACTTTTTCTCACTGCCTTCCACTCCAGTGATGCAGTGCTGGCAAAGCCATGCTGCCAGCTGCTGCAAAGGCCTCCAGCTTCTCTTTGGCCTCTTCCAAAGTAAAAGAGAGGCTGCAGCATCGCACATCAGCTGGGAACATTTGTGAGTGTATCATGTCCCACCCAGACGTGCTCTGCCTGCTCACCCCAGCACTGACTGGGGTGCCCTCTGGCATGCCCTCTTTTGCATACATTGAAGCTGCAGCCACCTTTGGGAAATGACTGTCTTCTCATCCCCTGCTTCACTGCTTTGGGTCGCTAGAAAGGAGAGGTATGATAAAAGCTCTCTCTGCTCTCTTGGGCACCGGCACATTTGAACACAGCTTTGTCATCTCACACAGTGTGAACATGAGTTATGTGCATTTTCACTTGGTGTTTGCATCTTAAATGTGCCTTTCTTGGAGTCATACAGTTGTGTGAGAGTCTGAATGTCCATGGGGAGAGGCAGAAAAAGCAGGGAGAGGAAGCGAGCTTCAGAGTGTCTGCTAAGCAAAGTTTGCAGACTGGAAAATACAGGACTGTTTAGAGAACGGTTTCCTTTTGTTTTGCCCCCAAATCACCTGGTGGATGGGCTGGACCTGCATGTTCAGACTTGGCATAGTGTTGGCAGCACTGCTCAGTCCCCTTTCTCCTGCCCAGTGCCTGGCAACTCTGAGACTTTCCCTGCATCTGATTAATAAGTGAGTCAGCAGCTTGTGCAGTCATTTCTCCTCGTAACGTTTCAGCTTTGCTGTGGCACTGTTGTATTTGTGTATGCCAGCCTCATTCCAGAGCCCTTGACACTAAGCTCTAAAAGCCCTAATGTGCTTACATAACATGATATGGAGAACCAAGAAAGTAAATTTAATTAAAATCTTTCCCCACTGCTTCTGACAGGGAGAGACAAAAGGAAGACACTTCTTTTTGAACACTGAAGAGTAATGTGTAATCCTCACAAAAACAGACAAGGAAACTGAAGAAACTGGTCATGTACAATGTATCTAAAAAGGGGACTAATATTCTAAAATATAGATCTGAAAAGAAGAAGAACCTGTGCCTTAATGGCTGAATTAATGTTTTGATTTCCTTTAGCCATTGAGTTGACATCTGTGAAAGATACATTGTCAAAAGTAAGTTAAAAAAACCCAAACCCTTTTAAATTCAATATCAACTTTATTCCAGGAGAAGAAGGTTCATTAGTTAGTTGACCAAATTTGCTAGTGAAAATAAATAACTGATTTCAAACAAATATTGCTGCAATCAGCATCCTGTTAATGCCTTTGTGTTGTGGTTTAGTCTCAGTAGGCAACTATGGCCATGCAGCTGCTTGCTCACTTCCTCTGGTTGGGATGAGGGAGAGAACTGGAAGAGTAAAAGCAAGAAAACTCCTGGGTTGAATAAAGACAGTTTAATAGGTAAAGCAAAAGCTGCACGCAAAAGCAAAGCAAAACAAAGAACTCATTCACCACTTCCCATGGGCAGGCAGGTGCTCAGCCATCTTCAGGAACACCACACAACATCTCCATCTCCCTCACAAATAATGTTTACTTGGGAAGACAAATGACATCACTCTGAATGTCCCACCTTTCCTTTGTTTTGCCAGTTTTATACGCCAAGCATGACGCCATATGGTATGGAATACCCCCTTGGTCAGTTGGGGTCAGCTGTTCCAACTATGTCTCCTCCCGAATTTTTGTGCACTCCCAGTCTCCTTGCTGGCAGGGCAGTGTGAGGAGCAGAAAAGTGTGACTAGCAAGAACTAAAACCACCAGTGCACTATCAACAGCATTTCTCATCCCAAGTGCAATACATAGCACTATACCAGCTGTTAACAGGAAAGTTAACTCCATCCCAACTGAAATCATGACACCTAGATAGAAAATTCTATTGCAGATTTCTGAACAGCTTCTGCTGAATGCCCAGCTTTTGAATTGCTTTCACTTCTCTCTGTACTTTTATACAAGACTGGAAGTACACTAATCCCAATTAAAAAGCAACATTCACCAGACGTAACAAAGCAGTAGCATCTGGGACACCCATAGATTTTCCTGGGCTCTGAAAGAAAATAGCAGGGTATCTCAACTGGTAACTGTAATTGTACCCTAGCTTTTCAGGGAAAAATACATCAAATACAATTGTGTGAATTGAATCTCTTTGCTTGGGGAAATAAAAACCATTTGAAGAATGAAAGCGAAACCTTTCTGATTTAATGACATCCTGAAAATGAAGTCTGCAACCCTGTGAACTGCATTTATTGCTTCATGAGTACTGTAAGATGTCAAATGTTTATCAGTATGTCAAATCTGGTGTAGAAGTCACATATTGTAAGATATTCCCTCCTTTAGCTGCCCCAGTGAAAGCTCTGCTTCCTTTCTTCTTGCCAAAGGGCAGAGCAACTTGTAATTCTATACAAAGTGCAGCATTGTTTTCTATAGCCCAGTGATATGATGCTCAGGAGGCAGTAAAGGAAAGATCCCTTTTCTTAAATAATACATCCTTCCTCACCCTTACCTGACAAGTAGTGGAGCTCCATCTGGTCAAACAAATAGTTCACAAACAATGAGAATTGAGTTACCTGTTTTATCTTGTGTCTTTTTGATATCTCTTCTGCCATCCTCCCTGTAGGTCCATCTCTCATCTCTGTCAGTGTATTGAGCTGCCGCTTGCACTTGCTACAAAGATGCAGACGTTAAAGTAGGAAATGAAGGGGTAACCATTCCACGTATGGGCGCTTTTGTTTGAAAACAGTGTAATAACTGGTTTCCTGGGAGCAGAAACCGTACAAGAAACAATAATTTACCATGATGGGATTATTTGTTGTAGGTTGAATAAAGTGTTTATTATGGTCTGTGATAAATTTTTCAGCCTATCATTCTGTCTCATGAAAATTGAAAATAATTTTTAATTTAATTTGAAACAATGCCTCCTTTTTTTTTTCCTGACCCTGTTTTGGCTTGGTAAAACACACACACACACAAAATCTTTTTTTTCCATAAATTGTTTGTGGTCACACTAGCTTGCACATGGAGACAGAAAGGTCATTGAGACAGCCCACAACAAGAGAAGCCTGCAGCCCCGATCCATAATTGCTTGGTCTGGTCGTCAGGTAACGTTTCCTGGCCTTTCCCTTGTAGGCAGTCAGCTACAGCTGGAATTGCTGGGAAAATGGGTAGTTACTTCTGAAAACACAACTTCATAAATTCTTGTAGCAGTGTGTTTGATGGTGGGCTGAAAGAGATGCATGTTTGGATGTTTTCATGTAGAATGACTTTTACTAATCTGACTTGTTGCCTGTGGTTTACATCTGGACATAATGAGCTCAGTGGTGTGAACAAAAGTCCTCTTTATACCATCAAGAGGTGGGGATTTCATTCAGCCAAACAATATTAATGAATAGAATGTACTTGTTATTAAGAAGGTGATATGAAGAGAAAAAGCCAGTTAGTGCACAGTTTTGAACACACCATTGTTATACTAATAATGTTTAGAGATATTACAATCTGTGTTACTCACTTTGCAGTGCCTTAAAGTGAAAATTGTTAAATAATTTTGTTATCTGTGTTGTTAGATAATGAAAGAGATGTTATAAATAGAATGTAAGGGGGAGTGAACTGGCAGTATTTGCCAAATATATGAACTAATAACCAAAAATGAGTTCAAACAAATTAAAACCTTTGCAAAAATTATTTCACAGAATCTTCATTTGGCATCATTATTCAGAGGACTAGCTATTGCTAAATAAAATGGAAAAGAAAAATATTTCAAGGAATTGGGGACAGAACAGAAATGTAGAAATGCATTTGCATTCCTGTGTCCAAAGATAAAATCATAATTAGAAAGTTAAGAATCCAAGTAAAAGCTCTCTAATTTTTCTAAGAAGCAAAATATCCTAAAATTCCATTGAAATCACAGTAAGCAAAGTCTGTTCATCACCTTTCATGTGCCATTTAGTTGCCAAAATAATCTTTAGCAAAATAACCTGTAAGTACCCAGGTTTGAAATGATTGATCGGTTCAGTGTGTTGGCCTTCTGCCCTTCTCCTTGTGGGATCCTATAACACAAATCTGTTGTGGTCAAAGTTTGTCAGATGTTTTCTAACATGAGGCACTGCAAGATATGTGACTTCCATTGTTTTCCAAGGACATGCTATGTCACTAGCACAACTCCACACAAACTGTACAGAGCCAGATGGGCACATTTCACTTAGAGTCGCTGGCGGTTCTCTTGTTTTGCTCTTTTCTTCTTAATTCAGTTCAATTGGAAGGAACCTACAATGACCATCTAGTCCAGCTGCCTGACCATTTCAGGGCTGACCAAAAGTTAAAGAATGTTATGAAAGGCATTGTCCAAATGTCTCTTAAACAGTTTGGGGCATGAACCAGCTGCCCCAGGGAAGCCTGTTCTAGGGTTTGACCACCCTGTGGTTAAGGCGATGTATGTTGGAACTGAAGGAGAGCATGAGAAGTCTGCCTTCATGATTTCTCCAATGCATAGCGACATTTGCTGTGAGCCTGAGTCCTGCTTTATGAGTTCATGGTGTAGACCCCTGCTCTGCCACCTGGCATTTTGCGCTGGCTCTTTGGCACAGCTTTGTGCCAAGTTGTTAAACGCAGAGTGTAAGTATGGGAAATTTCTTTTATTTCATCTTCCCAAGGAAATTTAGTCCAATTGTGCTTCCAGAATATTTTTTGTTGTTGTTGTTAAATGAGCACACATATTGAATGTAACCATCACCATGAGACAAAATCTCAGATGCCCTACCCACAGAGCACATCAATCCATCAATCCTGAGAAGGACTGCTACAAATAAAGAAGGCAGTCGATACAATTTCTAAGACTTTCAGACCTCTGTCAAGACCACCAGAAAAGGTGATAGCTCTCATAATGGTTGCTAACTGGACCAAGACAACAAAATCTTGTTTTATGTGACTTTGACTATTCAGCAGATGATAGTCAGTAACAAACCATAAAACTATCTGTTTATTCTAGATGAAACATAATAGTTTATAACAATTTTATTCAACAGATTTTGGCTTTTTGTTCTAATCAATAGTCATCTGTGAACAGACTGTGTTCTTTGTCAAATGTATGTGTTCAAAATTTACCAACTGGCTAGGTATTGATCAGATTCCCCAACCAAAATGTTTTTACATTACTTTCCTCCCAAATTCCTTCCTGCCCTTGCTTTCTGAGGACTGCAAAGGAGTGATCCTTTCTGCTTAATTTCTTATTGAATATCACAGAATCATAATTTTCTTAATTTCAATTTATCAAGTGGATTTTACTCGTTCCCACTCTGCTCTGAAGAACAATGTTAGCACCACATTGACTTCACAGCAAAGCCACTAGACTAAACTACTGGTTGCTTTACATTATGGCTCTTCTAAGTTTGTAGCTGAAGCTAATATTAATTAGATTTGAAGCATATTATGGTAAAAGGAAAGACTCATTTTCATGAAATTTTGGTCTGTCCTGTCTTCCTTCCCCATCTACTTAGCAACATTGGGAGCATTTTTCAGTTGTGTGCAGCCAGAGTGTAGTGTTTGTTTGGGTTTTTTTGTTGTTTGGGTTTTTTTGGGGGTGTTTTTTTGTTGTTGTTTTTTGTTGGTTTGTTTTTGTTGTAGTAGTATATATGTGTGTATCCCCTCCTCCTTTTTCAGCTTTGATTGACTGACAGAAACAAAGGTTAAAACCAAAACTGTAAAGAGAAAAAATGAGCCAAACTATTGAGCAGCTGTTAAAATGAAATTATTAAATGAAGATTTGCATTGCATCCAATACAAAAATAAGTAAGTACAAAATTTAGGACACCTGAATTCTTCAAGGTCATTCAAAAAAATAATGGCCTAATTTGAGTGGCTTCAATTAATCACATGGCTTACAAATTTCCTTTGCTTAGTGAAAGCGAAGGTCCCTAAAATAAAGAAAAAAGAAAATTAACAAAATACTTTCTTATTTTTAATATTAATAAACCCTAGTGTGCAAATTAGTCTTTGTAGATCAATGGTATTTTGTCCAAAGGATGAGAGAGGAAGGAAAAATAAAAGTTTCACAATCCACAGTTCTGCTTTGCCCTTTTTTACATTTCAAAACGTACTGAGGAAAAATCCAATTTTACAGAAAAGCCCCATAATAAATATAATATAGTTCTTGCGTTTATTGAAAAGTTGTCCTATGAAAACTTAATTGAACATTGAAAGCCTCTGTTTTATCTCTGGCTGAACACAATTAAATTATTTCATTTGTTTTTAAAAAACCCCACACATTTCTTAATGATTGTCGTAAGTGAATTTTTACAAGCTCCAATGAGTAAGTGTACCAATAACTGATAGTGATGAAATGAAATAAAATGTATTTTGACTGCAGGAAGTTGAGTTTAGGTACAGCATGACTTCTCACGCTGGCTTTACTGGCAAATATCTCATTTACACATAGGGATGTTTATATTACTGATCTGTAGACAACGCACTACAATATGGTGCTTCAGATGCTGCTTTCCACTGCATTGTAATCATTTCTATAGTTGACACTAAGGCGGTCACCTGTGCAGAGTGGGACTAAATGCTTGGAGCCTCAAACTAGGTGTTCACTCCTAACTAGTCAAAAGCAAATCATCCAGCCATCAAATATTTATTCTCTTTGGAGATATGCATATTATATTGAAACAGTAGAAATCAAATGCATGCTTTGTTGGGTTAATACATACTTGAGGGAAATGGCCTCTTTTTAAAACATTGGCAAGTTCTGTTACATTTAGTTTTCTGCCTCTGGCAGCCACATGAATGCTTGCCTCAGGAAACACATATGGATGATATCATTATCTCCTGTAGGTGTCACTGATGTTTATGTTCTTTTTCTTTTTTTTTTCTTTTTTTTTTTTTATAACTAATTGAGGGATTAAGGAGTTATCTGAGATAAACTCTCAGGTAGAAAACAGTTGATAGTGAGTGCTCTGCCCTATCAGTCAGTTTGCAATCTCTTCTGTGACTTGCTGCCTAGAAGCTTCACAAGAAAGAGAGGACTGCTGTGCCGAGCTCAGGGGCTTTCCGCCTCTCTCTCACATAGGGATGGAGCACACGTTCATTTTCTATCTACAAGAAATCAGAATCAGTGATAAATTTACACTGTGTTAATCCTAAGGGACTAATCAGCAGATAAAAGACACCTAGAGACAGCATATACAGACTCCACATTAACATATTCAGGCAATAGATGTCTAGATGTACATACTATATGCAGGGCATAAGACAGGGTACACATAATGGCATACTCTGTTTCTGTCAGCTTATATACGAGATCTCTATTCTTTTCTGTGTTCCTGATCACGGATCAGAATGGCATTTGTTTCATGCGATTTGAATGGGAGCTATGAATCTTATCCTGCAAAGAAAGTTGCAGATATGTTGCCTCTGGGAAATATTTCTCCAGCTGCTCCTTGCTTGGTGATGCTGGCAGTGAGAGAAGCACATGAACTCATTCAGTCATATTATGCTATTTTCACCAAGCTTTTTTTACTTCACCATCACAACTCTTTGCTATGTTCAGCTCATCTGGAAGACAGTTACTGAAGCAAGACTTTCTTGCCCAGTTGCAATGAATGTCCTGTGCAAGGAAGACCTAGAGAAAGAAACCTAGGAATATCTGCCTTTGGGATCTCTGCTACCCTGTAATGTCATCACATTTCTGAGGTGCAGGGCAAACAAGCTGAGAAGACCTACCCAATCAGGGGCTTTTCCAAGGATAAATGGAAATAAGGATGGTGTTCATGATTTGATTTGAAAGCCATATCATACCTACATTAGGGGAAGGAACTATTTTTTAACTTGGAAGTTTCACTGAAGTTTTAGATTTTCCTGTTTTCTTCATAATAAATTGATAACCATATTTTCCAACCTGGATTTGAGAAGTGTCAGTTAACACCTAGTCTCTCACACATCCTACTTCCCTAGCATAGACAAGGTGTTACTTAGACAAAGTAGCAGAGACTGGAATACAAATGCCCGTTAAACACCAAGTAATGTGGGAGGTTTACAGATAAAAGCATCTTGCAGTTTGCAGCATACTGTGATAAAATGACTCCGGAGGAAGGAAACAAAACAGGGAGGTTTCTTACTTCCAGCTCCCTCAGGACTCCTGCAGCACAGGTCCTTTGTGCCTCGGGGTCAGCACTGACAGTGTTCAACAACTCATGATGGGAAGCAGGAGAACTGCCCAGGACCCAGACACATTTGATGTTAAATGCAACCAGAAACGGTACCCTCTGGCAGTGCCTGGACATCAGCAGAACAGAACTAAGACCTACATGTGGGGAAAACCTTCAGGGTCACATTGTTTCTGCTCAATAGACTGAGACTTCAATGTCTTCTTACAAAGGATTTTCTAAGCTGCAGTTGCATAAAAAGACCTTTAGTGCTAGGAAATTCATTTGACTTTCTGTAGCAATCCCAACTTGGCATACTTACTCCTACTTTTAGCTAAAGTGATTAGTTCTGATAACTTGAGAAGTGATGCTGATTTACGTTGTCTGCTTATTAACACTGAAAGGGACCTTGCTATCTTGGCCCTCAAAAACATGAGATTTCAAAAAAAAATAATCTTCAAGTGTGACAAAAAGTCAAATTTATAAGCAAATTGCTTTAAAAAATTGTTCTAGCTGAAATGCATTTCTCTGATGCTGGGCTGTTTAACCCTTCTTAGCATAAATAACATTGGGGAATGACACACAAAAATTCCAAAAAGAACAAATTAGAGCCGACAATTTGATTAAACTAGTGCTTTCTCAGGAGGCATTTCACTTTTAATGAATTAAAGATTTCTGGAGAAAAAAAGTGTTCTGGGTTTTTTTATTTATTTATTTAATTAAAATCCCTGGCTGGCAGCTTATTTATGCTTCTAGAGATTTATAGCAGAACCAAGAAATCTCCTTTTTATCTCTTACCACTTTTTCATGTGTTCATGTTATTTCATCTTTGTTTATAACAACACTTTTTTCTTACTATTTTAGGCAATGAAAGCCTAGAAGAAAACTATGTGCAGGACAGTAAAATGGGATTTGTCATCAATGCTATATATGCTATGGCTCACGGGCTCCAAAATATGCATCATTCTCTTTGCCCTGGACATGTTGGGCTGTGTGATGCTATGAAGCCAATTGATGGCAGCAAGCTCTTGGAATTCCTCCTCAAATCCTCATTCATCGGTATTTCTGGAGAAGAAGTTTGGTTTGATGAAAAGGGAGATGCCCCTGGAAGGTAAAGAGATGTTTCATCTCAGCTAATTAAACTAGATGTTGGGAAGGGGAAACGTTGCTGGGTTTGGTGATGGAGATTTCTTTGTCTGCTCTGCTGAAGCACAGAGCATGCATACCATGAGGCATAAATGGAGTTATCTCATTTAGTCTTGCCAATAGCCAGAAATAACACTGATAACATGTGATATATTGATAGCTACATCTCCAATTGAGACAGGAACTACAGTATAGCCTGCAACATTTCTAGTATTTTAGGGGGAGGACAAACCTTGTACCTCCCAGTCTTTTGGTGTCCAAGCTACCACTGGTTTTAATAGGTATAAAGCCTAATAGAAGTGCTTGGAAATTAATGAAGCATTTGCTTGCTACGGTTTTGAAGGTAGGGCTGTAGAGCACATCCTTTTGCAGCTGGATCTCTGCTGCTTTAAGTGCCCCCAGGACATAGCACTGTGTCCTTGCCAGAGACTGTTTAGTTCTGCTTGGTGAAGTACTGTGTGCTCTTCTTGACTTGTTTCACTCCCAGTAAGCTTGGCTATCCCAGAGTTCAAAGATAGGTCCAAGTAGAGCAGGATGAATAGGAGTTCTTTGCCAAAAGGTACTGTGTTTCGCTCATTCAGGGTCTGGTAGAGAGCTGCTCCTATCTACCCTTCCCTAGCAGACACTGCATGTATCTGAGCAACGGGTGAGACAGCAGCTTGGAGGACTTGGACATCACCTTTTTTTCTCTTATGGGAGCCACTTGACAGAAACCTTTTCATTTAGTTCTGTGGTCTCTGTCCAACCATTTTAAGTGAGACACCTCCCAGATGGGTTTATTTTTTCCATAAATAAGTTTAATTCAGCTGCTGAAGCACACAATCCATTATTAACTGAAAGCTACTCAGGGGTTAGTTCATTGAAGTTAGTTTTCCTACTGAGTTATTAAAGTGTTATAAAAGACTCTCTCACTCCATCTTTGGGCTTATTGCATAAATGCATCTGAATGTCAACACTGCACAAAGAGAGTGCTCTGGAATAAACAGGAGTTTGCAGTCTGGCATATGCTTTCCAAGAATATTTGTAAGACACAGTGGCCTTAAAGCAACTCTGATTTCTATTACTAGCCTTTACTAGCAAAACTCACCAACTTTTTTACTATTTGCTATTTGCATTGCTTGTTATATTTAAACAATATATACATTTAAACAGCTTGTTATGTTTCATATAGTAAGAAAAAGTTGGTCAGTTTGGTCTTCCTGCTTGGCTCTGTATACTTTAGATTTTTTTAGTTAAAGATACAGATGAGCTAGGTCAGACTTTGAAAGTTGAGGCAAGCAATTCCCTTACAGTCAAACACATATTTATTGACACAAATGCATAAATCAAGTCTTTGTACATATAGTTTAGTTAATGCAGAGAAATTACTGCTTAGTATAGCTTTAGGTTTATCCCACGCTATTTATCTCTATAAAACTTGTTACTCCAACTTTGCATATGCTACATTGTCTGCCTGTCACTTATTTGGTTTGATGTTTAGGTGTAATTTTGCAATTTTAGCCCAAATCTTATTTATTGTCTTGTCACCTAAGAGTATTTTCCTGACTCTCATCAGTACCAAACATAGAATTGGAATGAACAGCTCCTGAATTCAAAATATAGGAGGGTTTATATCAGGATATTTCTCTGAGTAGGTCAGGATGATAGAATTAATTCCATCCATCGTTTCAGTCTATAGCAAGATTCATTTCTCTTGATTCCCTGGCCTATTTAGAATTTCGGGTTATTTTAGGTATTTTTTTTTTTTGTTGCTCCTCATTTATACTTTCACAGCTAGAGTTAGCAAGTTTGGGCAAGAAAGTTCAAATAACCTTTTTGGTTATTCATGCTGTAATCCTTGTATGAGTCTACGGCATTGATGACATGGGCAATATCATGTCAGAGAATGGTGATGTGTATATGAAATGTGATCTATACAGTCTGCCAGATCTTTGTATGCCAGCAGTAGTTTATGCCCATGCAAAATTGTATTTAGCTCCAGATTAGCCCTAGTGTTTCCACAGTTCCACATGGAAAAGCTCTCTGTGGATCAGTAAATGTACCATACCACTGTATCAATACCCCAAAGAGCTTTTTTACCTTAGCAAAATGAAAAGATAAACATCACATGCACCTAAATACACCAAAGAGAACCAGATCTGAAATTTCCTAGGTTTTTAGCTTTTCTATGCCCGTGCAAGAGTTACACAAATATGTAAAAGGTTTTTTCATATTATGTTACCATATCAAGTGAAAAAAACAGCTTCACAAGGTAGAATAAATCAATATTCCTTGTTAGAAGGCAGCAAGCTTCCTCATATTTTATTTTCAAAATCTGTGAGGTTCTTCAAGCAATTGACTTTCACAAGCTCCTACTTACAATCATCATAGGTAAAGCAGGTAGAGATGCCTGTAGTTATATTTGCCTGACACATAATTTCCTGTTTTGAACCCCTTACAGCTTCACAAAACTTTACCATTTATTTAGATATAACTCTTTTTCTATCTCAGGCTCAATTAATGGTTTCAAGTTTTTTTCAAAATGAGATTAGAAAATGAAGCACTTTTTCAAAGGTTTATTTCTTCTGTGCAGAATCTTTTCTTTGAAGGGCTTTTATGCAGAAATGCAAAGCAGAACTTCACCAGAAAGGCACAAATGCAGTCACTTAACTGACTGCACTGCCTCTGGGAAAAATGACGTGGATGTAGCTCTGGAAAATTAACAGCTTTATATGCTTGCTCTACTGTCATTAAGAACATGCTGGTAAAATTGCTGAACTTTTTATTTTCATTGAGAACCTCCCTTTTCCTGTCTCAATAGTAATCATATCACTCAAATTCCCGGAAATGGCTGGAGAAATTGTGAGTCAACACCACATCTTTCTCTGGGCCTATACAAGGGACAGGGGACAGATCCATTTTGAGCTCTTGTCTATTCTGTAACTTCCTACTTTTATCTTTTGGCAGGGATTAAAAAAAACCACAACAGACAAACAATTTGCATAGGCCTCTGACCATAAAAAGCTATGTGCCAACTATCAGGAGAACTTCAAGCCCCTAAGCTGGACCTCTGATGTGTGGAGAAATGCTGAGGTTCACAAGCTAACATAAACATTGTTTTTCATTTTATCCTGACCAGACTCCGATGTAGACCCGTGTAACTCTATCTAGTTCAAAATTTGCAGTAGCTGTTTTGGCTTCAGATACGGCAACTCTATCAACTCCTTGCTTTAAGTAAATTATCATATGCATAATGCAAATACTTCAAACTTTAAAAGTATATAAAGGAATGTACCTCAAAACATATGTGGATGTTTTGGAGTATGGCTCCATGGGTGGTTGTTTTTGCCAGTTACACCCCGGTATTGCTCACCACTGCTCTTTTCCATTACTGCCAGTCTGGTATTATGAAGAAAGGTAACTTCAGCCACCTCCAACTAACCAGAGTAAAAGTGTGCCTGTAACCAGCTGGCTTACGCTCTGACTCACCTCATAAGTAAATTGACCTATTTGGTCACATCATTTCCCAATCTGAAAGAGCTTGCCCTTATATGAAAAGAAAGATTCACTTTCTTCTGTGCAGAATGTTTTCATGGCTTCTATAAATGCTGCCATACATGTATGAAATCCAGCTGTTTCCATGATCCTCACTCTCTTAAAACTTCACAACTCTTGTCTTTTGGAATAATTATTTTTAGCTTTGACACAGACCAAAATTATTAAAGCTTCATATGTGTAAGTGAGGGGATGGAGGGTGGTATTCCAGCACTGAACAAAGCAGAATTTTTTCTGTAAGGAAAAGAAAAAAAGGACAAAGAACTTCTGTACATCTCCATATACCAAGTGTGTTTGTTAGACCACATTTCTCCACTTAAAATTCAAGCTGCATATCAAAGCTGCAAACATTGTACTACAACTTGTCATATGCAAGACTGTGTAAGAGCTTTTAGTCTGCATACTTTAGTCTTTGACAGATAACTGGTAGAAAAGGGAACAGTATTATAAGAAAACATAAGAATGGTTTTCAACCTAAAATCATATCCCTGAAATTGCCAACTTTTGATTGATATTGCATTAATGCCACTCTGTACCTTGTAATATATTTTTGCAAGAATGAAAACAATCTGTGCAGGTTCAAAAATCCCATTATGGGAATGTGAGATTTTAGTAATCTTTTATTCCCCTTCCTGAATTAATTTTCCAGCCCAGAGTAACTGATTTTGTATCAGTCTAATACAAGGTCGCACTAAAATCTGAGTAGGTTCTTCCTGCTAGGAAGAGACATTTACATTTCTGCTCAATTTTATTCCTGTCAAGTCTACATTATAAATTGCCTGGCTCTTTCTGGTTCTTGCTATCCTGATTCTTCTCAATCCTGAAAACAGTGTTTCTTTTTTTTTGTGTTCTTCCTTTACAAGAACTAGGATACGAGAAGGAATTGTTTCCTAGTGAATTTCAAATTCACCCCTTTTCTAAGCAATTCCCCAATAAGTAGTTGATTGCCAGCCAGTGGAGCCACCTCCTGCTTGGAGCACCCTTGAACTCAGTGGCAAGAGTCCTTTTTCTCCTGTAATTCTGTGGAGCTTTGCAGTACCATTAACATTATTAGAGCATGCGTATTTGCAAGAGCGAGGTCTAAATACAGCTGTAAATATGTGTTTCTTTAAATCATGTTTAACTAGAGGGATCCTAAAAATTCAGTTAAGAAAAACAGACATCTAGAGAATAATTCTAGCACCTCTTTCCCCTGTGGAGTGCAGAGAGAGCTGAAATTTTGCATGTTTGAACCTCAGAAGGGAAAAAAATAAATGGACATGTCTACCTCTTTGCCCACAACCAAGCATCTCAGTTTTATTTATGGCTCATACTTTGCTTACCTGTGATTCATAAAGCACATACAGATTAGCAACACCGGTTATAAACAAAAGATTTTTTTTCCCTGGACACTGAGACAATACAGTAGAGGAAAACAAGGTGTTAAGTTCCAGGCTTGGAAAACAGAATATGCTTTGTGATTTTCTGTTCCAGTGCTGATTTCTAGTTCTCAGCCCTCTTTGTCTCACCTTTTTTTAAAAAAAGCCTTCCCTGTTCTCATCTTCCGGGGCCAGGCTGTAGGTCCTGCTTCTTTTGTGGCTCTTTCTGTGCACTCTCCAATATTCATTCTCCCATTTCTGCTTATTTCCTATTAAGAAATCACCACAGTTAATCACTACTTTGTATAAGCCACATTCTGTCGGTTAAAGAAGGAACAGAATAATTAGCAATAAGGATGTGTACATGTCAGGTCCAACACACGAAAGGCAACTACAGAGGCAGGGAAGCTGAGTGTTTATTGTAGCAGTATTGTATGCTTCCTTTGCATTAGCCTTGGGAAGTCCTTTCCTACTTGCCTGGGGCAAGGTAGTAAATTTTGTCCCTGAGCTGCTAACTTTACCTGACAGTCTCACTGGGCTGGGTAATGTAAATAGTTGAACTAGTACTTACAGTTAACTTATGGCATACCGGTTCAGTTAGTTTGAGTCTTTCTACTGATTACTCCAGAGCAGTCAACGTGTTTGTAGGCACCAAGTGAATGTTAAAGACATCTTGAAAAATGGCTGAAAAATATACCACATCTTTGATGTGCATTTCTTCCTGGACACACAACTTTTTACCCCCAGTTTTCTATAAGCAGGGCAGGCAATCAGAGCTGTCTGATCAATCAGGCAATCTGTGCAAATCAGAGCTGTCATGGCCCATGATTCTGCTGCAAACCCTACAGTATTTGATGATGTTTCTATGAAACTCTTGTCGCTGGTACTAAGGGATGAAATGAATATTTACACAGGCAGAAGGAGAAGGGCAAGGTAAATTTTTTAGGCTTTGTGTTGCAGGACAGTGATTCGTTTTCTCTTCTCGCCCTTGTAGGTATGACATCATGAACCTGCAGTACATAGAGCCCAACCGCTATGACTATGTCCTCATTGGGACCTGGCATGAGGGCGTGCTCAACATTGACGACTACAGGATTCAGATGAATAAGAGTGGAATGGTGCGGTCGGTGTGCAGTGAGCCGTGCTTGAAGGGCCAGATTAAGGTGTGCCTCAAACACTTACTTTCTGCTATAGAAAAGTGAATAACCTGCCCGTGTTTTTTCCCTAAACCCAAGCAAGCTTCTTTCAAGCCAAGAGATAGGACCTCCTTTTCTTCAGGAAAGCCAAAAGTATAGGAAGACTCCTAGGTTAACATCTGACTCTTACAATCCCAGATACAGGCCCACGTTTTCTAAAATTGGCCTTTGTAGTGATGCAGACTCTCTAGTGTGACAAGATTTGAATTTCACCTTATGCAAGTAAGAACAAGATTTTCACTTATGCATTGCCTGCAACATTCCGTGACTGTGATTCACTTGGGGGCTAATCCTGAAAATAATGTGACCCATGGGAATCCAGTATTTTGTTCCAGCAATAACACCTGCAAATAATTTTTTTTTTTTAAAAAAGCCTGTTTGTATCTCATGTTCACAACAGGAGGTATGGAAACACAAATGAAATCACTTTGTGTTACACAAATGAAATCACTCTGTGTTTACCAAACAGTAGCATTTGCATCAAGCTACAAATAATTTGCCACCTGCCATGTCTGGATGATGTAAAGGCATGTTTCACCACTATCAAAATGGTATGGATGCAGTAAGTTTAAAATGGCAAGAAGCCCATGCAGGAAAATCACCTTAGAGCAGACCTTCCTTTCTGATTTCATTTAATAAGCACATTTGCAGCTTTTTAATTCTATACTGCTACTCTAAGCAATAAGTGATTGATGATTTGGCAAAGGCATAGCGACATACTCAAACAGTCTTGGAGGGGAAACATTATTGGTATTTACTACCCTCCAAAACATCTTTTCCCTGTTTTTGAGATTGTGCAGTTTGTGTATGTGTGTATATGTAAACACCATGCATACAAAATGCCAGCTTCGGCTCCCATTGAAGTCTATTGGACTCTCTCCACAGACTGCAGGAGGAAATGTTAACAAAAAAAAGCCCACAAAGAAGCCCACAAAACCAGCATTCAATAAAACCAAACATTTTATATTTCACTACTGCACTTAGCTCCACACATAGATGGGTAGGAAGCTCCTGGAGAGAAGGCTGAATTCCTCCTTTCTGACACAAAATCAGTCTGTTGGAGCCCCATGAACTGGAGATACCCTTAATCTTCCTCAGCCTCAGTGTAATGAAATTAGGAGTCAAGATGAGAAAGCCATCTTTTCAATATCAGAACACTACATTTAGCAGTCTTCACAGCAGAGAAAAATACAACTTCTAGGGACTTTTGTCTCCAAAATAGCTGTTCTGAAGCATTCTCTTGGTCTTTGTTTTATTGGACCCACTACATCCTTTCAAAGCTATACTTTTTAATTTGCTCTTATTTGAATTTCTATTTACACTAGTGTTTGTGTGTGTGCTTATGTGTAGATATATACACATATGCATGAATCACTCTTTGTTATAACCTTTGACTTTGTTTACTGCTCTTTACTATGCATTAGGTATTAAGCGTGGGCTGAGCTACTCGTCCTCACCTGAACCATCTCACAGATTAAGCTTCTTCTCAAGTTTGATTAAAAATATAACACTCACCATGCCTCTATATACCAAAGGGAAACTGGTTTTGTACTTTTAACTCAGAACTGCTCCCTCCAAAACAAAATAAAATTGTCCCCAGAGATGATCCTTTAACTCCCTAGCACAAATTTTGATACATAAAGGTAGATACAGAATCAGGATTCATGCCTGAAATGTGCTGTGCACAGAAATCCCATCATATTTTAAACAGTGCAGGTGGTATCTGTTCGCTGGGGGGGCGTCTGTTGTCTTATAGAGGAACATAGCTAAGGATGTATTTTGCATTACAGGTGATCAGGAAAGGAGAAGTGAGTTGCTGCTGGATTTGCACTGCTTGCAAGGAGAATGAATTTGTTCAGGATGAATTCACATGTAAAGCCTGTGAACTTGGCTGGTGGCCGAATGCTGACCTGACAGGTAGGGACACATCCCTCCAAATGCATTCCGATTTTACAGGGCACAAGGAGAATGCTGTGTGGTGGAGAGTAAGATGAGAGCATGCAGAGATATTGAAGGTACATACTTAAATACACACCCCAACACAGTTTAGGATGAGTGCAAAGTGCTGTATCTTTTGGGCCAGTTCAACAGCAGTGACGATAAAGATGGCAAAATTTCTATCAAGAAGAAATGACACAGTCTGTCTGTTCCTCTCCTTCAGCTAGTATAAGCATTGATAAAGCTGTTAAGACTACTAATGAATTTAGCAGCATTTGCTGCAACTTTAGCAGTGATTATCACAAGAGCTCAGTGCATCCTTGTCAGATTGACTTGATACTCTTTTTGATTGTTCTACCGTGAAATTAGTAATACTTTATCTGGGATTTCAGGCAATTTCAGACTTTCATTTGGTATAAAGATCATTCTCACTGCACCCGCCAGCAAGAGAAATGTCAACAAAATTCTAAGAAAGTCTGGCAGAAGACAGGAAAACAGCTAGAATTGTTCTCCCCTGTGTATATACTTTGGATGAGTTGCATGCTATGGCATCTTTCTGTTATTTTGTACCTATCAAGGTCAAAATCCACACCTGCTCTGGGCTTTGCAGTAACCATTATCCCAAGAAAATAGATTTAATGCACAGAGAAGCACCATCCTGACCTTGGGGTTTGCTTTGTATCACTGTAGAAGACCACTGACACTTCTGCCCCATGCCACATCTGCAAATCTTAGCTGCCAGTATTCAATTGGGCATCATTCCTAGTCAGAGAAACAATCTGACTACCCACCTGAAGTTAACATTTTAAATTTATAATGGTTTTGTCTTTTAATGTGACTTGTTGGCAACTAGCTGTTAAATCTAGATTAAATAGTTCCAAAAGATACTGTTAAGCTAGTCACTGAAGCTAAGTGATCTTTCAGGGTTTTATTTTGAGGGGGAAAGCTGGCCACTTCTCCAGCTAAAAATATTAGTCACAATAAACTGGAAAACTTTACCCATTGTCTGTCTTGGTTTTCTATGGAAAATAGGCTATGCGTGTGTATCTGTTTATATCCCCTACCTCTTAAACCAGCCCCACCCTACTCTGTGGTGTGCAACAGAACCTACTTCAAACACATTTGTCAGGATACAGAAATATCAGTGATCATTCAGTTCCTTCAAGTTTCATATAAGTGGGTTATAGGAAGAGGAGTTACTGAAAAATAACTTCCATAAGGGCCCAAATTGAGGCAAAACATCTCATACTACTAGACTCCAGAAGATCCAGAGTATCCTTCATAAATTTCCTGACCACTGGAAAAGCTCGTATTTAACTCCTACCTCCTAGGACACCAGTGTCTGATAAAGCAGACAACTGTGTTCTGTTAGTATTGGAGGTTCACAGAATTGTTTGTATTTACTATTCATGGAAGAAAACTGGGACTTCTTTTTAATCAATAAGGCAGAACAAGAACATTGTGAGAGATCAATGTGCACTTGAGCGCATATGGTTCAGTGCTACTAGCTGCCCAAAATAGCTCAAGAGAGGACATGTCAAAAAGACAGGTACTGCTGAAAAGAGTTGAGGAAAGCATCAGTGCTAGAGAAAATCTCAGGGGCATGTTGCAATCTATTAACTTTTAATGAAATTAGTAGATGACCTGCTGATTTGTGTTTCTTCTCAGCAAGGACACTGGACTACTGCTGTTCTAAAATCACAGTAGCATCAGTCAAATGACAGCATAGCCATCGACTGATTTCCTAGAGAACATCAAAATGGCAGCCTGTTCCTTCACAGTTTCTTCATTCTGTTCTTATTGAGGAAAAAACTTCTTTTCTTTAAGCCCTAAGTAAAAAATTGTGAAGAGAAGCTGATGCCATCCTAACCTTTAGAAAAGGGATATTGAGCTAGATAAACTCTGGCTCTTGAACTTTGTGGGAGTTCCCACTGGTACCATTTAATTTGGAATTCTTTTTTCTTGACAGGATTTCTCCCATCAAATATGTTTTTATAGCTTGCTTTTGTGTGTTGTATTCATGCCCTACCAGTCACCATAGCATCTAGACACAGACATTAACATCTCACAGATTGTTTTTCCCTTTGCCTTAAATCTTAAATTCCAAACATGTATGCAGTTTTAGTTGCATTTTCCATCAGAGATGGAGGCTCTAAAATCCTTAGTTCCTTTAAGAAATGTGAAGCGCATACTAACCCATTTCTTAAGATGTGCTTTCCAAGGTGCTCATTCTCTCCATTTGAAAATAGTCTCTGTTGCTCAGAAATCCTTTCCTGACATTTTAATTTTATTTTTAAATGTACAACTTTTGTTTTAGATTGCTTCCTGAAAATATGTGTTCAGTGAAGTGGAATCAGGAAGCACAAAAGATTTCTCACCACAGATGATAAAAACCTGGCCTGACAAATTGTCACTAAAACCAGTATCTCATGGCCTTGTGCCAAGAAGAGGGGATATCTTTTATGGTATCAGAATCTATAAGAAGAATAAATGTCAGGCTAGTAAACCCAGTTTACATAAATCATCTTAAATAAGCAATAAAACAAGATGAGACAGGAAGTTTTATAGAGTTATTATGAAATGAATCATAGAGGTTTGGGTGCATAGAGGTCTATTAATGACCTCAGAAAACATCCAGGATTGTCTTATTGGCCTTGCAGTATGAATATCATTAAAAAAAAATTAAAACATTGATTAATCCTCTGTTCTAGGAAATGATTCACACTTAAAGTGCAGGAAAAATAGTAGATGAAAGCTACTAAACAACTCTATACTAGAAAATTTCAACTGTGAAGCTTTTGTCAATAATTCTCTGATTTTTTGAGGTTTGTGTTAGTGGTGAGGGGTTTTGGGGACTTTTTCTGTTGGGTTTGTTTTTTTGGGTTTTTGGAGATTTTGGGGGGCTTTTTTTTTTTTTTTTTGCCTGTGAGTAGACCGTTTCCTGGGTATCATCCACCAGTCTCAAAAAGCTTCCCTAGCCCAGTTTCCCTCTTCCCTAGCTGGGAAACGAACCACCTTCACAGGTGCTGAAAACTAAAACAACTGTCTGGTGATAGAAGCAGGCAGCTTTTTGCAATGTTTGTAGCATATGTGGCTCTTGGGGCTTGCTGCTGCATAGGAATCACACTGACTTAACAGAACGGATTTCTAAGACCTTACACAGGGTAAGCTTGAAGCAATCGATAGGCTTAACTATCACGCTGAAGCAGGGCTAAGGCTCTGAAAATATCATTTAAGATAAAATAATATAAGTATGGCATGACTTCGCTACGCTTAAAGCCTACATTGAAACTTAACCCTTTCAGCAACCACAGACTGGCTTCTTGTTTAAGAAGCACTTTGCATGTATTAATCAATGAGCGGGACTTCTGATCTTTAGTCTTTTATTAAATCAAAGAAGGAGGCAACTTCCACTCAGGGATGCTCCAGAGGTTTCCACTTCTAATAAAAAGCTTTTCCTTCATATTTCACCATAAAAATGCTGGTTGGAAGGATGGGTTTCCTCACCTATCTGAGTCTTGAACTCTGAACTGAGTCAGACCAATCTGAGTGGTCAGACCACTTGACTTCAAGGAAAACAGAATACCTTTTCTTTATAAAATTAGACTTTCAGTTGCACATACTATAATTTCTATTTTTTTTTGATGTTACAGGTACCTGCAACATCACTACCTGTAGTTAAGTAGACAGCATTACCTGTGGTTAATTCAGCCTGGTACTCTTAGAGACAAAGTGTAGAGAATTATAATACATTCTTTCAGTTCATTTGACATTGGCAGACATCAAAAGTTCAAGCAGAAATTTTCCATGTCAGGACTTTGCCTTGGGCTGATTTTTTTTTAATTTCAACAAAACCACTTTTTTCTTTTTCTATTTCTCAAAATGAGGTTACAGTAAAACTGTTCAACCCTGATCCATACCTCTGCGTAGTATATTTGGGAGGACTTTACATTTTGGCAGAGGGATTGGTAATTTTGTGTCACCTTGTGGAAGATGCATATAAACTGAGCAAAACTGTGGGCCTGAGAAGCTTTTAGTTCATAGAGACTGGTTTCTGCAGATGTTCTCCATACTGAGGAGGAAGGGGCTGAGCATGACTTTTGCTTATGGCAATATCAGGGCCCTTGCTAAGATTTAGCAGCAAAACTGAGAAGAGAAAAATGCCTCTCTTTACAAGCTCACTAACCCCACCACCTTTTCCCTGCTCTTCCCAGCTGCATCCAGCAACCCAGACAGGTGAGGGTGATGAGCAGCCAGTCCAGGATGTGAAAACCTGGACCAGCAGTGTTCATAAAGGAGACATCTGGGTGGAGAGGTGGCTGGCTAGGAAAAAACTGAACTGGGCAGGGAACTGAGATGAAGATGGTGAGGGACTGGGAGGAAAGATACATGAGAGGTGGGGGAAAGGCACAGAAGGTGAACTGGGTCTAAGGGAAAGCAAAAGAGCAGAAGAGTCCATGGATACTTACCTTGTGATACAGAAATATATTAAAAGCGTTTTGGCACTATTCAGTCAAGAACAGAAATTAGGAAATGCCAGAATGAAGGTTTTCAGTAACTCAACTTCACAACCTCAACATCCTATTAACGCAGAGGATTTTATTTTGTCTGTAAGGTTATTACATCTTCAGCACAATGAGGAAGGTAGCCAGAGACTCCTTTAAATTGAGTGTGTAAGAGAGCAGTTAAGTACCAGCATGCTATGTTTCACATCTGTACCAGTCATAAAGGAGAGTCTTTCTGGGTTTTTTTTTTGAAGATATGCATATTTTATGGGTTTGACTTTTCCAGAAGAATTAAATTACATTATTTAGTGGAAAAACAATGCTCAGGGGGTTTGAGAAAATGAGACTAAGGTAGTGTTAAGAGAAAAAAAAAGCAGAAATATACCAAGAAGGTACAGTATCTATGGGGTAGTTTCATTACAACTTTGGATTATTACCATTTTTCTGCCTATAGTCCTCTAATTAATTTCTATTATTTATTAAATCACCCTCATAAAAATGTATTAGGTCAAGTTATAGTGATTTCAATAAAGATTAAAATAAGTTTGTCTGAGGAGGTCAAAAAACTAGCCATTCTGATATACTGATTCGTAACAATCCTTTCCTGGCTGAAAATGAAGAGATGGTGCTGCTGAGTTTGTTTGGGTTATGTTCCCAGTTCTGCCTTTGATATGCTGAGCTTGTCAATGGGTATTGCAAGAAAAATTACAAAAAAAATATCCAAATCTCATTTCTCTTTGTAGCATGATGAGCAAATGTTTGGTACACCCAAAATTGATGGCTGGTTTTTTTGAACATATTTCATCCAAACTTTTCCATGCTGCAGTTCACTCCTTTGTAAAATGTTTTTAATAATCCCTGGCATAAAGGGATAAACTAATGTTTGGATTATATTGGGAGCCAGAAAAAAAACAGTTCTTTCTTCAATCAACTACCTTTCTAACACTCTGTTTCTTTTCTGTACACTGCAGGCTGTGAACCCATCCCTGTAAAGTACCTCCAGTGGAGCAATATAGAGTCTATTGTGGCTGTGGTCTTTTCCTGCCTTGGGATCCTGGTCACCATGTTTGTCACCCTTATCTTTGTGCTCTACAGGGACACCCCTGTTGTCAAATCCTCCAGTCGAGAGCTCTGCTACATTATCCTTGCTGGCATCTTTCTGGGTTACGTTTGCCCTTTCACTCTTATAGCTAAACCCACCACGACATCCTGCTACCTCCAGCGCCTTCTGGTGGGTCTCTCCTCTGCCATGTGCTATTCTGCCCTTGTGACCAAAACCAACCGCATTGCACGCATCCTGGCAGGCAGCAAAAAGAAGATCTGTACCCGCAAGCCACGTTTCATGAGCGCATGGGCCCAAGTAGTCATTGCCTCCATTTTGATCAGCGTGCAGCTGACACTGGTGATCACACTGATAATCTTGGAGCCCCCGATGCCCATCCTCTCCTACCCCAGCATTAAGGAAGTTTACCTTATCTGCAACACCAGCAACCTAGGCGTCGTGGCTCCTGTGGGCTACAATGGACTCCTCATCATGAGCTGCACATACTATGCCTTCAAGACTCGCAATGTGCCTGCCAATTTCAATGAGGCGAAGTACATTGCGTTCACCATGTACACCACTTGTATCATCTGGCTGGCCTTTGTGCCTATTTATTTTGGGAGCAACTACAAGATCATCACCACCTGTTTTGCAGTGAGCCTGAGTGTGACGGTGGCGCTGGGGTGCATGTTCACTCCTAAGATGTATATCATCATAGCCAAGCCTGAGAGGAATGTCCGCAGTGCCTTCACCACCTCAGATGTGGTGCGTATGCATGTCGGGGACGGCAAGGCACCTTGCAAGTCCAACACTTTCCTCAACATATTCCGGAGAAAGAAGCCAGGGGCTGGAAATCCAAAGTAAGTGGTGGACTGCAGGTACACATCTATCTGTATATGTTCCTGTCTTTGCTATCCTCTCTTGGTTAAACATAGTCTGCTGAATAGTAAGGTATGTAACAGTTTTTCATCTCATTTGTAGCAGAAAAGGTGGAAATGATTCTTTAGATCTAAGCCGCATATGAATATTGACATGTTGCTTCTTATTCTCTCCTGCCCTAAAGGCAGCCCTGTACCCAACTTGCTCTACCTCTGCGGCAGGTCAGGCAGTGGCAGAAAAACCGAGCTCCATTTGCAGCATCTCTCCGTGCATGTGATGGGGATCTCAGGCCCCTGTGTGCAGTTGCTCTGCCTTATGTTCAAACTGAGGTGCTATTATAGCCTTTTGGGAAAGGAGACCAGAAATCCATCTCTGAGTGGTAAATCACATGTCCTTGTCTAAGGCCACTGGGACGTGTGTGTGAAAGCTGGGGATTGAACATGAGTTTTTAAGGTAGTGTTTTGTGACAGTCCTCATGATTGTGATCCAAAAGTACACTTCATATTATCCCTATGCTCTATTTAATATTCAGAATTATGAGCAATACTCTTAATCATCATTGGTGTGAAGTTGTCCATGTTCTCAAACCCCATGTTGCTGTGAAAGTTGCAGAAATCAACTGATGTTGAAAATGAACTTGCATCCACATCTACTGAACCTGTTACTTTCCTTGCTAATAATGAAAAGCAACCCAGCTGCAACAGAGGCAGAGAGAAAACTGTTACTTCAAACAGCATCTCCCTGTGAGCAGCTGTCTGAACATTTGCATTCTTTATTATCTTACTAGTTTCTAATCTTTAAAGAAGCACCATAGGGCTAGACATGAGCTTAGATTATTTTTGTCCCAATTAAAAAAATAATCAGAATAATAAAGAAGCAGTGGCATCTATATTTCTGAGCTTCCCAATAGAAAAAAAAAAAAAAATTTAATTTCCAGCTCTTTGGGGTCTGTAGGTTTCTCTGAGTCACTCGAGTTGATTTCGATTTAGTTTGCATAAGAATCATTTTCATATGTCCTGGAGATGGAAAGCATAAGGGTGGATGTAATACCACAGAAAACCCATGCTGGGATCAATTTTGCCTTTATGCTACTTCAATACTTTTTATTTAGTTGCCAGACAGGGGGGCGGAAGAGAAGGGGATGGAGACGTAAGTAACCCAAATATAAAGCTCAGTGTGCCATGGAGGCCATGATAAGAATACCAGCTCCTCAGCTAGACAGAGAGGGAGCAGGCAGGCAGGGAGCCTCCCATGCAGGAAGATGGCCAAAAATCTCTGTAGCTCAAGAGCTTGAATTGCATGCAAATAGGAAGAGGGAGCCTGATCCACCTTCCTCTGACTCTGTGGAAGTTGTACACGTCTGTAAGAAACTAGTGTGCTCTGTCTGCAGCGTAGTCTTTGGCTAAAACTGTTGGTATCTTTAAGATGATGTCTGACAAACAAAAGGACTATTCAGTATTTTAGATCATGAGAAACTTAGTAACTGTTTCTTTGTGGTGCTTACTGTTCTACTTTCACCAAGGAAATTTTACTGTCAAAGATCCAAACGCAATATATTCAGAATGCAGTTGATAATATGAGAAAATATTTCAGCCTGTTCAAAATCTGAGCTTCCCGCCTAGATAAGGAGCTGGCTGGATGGCCGCACTCAAAGGGTTGCAGTCAACAGCTCAGTGTCCAAGTGGTGGCCAGTAACGAGTGGTGTTCCTCAGGGGTCAGTACTGGCACCAGTACTATTTAACATCTTTGTCGGTGACATGGACAGTGGGATAGAGTGCACCCTCAGCAAGTTTGCTGACGACACC
>JAOQGH010000023.1:50533771-50630573 GCA_025769975.1 Gallinago jamesoni
GGTTGTTCAGCCTGGAGAAGAGAAGGATCCGGGGAGACCTCATAGCAGCCTACCAATATCTGAAGGGAGCCTACAGAAGAGCTGGAGAGGGACTCTTTGTCAGGAAGCGTAGTGACAGGACAAAGGGCAATGGTTTTAAATTGGAAGAGGGGAGATTCAGGTTAGACACCAGAAAGAAATTCTTTACTGTGAAGGTGGTGAGGCACTGGGACAGGTTGCCCAGGGAGGTCGTGGATGACCCATCCCTGGAAGTGTTCAAGGCCAGGCTGGATGGGGCTTTGAGCAACCTGGTCTAGCAGGAGGTGTCCCTGCCCATGGCAGGGGGGTTGGAACTAGATGATCTTTAAGGTCCTTTCCAACTCAAAGGATTCTATGTTTCTAATTGTCACCTTAAAAAAACAAACAGGGCTTACATGAGCAATTTTAGCAATTTGTTTGTTGCTTAATTTTAGTAAGACTTTCTTGACCTCTCTGTTAAGCCTGTGTGAGCAGTAAAAAAAAAATAATAATAAGCACTACAGAGCTTTAAGATGCTCTTCTAAACTAAAAGCTCAGCACCTTGTTAATATGTATTTCTTTTTGTCTCGGGTCAAGCCTCCATACCTTTTCCATAGCAAAATCCCAACCTCTGACCTAAACCTCTTTTGTGGTTACTGCTATGTTCTTCACTGAAGCCAGCACAAATGCAGAGGCATGCCAGGCTTGCTGATGGAGAAGGATGACACACCTCTCTATAGATGGGAATGAAGAACAGAAAGCAGTGTTGTATACAAACATGCAGCTTTGGAAATAAAGTGACAAGATGGCTCAAAAAGTCATTTCAGGGCTTTGGAGAGTGTTTTAGCTCCTAGCAGAGTCCACTGCAAAGCTTGTGAGGACATTGCGCTAACATAGTTAAAGAAACATGAGTCACTAAGGAAATCAAGAAGGAAAAAGTAGAATTTGCTGAAGCCTTTGAAGCACATAGATCTCTCAAATGTGTAGCCAGATACTTCCTGAAACAGACTTGAAACTACTGGAACATGCTTAATGCCCACAGGAATGACATCCAGGCTGATTTTAAGTGGTTTTTTTTCCATTTCTTATTAAAATCTGGGATTTAGTTACCAGGTTTTCAGTAATGCAGACCCCTGAGCATATTGCTCCTCTTCTTGACTCTGTAATTGTACCTCCCTGTGGCCACATTTTTCTGCCTGCAAGTGGCCATCAGTGCATCACTCAAAAGATTTATTTTCTAGCTTCAACTTTCCATCCTTTTTCTCATTCTCTCTACTCTCTCTTCCTAGCTTGTTTTTCTTATTCTACTTTTCAGTTTTCATCTCTTTTTCTGTCTGTATCAAACCATTCCTCTGCTAATCCAGTGAATTCCAATTACTAAACAGAAAAGTGGCATCCATCTAAATTAAATTGTTTGCAGACAGTTAAATTGAGTTAGTTTTAAAAATGGAAACTAGTTTACATTTAAAAGGCCAAGTCAAACTTATATAAGCCTTGATAAAGCACTCACATGCAATGTTGTGCTTGCAGTTTAACTAGTACAGCCTGGGGACTAGAGCAAGCCAAGCCACTCTTCCTTTCTCCTTCCCAAAGTAGAGCAAAAGAATTAACCAAGGAAGTCTACTAAAACAGGATCTATTATTCAGTTCAAAACCTTCAGCTACAGCAGGTGCTGATGCAGAAAGTCCTCTTGAAAAATGCCTGTCCCAGTTGCATTACCAACAGAGTTTCAATGACAACAAACTAGTAACACCGGTCTTCATCTAAATAATAGAGCACACTGCTTTTACTGGTCTACTGCACTCTAAAGATGCCATGCGCAACAGTGAGGGTTTGAACTCTGTCTTACTGGGCTGAATTAAACTATAAGCAACTACAGCCAGCACTATTTTAAATAGAGCTGGTTGGGAATTTTCCAGCGGGATATGTTTTCCATCAGAAAACTCAGGCCTCTCAAAATGTTTCACAGATTTGGGTTTTGATGGTAGGGATCCTCTCTGGGCCAGGGGAACTTGCTTTATTTTTTCCCATGAAGGGACAAAGGCATTGGGAAACTTTACCCCATGGAGGAATGAAGGCATGAGGGAAATTTACACCAACAGCCTTTAGTTAAGGCACTCATTTAGGTTAAGAGTGTCTCCCTCACTTCCCAGTTGAAAGCCCTATAACTGGACCATACACTGTCCCAAAACAAGTCTCATCCTTTCTCTCTGTTCTTGTCCAGCAATGCATCCTGAACAGAGAAAAAAGTCCTTATGCAAGCCCTAGAGAAATACTCTGTGTTATTCTGTGAGAGAGCTTGAATCTGGGTCTAAGAGATCCCTCGCGAGTGTCTTCAGTACCAACCTACTGTCAGTCTCTCCCTCTTGTCAAATTAATATTTAAATGTTTATAAAAAATAGAACAGCTCCATCAAGAGAGACGGAGAGGGAGTGATATCTGCTGCTTTTATTGAAGCTTTGTGGGGACATTTATTGTTAGAGTTTACTGCTTTATGACATTATGAGATCGTGGATGTTACAGGACAATGACATAGCAGCATTTTTTAAGAAAGCATTTTTTATCTTTTCTTTTTCCCAGCTGTGAGATTGTAACTTTCAGATATGGATCTTGCTGTGATCATTAACCTTGTTTTTGACCACAAATGTTACTTTGGTCTACAAGGGTCAATCAACTTGAAGCTAGTAGCACTCCTCTGCAGTGCCTGTACAATTGCTTCCCTGAGGAAGCAAAGCCTCTTTCTGTACTATGTGCATAAAAAGTTAACCAGTGACACTGAAGATGTTGGTCTTAAGGAGGCTTCAGGAAACATCTTCTCCAGCTGCTGCTTCAAATGGGCCCTACTCAATGTGCAGGGGGCTGAAGCCAGGCCTGAAGCCTGCAGGCCAGGACTCCACATTAAATGTGTAAGCCACCTGCTTCGCGCCTTGTAATTTTAATATATTTGCATTAAGATATTTTTCCTCCAGCTGTCTGCCCTCAGAAATGAATTGGGGTTTGTTTAGATATTTCCAAACATGTACTTTTTATTTACCTTCTTAACATGTTTTGGCAGTCCATGCCTCTAGACTGCTCTCACAGGCATCCACTCTAAGCAGTGTCCAGGGAGGCACCTGGTCCAATGATCTCTCAAAATGGCTTTATATTGTTCCAGTTAAAAATGTTGGGCAACCCAACGTCCCCTAGTACCTTCTCTCTGTTTCCTTTACCGTAGCCTGTTCCTGTTCTTTGTCCTCTCTCTTTCTGTACTGGATGTCCTTACATACATTTTTAAACTGGGAATCAGGTTTCTCAGTTACCTCTAGTAAGATGTGTCTGTTCCTTTACCAAGCCTTAGGGAACCACCTCCTTTTTTGTCTTGCCAGTTATAAAAGTATCTCCAGGTATTTTTAAGTTAATCTTTCTCTTTAAACTGACTTGCTGAGTTGTCATTTCATTTTGAACCGGCTGTGCTGACATGCCGTGTTTTGCTGGGACTCATTTCACTTGGCGATTCACAGTCCACAAAGGCTTTTGGGTTCCTCAGCTCTTTCATTTTCAGAGCCTCCCACAGACACACAGTGAGGGGAATCTTACCATAAGTATGTCCAGAAGGAAGGACATTTTGTTTTACTGTTTTTTTTTTTGTGATGGTGGGAGGAGGCAAATGCACAGTGCAGCACGGTAAGAGTTGGAGCTTTCAGAAACAGAGAGTAAATGCTTAGCATTTACAGTTGCAGCCATACAAATGTGGGTCTTTTGCAGCCTCTTACTTGATTGAACCTATGTGCCTCGTCATAGGAAGAGGTGCTCAGGAGTGTTCCCTCTTCTTGCTCTCCCATAACCACTCCATGCAGTCAATGTGCTATCTTTAAGCAGGGGGCTATGGGGACAAGGGGGGAGGGAAGAGAAGTGAGAACAAAAGACACAAAAACACTTTTAATGTAAGTAAAACAATGGGTTTTGTCCTGGCCTCTCCAGGCTAAGGCATGTGAAATTGAACAAAACCAATCTCAACCTGGCACAGCCTCACAGGGAATATTTCACTCTGCCTGGCTGAAATGCATCAAAAGATCTGAAATAAGAAAATTTAGTGGAGAGTGCAAGGAGGAGGAATAACAGTTGGTCACCATTGTACCTTCTACTATAAAAGAGAATATACTGTTAAACTACTACACCTCAGGACACAAGTCCTATCTGAGAACACAATATATTTAAGTATTTTCTTTGCTCCTAAATTGTGTCACCTAGCCAGCAGCATGTAAGAATTATCTTTAAATGCTTGTTGTACAGATTACTGCCTAGTGTAGTTTTATCTTACAGTATTGCCAAACCAGTATAGTGACAATTGCTGAATCTAATGGGAAATGCTAGGCTATCTTGCTTTGCAATCTGGAAAACTGATGCAGTGGGTAAATTTCTCATGTTCTCTAGTTGTCTTGCATACACAATAAGACATCCCTTTATTTTTACCATTACAGACCTTGGAAAATACAAAATTCCAAGGTATTTTCAAGAAGGCCCTTAAACCTGCTGGGCCTGCACAGCCATCCTGCTGAGGCTTACCCCGGAGTGGGGAGGCGTATTATAGAAGAGAGTTTTGAAACAGTAGAAAGGTTGTAAGCTCCTACAAGTGGGAAATAAGACAAAGATTAAAAAGAAAATAAAAAGAAGATAGTTGGAAAAATGGTACAGGACGAGTTAGTTTTTTTATTTAAATAATTTCTCTGTCATTGTATGTCTGTTCTCTCCAGTAACCAACTCAACAATAAAATGTCCAGGCCCTGTTTTCAGTGCTGACTCTGTAGAGCAGTGGCACCATGGGGTACAAGGTGCAGTGCTGGTCTATGGCCATATGGCTCTTGGTGCCCCATCAGGGCATGGGGCTCCACACTCAAAGGGCACTTGGATCAGCTTGGCATCCCACCATATCATGGAGGAATATCACAGAGGAGTTTGCTTCTTTCACAGTGCAGGCAGAGATGTGGCAGCTCTGGTATGGTTCCCTTGTGCCACAGCTGCCATGGGAAAGGCAGGTGGCACCCGGGTCTGACCCAACTCATCTCCCTGTCACAGCCCTCCTTGGCATTTGCTAGTTTCAGTGTAGTCCTTCACCCTTTTCTGAGGTTGCAGTGCATTTTGGGGAAAGCATCTTGAATAGACACAGGGATAGTTGAAGGTTTTAATGCCAAACATCTCCCTCTCAGGAGTTGGTATGTTTGTTGGCTTTACTGGGCTATGTACTGGGATTAAACCATTAATGACTTTGAGGACACATAGCACTGTGTCAGGTAACAGCTCTTACCCAGTTCTCTTGTGCGTATGATGAGAATTTCAAATAAGAAAATCCAACAAACTCAGTCAAGCTGTTCAGTCCTTGGCAGTATGTTGATTTAAGTGAATATTTAAAACTCCCAGAAGACAGCTACATGTTTACAAAGGGACTCTTACCATTGATGTTAAAGAATTGGAAAGAAACACAAAATAATGGAGTATGAAACTTACTAATCCAATAGCAATTTATTCTAACTCTGTTGCAGGCTTGTCCATTAAATTTGAGCTATGTAATTATATCTAATATTGTCCTCTGTAGCCTTGAATTTGCATTTACTTTAACAGATATGTTGTAGTTCTGTCCATGCATCAGAAATGGTGACAAATAACTCTGAGATGTCACTTCCACAATAATATTCTTTCTAGTTATTTAAATGAATACTAGAAACCATACTTATTTATAAACCAGGGATGGCAAATGCATATACCAAATTATATTGTGTACCTGTGTATATATGTACAATATAACCACTCTGGAGACACAGAAGTTATTTTTCCTTCTAATAAGAAACAGGAGGAAGGCTGCATAAGGCACTTAAATTTTCCTTGCAAATTACCCCCAGCTAAAGGGAGTCCCAGCAGATGCATAACCGATTACTCAGCAGGTTGAGGAGAAGGGGCAGGGACAGATGTTCAGTGTGACTGGGATGATTGCCAACAAGTACAATCCGAAAGGTCTGGCATTTTAAGCTCACTCCTCTGGATTTCTTTCTGTGACCAAACAGAGGCTGCCTGAGACTACATTTAAGAGAAATAAATAAGAAAAGCAATGAGGTTCTCCAGTGGTCTCCCAGTAAGAGCAGTGGGAATAAACCCCCCTCAGACAAAACCCAGGTTATAGCGAATTAGTTTACAGGGCACAGTATCTGCATCTGGGCTCCCAGATAGACTTCTTCTTTGTCACCAGTTCAAAGCCACATTTTAATTGGATTGTTGTGTAAGATTTTATGTAATTTCTTCCCTTTTTCAGAAGTTCACAGTCCAGGGCAATTTTGCCACTTTCTTTTCATGGATATTCACAACTCTCTTCTCCCAAGGGATTTTGACAGGACATAAACACAAGGAATGATCTCTGAGTGCAGCCTGGTTCTTATGAAAGGACCCTTGGAGAACTTCGTTTTACAGCTCCTTCTCTTGTTTTGCTGCTTTCAAGATACTGAATTACAAAATGTTGTTTTTAGTTGTTGTTTTAGACACTGCTGTAGCACACTGCTGTTGTTTTAGACACTGCTGTAGCTTTGTGTAATGAATCTCAATAAACACATTAATGCACAGATACACAACTACATCAGAGGGGAGCTTTACAGTTATGTATCACAATCTCTGCTTCTTGAGTGAAGTGAAGCAAACACAGTACTACAGAAATCCTGGGAAATGGTAGTATCTTTCTTGGCATAAAACACAGGAATAAGGACACCACTTGTAATTTAATTTCTTGCTTGACTGGATCACTTATTACATTTCCTTGTATTTTTTGTATTTCTATATATTATTTATGGCATTTTTATTCTGAAATCTAGTCATAGCAATCCAGTTAGGATGCTACAAAAATACACCAACTCAACAGTGAATGATACAAACAATTGTGTTCACATGTAGGTATATGCAAGTGATGTTTATCTGCTTATACCATAATCTTATGTTGGTTTAGTTAGAATCCTCTCTGTGAGAAATGCAAGGAAGAAAACTTAACCTTTTAAGAGTTAGAGGTAAATAAATAGGTGTTGAAGGCTGCATCCAAGTAAGCACCTAAAAGCCTGGATATTTCCCTGTATTACATATAGAAGTCAGACTCCAACTCTCATAAGCACATACTTATGAAAAAAAACCACCAACAACACATTTTTAGGGAGGGGAGTATTCTGAAATATAATTTTAAAAAGCATAACAGCCATTTATTTATTTAAATCAGCATTTTACAATGGAAATGGTATAAAGAACTAAAATACGAGTCTACAAGAGGGTATTTTAAGATATTTTTAAGTCAAGAATGCATTTTATCTCCTTCCTGTTCTCAAAGGCTTGATGTTTCAGCCCTGTGCCTCAGTTACTCATCTCGCCTCAGCAGAAGCAAACAGAGCTGTGACATTTCATGAACACATGATAATTCGTGTACAAACACGTGCTAGAATAAACACGCTAGATATTCTGTAAGTGTTTATTCTGCAGGGATCTCTGAGCTACCTTGTGATTTCATACATCTTTGAGATAATTTAGAACTGAACAAAAATTTGGGTACTGAAGGATATAATGCCGATCTCTAATATTCCCTAGATAAGATGTATAACAGCACAAGCACTATACACATCTATATAGAATCATAGAATGGCTTGAGTTGGAAAGGACCTTAAAGATCATTGAGTTCCAATCCCCCTGCCAAGGGCAGGGACACCTCCCACTAGACCAGGTTGCTCAAAGTCCCATCCAGCCTGTCCTTGAAGACTTGGGGCTTGCCTGTGATGAGTGCTCCCCTTTGCTCAGAGCTGCCCCACATTGCAAAACACTGCAAGCTGAACTGCAGGTGCTGCAAACACATGTTGACAGAGCTCCTGATTTTTAGCAAGGCTGTAATTCAAAGGCGAATCACACCCCCAGAGGGAAGATGGTCTATCTCTGTTAAGGGACTGTAGGTGCGTATGTTTTTCCACCCTGTTAGAAATTAAATCATCTGAGCAGGGTTTTATTCATTATTATATAGTGTTAGTCTCAGTCCAGTGTTGCTCTACGTTTCATTAGAGAAATATCTTGAACGCCCTTGGTGGATGATAGTAGCACATACATTTTGTGTTGTGGGAAGAAGCCTGCACGTTGCTCTATCTCTTGGTCAGTAATGTGTTTCAAAGAAAATTTGTCAGGATGATGCCAAGGCAAAAAGACCAGTTTATCCTGACTTATATGATCACTGTAAATTGGGGATGTTCTTCACAGATATTCCTATCTTAAGGAAGGGGTTTAAAAACGTTTCTCACCAGCAGTAGCTCAGGTTAGCTCTGACACCCTCTCCCCAATTATTTGAGCACTGAGAGCTGGAGTATTTTTGACAAAGGAACTTTCACTACTTTGGAAACAAAAGTCCAGCACTTTCAGCTGACATATGCACCAATGGCTGATTGCACCAGCCTTTGTGAGATCACAGCCTGCACATTTGTGCCTGATCAGGGACAGGACACGGCAGAGTATCTAGGCACCTGCAGATACTCATTGGTTTTTTGTTTGTCTGTTTTTTTAAAATACCCCAAAATTCAGACCTATTCATTTACAAACACCTTTACAACCTTCTACAACATTTAATGCCTATTTTAATTTTTCCAACCTTTACATTGCTTTCATAGAACACAGGAGATGGAGAGACTGGTGCTGGATACGATGTGTGGCAAAGCAGAGGCTAACTCCTGGTGCACCACTTAGTCCAAAATCTGGATGTGGTCTTTGCTAAAAGACCCTCCCACAGATCTTTGTAATGCAGCATATGTCTTTCTTCTCTTTCTTTTTGTCTAAAGTAACATAAGGGTTTGTAAAGGGAAGAGCGAGTAATTTCAAAATCTCCATCTTTGCTTCCTGCTTGACTTAGATTTTCTTTTTTTTAAGCTAGTATGGTTTGATGGGGTTTTTTTTCACCTGCCTTCTGATACAGTTTTCCATCTGCCCCAAATGCATGGAGTACCATTCACAGCAAGAGTAGAGATCTGACCATGTTCTCCTCTGTTCTCCCAGTTATCGGCTCTATGCACCAAAGACTATGAAAGGGCAAAATCAGTATCACCAGTTCTTTGTTTGGGGTTTCCAGACCCAGGCCTGGAAGTCTGCAGAACAGACTTTATGACAGATTTAATGTCGACACAGAAGACATCCACTGTCAGAGTGATTAATAATTCTGGCCAACGACACAGTTTATGTTCTCCAATATGCCAAAGGGCTCTAAGAAACCACTTTAAGTGTGGGCTGAAAAGGAAAGAATATTGTATCAATAGAACATCCGCCTCCACATTGAAGTTGTTAAAAACTATTTAATTTTGAAATAACAGGTCAGCTAAATAAGTTAGAGCATATATGTGCTCTGGCATTCAGCCTCCCACACCTGACAAGCATAGGTTAAAAGGCATTATCACTGCAAACAGCAAACAATTGTGCAGGCTAGAAGTAATTACACAATTTGTCACTTTGAAACCCACTTGAAAACTTAAAACTCCAGGTTTCTTATTACTGCATTATCAACAATTTACCATTTCTAGTTTACTGCTTCAGTTATCTCTTCTTAAATTGTTTCCCCTTCTTTGAGGTTTTTCTTTTATGGTTTGCAGAATGTGTTTTTCTTCTACCCTGTAAAATTAACCTTACAGAGAGGGAGGGAAAAAATAAGAAAAAAAAAGTGAATTATTGTCTGCTGGATTGTCCTTGAGCCAGATCTCAAGGTCAGATAAACATTAATGTCAGCACCAGAGAAGGTGTCCCTGCTGCCCTTGGCTTGGGGAACAGGAGTGGGAGCTGTCCCTTTCAGCAGCAAATCATTAGATTAGCTCAGCTATGTTGCAGCACCACAAACAGAGACGTCAAAGCTGATCTTAAACTCTAGCAAAACAAGAGCCCCCCTGATGTGATTCTAGCAGCTCCTCACTAGTAGATGGTTTGCTGGAGTTTGCAGTTTCAGTCTGATCAGTCCCAGGTAAACCCACCATGCCACAGGCTCAGTTTAAATGCCCATCTGCAAGCCACCTTCTAGCTGATATAGCAGTGTTCTCTTTACATAGCGTTACTAATCTTTCCTTGTCCTTTAGTGTGTTAAAGCCAGGAATGTCTGCTCTTGTTGCTTTCTTACTTAAAGCTCTTGTTAGTCTTCCCCTCTGCTTCCATGGAAAATAATTTTTTATGTTCTCTTCTGGCCATTTTTTTCATGGCACAAGCTAGATCGTTTCAGATGGTTCAGTTCAGCCTATTTTGGCTGGCTTGCATTCCCAGTTCAAGGATTGTTTGGAAATTGGGACTTAATCCATGTTTCTCATTTTTTGTGTGTCCCAAAGCCCCCAAACCAGCCAACTAACCAGATAGACAGCAGCAAATTATCCCCAGAACAACCAACCAAAAAAAAAGCCTATCCCAGACTCTGTGTTAAGCCCCCGTGGAGGGATTATCTACCTTGAGCAGACTGACAAGGGCTGACAAGGGGCTACGCTTGAAAGCAGAGCCACCGCAGCAGTGACGACTACAAAAAAATGCCCAGCAAGCAGATTAAGCGTGTGGGTGGCATTAACCCCACCGAGCTGAGCTGTGCCGTGAGCTGCCAGGGCTGGGCCAGCCGGCCATTAAATTGTGCTGCCACTGGCCAGGTTAATGCTGTCGGTGTGCCGAGGTGACCCAGCAGCTCCACAAGGGTCCTCGGGATCTCACGTGTGTGCAGCGTGGGCTGACGGGGGTGTCATGCGGGCTCGTGTGGGTTTGGAGTGGTGGGTTCGCGTGTGTGGGCTGCAGGAGCTCGTGTGCGTCTGGGCAGTACAGGCTCCTGGGAGGTACGAGGTGTGGCCCCAGGCATCTCTGCGCTCCCCCGTCAGGGAGTAGTTCTTCCTCCTTTACTTTCCCATATCCTCTGAAATGTAAGGTTATACACATTTCTTAATCCTTAGGGTTATATAAATTATCTCAAAAATCTCTCCTGCCACCATCCTGGACAGCCAAGAGATTTGCCTCCGGCTACTTTGGGCTATCATAGCCTATAAATCCACAAATGCTTTAAGCTGCCCTAAGCCAGAAATGACACCAAAGCCTTCCTTTCACCCATGCTGTCCCTTCAACTATGCAGGGACAAGAGCCTGGATAGCCATGCTGTGAACTGGAGCAGGGAACTGATAATATTTTTTTTTTTCCTTTCTTTTTCTGATTTAGCTGTGACCCAGATTAGTTGTCCCTGTCATTCCCTGCCAGTTGACTGAGCAATTGGACCGAGGGTTGTCCTGGAATAGAGGGGCGGGTGGAGCAGGCAGGGAGGGCCGGAGCACCCCTGGGCACACAGCTGGCTCCTGCTGGCCTGGGGTGACCTGAAGTGCAGCCTGGGCTCTGCCTCCACCCTGCAGCTCAACCCTGGGTCTTTCTGAGCATCCTCCTGGGACTATGTTCTCCTTGGTGACAGTGACCTTTCTTGTCCTCTTTGGCAGATGCTCACACCTCCACAGAGAGGGAGTGCTATGGAATCCCTTCTGCTCCTCCACAAGCGTAATTATCTGTACATCTCGCTCAGCCTGGCAAGGGTCAATGACCCTATAATCTCCCTCCTACTTGCAATGCTCTTTGCTCCACCACTCTTAATGATTTCTTCCTCTCCAAAAACTGCCACTGCACCACTGATTAGCATAATTAAGTTAAAACTCAAAGCAATTATTTCTAACCGTCACTGAGGCTGGAATTCAGGACTTGTGCTTTAAAAATGAATTTGTACTGAAAACCCTTCCATTTTTCCAACTTCTTCTATTTGGCTTAGTAACATATATTGCAGAAATCCTCTACCAGATCCTGGCTCATACAAAAGGTATTGAAAATTCAGGTCCTCTTCCTGCAGGAAAAGGACATGGCCTTGCTTCTGTTTCTGTAGATACCTTTTGATCCAGCCATGACAACCATACATGAAACCTGACCTTTCAAGGACACAAATATCAGAAGATGAACGTGCTTATACCTAGGAGGATGGTAGATTTAGAGAGGCAAGAGAATTTGGGATGAATGTATAGTTGAGCCCTTTGCGGATCTGGTTCTACATACAAAGTGTTCTTATCTTCCCAGTTGCCTTTCAGTCTGGTTGAGGAGGTGAAAAGTAGGCTATAAAATTTATGGTGTTGCTGAGCTGTCCCTTGGGAGTGTGGAGGGCAGTCAGGCTGAATGCTGGAGCAGGAACTACTCTAGGGTGTAATGGCAGTGTGCCACAGCACATGGCACAAGGCTGTATTTAAGCTAGGGAATGATTCGGGTCTATCACAGGAAGCATCAGCATCGTGCCATCATTATTTTTCTTGAATTTCCTCCCCACCCTGCTTTCTTCCTAGTGTTATTGATGGTCAGTTGCTTCAGATTAGATTGTGTAAAATCTGGGGCTGTGCTTTTCTGTATGTTTTTGACTGTGGGGAATGCAAAAGCTCTTCTTACAGCTTGGGCAGCATCTAGAGTGGAGGATCTCTGACTGTGGTGGTCACAGGATGATAGGTGTCCTGTGTTTCAGTAATCTTGGATACCAGACAGATTCATTCAATTTGTGTCTGTTTGGGGAGTCTGGATGAGCAGAGAGCGTAATTCCAGAGCAGAAGGTGAATGCTTCTAGTTTCATAGCTGATATAAAACATTACAGATAGCAATTTACACTTTCCTACAATCCTGACACAGCTATTTGCCTCGTGGGATGATTCATTTACACTTAAAGGGAAAAAATAGTGGCAAGAGTGACTCTTCCCTCAGATCCTTTATATTCCTTGCTGCAGATTTCAACATGCCTGTTACCTACCCTGAGTGCTGAACGACTGGCTAGAAGCATTTTTCTGCTTCAAAGAACATAAAGTAAAGCAATTAATCCACTTCCTTCAGGAACCCTCTGCACTGCCACCCTGCTTCCTCTGCCAGACTCCCTGTTATTGCACCCAGGGATTCATTAGAAAGCAATTCAGACACTTTCATGATGGTATGCCAACTCCTCATTCAAATGCACAGAAGATCCATCCTGCCTCTGGGCTGAGGATACAAATAACCATCCTTAACTCAGCAGGAATTATCCTTGAGAAGACTGCCCCAAAAGTGACCCATTAATCCCCATGTTGTAAAAATAGGCAGGCTACCTAATTTTTTGAAGACCAGAGAAATGCACGTGAAATTCTATCACTGCCTGCAAGGCTGGGAGGAAGAAGAGAGGATACAGTGTCATAATTAATAATAGAAGGACAAAAGAGATGTACAAGAGATATCAGCACTAATCCTGAATCAGGGGTCTGCAGTATTAGCACACACTACTAGTAAGACAAAGCAAGTCTACAAGGATACTTCAAATTGAATGCTTCAAAAGCATTTATTATTATTTATGCAGTCAACAATGGTTTGATAATTGCAAAATAATTCACTGAAATATAATCAACACATACACTACATTTCCCACAACATCGTAAATCCACATTTCTCTATAAATCCAAATCCAAATTCTACTGAAGCATGAACCTTGAGATTTAGAGGTGATTTTGGTAGTGTACATGCTGTATATCACTGTATGAGGTTTCCCCTTGACCTTCACCAAAAGGCAGACCACTGCTTCAATGGAGCTTGGCAGCATTTTAACAACAGCCTCCCACAGCGCACAAATGCGGCAAGGCTTTTGGGGGTTGCATGCTCTAGTCCATGTCAAGCTCATCTAGAGTTTGATGTTGGCTGAGGAACACAACTACAGCCACAGTGAGAAAAGATTTCCCTGTATTTTGAACATGTTAGGAAGCATTTTGGACTGCCTGAGGAAGCAGGCTTCTTCCTTCCACGCAGGATGGTTTCAGAACAAGATTTACAGATATGCAAAGCTTGGAGAGCAAAATGCTCTGCACTCACACTGGGGATATATCTGAATAAGAAAAAATACAGGGGGGTGAACAAGGGGTGTAACTAAGTAAGCCAGAAAGAACAGCATACTGCAGTAGCTGAGGCATGATAGCTGGTAAAGCCTGTTGACTCAGAAAGACCCAGGTCCCAAGCACTGCTCTGAATCAAAAGTCTCCCACCTTTCCCAGGGTCCCTGAGCAGGGTTCTCCATGGCTGTGTGCACTCTACTGTGCCTACAGCACTGCGTCTGTGTGAAATACATTTAGAACTGGATTTTCCTCTCAGATGATCAACTGCATGTTGCTACTTGTTTTGTAAAATTAGCTCCTGTGACCGAATAAAGTACTAATTTCTGACTTTCAACAAAGCAAGCAAAGAAATTAGAAAGCTCTTGTTTCTGTCAACAGATGAAGAAACCTGGAGGTCTGTAGACATGTTAGATATTCTGTTTAATCAGAAGCTTAATAATCTCTGTAACTAATACGGTGTAGGAAAGAGCACAGTAGCTAAGTTCCTAATTATGGTTGTCTTAAAATTGTCAAATCTCAGAGATCTCATTACACCTGGTAAGGAATTTAATTATTCTAGAGACTTCAAAGTAAGTAGGTTTACAAGATTGCTCAGCAATCTTATTTGTCTTATTTGTGTTTTGTTCATAATAGTTCAGAAGTCATCTCAAGGCATCTACCTCTCCAAAATGGGTATGCATGTATTCTGTGTATATCATGCTGTGGTCCTGTGCTTTAGTATGTGATGAGAAGAATGGCTTGTTTGGCTCATTAGCAGCTGTACTGAGTATGTAGTACATGCACATACCATCCATGAATCTATTGTTTTGAGGTAAACAGATGTCTGGCAAGCATGCACTATGATTGTCTGTTTGATGGGGAGAAATGCTGAATTTTGATTTGCATTTTATTTGCAAAACAATGACAACTTTTTTTTTGCAGAAATTCATTGATTGCATTCCATGTGCAAAACTATCTGAGATTTTTATCAAAGCACGCGCGTGTGTGTATACATATTTTTATTGATACTGGGGAAGACAGATAATAGTTTGCATCCACTTCATATGGTAAGGAAAAGGATAAAAACGAAGCAGAAATTGTCTTACATTAATGGCCAAAACTGCAATCTGCAATCCCTTTTGGAATTACCATTGCAGATAGAGCATCCAGGAGACTCTTCATTTTCTGTCTACCTCAATAAGGCCAAAGTTTCCATGAGAAAAAAGAACCACATACAGTGAAATCACACATAGTGAAAGCTCGTGACTATTCAGCTAGAGCTAAAATTGGAAAAAAAGCAAACATTTAGGAAAGCAGATTATGGGAATAAGAGACACAGGGAAAAGCAGGAGCTGAGTTTACATTAAAAACTCCACCAACACAGCCTTTTGGTGTTGCTTTTGTTAATAAGAGGGAGATGCTCCTTTTTCATCATTTCACCCTGCATTGAGAATACCAGGGGGAAGTGACACTGACAGCTAAATGCACAGCAGCCCTTGCCATCTGGTATGTAAAGCGCATCAGGGCTCAGCAGAGAAAGCAGGGACAAACACCACAAGAATCTATTTTAAACAAAACTGGAGACAAGATGAAACCTGTGATCCAGTCGAGGTGACTGGCACGATCAGCATGAGTAGAAAAAATGGGAAAGCCCACAGTGACCCTTAGGCGTAGGTGAGGACAGGCACCCTATTGAGTGGTATAGCCACCATGTGTGCACATGTGTATAACCACTCACTGGGTGTCTTTTTCTTTTCAATCTTCAGGAAGAGGCAGCCAGAGTTCTCGCCCACCAGCCAGTGTCCGTCGGCACATGTGCAGCTTTGAAAAATCCCACACTGCAGTGAATGTGTAAGAGGAGCTGCATGACAGAGTGGTTTTACCCCTTGCTTTCTCTTTCTCATTGGTTTATCATGTCTAATGATGGGGCAAATGTGGTGCATGCCATTAAAGATGGGAAATTTGCTTATGTTCCCTGTTTTGCACAATGCCTTAATCTGATTGTCCAGATGTGATGAAGAGGACGCTGAACAATTTTTTTGCAGCTTTTACTTCTCTTTTTTTTAAGCCTTCAATTCTATTTGTAAATGCTTACAAATTTGCAACTACATCTTTTTTTGTACTAATTTTATCTTCTTTTTCCATTTAGCCAACATTTTTTTTCTTTTTTACAGTTTTGCATGGAGATGACATTATCCTGTGTGTTTTAAACAACAATCTAGTGGCTGTCTCAGGGCAAGACACCTTTGCCGTGCACAGCTCTTGCTAACTGTGCTTGTTAGTGAACTGCTGCTGCAGAGCCAGCAGAGGGACCACAAAAAACACTGGTTCGGTAGGGCTTGAACAACAGGGAAACCACGAGCAGGAACATGTAAATAAAACCAGCAGAGTCTGGCCCAGGAACGAGCAGTTGCCCTAAAGTATCTTTAAACAGTAGCAGAGAAATTTTTCCTGGTATGGTTTCTGAAAGATGCTCAGATTCTGTATATTCTTCATTCAGTGAACAATAGCAAAGCTCAACTCTTCAGAAATGAGAAGTGCAAATACTGCCCTCTGAGCAAACACAAACCTGGCAGAGAAAATACGCTAGCTGTTGCAGAAACAGAAAGGCTTCGCCTCATTTCTTCCAGGACAGATTTATGCTCGTTTCCAGCTGATAAACTGCAGATGTGAAACAGTCCTGCTCCCTGCCCCACGGAAGGTTGTGCAGTGATTAGGTGGAAAGCTGCCTGTGAGCCACTGACACAGCATTCTGAGCAGCGCCGTCCCTCTATGGCCAGAGATGCTGCTCAGCTCCTCTAATCAGAGACAAAGCATTCTAGCTCTGTACATGCCTCTGACAGCCTATGCTATTTGTGGGCAGGTAGCAGTGATGCTACTTCAATCAAACCTACTCCTCTGATTCGCAAATCAGAAGAAATACACACAGTGCATCATATATTTGGAGCAGTAGTGATGGTTTTACAGAGACTGTGCAGCAACCAGATTTGCCACTCTGAAAGGCAAGATTTGCAAAGCCAGTGAAAGGAGCAGAACAAACAGTTTTTTATTAGCTTTCAGTATGACAACAATATCACCTTCTTTTCTGATCTGGAACAAGTGCTGCAGATTCCCAGGGCACAGATCTCCAATTGTCTGCCTGGAAAGACTGATGGTGAGATAGGAGTCCAACACAGGCATACCATTAGGAGGCAAAGGCAACAACAGATTATATTCAAAAAGCATGGGCACAAGCTGTAAAACTCCTGAGCACATGGAAGGCTGAACCTCCCGCTTTTTGCATGACAGCGCTTGAGATTTTTTTTTCCATTTAGAAAAAAAAATCCCCATCCACATGAGCTCCTGAGAAACAGTTCTGGTGGGACTCCAAACAGGACTTCAAATGCTTGTGGCAGCTGTGCAGACAAGAAAGGCTTCAAAAAGCAGCAGAGCTTTTCAGACCTGCTAAGCATGAAGCTTGCTATTGTGGCTTCTCTACCCATCCCAGCCCCTTGGGCTTCTCTCTCCCTCCAGCCAGGGCTGATACCTTTAGAGACCTGGCAGTCCTGCACTGTGGCCAGGGGAAGGGCATGTCCTCCATCAGTGACTGACTGCCTGAGCTCCCTGTGGCCATGCAGCCATTTCACCACTGCCTGGCCTCTTGCCTAAGCCTCCATCACCAGAACTGCAGCAGTTTGCAACTCTGGATTTTCCTGAGGAAGCCCTGCTTCGCTACCTCAGCCCCGGGTGCTATGGTTTCCCTCACCTTCCAGTTACAAGCAATTAGATGTAGGGGCTTGAAATTCTTTTGTGCTTTTATGTACACAATACTTAGCATCAGTTATTGAGCTAATGTTGATCTCCATTCTCCATAACATCCTGGAGATGGTAGAAAACATGAAATCATGAAAATATAGAATCATAAAAATTTATTATCACATTAAAAAGCTCAGAAACATCAGCTTGGAGTTTCAGGGCTCTTTTCTTCTGAAGCTGCGCAGTCGTTACCATGGAAACTTTCAGATACACCCAGAAAACCCACAGGCTTTACCAGCTGCTTTATCTACTGCAGCATATTAGGGAGAGCTGCATATTACAAAGAGAGGCCTCGTGACTAAGCTTCCTGTGGCATCTCCGTTAAGTTTGCACTCAAAATGCTGGCATGTTAAGGCAAGTCTGACGGCTCTTTGAGCACTGTTTAAACTTTTGGGAGTTTATTTTATGCTCAAGTGTACCAGAGAATCCAACAAATTATTGTGGGAGAAAGACCACTACTTCTGCAAGGGCTGCACACTTTGGCAACAAATATCCAGAGCATCGGGCCTTTACCAGTTTATCAGGAGTTTATTCCTGCTCTGATATGATTATTGATAAGGAAATATTCTGTATTTTCAGTATAATTTTTCCCTTTTGTAATTTCGTCTAGGTCTCTCAGTTGTGCATCTGTATGCTGTGTGAAATACCTTCCAGCCTCAGTGCTAATGCCTTTCAGCTTTCTGAAATCAAACAGTATATTCAGCTAATTTAGTTCTCTCTCACAGACTCTATTCTCTGTCCCCAGTAGTTTTTTGTTGCTGTTCTATATATGGCTTCCAGTTCTTCAATTTCTTTCTGGTAAAAACTGTGATGCCCCAAATCATTTTCCATCAGAACCACAGAGGATTACAGAAAGCAAGGAAAAACCTCCAACTGTCTTAATTACTCTTAAACTGCATTCATAGGAAAGACCTCCTAAGCTCTGTACCATGGTGAGGTGCTTTTGAGTGGGGAACACAGAGTTCATGGGCTTTTTTTTTGGTGGTTTTATTATATTCAAAGTTCATGAATTAGTTTCTTATTCAACAGTAGCTCTAGATCTTTTTCTATGGTATTTCTTTTGATGCAATGTTTTTTGAAGGTTGTTGATCTTCACAGCCTTCCCGTCCTACAGACTATTTTGTTTGTACCCACCTACACTTTTCCTAAATTAATTTCATTCTATCATTTTCTTCCCGCGTTCCTGAGCTTTCCAGGTCCCTTTTTCAAAACATGGTAGTTTTCAGGTTCTATCAGCTGTGCTTCTTTTTGAGCCTGTCTGAATAAATGCTTCCGTTCAGGTATGGTCATTGGCTGCACTGTCACATACATTTATTTGAATGTGCAGCATGAGGCACATCTTCAGGTAACACAAATGTTCTTCTCTGTTGATATCAGAGGATCTGTGATAATTTACACCATGCTTTTTCTATGCACTGACTTTAAAATCCTTTAAGAAAATTATAAATTTGATCCAGTAGGATGCATGCATTCTGAATATTTGGTGGGGGTTACTTATTAACAACAAAATAAACAGATTCAAAAAGTATTCACTAGTCAGAATACTTCTTAATTTCACTTTGATTTGCAGGTTTCTGATCTTCATTTCTTGAACACTGGAAGAATTTACCTGCTATTTAGGACAAACTGTTTATTATCCTGAACTTTGTATTATCTATTAGAATAAGTTGTTTTCTCCAAGCAACACACTAGCAGCCATTTGATTTATTTCTTTTTTCAAAATACTTCATGAACACACTGATGAACCAAAGTTTATTGACTAATAATTAGATGGATTACTGAAATGTGGCATAACATCTATATTTCAGATGAAACTAAAAAGTAGTAGTAATTGTAATTAGTGGTCAGTGCTTTATACACATTGTCAGTGTAATATTCTCACACCTTTGTTGAGCTCGGTAAGTAAGATCTGTGATACATGCTAAAATTGTAGGACTTCAACTACACTGAGGCATTGCAGTGAGCATCTCTCGTCCCCCCCAAAATTACAGTTGTATAATAGTGTCTCTGTAGATATACATAATTGTTAGAGTCCCAAAGTGAATAAATCTATTTATTTAGGGATATTTGGCTATATCTGAGCTGTTGGATTTGGGAGTATTTCCCTGCCCCTGTGACCAGGTATTAAGCCTAACAGCAACCCAGTTCCATGGTAGCACAAGTGTAGAGTATGTGACCCCACTTCTGGCTCCTATTTTCCCCGTTTGGGTGACAACGACATAGGAAGGAGGGGAGGAGGGGAGATGGCTGGCACCCTCTGGTCCTGCCCCAAGAGTCTGACCCCAACCTGGGGACCCTGTGGGTGGAAACCAGGGTCACATCACAGGGTACTCAAACTAGACACAGCTACTGCATCCACATTACAGCCTGTGTGATATTAACATTTAAATTTAAAAAAGAAAAAAATCAGAAAAAATCAGTTATCAAAATGGTCAATGTATGTTAGAATATATGTTAGAATGTACATTAGAAAGCCTATGTGTAGCTCAGATCATAGTAATATTTAAGTTTTGCAGCAGAGTAACTAATGAAGGAAATGAATAGGTTAGATATACTTGGTGTAAGCCCGTGGCAAGACACAGGGTTGGAAAGGTGGCTCTGGGCTTGTGTTCACTCACAACACCAAGTCTCATCAGGTTCTGCCCCTGTGAGATCGGCTGACAGCGTTATGTTTTCCTGTATTTTGTGCAGCAGTTTCCCTCATACATTTAAAGCAGCTTTCTATTTTACATAGAACATTGTGTTCCATGCCCAAGGCAATTTTGTCCAAAAAAAAAAAGGGAGGGGAGCAACAAGGAAAAGTTAGTTCAGTAATTTAAATTTCCAGCAACACAAGTGGGAGGTTAAACTTTGCTCTAATTATACAGCACCAGAGAAAGCTCTGGAGTCACACTGTGAGAACTGTTGTAAGGTCCTCTTATCAGCAAGATAGAGATTAGAGTGTAAATGGACTAAGGCTGCAATTAGTTTGTGATTCTTTTTTTCCTTTTAGGTGATAATATCAGGCAAAAAACCTGAGCAAACACCAGAGAGGGACTGTGGTCGATAATGGCTCCCTCACTCTTGGGTGAGCCCCAGAGAGGTTAAACCTGGGTTAGTAAAAGAGTTGAGTCCCTAAAAGCAATGCTCCAAAAATTAGTCTTGCAAGAAGATGCTAACCAGCGTCCTGTTCTGCTAATTAGCAGCAGGGCTGATTGCTGCAACTCCAAGAGGAGGGTCCTGTTTAGCACAGAGAGATAGCACTATCCTGGATTAAGATGAGTTCACTCACTTAATCAAACTTCATGCCCCAGTGGCCTTACAGAAATGGAGACAACAATGGAGGAGACCTTGGGTGTACCAGCAAAGCACCTGCAGTGTGCTGCAGGACAAGTGCTGGCCTTGAATCTTCAGCTTGTTAGGGTGGGTCCTGGGAACTGTGAGGCCACAGTGGGACACAGCTTTGCTCAGGCTAATTACCGGTTCTTACGTGACTACAGAGTTGGAGAAATCTTGTATACAGCTCCCTGCCTTTCTGTGGGCAGGGCAGAGAATCCTCTGCTGCCTTCCCAGGAAGGGCATCCATCAGCAACTGCTGTTGGGGCTGAGGAAGGTTTTGTCCAATGCACAGATTTGGATGGGGCCTTTCCTTTGCTCTGCTTCCCCACTGTCTCTAAAGGCTGGCCATCTCTGTGTATGCGCACAGGGACAGCCTTACACATGCTGCTTTCTGGAGCAGAGCTGTCAGGTGACAGGTCCCACTCTGTAAAGTGGGAAGATCATTTGTTGACTGGGCAGTACGTGACACTGGCCTCGTCTGGTTGCTGGTAAGATAGTTCAGGGTTTGGACCTAATTTTTGCTGACAAAGTTGATAGGTCCTTCTCTGGTTGCATTTAATGTTCATTCCTAAGATTTTATCTTTGTGGAAGGGACCGCTAGGTTATGTCAATGCTTCCCACTGGCTGTGGCATTTCAGTTACTATAGTGACTACAAGGAGGTAGGTTTGGCCAAAGCATCAGTCTGACAATGAAAGAACAGGAACATATATCACTTCTCTTGTAACCTCTTCCACTGGTTAATTACCACTGCTGCTTTAAAAAAAACCCAGCTTTATATTATAAATCTGTGCGCCAAATCTTTTCTAATACCACCAGGCCTGGCTCAAATGACTGTATTCCTCATCTCAGCATGCATAAGATGCTCCTTCAGCTCACGGCCACCTGGAGAAGAAAGACCACAACCCTATCATCCTAGATGGATGAAACAGTGGATGAACTCTAACAGATCAAGGAATGTCCCTTCCTTTTTAACAGCTTCTTTCTGAAGCACTTTGCCTGACTGTGTCTCTAGCTGTTTCACTCTGGCAGTAACAAAGACTACATCAGATGAGGAGCCATTTCCCAACACGTCAGTTCCTAAAGTTAACCTCATCAGAGTACATATCACTCTCCTTAACCATTTCATGTGGTATTGGTTAGGAATTGTTATGCATAAAATGTTCAAGGAAAAAAAGACAAAGGTTCAGGCACACAGGACTGAAAGTTCATCTAAATCTCTCTGCTCTGGATCTCAGGCTATAGCTTTGCTGGTGATCAGAGAGCTGCACAGACTAGATTACCTTAGACCACTGGGGCAATCATCTTTCACCTCAGGAGCATTCAGCCTCTAAGATGTAAAGAAATCTCTGCTATCCAATGTCTAAAGTAAGACATCTTCAGGACCCTGCAGTGTGGGGAGGAACCACCTGTTGTGGGGTGCTCATATTCAACATTACTCCAAAGATCTGACTGGACTTGAGTCTGGGGCACTCCTAGTAACTAGCAGAAGCAGGATTTTGAGCAGCTGGAGACACTTAATGAACAGTGAGCCATCAAACAAGCTGTAGGCATGTCCTACAGCTGCATAAGGGTATTTTGGAGCACAGTCTCAGATTTAGGTACATTGGTTCTTTTAAAGACATTCTGCAAGTAACTGTTAAGGTCTGAAGTTTTTTCTGGCTTATTTATAATCATCAGCTGAAAGTATCTGAAAATGACTGTCCCAGAGTCGTGCAGAAAGTACTTTGTAAAGATCAATGCATATATTAAAAAAAAAACCAGTTTGAATTACCAAAAATAGTGACAAATCTGCTCATAGAACTAATAAAAATTCACACAGGAAATAGACTTATGTCTATTCCCCCAGAATACAAAAACCCTGGACAAAGCTGTGATGAAAATCGAGAAAGAGCAGCTAAATTTAATGCATGTCCTTGCCAATAAAGCAAAATCAAGCCCATATTATGTGCCGATAGAATACCCAAGAATCTGTCTGAACACTTAGGCTAGATCCAAGGACTTGAAGTGTTACACTTGGAGTGTTAAACTGGGTATACACAACCACAAACCTTAAGAACCCTTGAGCCTCCAAGGAGTTAACTTCTAGGCAGTAAGTGTGAAGTTCAAATCCTATGGGAAATTGTATAAAGGAGAGAGAAAGTTAGGAAAGGCATATAAATACATGATGGACATGAAATGGGTAACCTTCTATTGAAAAAAGCAAGAAAACACCAGTTAGTCCCACCTTGTCACTGTACAATTGAACATGTACATGAATTGTCCCTCAACTGTGAGCTGGCTTGATGCCCTCTCCTGCCTTTGTGTGGAAAAATCATCCCTTCTCCCACTATACCAAGCAGATTATTTTGATCTTCACCTTCTCCCACAGATGCTGCCTTCAAAAAAGAAGGTGACAGTCACTTGGCAAATGGTGACCATGCATCCCACACGCAGTCAGGATTGTCGTCATCGCTTTGCACAAATGAAATGACTCCTAAATTGCTGAGACCTAGTTCACGTCTCAGCTTTCCCAGCCCCATCCTTCCTTTTTGTCTAAACATCCATCAATGCCGTTCAAGATACCTGGTCTGTGTTCCAGGATAAGAAGCATTTTTCTTGCATGCTAGTTGTTAATTCTGCCCAAATGTGTCAATCTTGGTGTGTCTCCCTACCAGCTGTCCAACAAGACAAAAGCACAGGTATTTCTATGACAGTCTTGTGACTTTGTCTCAAAAGTGACTCAGGCTAACAGCACACGGACACAGCAAGTTGAGGGAAAGAGCTGGAAGAAGAGGCTGAGGAGAACAGTAACAGAAAACAGACTTCCCAGCGGAAATCACCAGGTTGGTCCCACAGAGAGCCACTGAGGCTCTAAAGCTGTTTTTCACAAGGTCATTGGAGTAATGAGCAGTAAGGTCTGGCAAGCAGAGGCAAGGAGCTTCAGCAGCACCAGCTTTCCCAGAAAAGCAAGTTGGTAACAGAGAAATCCTGATTAAGTGGTTTGTTGATGTTTCAATATTGCAGTCTCGGCACAGTTTAAGTATGGCCGTTGACTTGAGCTCGATTAAGTACGTTATGGAGAGTGCTACAGAGGAAAGAAGCCAGAAGAACAGAATTTGAGAGTAAGGGGGAGGAAAGTGAACTGAATAGGAGGAAGATCTGAAGACAGAGGTAGTGAGTTCCTTAAAATAGCTGTGCTTGACTTCGATGTAAAATGCAAAATCTTGGGAACAAAATGAGATAGAGACTAAACAGATTGTGTGAGAAGATATTAAAAAGTGAGATGACACACCAGAGATAAATGAAGAAGTAAATGATGCAGAAGTGGACTTAGCATAAGAGAGAGCAGATAATCATCATGTTTTTTTCAGAAAAGCCCTCTGCAGTGTTTGTAAGCTATACCATCAGCAAAATGTAGAATAAGAGCACTTGACTTACTTTTCCTCTCTAAAAGAAGAGACTTGTTTTGAAGTTAAAGCAGACAAAACGTGTTTATGTGTGAAGAGTTTGTAGATCTTGGTATGTTAAAATACTACTTTAAAAATCTTTCACACCCAACAGTTACATTCATTTGCTTATCTCTGTAGCACTTCAAAAACATGTCATACCACAGCTCAAAATGGCAATACTTCTAAACCTTCATTCTTAACTTTTCATTGATCACTATAATATAGAGATTTCGTTCTTCAGCTGGGAACTTGGCTTTTTTTCCCTCTAGGTTAAAGATCTAAATCCAAACAGCTCCAGGTCCTACCAACTACCTGCTCTGGGCAAGTTTTTAGATCAGCCCTTTCTTGTGAGCCAGTTCCCACAGAGGTGGTGAGTCACAGGTCCAGCGTTTGGAGTCGGGAGTTGGAGATGAACTTCCCAGCATGGATCCATCTCAAGTTCTTTTTTTCTTCAGGAATATTTACTAGTCAGCAGAAAAAATGCCACATTGTCATGTAAATCTCTTTTACGTTTTGCCAGATTTGCAACATTATCTGTGTTGTACCAGTTTCTTCCAGCTGTGTCAAAGTCAGTCAATTTTTCTTTTTACAAAATTCAATTGGTAATTATTTACTCCTTGAAAAGAGAAGCCCAGGAGTCTGAGCAAGGAAAAGCAAAATGCTTAGAACAATATCGCAGGCCGTATGTAAGGGAAGCGATCTCCTCTGTTGTGTGCAGTAGCAGGAGGCAACGCCGCTGTGCCAGCCTCCCACCCGGATTGCCTCCTACCTGCACTGCAGTCACAGGGTCTGGAATTTCATCCTTTGTTTACTTCTGCCCCCTGAGATAAAGCTGCTCCACATAAATCATCTCAGAATTTCTCTCTGTCTCTGGTTTCCACCCAGGTGATGTATATTATAATTTTTGAATGATGTCTACCACCTGACCTGCAATTAAACTATTGCTTGGTCCTCTTAAGTACTGCTCAGCTCCCCATCCCACTAGTTGCTGCTGAGCTATCACTCTGTTTTGAGTGCTGCTCCCTGAAAAGGTACAGGGAAATGTAAGAAACCTGCTGTTCCTCAGAGACAGACCTGACCCTCAAGTCCTTACTCAGCCAAACAGCCCAGCATTTTGATGGGATCCAGCCCGAATGCGGAGTCGGAGGGTTCAACTCACCATGATCATGTCACTGCTTGTTCTTCCACCCACACAAACCAACTGTTTTCAATCCCAGCATTTTATCCTTGTTTGTAAATAATAGTTGCTTGGGAAGAAGCGTGTTTGCCTCCTATCTGACGGCAGCCCTGGGAGTCCTTCATTTCTGTAATAGCTAATCTGTTCCTAAGTGCAAAGAGGGGCCCAGGGAATAAAAAAGGAAGGAGGGGTAGGTAACAATTCCTCTCTTTACCCAGGGTGCCAAAGGCTAAGGCTGTGGGTTGTATTTCTTCCAACAGTTTGGAAATATTTCCTGTAAGCTGTAAATCAGGCTTCATTAAAGCTCTTCCTGTGACTTTTTCCCCCTTTTTTTTTTTCTTCACCCCTGCAAGGTGGTGTGAGCAAACCTAAATATAAAATGACATATCTAGAGCCCTCAACACAGAGCCAGCCCTTCCTGAGCCCCTCCCATGGGCTAGGCTTTCCAGGCTGGCTGTAGGGTGCGCAACCAGCAGGGAGTAATTGCTTTTGGATGAAAATCTCAGTAATTGCTGCTGTTAGAAGACGCCGTTATTTCCTTCTGTAGCATTGCTGGGAGGACACGAAGAACTTGAGGGGGGAGGCTTATTAGTGAGGCAAAGCAATCAGTATTTTTGTAGGCTTGTTTGTTATACTGCCTGTGTCTGTGTAATGTAAATGCAAATAAACCCATCTTTATTTTATTCATAGTTCTAATGGAAAGTCTGTGTCATGGTCTGAACCAGGTGGAAGACAAGCTCCCAAGGGGGAACATATGTGGCACAGACTCTCAGTGCATGTGAAGAACCAGGAGACAGGGTGCAATCAGACAGCGGTGATCAAACCCCTCACTAAAAGCTACCACGGCCAAAGCAAGAGCCTGACTTTTACCGACATCAGCAGTAAGACTCTGTACAATGTGGAGGAAGAAGACAGAGAGCCCGTTCGCCTCAACCAGCCTGGCAGCCCCTCCATGGTGGTGCACAGGCGGGTGGCAACGACCCCCCCACTGCAGGCCACGGCAGAGGAGACCCACCTCTTCTTGCCTGACCAGTCCCCCAAGACTCTGCCCCTGCAGCCACGGTCTCTCATGGACCAGCTGCAAGGGGTGGTCAACAAATATGCCCCTGGCAACCCCGACTTCCACACCGTCCTCCCTGCGTCCAGCTTGGGGAATGGCGTGCGGCCCCCCTACCAGCCACCCCAACCACTGCAGCCACCCCTGCCACCTCTCCAGGTGGCCGCCTTCAGCGAGGAGCCCCTGTCTCCCCTGGCTGAGGAAGTGGAGAGTGAGAAGCTGAAGCTCATTCAGGGATATGTCTACGAGAAGAACCCGGAGGAGGAGGAGGAGGAGCCGGCGACCAGCAAACTGACTCTGGAAGACTCTCCGGCACTGACGCCCCCGTCGCCTTTCCGGGATTCGGTGACTTCGGGCAGCTCCATGCCCAGCTCCCCCGTCTCGGAGTCGGTGCTCTGCACCCCCCCAGATATGACCTATGCCTCTGTCATCCTGAGGGATTACAAGCAAAGCTCGTCCACTTTGTAGAAGCTGTGGGAGACGAGAAGGACTTTGGCAGCTGCCTGCTGGGAGGTCCTAGGAAGACAAGTCTCCCAGGGCTGGAGGGAGAGAGCGCAGAGAACAAAGTCATATATGACAGGGCAAAAACTTCATCCTGCACTTCAATAAATAAAAGGAAAGAAAAAAAAATCCATTCTGAGGGCTCAAAACTCCTCTAGCTGTTAAAAATAAAAACACTGTACTTTGAGCAAATGGTAGGAAACCATAACAAAGCACAAACCCAAGAGACAACTTCTATAGCAAAAAAATGAATAAACACACCAGAAAAAAAAAAAATCACACTTAGTCACACCGTCTCTTGGCAATGCTTGAAAAGGACTCTGGGAAGTGTGACCTGGAGAAGTCATTAGCACATCTCATGACTGCAGTCTGCTGTGGAGGCAACACACCCAGGAGCTGGCAGGGCAGAGGGTGGTGAGGAGGAATGAAGCTACTTGTACATGAGACATAATATGCAGAAATATTTTTTCCCTGGTTTCTACAGGTGGTATAACTGCATAATGCATTTGGGGGAGAGGAGCTGAGATAATGTGAAAGCACATGGCTCTTACTGACTTTTGTCTGAACAATTTGTTCTTCATAATAGGCTGCTTTTTGGGGGATCTGGGCTTTTTTAAACACGGATTGTGAACAGAGCGAGAAATATGATCAAGTTGAGACTTGAGAGGTTTCTGAAGAAAGCCCTCGCTGTAGTACTTGTGATATGATAAGAACTTAGAAAAACTGCCCTTTTATATAAGATTGCAAACCATGTGGCTAAACTGTTACACAACATTTCCTGTAGCAGAATAATATTTATTGACTAACTTTTCATAATACAGCATATTTGCCATGTGATTACATCATTCCTTTGTGTTACTTTGGAATCAAATACATTGGAAAATAGCTGTATACTTAGAGCAACAACTAGTACTCTGAAAGAAAGGCGATTCTGTGCTGGGGGTTATAGAGTCGGTCTCGAAGCAAGAGAGTGAGTGTACATTTGTGTTTCTGTATGTGTGTGTACGGTATGCGTGAAGCGTAATGTCCAATAACTACCACTGGAAGATTGTCATATATACTATGAATATTTTTATGTTTAAATCATGTTTTATATCACATTGTTACAAATATTCGGTAGATCTTTGGAGGTTTGTATGCTGTGCTAACACATTTCTTTCTTTTCATATACAAGCTGAGACAGTTGTTACCCTTATAATAGGGTGCTTTATTTTGCAGATATTTTATGAAGTAGACATATGGTATTAATAACCAGTGCATTGAAAACTTGTTATTTTACATGTTTGCAGCGTGTGGTTAACAAAAAAAAAAAAAAGGCAAAAAAAATGCAAAAAGAAAAAAGTCTGGTTTAGAAATCTTGCACATGCCAGTATTAAGGTGAGACAGGAAAAGTAATTAAACTATTTTGTTGCTTCAGATAATTTAAAATAAAATCATGTCTGGACAGGAAATTTCATCAGTGCTTAATGTGTGCATAAATTCCCAGGGTTTGTTATAGGCAATTCTTTTAATCTCTTTATGATGTTTAGTTGTGTGTTCTTTTCATATGCTTTCACTTCTACTTAATATACAATATTGTATTTTAAAGATCACTTCTAGGCAGCTGTAGTTCTGTCATTCATCCCTCCTCCGCTATCCTTCATGTATTTCCTAGAGATGGGCCTAGTCCAAAGCTCCCTAATGGCTGGCATGTTCAAAGTCCAGGTCTAATTGCTGTGGCTTGATCTTAATTATACTTATTATTACCCTATTTATAATTGTGCATACCATACATATACAGGACAGGATTTTAGCTGCTATGGATTTTATTTAGCTGAGGATCTGTCCCACAGTTCTACATTTTATTTCCAAAGATATTTTTAAGGAATCTCTTCATGTTCATATAATTGCAAAACCTGATTTTAACCATGCTTTTTGTGAATGTTCTATCAGGGTTTTTCTGAATTCAGCATATTTCTACTCCTTTTCTTTCTTTTCACTTGAATTTTAAGAAGTCCTGTGGCCAGTCATCGATTCTTCTCTAAAGGTCCAAATCTCATTGTTTTGCTCTAATTATATAGTAGTGGTATTGGAAGGTTTGGCTGGTGTTCAAAACCAGATAGAGCCTTTTCTCCTCATCCTCTTTTCACAATATTTGCTCCTTTTGATATGACTAGTGGCCAACTGCTATCCTTGTCCCCATGTGGAAAGCATGAGATGACTTTGCCCAAAGACATGGTTATGTCTTCATCAGTAGATTGATGTCTCTATAATGAACTGAAGATACCTGAGGGTCAGATGGTTGATATTTGTCTGCTTGGGGCTTTTTGGAGTTTTTTTGTTGTTGTTTCTTTTTTATAGTGCTGATAACTCATTACAGCAATGAGAAAAATGCCATATTTTATTTGCTGATCATTACACTGGCAATGAATTCTATCTTCTTATAATCTTAGTACAAGATTTGTTGTGCTGTTTCCAAAACCATACATTGTTGATAGCACGGGATCAGTACTCAGAAGCCAGTCTTTGAAGAAATGAGCTAGATAAGAAAAAGAAACAACAAGCTCGTATAGATGGGAGACACCGATGTGGCAAGGAACTATTGTTTTCATATCTGTCCATTTTGAACATATTAAGCACTGATTTTATTACTGCAATGTAATTATATCATGAATAGGAGTTTTCTTGAAATTCAATATATTAGCTTTTAGTTTGTAATTGTTAAAACCAGAAACATACACATACATAAATATATCTAAAAAGCAAGAACTCACCTTGTGTATGTAGTTGTATGAGCTATGAAGCTTCCTGTAAAACTTCTTTCTTTTGGTCTGTCAGATGCTTGATGAAAACTGCTTTTTTGTCAAAATGATCTTGAAAATGCTGTAAAATAAATATTTTCTATTTATTATTTAAAAATGGGATACCAACATTGTTAATTTTTGCTTCCTAAGCAGAAAATAGCACTGCCTAGTAACTACTTGTTCCAGGGCTTTTCAGCATCATGTGAGAGAGATGGTGGGATGCTCAAATGGAGGTAGGTATTGATTAGACTGTGGCACATAGGTGAGATGGTGGCGGGCTTGAAGATTTTCATTTAGAAAACAAAAACCAGCTTTTTGGCTTCCTATTAAAAATCAGGAGCAATGTAGGTGTGCATTTGGTTAAAAGAGAATTCAATGGGAAATAACAGCAAATTTTGCTCCCCAAGGACATGGGGAAACACCAGCCCTTTGCTGAAAGTATTCCATGTGTTTGGCTCTGTGGGATGTCAGCTTCCCCCATCAGGGAAACTCAAATATGCTTTCTTGACAGCTGTAAGCATTCATCCATCCCAGATATCTTCTGCCTCCTTCCTTTATTCCCTTTGTATAGAGCAAAGTACTTAGAGTCTTGACCCCTGCTCTGCAACTCACACACACTTGTATGGCTTTTGGAGAACTCTTGAGCTGCCGCCTGGTTCAGTTTGGGGCTCAGTAAGATGGGAGTATAAATGCTTTTTGTGGAGCCCTGCTGAGATTTTCACACCCAAGTGGCACTAAACATAGAAAATATAGCCCTCTTTTCTCTTTACACTTGCAAATAGGCTTGTTTCTAGTGGCTCCTTGGTTTGGATCTGGCCTTGCAAGAGCCCGTGTCTGAGGAGTCACTTCACCTACAACGACTGCACTGCTGGAGTACAGAGAATGACATTACATTCACACGTAAGTGCCAAAAGTTTAGTCTCTTTACTTGTAGGTTTTGTTGGCTTGGGGTCTTTTTCCCCCCCTTTTTTTTTTCAACTGAAGACTAGGCAATCTATGTCTTAGTAAAGGTTCTGCTGATCAAGTAGACTCAGTTCTAAAAACTCCATCAGAGTAAAACAGCAATTACTCTTCCCCAGAGCACTGAGGGCAGCGTCGCTGCCAGCACTATTGCAACCAGTTCCTTTTTGTGGGAGCCCACTGCACAGAGCACATGGCATTTGGGGATACGTTGTACAATGAGCATGGGAATAAGTGTGATGGTAACATCTGAGAATAATCTAAAAAGTATTATAACAATTGTTATCTGGTCTCTAAGTAGCTGCACATATGCTGTACAAATGAATTCATTTTCAAATTGCAGTATTCGCATGGGAGGTTAGTGTTAATTGTTTTATGCATGACTTTCCAAACAGTCTGACTAGCATAACGAGACCAGCGAGTCTTACTTTCTTTTTGATGCGGTTTCAGTTTTTGTATTGCTGTGCTTTGAGCTTCCAGCATGGCTGAGGATCATTTCAGTTTGTCATTCTAGACCACATAAGTATTTCAGTTCATATTCTTTTTCCTTTTTTTTGTTTTTTCTCCCTAATTTCTCCACATAAACATACAACAATATGAACATTAGCAGAAAGAGCAGAGTGGGCAAAATCTATATAAACAGACTCCAGTAGATATGAGCAAACAACAGTTGGTGGAAGTGCTAAGGGAAAATATGTAGAAGGCCAGATGCTCCAGCCTGTTAAAGCTGCTTTATTGGTCTCTAGATTTCCAGAGCAGATCTTAATGTGCTTTAGTCTGGCAAAGAAAAAGACTCCTCTGGTGCTGTAGAGTCTTTTTAGAGTCCTTTGTCCCCAACCTCAAGGGCAGATAACATGGCAGGTGGAAAGGCAACAGAGTTCTATGCCTGCACTCTCTTGATATAAAAGGCACAACAATATCCAAGGCTGGGGAGACACAACTATGAAAGCTTTAAATGAGAAATAAGCAAATCAGAATTGTCACGATAATTGAGTGCTGCAGCAGATGGTTGGGAGATTTAAGCAAATTTTCTTTAAGTCTTCAAACCAGTGAAGCGTTCACCGGGTAGAATTGTTAGGTTTCTGCTATGCAGGGGGTCAGATTAAATGACCATAATATACACAAGCTGCCAAAAAAGCCCATCTAAAATAGCTTTACACTGAGTAAATGGATGACTGGTCCAGGACCACAGAGCAGCAAAGCAGCTTAGCGTACTTGAGCTTTAGTATCCAGCCTCCTACCAAGGACAGAGTGTTTGCGACTCCACCAGCCTGGTCCAGGCCTATCTGCCCAAGCTCTGCTCAGTAAACCCGGTCTCTTAAACTAGGCTAGTGTGTCACATCCACTTTGCACAGAGTCAGTGGCCACCAGAATCAAAAGGCGATGGAAATTGGGCCCCTGGAATTGTATTCAACGTTCTTTAGGGAAGAACAGAGAAGCAGGTTGCTAATAGCTGTTCTAGTCAAGGTCTGAGCAGCTGTTAAAAATGTTTCTTACATGGGAGTGGGAAAAGCGTGGTTTTGCAGATTGTATTGTTGTGGTGGGTTTTTTTCCCAAATAAATGAGTCACTAGACACTTGGCAAGTACCTGTCTGCAAATCACTGGGAAGGAGAAGCAGACTCTGTAATGAATATCAAGGCCAATTTTTGTCTGTGTAAGATTTCCAACAGGGATATTAGCAAAAAGGGAGATAGGACATGTCATGGAACCAAGTGCGTGGTACTACCATGGGCCCCATATCTGGACCTGTTCCCACACTGTGGTGAACCCTCCAAGCTCTTCAGCAGAGATGGTAGATGTGACCATTTGACATTTCCAGTGCTACAGGTAAATCCTACCCAACTCAAAAAAACAAGCAAAAAACTCCGCCTTTGCTAATTCAACACCCAGTTCTCAGTAAATCACACAAGAGAGGACTGCCCCCCGACCTGAGAGAGAAGGTCACTCTTTGGTACCAAGAAAGAGCATCTGTTATCTACTCAAAAGTGGGCGTAAGCAGTATATCTCTACAGAAGTAAAATATCATTGTGAGTTGTGGGTTTCCATAACCAAAAGGCCTCTAGGTAGGTGGAGAAGCAGCTGGCACAGACACCAGTGCAGACAGATAAGAGTTTAGGAGTGGTATGTATCTATGACATTCAATCCACCCACTTATTATTGCACACCATGCAGTATGTAGGTGGCATGAGATCCATCCCCCCACCCACGCCACGGTATGTTGTGTGGGACTCCTACTTCTCTGTGCTGCTCTGAGTCTGTATGAGGAACGGGGGTCTGTGAGACCTTGCTGGAAAGGTGGTGTGCCTGGGGGACTGGCTCAGGGTCGGTGGGTGTCTGGTTGGCTCCCTCTGACTCTCTGTTTTCTTTACAGACAGGGTGTCTCCGCAAGGCACCAAGAGCTAATTTTCCTTGCAGGCACCTCCTAGAGGTGTGGGATTTCAGTGCTGTGGAGGGCCTCGAAAGAAGTCAGTATCTGAACAAGAGCTGTTTCCCTAGCTCCCCTCCAACAGGCTACATGAAGGCTGAGGTGAGACCAGTCTCCCCAGCTATGGCTAAGCAGACCTGTCAATCCTAAAGCGCAAATCTGGGGCGGGGGGTGGGGGTGGGGGTGGGGGGTGTGTGTGATGAACCATTTCTCTCCTGAATGTCCAGCAGGACGCCATGCCCAGTGCCTGGTGTGTGCACGGCCCCTGCACAAGTGCTTGGTGGAAACCTCTCGCCTGCTGCTCCCTGAGCTGCTGGTGCTGGGAGGTCTGGGCGGCACAGAGGGCTCGCTGTAGCCTTCGCTGTCCTGAAGGACACAGGGAAAGAGAAAGAGCAGAAGTGAGAGAGCAACTTGCTTTTGTCTCTCTTACAAGAACGGCAGGCAGGGCTGTGCTGCTGAGCCAGCAGTGTATCCCTAAAGGCTTCACCCAGAGCCTCTCTTCTGACAAAGCCCCATCGGCTCCTGTGGTTTGCCTTTGGATGGACCTAAGGAGTTGGCCCTGTGTTCTTTAGCTACTCTTGTTAATTAACACTAAAACAGACAGACTGAAAAATTATCAAAGCGAAATTCTTAAATACCACCACTGGGAGTGATGGCTCTCATGGAAGCTAATTCTTAACACTATTTTCAGAAACTTGCAATATGGGAGTTTTTTGACCTGTCTTCTAGACTTAAAAAGACACTTAAAAATAAATGTCTTTTTGTTTGGTGAAGGAGGCAAGAACTGATGTGTTTTCCTGGAATATATTACATACATATACAATTTATTACAACACTTTAGCAAAACAATTCAACTGTATTTTAACTTGGCAGGTACCTCAGCAATTTTGGGTTTGGGTTTTATTTGGATTTTTTTTGGTTTGGGGTTTAGAGTTAAGGTTTGGGTTTTTTTTTTCCTGCGTAATGCCTGGAATACTTAGCAACATTATTAACTGTGCCAGGATTTTCATGTGCATCTGTGCACTGCTAATTTAGAAACTGAAGCCTTTAAGTGCTGAGATCTTCAATGTGTATGAATCAACGTTAAGTCCTGAATTATGTCATTTTCCTCGAGAAGCTGGTCCAGCACCTGTGCTATTAACATTTCCCACCTCAAGCTCCATTTTGCAGTTGTAAGGATCTTTGGCTTATTTCTGGTGTTGCTGCTGCTGCTCATTATTCTTACCATTTTCTGCGGTGCCTTTGCACCAGCCTTGGCACAATTGCTGGGTGGAAGTGCCTGTCAGGCTGTAATTCCCCAGCAGTGCTGAGAGATTTTCCTTCTGAGCTCTATTTCCCTTTTTGAGAGGTGGCAATGCTGCCTGTCATCCCCTCCATCCTGCTCTTTGCCCTTGGACAATATGGTTGTTCACTTCAAAAAACACAGAATAAGAAAATTTTGCCCTCATGTTGCCCCTGGCAGCAGGATTTGCACAGACCCACAGACCTGGTGCTCATATAGGGCATCTGGCAGGAGTCAACCCGCTGTTGGGGATGGTCTTGGTGCATCACAGCCTGGGGCCAAGCTCTGTCACCAGTTCAATTGTTGATTCGTTTAGTGACTGGGACATTCATCTACCCAGGGGTATTTCAAAGCTGTATAAGGGAATTGGGTACCAGTTTACAATTAACACAAGTGAAAACTGGGCACAGAAATCCTTTAGACACTTTTGGAAATTCAGCCTGTCTTTCCCTCCATTACAGGTCTGGATGCAAGAGATGGAGGTATAAAGACATGAGGATTTCCGTAGCCCTTTTATTCCTCCCAGGTCCTTCTTATGTCACTTCTTTTCCAGCCTTTTGCTACAGCATATATGTCACAGCTGTGGAATTGGCCCCATCTAGTTCAATAGTTTTGGCTAGGACCCCTCATTTTCCTTCTTGTTTCCCGTTACCCCATGATCAACACTAAAGAAAGATTTTGGGGGTCTGTGAGCTTGTGGAATAAAAAGATCACACAACGAGTAGGCACATCAGCTGGGGCTAGCTCAGATGCTGCAGCCATATAAATCATCAAGTAAGGCCACAATCCACAGCACAGTTAACCCCCAGGAGGACAGAAATGCCAGCAGGTCTAAGGAGAACTAATTTTCCCAGCAAGATCCGGGCTTTGAGTCCCAGCTCCAGCGTAATGCTGTGTTGTCAGCTGCAATACCACCGCTTGTAAAACATTCAATACCTATTTCTTCTTCTTGCTGTTTTTTGAGATAGATGCTTCCATCTTCCATGCAAAGCACACCCTTTCCATGAGAGACTGGGCACTGTGCAGCCCAGGAGCAAGATCGGGACCCAGGGAGCAAATGAGCTTCCTTGCACACTGCTTTGAGACACCTGCATTGTATATGTTTTCCTTCTGCATTTAGAGCTCTCTGAGCTCTGCTGACTGCCAGGAGCCTCAGCACCTCTGTTCACAGCAGCATGAACAACACACAGCTGGCAGGAAACACCATGGCAAGCAATAGTGACATTTTGACCTCAATTCCCAGGACTTTCCCTTACCTACATGCCTCATCTTCCTGTCACAAATAACTTTTCACCTGTGACACAGAGAAGTAAACCTGAACGAAGAAATAGGGAAGAAAGACACTTTCTATGCAAAGTCTTCTTGGTGTTAAGGCAGGTGGCCCTGGGAACACGGTTTTACAGAGGCCAGGCATGTCCCTCAGAAGGGCCCTCCATGTGCTGTTCCACAGCCTGGGGATGTCAGACAGGGTGAGTCTTGGGACCTTCAAGACCACAGGTAATTCACCAGTACTCTTCACCAATGCAACCAAGACAAGCTGGGGACCAGTTTGGGACAAGGAGCTTTGAAAAATGCAAAAAATGGGCAGTTCCCCCTCATTGTCCTCATCCAAAGGACTCATGTCAGGGTGTCTGTGTGAGCGTAGACTTGCTGTTGTGTCAGGGACAGCCTGCATCTCACCCAGCCTCAGCATCTCTTCACCTCCAGGCCCTCCTGAAGGCCAGACCTGGCAAAACAGAAGCGAAGAAGCCCCATCAGGGCAACAAGTGTATCTCTCAGCTAAGAAGAGGGAATTCTTAAAAGAGATGTATCAATTATTCAACAGCTGAAAAACATGTTATTTCAAGATTCTCCTCGTAATGCCTTAGCCAAAGGGTAAGAATGATACTTAGCAAGGTATCAAGAAATGAGAAGCCTTGTAGTGCCTGTGCCAAGGATTTCTCCATCTTCTGCTCTTTTGAGGAAATCTGATCTCTTGCTTTAAATTTTTAAGTGGTACCCTAAACACCCAAATTTCACAGAGACAATTAACATGAAATGACCAGGGCAGAGGAATCAGGGTCCAGCTTCTGATAGAAAAATTATAGCATACAGTGGCAAAAATTCTTTTTTCTTCTTTAACCTAGATTTGAAAGTATCACTATGTCTATAGAATACTTCAAAGGAGACTTGTATCATTCCCTACTAGGTAAGGTCCACTCAAGTACTGAAATGTTTATTTGATTATTTAGTTTGCCATATTGCAAAAAATAAGCCTCCTGCAGACCATCATGTATATATAGAAATTGTATCTCTCACATCAGCTGTTGGGCACGTTACGTACTCCTTCACCTAAAGAAGGAAAGGGAGATGATTCTCCAATTATGAGCATTTTTCCTAAGGTTCTTAGTCATGTTTCCTTGTCTACTGAAGCAACGCCATTTAAAAATGCAGTAAGCAGGGTTCCCGTGTTGCCTGACTAAGGCTGAACACCTGATGTAGTGAGCTAATGCCTGACGCTAATCACCCAGTCAGGCCAGTTTTGCTAACTTTTCCAAAACGTAGCTGTCTTACAGGCAATTCATAACTGTCATGAGTGGCTAATATGCATTTAAACAGGCCCAGACAAAGAAACCTAGTCTTTAACAGAAGATAGGGTCTGAGCTATTTCCTTTCTTTTAAGAGGAAAGCCCTGCGTAGACTGATACAACAGTTTCATTTTCTACTGCATCTTTTCCTGCAAATACGTTGCTCGATGTTTGTCAACAAAAGACCAAAACATGGTTGCCCTAAAGAAAGAAATAGTTAGTGTAAAGCTGATTCTTTGGAAGAGGGGTTTAAGGGGGTGGAAGACAGATTTGGCACTGAGACAGAAAGCCTGGTATTTACAAGGCAGCATTCAGTTGTTAATGATTGCGTGATTCAGTCTTCATCATAGACAACCACCTCAAGCTATCCAGGAAAAGTAGTTACTGGTCTTAATCCAATAACTAAGAGATATGAGTCCAGCTTTTAATTGTCAGTAAGCAGCACTTTACTGGAAAATATAAGAGGAAGCAAACAAACTTACCTTCTCATGCCCAGTGAAACACTGAAGTTACTCAAGACAGATTTAAGCCTCACAAATATCTGCACTCTCTTTCACAAGTACCTCCAAGGTTTCTTCAACTGATGACATGACATCTTACAAAATGCTGTGTTCACACTTAAATAGCTATGTCCCAAACCCTTTCTGCCTCTGAGATTTATGTCATTATTTTCAGCCTGGTACAAGACACTTGGGGTCTTCGGAGGCTGGCTTCTAGAGGGCTAAGAGCACTCCTCTCCTAGAGCTTTGCAGAGCATAAAATAGCTGTGGATTCCGTCTGTCTGTAATGTAATGTGTTTGTGTGGGATGTAGCACTGTCCTCCCCATTTGGCAGGTGAGGAGGCTGACACATCATATACTAACACCAACATTTGCAAATATTTTCCTAAAGCTAATCACTAAGTTCTTATTTTGACATTTTAAAGAAAAAAAAATAGCCTGTTTCAGTTCTTATCTTCTCCTGAATGTAATGGCAGCTACATATATTAAGCATAAATATAAAATCTGGGTAGTTGATCTAATTTTTAATGGATTTAGGTGCCTTTATGAAGAAATGTTTCAAACTATTGCTCCAAGGGAAGGATCCTGTAGCAAGCATGAGGAACTGCAACACTGAGCAGAAAGAGAGATGATTCTCCTTTTTCTACCCTGTGATTATTTGTCGATACTCACCTTGTTCTGAAAGCTACACTAATGTCACCTGGTACCGTCTAGCCCCAGTTCTAGCATTCTGAAATAGAAGATGCCCAAAGTAAGTATATTCATCTGTAGTTCTGATTTCTTTTTTGACATTCCTTATGACAATGCCTTTATGTCGGCACATAGCCATCTGCCCTTTACAGGATCTCTCCCTCTCAGTGCCGGGGATGGGCTGTGCTCAGATAGTTTGTTGCATCTCAATATTTTGTTCTTCTTCACTGATGAGAAAGTGAACAATCTTTCTTTACCAAGCATCATTCAAATAAATCAAATTAATTTTTATTATAACTCTCCTATGAGACACTATGTGGGACACCATTAATCCCACAAAGCTGCATATAAAACCGAGAGAGAGAGAAAAAGAAGGGTCAAACCATTAACTGTAGGTCCACAGTTTGTCCAAGCTACTTCATTTTACATAGCATTGTACTATTACATAGAAGTCATACATAAAATCAGAGCTTTGTTACCTTGGTACCACATATAACTGCCTGAAGCTGGAAATCAAGCCTAATATTTCAAGTTGATGAAAGACAGTCTTATGCCTCCTCTCAGACCCACTCTTCATTTACTACATGATTTTTATTTACCACATGAACCTAATTCATTCCTAACACAAGTTCATCCTGTTTATGAATAGAAAAGTAGCCCACAGGAAAATGGTATTTGCTCTCATCTTTAAAAGCTGTCTTCACATGTCTATACAAAGGGAACAAAACAAGATCATGCTTTTTAAGAGTTTAAGTTTGCAGACAGTGCGTGTTAATTCTGTTCCTGTGGGCAGAATTTACCATCTTTTTCAAGCTGAATCAGAGCCTGGGATTTCCCCCCAGCAGCAGAGCAGTGACAGCCTCGTGGTGGCTGCCCACAGCTGGGGCTACGTTAAGTCATTGCATGGACCTTGCAGTACCCGAGTGGCCATAAGAGCTTCTCACCTCCTCAATAACCCGGTGTTACAGGGTGGTAGGACGCTTTGCCAGTGAGTTTGTGGTATGTGCTGAGGTCACTGGCTCACCCTGGAAGAAACGATGTGTATGTCAGATATGTCTGCTTCCCCACTGACACCTTCCCTGCTTAGGAGAGAGGGTCCCAATCTCCATGCCCAGTACTTCATACCCCATTTGGCAGACACATTGCAAGCCTGATGCCTGTAGCAAGTTCAGGGTGAATTTCAGTGCTTGTTAATGAAGCTGTTGGATTATTATTTTTTTTAACTTACAAAAGGAAACCTTTTATTTTACCTTTTAAAATTTGAGATTGGTTGAACTATTGGAAAATCACAGCCCCAAAGACTTTAACAAAACTTCAAGCAGCTGCAAGCAAAGTCTTATGACAGGAGATGCTGTAAAGCTTTAAGGCAGTGCCAGGGTAGCAGTCCTCAGTGGCACATGTTAGGGTAGACCGTCAGCCAAATTGAGGACAGGAAAGCATCTTTGCTGTTCTTATTCCTGTTCAGTAGGATATTTCTTGCAGTTCTACACCACTGTCAAGCAATCTGTCTGGTAGAAAATCTAGATGCATCCATTATCCCTTGACACTTGTTGTGACTGTGTGCTATTTAGATGAAAGAAAAATTATTCATCTGGGAATCACTTGACAATATAAATGGTGTTATTTCAAGGTTTTGTTGCCACTACAATTAATCAAATGAGAGGCAATCATGGGGTTTTTTTGCTTATACTGTAGTTCGTCTAAGAAATTTGGCAACTTCCTTTGCTAGGCAGTGCTAATTTTGATACTCTATCCCATTATAAGGCCAGTTTTCATCAATTTAGCAAAGAGGATTCTGCAGTAGCTTTTAATAGTGTCGCGCACTCAGACACAATATGCAAGACACAAACTGGAAGGATGTAAAATATGCAGCAAAGACTGAGAAAGCGCCTTCTTTCCCATAGCTCCTTACATATATGCACACTGGCAGCCGCCCACATCCATCCCTGGTCCACTTGACCACACGTCCATTTCACTTTGGTTTAATTGTGTGCATGTGCAGTGGGGCCCTGGTGTCTCATCAGCCACTTTCTGTGGCAGGGAGGATAAGCTGCTGTGGGTGTTGGGGGTAAGAAGCCACAAAGGGGCTGTCAGGTCTCTCTGGTATCTCTGTCCATGTGGAATAAAAGACAGATTTGTGAGGACACCAAAAGCTCTAATGTTTTAACACAAATAATTCACATTATTTGTGAGGATGCGCTACTTACCGAATGCAGATAGATGTAACATGATATGATAGTGCCTAATGAATCATTTACAAATGACAAATAATTGGTATTGCCAACTTGTTCTCTCCTCACATCCAAAATAAAATTCAGTGAGCTTCTCTGTGGCAAGCAAAACCCTTCCCATCTGCAATCTGAAAAGACAGAAAATTTGAATATTCTTAGGGTTCAAAAATGGGATGAAAGATATCCTGTGTTTGTTAAGACAGGTAAGCATCTCCCTGAAGAAAAAAAAGTGAGAAAAAAAAAGAGAAAATACTGTAAAATCTGTTTATCTTAAGCCATTTCCTTCAAGCTTTAGCAACCTATCTGAAATAAGGGACAAAAAGATCAGGATTTTTAAATACGCTAATTAAAGCTTTCATCAATTTAAGAATATTCTTTTACACATCTGAACTTTTAAAAAAAAAAAGTATACATCAACTAATAGGAAATAATTCAATAGCAAAAAAAAAAAAAGAAAAAAGGGCATTTTATGTAATTGGCAAGAGCACAGCACACGGTACTGGGGGGAGTCAGGGAGAAACAGAATGTGTGCTTCTGTCTTGGATGCTGCTTCCTTTCTCTTCTTCTCCCTGAAATACAGACTTTTATCCTAAAGGCAGGGAACCTGGCAGTTTTTTGGATTCCATCAATACAGAACTCATTATTCCTGTACTTTCTGTTATTGCAAAATAGAAAGAAAACGGAGTCTCTTATATGAATCCATTCTGACTGGTGTGCATCTAATCACCATTGGGTCTACAGGGTCAGTGAGAGATCCAGGTAAATCATTCACATTCAGTCATCTTCATAAAAAAGTCACTTATCAGATGTCGTGTTCTCATAGCATCACTAAGCAGCCAGTCTTTTAGCATTCCACAGCGATACACAGAGACCCTGGTCAACCATAAGGAGTCCTTGAGCATGTCCTCTCCAAGAGGACGCCAGACCTCTTTCCATCTGGAGTTGTTTGCAAAGCTTGCTTGGTGATATATAATGCAAGGGTGACAAAGCTAGCAAAAGAAAAAAAAAAAAGGATAGTCTGATGTGAAAAAAATGAAGTAATTTTACAGTTCAAAAAATAAGAACTTCAAAAAGATTTCAGAAAGTAGTATCTTGGCTGCACTCCAAAGCACTTCAGAGTTGACTGCCAAAGGATTAAGTCTCCAGTAAGATAAAAATATCTGTATATAAACACACACACAAACACAAACACACTCAATATATGTCTAAAAACACCTTCAGAAAACATGTAATGATTCAAATTGGCACAACCATGAAGGCTACAGACAAGACACAATCGCTCAATAGCTGTTCTTCGCCCGTGTGAATGATGTCCACAGAAACTTTGCCAGAGTGAGACTCTGTAAAAATCCAAGCTCCAAGCACGTCTCCTGCCTTACTGCCCCAGCGCAGGAGGAATCTCTTCCAGTGAGACTTGCAGCTGCTTTTCAGAATTAGGGCACCACGTACCCTGCAGCACCTTATCTCCCGCACTAATAGGGAGACTGCAAACACAGGTAGGCCTCTTTTTCAGCTATTAGTTCTTAATAATTCTGGAAACTTGCTCTGAGGTTATTTATTAATTAATATTTATTTGCTTAGTTTGTACTGAAGTCAGCTGTTGCTTTTAACACTACCCAGTTTCCAGTGCCATTTTACTATGTCACCTCTGAGAAAATCCTGTTTTCCCATAAAGGGAATGAATACCATAAATACCTGTCAAAAGGATACTGTCTAAAGGCATGGATGGTTCTTCTCTTGGTAAATATGAAGCTAAACAGCAAGTGTAACTGTCATTTTGGTAACTAATCAAAATCAGTCTTTGGCTGAAACACACAATTACCCAGCAGCTCGGCAAGTGGCCAGGTGGTGTTGTCCATTAATTTCTCACCACCTTACCGTTTATTAAATGGCTGTCTTTGGCACCTAGGAGAGAGAACTTCGATTTAATGAAGGAGGAAGGGACCTGAACTGGCAAAGCAATAATTAAATATTTCATTAAAACCTCAGCCACTTAGAGGCCATGATGAGGCAGGGAGGAAGGCCATGCTCGCTAGCTAAATGTCTTGCATAGGATGACCAAGAGAAGATAAGAAAAATAGTTGAATTTCAGCACATGATAATTAAGATTAATATAAGAATAATTACTCCTGCAGGTGAAAGTTATTAGTAGCCAACAATATTCTGAATATTCAGCGACTATTCAATGGATATTCATTTCAGCATTCTGAATTGAGCCTTGAGGTTGGAGCTCTTCTCTGCTGTTAAGCACCACCAATAACATGTAAGAGGTTGCCAGTAAAACCAGCCCAGCTACCTCAATGCGTTGGCGGGCACATTTTGTCAGATGACAATGGACACTTCAACAGCTGCATGTGGAATGACAGCTGAAGGAAAGAGATGATTTTCTAGGGATTTTAAGCTGTTCCCCACCCCCCCACCCCCCCCAGTACTCAAAATTATTTCAAGCACTGAATTGGTGTCACTTTTCTATGCAAAGCATCACAAGAAGATTACTGGAGGAATTCTGTCAGGGTCAGACAGGTGACTGAAGACAAAAAATGAAATGTGAGCTTAACATGGCCCACAGGGTGTCTTTTGGTGAAGACTGGATCAAGGTCTGTGATTAAAATATATACAAACAGAAAATGGGGTTTCCTGTTTTGATGATTTTGTAACCTTGAGCGGTGAAAGAGTGCATTCGAGGGAAGCTTCAGAACACTTTGTGAAATAACACATTATTGCTGTGATACCGTACCACTTTGTCATATCACAGGACACATCATAACTTGAAAAATTAAATGAAAGGAAAAGTAAGCAAGAGAATACTCCATGCCTCTAGGCCAAGTAGAGCACAGGCTGCTCCATTAATATGTTTATTTGTAAAATTTCTTACATTTATCCAAAATTTGAATGTGCGTAGGGGAGGATCTCTGGGTAAAGCTGCTCAGAACTGTGCATTTTGATCAATTGAGGAACATGAACTTTTGGCACAAGTTAAAATGGACTACTCCTCAGTACTGAGGGGATACCATCACTGTCCATGAAGAAACTATAGGAGTGTTTTGTTTTAGAGTGCTTTGGCAATTAATCTGCATCTGTATCTGCCCGATGAAAGTTGTAGTTTGGATGCTTTGAGTTTTCTTTATCCTCTTCAGGCAAAGCCTCGTAGCTAGACCTGTATCTTCCTGCTAAGCTGTGGTTTCCTACATTTTCTGTGAAGTGGCATTCTCTGATGTGGCTCTCTCACCATTTGCAGAAGCAATATGCTGTTTTACAGCAGCCCAGGTTGGCATATACATTATTGCACTGCTAGTGCTGAGGTCAGAGGGCTGTATGGATTTAGCAGAAGGTAAAATTCAAATAAAATCTGTGAGATTTAAGAAACTGTAAGATGTTTACAAACTGTGTGTAAACATTTGGAAATTGGGCTTTATAATGACACCATTGACAACATATTAGCTAGAACACCTGTTGAGACCAAAATAAATGGCCGGTCTAGACTGAGCATGAGGCTATTACAAGAATGATGGATCAGCTTATTGGTTTTGGAGATTAGCTGAGAACTGCTGGAACCCCCATTGTATTTCATTGTATTTCTAAATTGCTGCGTGATCCTGATGGTGAGATACTGTGCCGTATATTACATGACCTGTCTGCAGGCTGCATAATGAGTAGAACACATAAGGAGTAAAACACATTTTACATTCCATTTTTAGTCTAAAAAATAAACTTTAAAAATATTGACGTCATTTAGATTAAATAATTCAAAAACTCATTCACTAAAGAAAAAATATTACCATTCTGCATTTTAATGCTAGACTCACTAAAGGTGAATGTGCTTTAATCATGTGCTGTAACTTGGACCACGGTTCAAACATTCAATTTTTAATTCAGCCACTTCACTGTTTTGGTGTTTAGTTTAAAAAAAATACAACCAAAAAACCAAAACAAAAACCAAAACAAACCTGCAAAGAGGAAGAAATCAGAAATCAGTTTATGCTAATAAATAAATTTCACAGGAGGACTGAAAAAAGACACAGATCTCATTGGATTGCTAATAAAATATAATATCATTTGAATCTAAACTGAACAAAATCAGCTGTCAAAAGCTTTTGTCCTTCTGATGTAATTTCAACAGTTTGCAATATTAATATGCAAATGTCACAGATCAAAGTACACAATTAACAGTGCCATTTGAACTACCATTTTTCATTAATGGTATCAGTATTCTTTGAAAGCCAATTCCAAACATAGGCACAGAAATAATTTAAAATATGATTTAAAGAATGCAGGGAGATAAATCACAAAAAATATTTTGTATAGAAAAAAGGCTTTTGCACACAAACTGATTTCAGAAGCCCATTAGAGGAAGGCACAGTTTGAGCTTGCCCATCTTAATGTTGTTAATCATGGTTCTTCAATCCATGCTACCCTGAAGGACAATATCTTCTTGAGTTTGGAAACTGAGTTTTCAGATTCAAATTGGGTAAGGATAAAGCCTGTTGCAGGTGAGAAGGCAGCTCAGCGTTACAGAGCTCTCTCCTTGGCGTCAAGCCTCCCCAGTGGAAAGGTTGAGGAGATGATGTGGGTTAGATCTTGCTTCTTTCCAAGTGCACAGGGTTGACTGATCCCAGGGAATTTGCTTTCAGGCTACACGGTACCGTGTGACCTTTCAAGTTCACTCCATTCACCATGGCATGGAGCGGGTCAGCAGCGCTCAGAGCACGATGGCTACAATCAGACACTCTGCGACACACAGCATATAGAAGCATATGTGGCAAGCACAGTTGTTAGGTCCAAATGTCAGGCAGCAACCCACAATCATAAACACTTTCTGCACAGCAGGAAGGGGCACAAGCACCTGCCTGCTCCACATTTGCTACTACATGATGCAGCCCCTGTGGCTACACGGGGATGCTAAACAAAATAAATCACACTTAATCTCTGGCACTAAAGTGTACTGGCACGGCACAGCTTGAATCCCTATGGCTAAAATCCCTTCGTCTCAAACACAGGGTAGTCATACTTGGATTCTCTTTGGGGATGGCTCCCAGACCATGACCCACAGCCAGGAATCACTTGGGAGACTTCTCATGGGCATGCACCAAAAAACATGCCAAGAAAAGACTGTGCAAACAATTTAATGGTACAGACCATTAGATGTATCAGCTCTGCTTAGTTTTCTAGAGAAGATAATGGGCGCTTCATCCATGTGCAGGCAGTGAACGGTGGCAGCGTGATCTCTGCCATCCTAGATGGTTTCATTCATCTGCCATCACCTGGTCTTCCCTCACCTCCTCTTACCTGGGGAGCTACTGACATTTCCCTTTCTAAGCCCCCTCCTCCCTTTCCCCTTATGCAGGAGGGTCCCACCAGTTGTTCTCCTTAACACCTCTCAGCACGGGCAACATCAAAGGAAGCTCAAAGGGGTGCACAAACTCAGCCCCAGTCAGATCCTATTGAACTCAATGTTCTACTTAAAAAAAAAAAAAAAAAGTTACTGAAGGATTGGCTACTGCTCAGTAATATCAAGAAGTAGTTCCAGACATAAGATGTTGTCTCTGTGTTTTAAAAATGCCAAGCAAGCTACAGCAGCTAGTATTTAAAAGTCTGCAGAGTGAAATAATTGCAGATTACTTTCAAAAACTCTCACAGTAGATTGAACAAATCATAGCCTTCCCAGATCCTGCAAGACAGAAAATTTGGCCTGGTTGAAAACTGCTTAGCAGAGGAAAAGAAGAAAATCAATCTGAAAATATTTAATTTAATTTCAGTGTTTGAAAAAGATTATTTTCTTAAAATGCCCACAAGTTCTCATATTAAATATTGTTGAAATGGCATCTTCCATGTTTTCTTTTTCATAAGAAAAGATCTTACCATATCAGTCAATGGAAGTCTTTATTCCTTGAAATTGGTTGGTTTGAGACAGGCAAACTAAAGAAAGGCAAAAATTCCTGTGATAGATTGAGCATAGGCCTGTACTTGAATGGTGGTGGGAAGATGATCCTCTCAAGTTTGCTGTTTATTTTAGTGCCATGCACAAAACTGAAATTTAATTCTGCTCAGTGATTGGCCTTTTCTAGAGGATATATGACAATAGGTATCAGCTGCAGTGAAAAGTTCAGCGAAAGCTTGCTGGAAACCACAGCAGATAGCAGCACCAATCCACATATTAGCATTTCAGTATTATTATTCTTCAGGCGGTGCAGATGGTGGCTTGCTTAATGCATGCTCTTTTCAGGCACTGGCCCTAGTTTCAGGCACTGTCTATGCCTTATCTTATTTATGTCATTTTCATGCAGAATAAAAGTCTTTAAATTTCACAACATTTTCAAGCTCAAGGGTGCCAGAATGACCTACATAGTGGCAGACATCTGGAGAAAAAAGACAGACAGACAGCTGGAAGTGCTATAGATTACACTTACTCAAACTCTGAGTTTTCCAGTCCTCTCTGGTTTAAAACTTTCTTCTCTTCTTAGTGGAGGCATATACTTCAGTGCTCTTCCACACTCCTGAATCAATTGATGCCAAGAGCAAAGGAGATTACTTTCTGAATCAATCAAAATTGGTTGCTGGGCTCAGTGCTAAATGAGTGCTATGACCTGGGCTACAAAGGGACCAGACTAGTTGATCAGATACTCTCCACTGTCCTAAAAGTCTGTAGGTCTTCTAATTTATGGAGACTGTTACTTTGATTTATTTTTGTTGACGCTACAGGATTCCAACTGTTTCCCAAGAGGTTGAAGTCCTGGAAAAAAATTGTGGCCAGCTTCGTGCAAAGCTCCTGGAGTCAGGAAATACTGTAGATAAAAGAGGGAGGCCGGTGCAGGAAACAAAGCCTGGCCTGACAGATTTTCCATCACATGTGGCAGGGACAGAAGATGGCAGCCAAGAGAGCAGCAACGTCCAGCAACAGTGGATAGGCTGTGCATGGGCCTGGCGTGCCAGCAGTTGCCAACCTGAATCAACCTGCTGTTGAGGAAAAACAGCTCTCGGATCCTCCTGCTTTCCCTTGTGCTTGGATGAAATGCTCACCACAGTCCTCATCAGGGGTTTTGCAGAAAATGATTCCTCTCTGTCTGCTTTTACCCTGCCCTTTGGCTCAGCACGGTTCTTTTCAGCACAATGTGGTTTTCAACCCCGATGCTAAATCGCAGTCAGCTGGTGTGCCAGGTGTGGCAGTGTGAATTTAAGCCTGTAAATGGGATTGCACTTGGAGGCAGGTATGTGGCAGCATTATTTGCAAGTGGCCAGGCTGGGCTATACTTTGCCCTTCTGAGGACCACAGCCAGGGAGCACCCTGTCCTGTTCACATGGGCACATGAGCAGGTGAGGTAGAGGGAAGATGTTTTTATACCATTCTGCCTAAGTCGGTGGGAATTTTCAGCTAGAAGGAGCAGTGTCAATGGTATTTTTTAGTTTCTATGGCATAACTGGCTTCTGCTTTTTCAAGAGGTAAAGGCCAAACACATGTGGATGCTGCAGTGTGTTCGAGGCTCTCACTTTAAGTGTGTTAGGAGCCACTTATAGAAAGCATCTCCAGAGATGTTTCTCATGTGAAATAAAACCCACAAGGCATTTAGATAAGAAGCAGCACATGAGAGCATCATGCTGAAATTCATTGCATAATGTATGCCATCTCCTTCCTTCCAAGTTGTATCATGCAATGGGCTATATGTGACCTGGTACAGGACCACTTCAAGGCACATAAGATCAATACCAATGGGTAGAGAAACCTCTTCTTTCCTATTGGTAGTCACTTAGTGACTGAATATTTGATTGTTTTATACAAAATGTATCAATTTGCAGATGGATCCTTGGCTATGACTTACCTTGCAATAAGAAACCAATGCAAGAAACCTTCATTTAAGGCCCTGTTATGAATCAAGAGGTTCTCTGTTCTGTTATATTGCCTATGCTTACTCCCTGGCAATTATACATGAGTGGTATTATCCTGAACAGAAAATCTACTATAGGCTTAACTATTTTCTCATGAAAGTTTCATCAAAACTGACATCTTTCATTGATTTCTTACAGTTTCAACTAAGCAGTTTCCAACAAAAACTCTTCTTAAATACTTTCTGAGACAGCACTGTCTAAAATTAATGTTATCAAGTACCAGGTAATACATATATAACCTTTAAGATTTGCTGAAAGATGAGGGTTGTAAGACAGCTGTAGACTCTGAGGTCAGCACGGCACCAGTGCTGCATTCAGTTCCTAGCTCTTAAGTTTACCTCCTGTTCACAAATAGGCATGCCTTTTCTTCAAAAATATTTGATTGGGGTACATACCTGTGTTTAAAAATGTGTAGGTTTAACTAATTTTCTATTTGTTCCAAGAAAAAATAAAAGGCATGTAGAAATAATTAGAAAAAAGCCCAAAGTAATTTATATGTTTTTTTCAAGAAACTCTTAATTTTGTGTTAATACTTTTCTTAACATTCTGATAAATGGTTTGACTTTCTGATGTAAAGGTCTTTTGCCTAAACTTCCTTCTACTTAATTTTCTAAATGTTCAGAATACTCAAAATGTAAGGTTTTTAAATCTATTTTATATTACTATTTTTCTGGAAAATATTTTTCAGTTTGTCTAACCTGCAAGTGAATTGAAAGTCCAGTTTACCGCTGTTTGTTCTGTTGATAGCTGAAGTCCTGCAAGTAACATCCTCTGGTGTTCAGCTTATCTTCTATCAAATGAGAACAACAATCCTTTTTAATTCTTTTTTTCCCTTTGTCTCTTTGGTGTAGAGACTTCCCCTCACTGTGCTCAGGGATCACACTTGGCACAGTGGAATGCCCGTCCTCCAAGTGGTGTTGAACTTAATATAATAATAAATTTAGTAAGATTGAAGTGGAAACAAACAACCTTTCTCTTGTCTAATAATTACATGAATGATGAGAACCTAAACCTTGATCTCCAGATCATGTATTTTCAGAGAGCTTCTCAGTATGTTTAAAACTGAGTAAAGCTTTCATTTTACTCCTGTGAGGCAGCCATTCCAGATTAAAACCATTTTATATTGATCTTATTTTCATAATGCATTTAATATTTTGCTCATAGTGGTTTTCATTAAACTGCATCGTCTTCACTTCATTAAACTGTGATTCCCTTAGTTTAAGAGATACAGGAGTCACAATGGCATATAAATATTTCCATGTTAAACTGAATGTGCTCAGAGCAATATTTTATGATTTAATAATTTTTAAGAGTCTTTCCAGTGATAAGAAATCCAGTTTCTTTGTGTCATTCATGCTGACAACTTTAGCAGTAAACATCTTGCTAAAATAAGAGCAGGAACATTAAAAAACACCAGAAAGTATATACACATGATACTCACCTTTAGCTGCCTGGCTTTGAATACTTGGTGATCAGTCAGTGGTTACAACACAGGGCTGTGTCCTGTGCCTATGTTTTCTTTGGTCTTTGCTACGTCACCATACCTTTTTGAACACTAATCTGTTCATAATGTGAAAGTATAAGACTGATGACATCTTGGCTGTTAAGTGCTGTATCTGACATCCAGTTTCTCAAGGTGTCCATTGCTATTTCCTGAGCATCTGTAGACTAAAATGGATTTTGTGAATTCTCAGTAAGATATGCACAGTATGTTGCAAAATAAACTCCAGAAATGGAAAGGACATTGCTGGGTGACCTTATTCACTAAGTGGATCAAAATGCCTGAGTAAAAACTTTTGATGAGGTGACTTGGTACACAATTTGTCTCTTTGGGCATGATCCAAAGCTTATTTAGCTCACTGATCAGTGCAAAGACTGACTACATAGAATTTAGATTTACTCTCTATCTCCATTGTATCCTTTCAACCACTGCTCTCTTTCAGACTCACTCAGCTTCATTTATCTGGTACTTGTTTCTTGTCATGTCTTAACTTCCCCTTTTGCTTTGAAGTGCCCATGGCACATTGTCTCCTTATTCTCTTCATAAAATACTTCTGTTGTATTCTCTGAGTCCAGAAGAAGTTTAAAAATAAAAAAAAAAAAAGTGTAAATATTTATTCTCACAACCAGCTGTATGCAATTTTATTCACAGTGTTAAGTAATAATAGACCTAGGAACAAAGGCAATGACCTGATCTAGATCACCGGTTCTCATCTTTGTGTGCCCCAGCCCCACTTGAAAAGTGTCTTCTTGATGCTCAGAGTTTCTTGCTACGCTGAGTCCAGCTCCTGTCTTTTTCCCACACGCTACCTAGGGGCTGCTACCCCAGCTCCTCAAAGCTCCCCTCCAGATGTGGGGGGGGTAGAGGCAGCTGAGCTGGTCTTGCACACTCTTTATCACTTAGGACTGGTGTGACAGGGATCTCATGCTTGCACTACAGAGATTCTACCACCATAACTAATTTACATCGTGGGAAGTCATATCACAAGTGGATGTCAGCATGCTAGGAAGAACTGGGGTAATATTATAAATAATGATAATCATAACTTTGTCTTGCTGTGAATTGACATATAGGCGGAAAAAGCTTATCAGAACAGATGGCTTGATGTATGCAAACAATACTTCATGAATATGTGATTAGACGTGACAGTCTTTATTGTTTCACACACAGAGATTTTGATGGGAGAAGAAATAGCAAAAGTTTTGAATTGTGAAGAAGGCTTTTTCTGCAAAGCCCTTGAGTGGAAACTTAGCATATATGACTAGCTTCCCTGTTGGTCTGGTTACAGACAACATAAGTGGAGCTGACAAAAATTGTCTTCCTTCTGCACAGTTACATCTGCCAAGGGGGCCTGGTTGCATAGTGCCATCCAGTAAGGTGACATAACTCTTTGCAGCACCAGCTGACACTGCTACCCTGTGCAGCTCATGCTAGACCTACCCTCCAAAGGAGCAGCGTTCAGTCTGGACACATCCACAGGATTCAGATCCGTCTGTAACCTTGGTAGTCCACAGTAAAAGATTTAAGTCAGGCTGTAAAAACAGCGACCATAATTGATTAGTCATTCTCAGAAGAACTGTCAAGTATTTGACCTGACTGCTGCGAAACTAGAACATATCCCATTAAGAAGTCAAATGTTTCATTCAAATGCTCTGTACAAATACTTATACATCAAGAGCTGTTTAGCACAGCAATGGCTGACCTTGCATCAGCAGAAGATCCTTGTCCCATTTTGGTGAGTAGCAAGGAATGGAGGGAGGTTAGGGAGGCAGAATAATAGTTTAGAAAAGATCTTCATTAATCAAACAGAATCATTGACATCTGCCCTTTCTCTAAAACCAATACTGCCATGCAAATAAACTTATAAAGGTGATGGTGAAAAAAAACCCAAAAGAACAAAACCCACTTTTTGTCTGATGTACAAAAGGAAGTTATAAATATGTTGGTTTTGCTACAGTTGATTATAAAAGCAGAACCTTCCTCTTATCTGGAGATCTTGTGACTTTTTCTTTATGTGGGTAGGAATACCCCTTTGTGCATATCGTCAACAAGTAGGAAAAAGAATCTGAACTCTGGACTGAAAGTATCACAAAATATTCTAAACAAGGTAAAAGCTGTCAAAGAACTTTCAAGAGAAAAGATGGGAGAAAACTGGTGTGTCTTTACCGTTACAATTGCCTTCTGCATGAATATTTTTTGTCCTTGGGGGAAAAAATAAATCTCAGAAATAGGAGGTATATAAGTGTTGTTAGAATTAAAATACATTCTAATTTCCTACATTTCATACTGCTTAAGCACAACTTTGCTTTCACCTGTTTAGATATTTGAAAAATTATCATTGCCTTACAGTTCTAATACAGAAAATAATTAAAAATATTATGGCTCTCCTCAATTGGTTCTTGACTACAACTCAACAGTTGGACGTGTGCACGTAAACTTTGCATAAAGGTGATGAAAAGACAGTGTGCTATAATAACATGATAATTAGATATGTCGTTGATGCTTCACTCTTCTGAAAGTCAGGTCATGGTAAGAAGATACAAGATTACTGGAAAAAAATTATATATAGTGTGAATTAAAATTTATCAGGACCTGGTATTGCAGTGAATTTCAATAAGGGTGACAAAAAAAATCTTGTGAGAACGGGGGCCTTGAGCCATTTGTGCCTTTGCAATTAGACGTGATATTCTTACTGTTCCACAGTTTGGTGGAAATTGTAGTGTAAGCAATTTTAAATTAAGAACAATGATTATCACTCTGTAGAACTAAGGGAGTAGTTGGTTCATTCAAATTACTACAACTTCTAACATGTAAAATCAGGAAATGTGATTAGTTTAGAGAGAAGAAGTGGAATGTGAGAATGATTTACTCTCTCTATAGACTTCTTATACCTTATGAGACTCATCTTACTGAGATCATTAGAAATAGGTCCCTGCAGGCTTGTTTTTAATTTAAGGGTGACAAGGTTGAGAAACACCATGTACAAGCGAAAGCTTGCAGAGTAGAAATGAATAATTGCATAAAGAAATTAGATCCTCTACCATGAAGTTTCATATCTGCGCAGCCTGCTCATTACATTTCATAGCAACGCTACAATTCGAGAAACTCATTACCAAGCAAGTAAGAATACATCAAGGAAGGTCTTTAATTCAACAACAGAAGTCATTCCTAGGCCTTCCTTGCAGAAAGGAAAGGAAAAAGAAAGGACTACCACATCTCGTTCATTAGCTGTAGAATGGATTTGTTTCACTGCAAATAGGGAGAGCTGTCACAGAATAACAACCTCGCAGCATGTCATGCTGTGTGGAAATGTTTTTAAATGCTTCCATGCCTATTATACAGTCTCTCTCCAAATAATATGCTGCTTCAATCTTCGGGAACATTTCCTCCTTGGAACTCCCTCTTTAATATTATATCCATGAGCCCAGTTCACTTAAGGGAGTGAGGTTCTTATTCATTGTACAACACAAAACAAAGCAAAATAGATTAAGAGACAACAGGTTTTATGTTAGAATGATTGTATAATTCTGCTCAACTGTCCTTTGGCCTTGTTTAGATCATGAACTTGATAGTGTAGGAGAAATGCCACCTTTGGTGTCTTCTCTATGTGCAAGTAGGCTGCAAGTTTGCAGGAGTGAAAACGGCAGTAATTTCCCCTTGTAACTACAAATTTTTCCACTGCTGCGAGATTCTTCTCCACTGAGAGCTCCGTTGGTGTCATTAAAGAAGTTTAATTATATGTCACACATATGCTACAGTCCCTAGTTGCAGTCTTCATACACATGAACTTAATAAACCATTCATTTAATTATTTCACTTTGGGGCTGTTTAGAACAGTGTAGTAGATACCAGAAGACCCAAAATGATTGTTCTGACAGCAGTTCAGAGTTCCCATGGAGTGAGGATGTAAAATGGAAAAAAACAGGTGTAATAGGGTGATAGCTTAAGGCAGGCAGAGATGGTGAGTTTTCATCCAAACCTTGAGCAAAATCTAATGGCACAAGAAGCACTTAAATTCAGAATCCAATTCTATGACAATTCAGTGGCATGTTTTAATCATAGTGAACTATTTGTAAGAGCAGCGAGAGTAACATGAGATAGACAGCAAATGGACGTGCTAGTCAATGATGAACTGGGAGAAGATCCAGATGGTTTCACTTCTTGTTATGTCTTTCACACAGAATTGCTCCAGTGTGTTGCCAATCTCCGCTAAAGGCTGAAGTTTCCTTGCGTGCAACCACTAGGGTTACTTGAAGTGCTTGCAAATCAAAGCACATATGATCTAGTTTTAAGTTTTAAAGTCTCATCTGAAAAATCTCTGGGGCATGTACCACATCAAAACAATTATCTGCTTCCAAAAAGATGAAGGGTTTGCTAATTATGTGGCTGAGCTGTTATGCCATGAACATGTACATTCTAGACAAGCCCAGAAAATAGGTCTATTTTCTAAAACTCCTTTGAAAATTATGCACTCCAGACATACTGAGGGAGGCCTTTTAGCAATAAATAAAGGATCACCACAGCTTTATCATACAGATATTGTCACAGGAGATTTTACCTTTATTCTTTAACAAGTTCAACTGAACTAAATTATAATAACCATCAGGTATATTTTCTCAGAATATCTAAGGAAACTACTTGAAAGGAGGCTCTGGTGTTAAAGTGTAGACCTTCTAGCTTCTAGATTGTTGGGTTTTTTTTAGAACTGATTTATGTTACTTTATATTGTCTAAAAAACACTAGCACTCTATTGTCTAGTGTAACAGCATGAGAGCTGAAAGAAAACTCATTACTTTTATTAACTTAACCAAAGATTTTATAATACCGTTATCCCTGCAAGTATCTGAACAGCATTCATGTAAAGGTGGCTGAAAGAGCAAGGCCTCTTTATGTAAATACAGGTAGTTTTGTCAGCTCAGAGCTAGTAACCTTTCTCTTGTTATGGATTTTTTTGTAGGAAGCAGATATTGCTTATGGTTTGCCAAGGAAAGATGGCCTATGTGTTTACATGGTCTGCATGTTCATTTGCCCATCAGTCCCTCCCATACTAGGTGTTGAACAAGTTGGTTCGTTTCAGCCAGAAATCAATGGAGAAAGGGGAAGCAGCATTAGAGCCTTAAACTGCAGAAAAGTCAGAAACTGGATTTATGATATGTGGCCACAACTCACCACAGGAAAGCAGATGAAATGTGTCCATCCTACATTCAGTTGGTCAGCAGTATGCTATCCTATCAGTGGTCACACCAGTTCTAGCCTGGCAGTTGGCACAAACGCAGCTCTGTGCCATCCCTAGCGCAAGTGGTGTCTTTCCCAGCACATACTGAATTTTTGAAGTGAGAAGAGGGAAGCACTAGGACAATGAAAAGATACAACTTCATTCAGTTTCATATGTTCATTGAAGAGCTTGTTTAATTTAGGTATTTGTTTTTGTTGCTCCAGGGTCAGAACCTTTTTTGCTTCTTTGGGCCTTTATTTTCTGGTTGAGCTTTCTTAGTGAGCGTGAACAGGCGTTATGAATGCTCAAAGCTACAAAGCCGATGAATGCCAAGGCTGCTCGACATTTCCCAGAGGAAAGTGGTTTGATCCAGGAGAATAAGCACTAGATTGGGCCCCAGATTCCAGCTCCAGTCTGCCATTGATTGCCCACGTGTCCTCTAGAGAGCCATTTTGTTCCACTTCCATGGACAGTAAATGGAGATAACAAGATGCATTTCATCTTACAGCAGAGATATAATCATCAAAGTTTATGATTCATTTGGGTGCTGTTGTGAGGAATGCTCTAGAAAGGATCACAAGGAAAGGAATAATTCTGCATTCATCCCCTGGTGTAACCACTAGTCAAGTAACAAGGATAAAAATAGCGAACAGATGTTGGATTCTCTAAGCGTACCCCACGACACTGAAGGAAGCTGGAAACAGGGGAGGAATACGGTTGTGTTATCAAGGACTGGCACATATATGGTGCCAAATTAAGGTTGGATGTGCAGCGTCGTTTCTGGCCTTACGTAACTTTGAATGCTTAGCTTTTCAAATGGAATGTTATTATTTCATAATTAAGTGAAAATGTAGTTTCAGTGCAAAAAAAATCCACTGAAAAATACTCAACAAAGTGACGCTACTTGGTTAGAATTTCCATTGTGTAGAGTGGGCAGCAGTTAGTGGTGTATGGAACAAAGAGGTTAAGAGATCACTGGATGACAGGTTCCTCAGCAGCTGAGTGGCGTGGAAGAAACTCCCATTGCTGCATGTGGCCAACCTGTGAAGGTAACCCTCAGAAGTCATTTAATAAAGCCTTAAAAACATTAACTTTCAGTCATGAGTCTCAGGTATTACTGTAGCTCATATGTAGCACCACCTTACATGTCTGAAACTAAGTGTATCCTAAATACTGTGTTGAATTGAGATGATTTTTTGTTAGTCTTGTAGTTTTCAAAAACTACTAAATTTGCTACCAGCCCTCATGCCTTCATAAATACATCTTTATGTAATTGAGAAATATAAACTAAAGAAACATTGGAAGTAGAATCAGGAATCTTGAAATACATTATTATTATTTTCAAAAATCAAAATCGCTGTTAGGTCAAACTCTTCAAATTTCAAACAGCTTGGGTAATTTTCTGGAGGGAAGAAGCAGAATAGCAGGTCAACTCTAAAAAAATTAAAAGGGACTTGAGAAGACTTCTTTGAAGTAGTTTATAAGAGGCCACCAAGAGAAATGTTTTCATTCAGGAGAAAAAGAAGAAAAAGAAAAAACCCCTTGGTTGGTATCTATGACATGTCATGTGACAAGCTGCTATTTGAAAAGATTGTTTATTGTTGCTCAAACTGAGCATCTGAGAACCAGCTTTGGAAGAAAAGTTCTCTGATCTGCAGCACGCGAACAAGAACATGTAAGAAAGTAAGCATCTGCTAGGTCCAGCAAAATGAGATAATGTTGACTGTAGCTTTGAGACATTTTAAATAAACCTTCAGTTCTAAATGGAACTTCTATACATACAATCTGTAACTCGCTGTTCTGTAAGTGAGTTTCCTTCTGCCAAAACCGGATTCTTTGGTGTTTTGCACCATTTACAGCAAGAAACTACAAAAGTAACTGAGAAGAGCTGATACTTGAGCTCTATGATCAGCCAGCTCGTTGCTGTGAAGAAAATGTCCATCATCTGGAAGCTATGTGTGAAGAACTTAGTACCTCCATCACAGAGACAAATCACAGCCACAGAGCTGCAACAACATGGAAAGGAGTGGGCTTGTGCTTTGTGGTCTGCAATACTTTATCCCCCTGAATTTGCTGTGTGGGTGTTTGAGACCAGGTTAAAGTTTAAGAACTATCTCTCTGACAAAAGGTTAGACACCTTTAAAATTGTTGAGATCGATACCAGTAGTTAAAGGTTTAAAGGGAGCAAACTGCAGAGTGCAGCATTTCTGAAGTAGTCAGGAACTTTTTGTTCCTATAAATTAAATGACTAATAGTGGCTGATTTTTAATCTTAAGAGAGCATTTTAAAAAGATATGTAGAGAAGTTAAATTTCTTTAGTAAAATCTTACCAGGAGAAAATAAGAGAGAAGAAGAAAAGGATGAATTGAAGAAAGATAAATAAGTACGGATAGAAAATCAGTAGAAATATTTCATTTTAGGCTATGATATTTTTCTTGACTTTATCAAAATTAGATATGAACCCAAGGGCTCTAGGTCAGCAGGCACGCATCAGACTGATAATTACAAAAGTGTTTTAAATCGGTAGGTTTTCATCTCAAGTTTTTAAAAGTTAATACAATTATTTGTATTTTGGAAATGGGGAACCTTGACCAGGAAGAACGAATGACTTTCCTAGCATTCTGCAGCATCTTAGTAGCAGCTGCAAATACAACACAAACTGAGATTCTGGTATGTTAGTTTGACATTTCGCACCACGGTGCCTTCCTAGAAACGTGAGATGACTTTGGACTGAGGGCCAGGCAAACATTGTAGTAAGTTTTTTTTAGGAAACTGTGATGAAGTCCACTGAGTGACAGAAAATTGTTGTTGCCTTCCTATTTTCATCAATCTGCTCCAATTGTGTCTCTTCTGTCATTTTGCCTAGCTTGATTTGTGTGTTTTGGAGGTCTCTTCATAATATGATGTTTCTGAAACTGAAGTTTCTGAAATTAGGCACAAATGTGTACATTGTTTTCTCCTTCTTTCTCCCTCATTTGTCTGTCTCTTCTTTTTAATTTCTTGAAAATTGGCAGTAATTTAATATATCCCTTTGCTTCCATGCAGCATTGCTTGGTCCCATTTTAGGAATTCTCCATACTTGCTATCTTTGTAAATTTCACTGCTGTCTCTAAGATGCCCTAGGAAAATCAATTATGCTGAGCTGAAGTACTCTGCAGTAAAAGATTCCTTCCTCATCCAAAGAGCCCTAGGAACACACTTGCCATCTTCCAGGTTCCTAGACTAGAAGACAATTGCTGTCCCCTAATCAAGAGTGATTATTTGACTCCAGTAAGCTTAGAGACAAATATTGGTTGGAAATCTCAGAGCAAATCAAAAGGTTGTCCATAGGCTGCTAGGGAACCATCATGACTGGACTGAGAGGTGTCTGTGCTGAATTAATTTCTTGTGAATTATGTAAAGTGTAAAGCCTGAGAATATTATCTCTGACATAAACTGACTGTGCTCACAAAACAAAGTATTTGGAAGTAGAGAAATTTGCTACATAACTCATGTTACCATGGTGAGATGGGAAGAGAGATAAATTATAATTGCACTCCAGGTTGTCCAGTCGGAAGACCAATCCTAAAACCTAAATATGTAACCCAGCAGCAGTTTTATTTACTCTCTTGGCATTAATTTGGAAACTAGCAAATAATAATCAGACATTAACAATCTCTAGTATAACTTGATAGCAGAGAATAAGACAGATGCCCTTTTCCTTGCTCATTGTTGCTCATGGAATTAGCAACATTTACATCCTAATGTTCAGCTTGATTGTTATTCAGCTTGCAAAAAAAATTTCCAAAGATCCTGATCTGATATGGGTTAGAGTTCATTAATTTGTTTAATTAGTTCACGTCTCTCACTAGCTATGGAGCCTAATAAATTAAAAAAAAAACCCACAACAAAAACAACAAAAAACCAAAACCCCCAAGAACTAAACAGTGAACTTGGGCTTTTGAAATACAGGTATGGACAAGAGTGCAATTATTTTCGGAAAAAAATTCTTCAGCTGCCTTTTGGAAGAGTACATGATAAGCATTAAACACAGATATTTAGTTTCCAGGACTTCTGCATATAGTGAGCTCTTTATTTTTCTTTTATGTTCAGACAGTTTGGAGATGTGTAGGCAATGAAATCTCTATAGAATAAATAGAGGTTGAGGGAATAATGCTACAGCTTAGATAGACCCAACTGACAGTAGCTTATGTTTAACTGTCTGTTGCTAACAATTCAGAAAATAGGCAGTTGTGTTTTAGATGACCCCACAAATAAAAGTAAAATTACAGAAAAGTGATAAACATCTCTAGCGAAAAGGAGCGAAATGTACGGAGACCAGCAGTACAGCGATGAAAATTGGCACTGACCCAAGAGTCATGCCAGTCTGAAGGACAAGAACGGCTTGGGAGCCGACCAGAGCAAGGATAGATAAGCCATTGTCTTTGTCCCTCAGCTGATCAGCCAGCTGGCAAAAGTGCTTAGCCCCCCTTCCCCAGCTGCCAGCTCTCCAGGGACTGAGTGGTGCTGCTCCTCAGGAAGGATCTGGCAAACAAGGCACATACGGCCAGAGGGCAGGTCAAGAACTGGAGCACCGTGATGGAGAATACACTCAAGAAAGAAAAAAGCTTCAAGGACACTCTAATCCTGCACACACAACAAAATCAAAACAAAACCAAAACAAACAAAAAAAAGGAAAAGATGTTCTTATCTCAGTGAATGATGAACCTGAAAACTGTTTTATCTGCAAATACAGATAAAGCAATTGGGGAACTAAACCCAGTGTCATTCTCACACAGTTGCAGTAGTCACACACTACATTTGCAGAGTTGAAATATGTTATTTCCATACTTCCCTTTAAAGAAAGCTGATTGAAAAAAAAAAAACCCAAAAAACAAAACACACTGATATGACTAGCAAAATACATTTTGCTTATGTAGATACATCAAGCCTGAAGGTCTTTAAAACAGAAAGCATACCAGGTAGAACATTTAGATGGAGAGAATATGCCAATATGGAAACAGACAGGAGATTTTTTTTTTTTTTTTTAATGGTTGAGAGCGATGCCACGCCTATAAAATCATTATCCAAATACCGACAGAACTGAGGAGCAGTGGGGATAACGTGATACGGTATTGCAGCAGGAACTACTATCTTTCCCACTTAATGAAGGCTGGGAATTGCCATTATTGTTCTTTAGCCTGCTTGAAACTTAAGCAAAAATTATCCATGCCAGGTGTCTGCCTCAGGCTGAAAACCTCTAAAACTTGTCAGCAAGATCTGTTCACCCATTTCTCAATAATAAATTAGAGGAGGAAAAATGACTGTCCCAGGTGAAGGAAAAAAGCCTTCCTTTTGACTGGAAAGGTTTGAACTCTCGTGCTTGGCAGCAGGATCTTGAAAACTGGCACAGGGGTGGCACGGGGGTAGGACAAATCAAACTTTACATATCCACACAACACTCTTAAAATTGGTCAGGGGCCTCTTAGACACCTCAGTTCAAACATTAATTTTAGCAACTGGCAGTTAAAATCAGTTGTAAGAAAGACACATAGTTACAACTGAAATTCCATCCTAATCTCCACATAAATTAGACTGAAACTGTTATTTCATCTGGTCATAATATGATCTGCTCCATCGCATAAGCTTGTGTTTTGTTTAAGGCACAGAATAGCACTGAGGCCAACACAAAATACAGTAGGAATGGCTAATTTCATTCAAAATCTTTGTCAGAGAAGCTTGTCCTTTTGAATGCGAATAGAGAAAAGAAAGGGCACATTCATCTCTCCTGTCATAGCTGTGAAACTGTGCAGCAAGGAGTGCAGTGGAAAGCATCTACATTTTCAGCTGAGCCTGGGATGAGTGAAAAAGTGCAATGTACACTTATGTTTACATGCATATTAGCTGTATTTTCATGTATAGTGTAATATTGATCTTTTTCATTCTGCGTCACACCACAAAAACTAAGAAGCTGGCTGCATGTGACAGAGCTCATGCATGTGAATAACCTCTAGAAAGTGAGATGGATGGGGTGACTCATGGTGTCTGAAGTTCTGCACTTGCTTACATGTATAAACAGAATGGGGACTTTGTATTACATAGTTTAAAGATGGTCATAGAATTTTAATTTTCAATTTTTCTACTTTGGTCCACATGTAAGATACAACAAATTCTGCTCCTTTAAAAGGTGGTTAGAAATGAAATACATTTTGACTAATTAAAATGAAATATGTGGATTAATGTGGATTTATAATAGTGTGCAGTTTTCGCTCTTATCACTCTAATTGGTATCAACGTTTCCAAGTCACATCTTACTCTAGTCATACCTCTGTAGCTGCAGATACTGTTCAGCATGGCACAGGAAGAGTACACTTGTTAACCAAGATAAGCTTAGAATGATAAGGATTTTTGATAAGAATGATACAAAGCACGATGTTGACTCGTCAACATAAATATAATTGGAAGTTTCTAGTGCTTTCCAGTACTTTGGTTTCAGAACTGGTTTAAAACACATGAAAAGTGTTTGCCTAGGGCAGCTCATGTCTGGTTGTTGCCTACTGCAGAGTCCACCTTTGCCCAGCTGGAGATGCTGCCAGTTCCTGCTAAAGTAAATCCTCTCACCTCACCCCTACCTTCAGCCACTTACAGCCTTGATGCTTAGCTGTAGGTGCCATTGGTTAATCACCGTCAGGTAGGCCTAGTCTTCTACGTCAATGAGATACGAAAATGACCCTGACTTTGTGGAAGACATCAGGTAGAGACACTGTCGATGGAAAGTAAAGGCCTTGTGTGGAAGAACTTCTGTTACCTTCCTAGCCCATGGCTTGGGAGTACTTAGGACAATGGGAGGATAACTGGTGAATGTTGGAAAAGATTGGAGGAACGTGGGGAAATAAGTCCCCCTAACAAACTGGAGTGAACAGCTAGTAAGGGAAGAAAGAGTTTATGATAATACTTCCCTCACTGTTTCACAAACTATTCTGTATTGCTTCCCTGAACACAAGTCAACTGCTGTCCTCCCTCATGGCCCTCAGTCTTCAGACCTCCAAGTATTCCTATTTTGCCACAAATCTGCTTGTCAGCGACACTCCTGGGGAGCCTTGCACTGGTTCAGTACTAGATACTGAACTATTATCTTCTTCAGAGTGCTGATAATGAAGGCAAAGGATTTACCATTATCATATGTAAAGAGGAAAAAAATAAGTATTTGCAGTGGAGAAAATTCAAAAGCTGTTTCTCTCAGTCAGTCTGTCTGCCTAGATGCAGGTTTACCAAAAGAAGGGAAAGAGTTCAGCAGATCGTTAACACTTTCAATGCTGCCTGCCCCCACATCCTGTGTTGCAGTCACAGCCAGAGCATGAGACCATCTCTCAGTACCTCTTCTAGCCCCAGCAGTATTTTATCCATTCACCTCCTGATTACCACAAAGGCACAAAAAGCTTTTAAAAGAACAGAATTAATGATAAAACAAACGGAGCCCAGAATTTGGTTAATAAGAAGCTTGGAAACGGGGACCAAATAAGCTCCATTGCCATGTCCAAGCTCAGTACCATTTATTTGCAGAGATTACAGATGAGTTGCTCTGAGGGAGAATGTACTGTTCTCTGAGCAAGACCATCAGGTCTCATGAGAGAGGCCTCTGTGATCATCAAGGCTCTCTCCAGATGTTTGCCAAGGTTTGGCAGACATCACTGTTTGACGTGACTTCCTTGTGACTGGTTTCTCTTCCTTTTCCAGGCAAAAACATTCATCTATTACTCCTCTGTACAGAGCATTATGTTATTAGTATTTAATTTTCTAGATTTACCAATATATATTTGGGGTTACTTAATAATGGTTTTGCCTGCAGGCATGCAAGATACGTTTTTCAACTGACACAGAGGAAGTATGTGAATTTCTGCAACCACATCTTTCAAGTATAAGTGGAATTGTCCTATATGTAGGCTCTGTGTATATTACAAGTTCAAGTCTACATAATACAGTTAAATTTGTGCTCAGGAAACAAAAGTATATCATATCGCCTTGTAGAAAGTGAAGCTCCAGACAGACTAGTACTAACATACAATCTTGTCTTTCTGTTCACAGGTGCTCTCACACAACCAAAAGAGAATATTTTCAGTGGACAAAAGCTAAGCATGCATTTGTAGACCATAAACTTGTGTATAATTTTAATGTAACTAAATCCTCTTGTGTATGTGCTTTGCTGTCCAGTGTTTTACTTGGCCACAGCAGTATTTTGCTAACAGACTCTCAGACTTGCCTGCTTACCTTGATCTCTACTGTTTCTATGTTACTGTCACTGAAAGAAGTACTTTGGGACATTTTCCTAGAAAACTAGTGTTAAAAGAAAGCATTCAGTCACCTGTGCTGCTCCAGGCAGTACAATCTCTTTGTTACAGAAATACTGTTTTAAGACACAGATATTTTTTTCCCCTAGACTATTGGGAAATGCTATGCTGAGCAGAGGAAGTGTTCTGTCAGTCCTCCACTTGGTCAGAGAAGCACGCGGAGATAACATGGCGTGCAAATCTGCACAGTCATAGCATCCAAATAGCTGTGCTTCCTCATCCATGTGCCATACTTCTTCTACTTTTAGGATCCTAGAATCGTTTAGGTTGGAAGGGACCTTAGAGATCATCTAGTTTCAACCCCCCTGCCATGGGCAGGGACACTTCCAACTAGAGCAGGTTGCTCAAAGCCTCATCCAGTCTGGTCTTGAACACTTCCACAGAGAAGGAATCCACAATGTCTCTGGGCAACCTGTTCCAGTGTCTCACCATCCTCACACTAAAGAGTTTCTTCCCACTATCTAATCTAAATCTCCCCTCTTCCAGTCTTGTTACATCTAATCCTATCACTACATGACCTTGTAAAAATTCCCTCTTCCAGCTTTCTCATAGGCCTCCTTCAGATAGTGGTAGCCTGCTACAAGGTTGCCCCAGAGTCTTCTCCAGGCTGAGCAGCCCCAACTCTCTCAGCCTGTCTTTATAGGAGAGGTGCTCCAGCCCTCTGACCATTTTTGTGTCCCTCCTCTGGACCAGCTACTCACACCACCCATTCAGCTACAGACTTTATTTCTAATGTGACAACAGGGAAGAGTAAACAAAACTCATTCCTCTGCTTTAGCTGCCTCCTGCAGCTTTCCTGGCCTAACTGGCTGAACCTGCTGCTGTCCTTTCCTCACCGCACTGGCAAGAAGAAACAGGAAGAATCCCCCATTCACTGCAGAGAAGATAAAGCTCAGAAGAACAGAAAGGTGAACACGAAAAGGAGAAATCATGAGAAAAAAAAAAATCTTCTTGAGGAAGAGAGATACAAAAAGACATTAAGGACCAGGAGAAATGGAAGTTGCAATGTCATTGTACAAGCAAAGCTATTTTGCCACTCCTTTGTTATTCATCATGTAAGATCATTCGGCTATTAAAAGTTCTGAAACCTGTCCAGTGAGCAGCTAGTTCCTCAACCCCAGCTGCTGTTGGAATCCAATGTTCTGACATATGGATTAACTGACAATTTAGCAAAAGACCCCAGTGGGTGGGCAGGCTAATAGAGGCAAACAGCAACTGTAAAAAAAAAAAAAAAGCTAGTTTTTATTAAGACCAGCCTTCACGTTGAGAAGACACCAAAAGCCTCTTTTGTAAGATTTACATTTTCTCTTCCTCATTCCTGATATCTCCAGTGCAGGGAAAGAAAAAAAAACCACAAATAGCTTTTACAATTGCTGTTTGAAATATGAAGGAAGCATTTTATTTAAATGCAGCCAATCAAATAAGCTAGTTAAAATGGCACTATAATAAGCCTTTCCCAGTCTCCCAATGTAGGTAACTGAAGGTAAAACATAATAATGTAATCCCGACTACTGTACCATGATGCCAACAACCTTTGTTCAATAGAGGATTTTTGCTGATATTCAATTGGTAAAGGGGAGTCAGTAGAATCATAGAATGGATTGGGTTGAAGGGACCTTAAAGATCATCAAGTTCCAACCCCCCTGCCATGGGCAGGGACACCTCCCACTAGAGCAGGTTGCTCAAAGGCTCACCTGACCTGGCCTTGAACACCTCCAGTGATGGGGCATCCACAGCTTCTCCAGGCAACCTTTTCCTGCATATAAAATAGTCTTTACTTGCTCCTCTGATACTTCAGTATAATCCTAGTATGATTTTTATCATAAACACTCTGAGGTAGCTTTAGGGAAATACTCCAGAATATGAGAAATGTTGAAGAAATGTTGAAGAAATTAGATTTCAAGAAAAGTGTATATAAAGGGATCTGTTCTGTCCCTGGAATGTAAAAAAGGATTTTGTTAATTTGGTCTTTTTAAAATGCTTTTTTAACAGCCAAGTAGATTAGAATTTTAGTGCCATTGACAGAAAGTCTCAAATATTTTATAAAAAACAGAAATAACTCCACCAAAAGAAAGACTTTCTTCTTCCTGTAATATTGTCATTGTCTTGATCAAACATTTACTACTCACAGATACAAGTACTTTGCATAGGAAGTATTAGTGCTGTACAAGGATTTCCAAGAAATCCATATGACCATATAGATAGAGTCATTATGCCACAAACATACACTGAATAGTCATCAAGGTATTGGGGAAAAGCGAGGAAAAAAGAAGTTACAGCACATGAGAAGAAGCTGAGAAGAATTTCTGAAGTAATTACGGATTTTCAGCAACTAGGGCTGAGGAAAAGACCACAAGAGCTCTATACTTGGACCAGGATGCAAAATTACAAACATTTCTGCGATGTTTATTCTCTCTTTAAGACATACCTCCTTAAGTAACCTACTATAGAGCTTGCTATTCTGCCCTCCTGCCATGAGGCCGGGGGCAACTCTCTTCTGCTAAATTGTAAAACCTCTGCATCCTGCCCATTGTTTCAGTGAACAAACTATTCCTTTTTCTCTCTCCAACAGACTTTTCCACAGGGTTCAGGGAGCCATTAAAAATTGGAAAGAAGGAAGCTATCACACAGAGAAAAAAGTTTAAACAGGACAGACCTTTTGGGACAGAATAGCTGAACATTATTTACCCAAAATAAACAAAATGGCCTTTGAGGAAAAGCATTGTGAATTACTGGAGAACTGAAAGTAGAAAGTAGAATTACATGCAAAACACCAAGTGACACCAAAATTTAGCTCAGAGTATAAAGATTATCTACCCTTTACTAGGCAGGTGGAGATTACATTTTATTCTGTAACCTTGTGCATGGGTGATTATATAGCACCACAGAGAGACACAACAGTAATACCAGGACTGCAAATGATTGAATTTTACCAAGCTGTTCCACACAGATATCAGCCAACATGAATGAAACGAATAATAATGATATTAAGGCAAATTATTAGTTCAAGCAAGATCCACTGCTATATGTTTGGCATGCTGTAATGTAATTAGAACTGATCAAACTATTAATCATGGAAAATTATCAGCCACATTTTGCCCTTGTTTCTGTTAGTGACTCTTCTGTGCATGGATCGTGACTTTTATAGACTTCATTTTCAATGTTAGTTCTAATTGCTCAAAATCAGTACACGAGGAAAAAATTAACCTACAGGCTTCTTTTGTACTGTTGCTTTCAAATTTCAAGTATATTGAAGTACTCGTATTCAGTTTACTAAGAATAGTGTAGTTGCTTACTTAGTTGTCTGATATGATCTATGTTCCCCTACAAAATGTGGAGGAGGAATGAAAAAATGGGAGTAATGAATTTCTATGGCATATAAGACAGAGAGAGTAGTAGGCAGGCCTAACAAATGATAGGAAATGCCTAAAATTTCCACCCCATCTAAGCAAGGAAAAGCAATTTATCTAATGTTATGAGAAGCCTGCGATTAGAAACAAGCAAATATTCCACCCTTTGCCATATAACAGCAGAACGTGTCAGGTAGTCAGGGAACAAAACTCTCCTGTAAGGTAGATAGAATCTGCCTTACCATCTGACAGGTGAGGAATGAAGACACAAAGACTACATCTCAGCCTGAGGAACTAGGCTTCTGCATCCATATTATAGCCCAGCCACATCTTTACATGTGCATATGACAATTCACTTTCATCCCGAGTGGAAGAGTAGAGAAACTTGGGCACCTATGTAGGGAGAGATCTTCAGTGCACACCAGCCAAACCATCAGTCTGAATGGATCATAGCTGTGCAGACAGACAGACTGTGAAGTCTAGATACAGCTAAAGAGGTTCACCAGAATCCATAGTGGTTAAAGTACATGTACCTGGAATAGGGTGTGTCATACTCATCTTCAACTTCCCATTTAATGACAATGTTTCTTGTTTGTAATTTCTGAGAAACAGTCTTCCCTTAGTTTATATTCTGATGCTATTACTTCTTCTGGAAAGCAAATGCTAATCAGAGCAATTCTATTAGAGTTAATATAGCATGACAGTTTAAATTAATAAATTTAAACCCAAATTGATAAATACAGTTTTTCTCCAAGAAATCTAGCTTTTTTGCCTCATTTTGCCAAACAGCTGTTCTCTTCACCCACTCCCATCTACATTGCATGCATTAACTTTGCATGATGTGAAAGTAAGCATGCTGCAAGCCAACAGAGAAAGTCTGGATTATTTTAGTCAGGCCACTAATTAAAAGCATAGCAAAGGAGTTACTATATTCAAAAAACTATTATAAAACTAGGAGCAACTGATGATTGATTGCCAGATCAGTTACCAGGTATTTCAACTGCTACTTTGTTTCTGGTTGATGACACCCCTTCATTCCTAATCAGATCTTCACTTGGGCTCCTAAATTGTGTGTAGGCAGGCTGTCCAGACAGCCACACAACATTTCCCGTTCAGACCTGCCCTCATTGCTCTGTGGCACAGAATAGGTCTGTTAAGGTATTTACATGATAGCTAAACGCTACAGCACTAACACAGTACTACTCAGCTGCACAACTCCATCCCCCCATTGCAAGGACTGATGCCTGGGGTTGGGTGTTTCATTTGGAGAGCATATTAGCAAAGACGTTTCTCTTTTCCAACACTTAAAATTTGCAAACTTAGTACTACAGTTTCCTAGGGACAGGAAACTTATTTTATGTTGGTTTCTAATCATGTGAGTGTTCAATCAACAAGGCCAAGTGCAAGGTCCTGCAGCTGGGTTGGGGCAATCCCAAGCACAAATACAGGTTGGGCAGAGAGTGGATTGAGAATGGCCCTAAGGAGAAGGACTTGGGAGTGTTGATTGATGAGAAGCTCAACATGAGCCAGCAATGGACACTTGCAGCCCAAGAGCCAACCACATCCTGGGCTGCAACAAAAGAAGCACAGCCAGCAGGACCACAGAAGTGATTCTGCCCCTCTACTCTGCTCTGGTGACACCCCACCTGGAGCATTGTGTCCAGCTTTGGAGTCCTCAACACAGGAAGGACATGGACCTGTTGGAACGGGTCCAGCGGAGGGCCATGAGGATGATCAGAGGGATGGAGCACCTCCCCTATGAAGACAGACTGAGAGAGCTGGGGTTGTTCAGCCTGGAGAAGACAAGGCTCCAGAGACATTATAACAGCCTTTCAATATCTGAAGAGAGCCTATAGAAGAGTCGGAGAGGAACTGTTTATGAGGAAGTGCAGTGACAGGACAAAGGGCAATGGTTTTAAATTGGAATAGGGGAGTTTTAGATTAGACACCAGAAAGAAATTTTTTACAGTGAGGGTGGTGAGGCACTGGGACAGGTTGCCCCATCCCTGGAAGTGTTCAAGGCCAAGCTGGATGGGGCTTTGAGCAACTTGCTGTAGTGGGAGGTGTCCCTGCCCATGGCAGAGGGGTTGGAGCAAGAAGACCTTTAAGGTCTCTCCTAACTCAAACTATTCTATGTTACTATAATTTACTGCTTTGCCTGATGTATTTATTAAAACCATAACCGGTGAATAAAAAATTTCACCGGCCTCGTTTAGGAACAAAAGGGAGCCAAACTTAGTGGTAGGTATCCGACAGCAAGACGAGGAGGTGACTTCACCCACTGTTACCTCAGCCTTTTACACACGGTGGCCTACACTACACCTCAGCTCGGCCTGTTTGCACAAGGTGAGCTCAGCAAGTGCAGGGAGGTGATTTGGGGGCAAACACCCTGCTTTCCGCTCCGCCCCTCCCCCTGCCCCTCCCCGTCGCCCTCCCCCCGGGCTTTTATAAGGCCGCGGAGTTTGCGCGTCCTGTGACTGCAGTCAGGTGGTTGCGAGGTTTCTCTCTTCTCCTTTTGCTTCCCTCCCTCCCGTTCCGTCTTTCCACGGCTCGGCTCTCCTCCCGGTGTGGGCCCGGCCGGCCCAGCGGCGGGGGAAGCCGTCTGGGAAAAGTTGGAAGGCGAGTTGCCGGCTTGGGCGGGGGGGGGAAACTTGGAGGCGAGTTTCCGGCCTGGGGAAATTTTAGGAGGGAATAGTTGCCGGCTGGGGGAAAGTTTAGAGGCGGGAGAGCCGCGGCCCCGGCCTCTCCGCGGCGTCCCCGCCGGGCCCCGCAGCGCAGCGCCCGCGGGAGGGCCGAGGATGGCCGGCGGGGAGGGAGCGGGCTCTGGCGTGGCGGAGTGCCGGGAGCATCTCTTCAAGGTGCTGGTGATCGGGGAGCTGGGCGTGGGTAAAACCAGCATCATCAAGCGGTACGTGCACCAACTCTTCTCCCAGCACTACCGGGCCACCATCGGGGTGGATTTCGCCCTCAAAGTCATCAACTGGGACAGCAAGACCCTGGTGCGGCTGCAGCTCTGGGATATAGCAGGTAAGGGCCGGGGGCGGGCGTCTCTGAAGGGCGAGCCCTGAGATGCCAGAGGCCTGCGAACGCGGTTATCTGGGGTCCCGGGGCCCGGTCTCTGCAGAGCAAAGTGTATTTTGACTACGAATTCTCTCTGCTTGTTTCTCTCCTTCCTTCTATTACTTGCAAGCCTTCCTATCTGTGCTTGAGGCATAAATAAAAGGAGATCTCGATGTGGGAGTGAAGTTTTTTTACTTTTAATAGGCTGTGTGTGCTCCTGTTAGCTGATGTTGTGGGGCTCTTGGCTTGGCCCAGGGTTTTACAGCAGTTCTCAAAAAGGCGCTCTGCTCTGCAGGCTCCAGGGCTCCCGGAGGGTTCCTGCTTGTACTGCTCCTCCTGACCTGCTTGCCTGGGAGCTTGTGGCCTTGGTTATGGCTAGTGCTTAAATTCATTCATGGTTACAGCTCCATAACACTTCTAGATGAAGTAAATGTCTCTTCCAAGTAGATTATGTTTAGTGAGCGTGCCTCACAGGTTAAAGGTAACTCAAATAGCTAGAACTATCCTCAAAGGAAATATGCTCAAACTTTGCATGTTTGGAGTTGTCTACTTAATGTAGAAGTAACTTGTGTCCCTGCAACGTGGAGCAACAGAATGGGACTTGTGTTATGCTTAGTTCTACATTGAAATCATGGGTTTGTGTATCAAAAAGGTACTTGGAGCACATGGAAGCAGAATAGCCCTGTTTACTTGTCCAAACTACATGACATTCCTATATATAATTCAAAACTGTTTTTTAACATACATCTTAAAGACTCTAACGGCATACCTGTCATGGTTAACTTGCTTATGCTGCGGTGTTAAATGCCACAGAACAAACTGTTTTGCTGTGGTCTTGCAGGAAGCCTGTGTCCTTAATCAGCTCCTTAATCAGCTCCTTAATCATCCCGAGTTGGTGTTGCATTTCTAGTTTTTGCAGCTCTCTTCTACCTCTCCAGCATGTTTGGAGTCTCTCCTTGGATATGAAAAAGCAGACTTTATCTTAAATGCAGATGTTTAAATTTATACTACTAGAAGATAGTAGGGTAACAGCCGGTAGTTACTGTTTCTGTGACCTCCCTTTGCCAAGTGGAAGCTGGGAAAAGAGGAAGCGTAATGTGTGGCTGCTGTAACCCTGTGACAGACAAGCTGTATGTCAGCTTCTGGTCTTTCTGTGCTAAAGATTATCTTAAACCACTTCAAATATGATTCCTCAAACTAAAAAGCCTGCTTCTTACTGCCATATGCTGAAACATCTTTCTGCTGCTGGCCTGTAGAGCAAACTAAAGTATCTTCTAATTGCTGTTTTGGAGAACAAATAGAATGTTGACACGCTTTTGCTTTTGATGGGTTTGTTTTACGGATCAATTTTAACTATCTTTGAATCAATTGGCAGTATTGGTGCAAGCTGTTCCGACACTCTGCATGTATTTTTTAGCAAGTGTGGGGTTCCAAAGATTAAGGAGGGGAGACTATCAGGATCCTGGGGTTTGGCGGGCTGCCACACTTGTGTTTAACTTCTTCCCAGCCCTTGGTTTCTTAGGCTGTGTTAGCTTGGCTTAGGCTGTGTTCTTTGCCAAAGCAATCTGTTTCAACAGGCTAGGCAGAGCTGAGCTGTAACTTGTAACAAAGTTTGGACAAAATATTATGGGAAGTCCTGTCAATACACCCATGCCTTCATTTCAAGATCTAGAAGATGGTATTTTTCAATCTTGATTATTGCCTGTAGGGACATAGCTATGTGAAAGCTAAGTTAAGACCTGCCGATAAATCCCTAGAGGCTTCTGCTAATATTGCTGATAGACTGAAGAATAAGGTTTTTCCTGTCACTGAAATATTTTTCCAATTTTACAGTATGGTGTATACTTTTCTATGAAACTCCTGACTGGCCTTTTCCTAGCAAAAGCGGAGAAAGAAAACACAACTATTTAGCAGTTTGCACTCCAAACTCATATCTAATCTGGTAGTTTGTTAGTCTGTTTCCAAGGGGGTGGCAGTCCTTCCCTAGTCAAAAAAACGAGACCAGGAATGGAAATACTCTTAGTTTTAGTGATTTTTTTTTTTTTTTGATTGGGCTGTGCTTAGCTATTGTGAGAGTAAGAGTTCAAACTCCTATAAAACTTGACATCTCAGTTAAGCGTTAATCATTAAAATAAAAAGGGTTTTAGTATCCGTAAGGGTGTTTCATGGTCTAAAAAACGCTAATGTTTTTGAGCTGGGAATGTGTTCTGTAGCTGTCTATGTATATACTCATGAATATTTCTAAATTCCTGAGGATGTTAACAGGTTTGTATAGAAATTATTAGTTAGAGAACCAGATTGAAGATGGCTTCTATGTAGTCATAGCGTGTATTCCCTAAAGCTCTTTAATAAAGTGTGTAACAAAGTATCTGAGCATGTGATAGTCACTCCCTTTTAACTCATCAGCCCAACTGTCTTCTGGCTTTCATCTCATGTAGATAATTTTGTCCGCTGGTGTGTGCAGACAAGCAGCTTTAGATCTCTTGAAGAGATCTAAATCTTATGGTAAGTAACATTACATGTGACTTCCCTGAAAGCAACATGGTGCTGGCATTCTGAATTTATTTTAATGCATTTTAAAAGGCTTCTGAATTAAAGTCTAACCTTTAAGCATAGTAAGGCATGTCATTTTTCAGTACATCGAAGCTTGTATTTAACAGTTCATCATAAAAAGCTTTCCTCAAAGAGCTGGGTGCTGTTATTCAGGGTTCTGTACCTATATCAATGATAAGAACTAACCATGTAGCTCAGTCTTCAGCTAAAGATTATAAAGCAGATACTGTGCTGGCTTTTGGTGTGATTGTAGCCAAAATGATGAATGCTGTGTATTGCAATGCAGCAGATTTCTGAGTGACTTCAATTTCTTGTGCTTGCTGGCTTTTGTTTGTTTGGGTTTTTTTTTTCAGTGATTAGATAATTCTACCAAATAGAGCATGACAGTGTTACATCGCATATGGTATTTTTCTGGTGAAAATAGACTTCCTGTTGTAAGGTATGAAGTAATGCAAATTCCTGCAGCAGAATCAAAGGGGAGGGGGTTTGAATTAGTGAAGGGGGAAGAAGGTTACTGTTGTGCCTGGACTTGCATATTCCAGAAATACTCAGGCATTTTAGTTTTTAGATGCAGGTTGCAGCTTCTTGAATAATGGAGTTGAAGATGCTTGGGAGTAAGACTGATCAGTTGATCTCAAATTGTCTTGGTTGCAGCATGAAGTATTCTGAAAGAAGCTGAACAAATTACATGCATGTTCATACAGGAGCAAAACTTTGAAACCTTAGCTGCCTTTGGGCATTATTCTTGGTTTTTATCGTGACATGCAGAGTTACGATAAATTTCTCTTCCTGGATATATTCTGAAAGTGTTAGAATCAGGTTAACCCCCTTCATCAAAGGACATAAATAATTGGTGAAATAAATACAGGATAGGAGTGAGTCATTATAAAGACATACAAAGCAGAGGAAACTTCATGATAGGGAAGTGCTTTTAAAGTCTGTTTCAATACAGAACAGATTCCTACTTGACACACTGTTGAGAGTATACTGCACTGACCACAATGTAGTGTAGGAGGTGAATATAGCATATTGATGAAAATCAGTCAAACGTCATTGAAAGAACACTTTAAGGACTTTCTGTATCATAAAAACTTTTGATCTGATTTTATAAGACCAGCAACTGAGTAGTGTAGTAAACCTGCTGCTTTATTATGATTTTGGCTATCATTGTCAATCACATCAGCCTATTCAAGCATGCAACTTTTTGGAGAACAGAAGTGGTAAAAGTCATAGATGGCTGCTTGAGCTTGGTTTCTTCTGAAGAATCTCACTAATGACAACTGGTAGACAATTTTTTTAAAGCTTTGGCTGGGAGATTCTGCATTAACTTTGGTCTAATAGCACCCTTCTTCCAGGACTTCATTAGAATTTCTTTGTAAAAGTGATTATTAAAAGTGAAGCACCACTTTTACTGCAAGAGCGTGGCTATTAAATTGGCCAAACAAAAGAGGAATGATTGTTCTTCAGTGTTCTAAATATGCTTCATACAAGCTCTCAGGAGTTGAATAAGACTTGTATCATGCAAATTTCTTATTAAACTCTTATCTGTCACCTTGGAAAGATCTGAAATCTAACTTGTTAGAAGTATATACCAGCCCAAAGAGGGTGGAGAAATCAGATTAAATATTTTACTCATATACTAACTTGAGGAAGAGCTGGAATATCCCATCTTTATTATGAAGACAAGCGGATCTTAAATCGAGTTGATGTTAAGCTTTTAACTCTTCTAGGAATTTAAGTTGCTCTCCTCTATAGGAAGCCACGAGAAAGGGGGAAGTGTGTGCAGGAAGCTATGGATGTGGGAGGAGTATTTAAACTGAAATGAGCTCTTGGAAAGCAAAACAATGAAAGCAAAACACAAACCTTCTCACATAGATACACAGCTGCAATTCTGTAGCTAATAGACCTTCACCTTTTCTGTCCAATACAATATTTCCTCTGGAAAGGTGGAGTCCTTGGCTGCTATGCACCGTCTGTGGGACATAGCTGTGTAACTGCTGCATGTTTTGGTGTCTGAGTTTGAAAGGCATTCAGTCTGTGAGTGTACTTCCATGTGAAAAACGTTATAGCTTCAAGCAGCTCTATATTCCAGTTTATCTGTCTGCATTTTTGCTATTGACATATCAGAAGACTAACAAGTTGCTTCTGTGTACCAGGACATTAACTCATTTCTTGCATTATGGACTGATTCTATTTAAAAGAAAGAAAAAGGTCTAAAACAGCCTAAAGGGATGTTAATGCATCCCTGAACGTCTATAGGGGGTAACTAGAAAACTTCCTCCATTTCCTATAGATACATAGCTCTGTGCTGTAGAGGCACATACTTAAATTGCTTTTCAGAGGAGTCCCTCCTAAGTGTAGAGAGCTTTGAGGTAGTAAGCTTTAGAGGTAGTCTTGTAACAACTTGCCTTTACCCATAAAACACTTTAAAGATCAGTGTACATATTAAAATGGCAACTCCTGCAAACAAAACCATGGAGAAATTGCCTGTGTGCCTAGTACAAATGGAGGCTAGAGAATCTAGGCATAACCTACCCCCAACTGTATTTTGTCCTCACTGTTATGACAATATTTAATGAGTGCAATTAGGAAGGAAGGATGAAAAATGTGCACATGAATAGCTGCATAAGAAATGGATGCAGGACTTGGGAGTTAAGACTTGTATTTCAGAAACTGGTAGGTGGCCTGAGGTTATCTCACAGCTTACTGGGTGCTGGAGGTTCCAGGTATAACTGCTTTCATGTCGAGCTGGGCGCGCTGTCATGAGGCCTTGAATACTGTGTTCAGTTCTGGGGCCCTCCCTACCAGAAGAACATTGAAGTGCTGGAGCACATCCAGAGGAGAGCCACCAAGCTGGTGAGGGGTCTAGAGAACTAGTCCCGTGAAGAGAGGCTGAGGGAACTGGGCATGTTTAGTTTGGAGAAGAGGAGGCTGAGGGGAGACCTCATTGCCCTCTTCAACTCCCTGAAATGAGGGTGTAGAGAGGTAGGTGTTGGCCTCTTCTCCCAAGGGAGTAATGACAGGCCCAGTGGAAATGGTCTGAAGTTGTGGCAGGGGAGGTTTAGATTAGATAGAATTAGAATCTAATATTTAATATAATAATTAATTATCTAATGATATATTAATAATCTAATATTATTATTAATTAATAATCTAATAATTAATTAGATAGAATTAGAATCTAATTTAGATTAGATAGAATTAGGAAGAATTACTTTACTGAGAGAGTGGTCAGGCACTGGAACAGCCTGCCCAGGGAGGTGGTTGAATCACCATCCCTGGAGGTATTTAAGAAACATGTAGATGTGGCACTTCAGGGCATGCTCTAGTACCGTGGATTGTAAGTTTGGTTGTTTTTTTTTCTTTTTTTCTGGTAACAGCTGAGACAGGTCAGAAAACTCCTGGGCAGGGATGGAGGATCTTTTATCATAGAATCATAGAGTTTTATGTTAAGTTCAGACCAATGAAAAAGATTTGAAAGACTTCTGACTGATTTCAGAATGTTTCCTGCTTGCACACATTTAAGTATAAATCTCACATAAGAAATTACTTAAGGGTGATGTTGACTGGAAACATGCAAGACTAGCAGATAAGGTTTGAGGAGGGAAAAGTAGAAGGCCTGCTCAAGTTGAAAGGTTTTGAGTGCTGTCTTGGAAGCAGTAGAGAGAAGAAACAACTGTAAGAATGCTGTATGTTTCCTTCAAGAAACCACCCCTCTGTGGGAAATGTTGTGTGGTTGTCCTTTCTTGTGACTCTTCTGGGACAGCTGAATTAGAATTATGAGCTTTCAGTAGGAATGACTTGCTATGCTTGAAGCTCTGCTGCTAAGTATCCAAATAAGTGCTGAACATGTTGAACTTGTTTCTTCTTGGTGTGTCTCCAGGCATCTCTGAATACAGACTGGTTGTTAGCATGCTTTCTTTTTTACAATTCTTTCATTTCAGTTTTTTTAACGAAATGCTATCAATTAAGGTAGGGTTATTGGTCTTGCTGATTATGTGATTTTCTTGTGTTACTAGTGGTGTGCTGAATCATTCACATTGGTGCAGGTTCTTGTGCTTAGTACTGTGTTATATAGCAGTGCAAAGTACTGTATATGTTACTTTAAACTTCTTAAAGCTGACAGAATTCCATCAGCTTCAAGACAGTAACATTTCCCATATTCTGGTGTTGTAAGGCAATAGTAGGATTATTTTGATTATGCAAGACAGGACTGCTCAGTTAGGTTTCAGTTAAATGGTAGAATTGAGACATGTTTTTGAGTGTCTTGGAAGCAAGCTTAGAATTTCTCCATAGGCTTTTCTAGGTAGCCTGTAAGAAATGAGGTTAAAGATGTGAATTTAAAACACCATTTGATCTAGTACATGCTTAAAATAAAGTTTGCTGAATTGATCTTGCAGATAATCTTTTACCAACAATAGAAACATCACTTAGTGCTTGAGCTTCTAATCACTATGGAATAGATGTAGCTTCAGCTTTATTTTTTCAAATAGATAAGGTTCATATCATATATAGTAGTTGCTCAAAGGTTTATGCTGTCTACAAGATCACAAAAATACTTATCCAGCACTGATATGTAGACTAAAGGATGGATGGATACGTTTCAAATGGATGTGTGTGAGAACTACCTAAGATACCTAAGTTCTTGCATGCAATACAGCAGACGGGAGGAAAAATACTATGTCACACAACATAACTAATTTTTGGGTCAAATTATGATGTAAACTAGAAATCTGTGTGGAAATCCATTAACTTGCATTGATCATGAGCTCTTTTGAGGCAAGTATTGGTTGTAATCTTGCCCTTCCTGTAGTTGTGACTCACGTAGTGAGGAAGTAAGATGGATTGATAAGTGCATTACCCTTCAGAGAGGCGGTGCAGACAATATTAAATACATAGTTTTATCTTAATGTATGGAGTTTACATGAATGTAAATTGACCTTATGAACTAACCTTGCATCTGTGTTGCAGCTTCAGAGTCTTGGAGTCTTCATCTTATTTACATCTCGACTTTGCCTCTTAGCAGTTTAGTTTTCTTTATGTGCACAACAGGACAGGGTGTCACTGAAGTGCATGTACACAAGTACAATTTGAGTTGGCAAGCGCTGTAAAGAGCGTGTTCTAGACTGATTGCTTTCTTTACCTGTATAATGAAATGAAATAATCTTACCTGCCTGGCTTATAAAAAGGCTCCAACACACTGTATACAATTTCTTCCCTTCAGTAGTTAGCATGGATGCTGGGTTTCAGTCTCACAGTTGTCAAAATAATCTTCTTTGAACACCCGCGCTAGCCCATGCCTTACCTTGTAAACTGTTCCCTCCAAATGCTCACTTCAGAAGTTTTGCAGTGTGATATGCCAGGTCAGAAGGAAATGATTTGTAGTAAGGGAATTTCTATTTGCACTCTTCTGTGCAAGCATATGAATATCTGTTGTGGAATTCTGGCAAGCATTAAAGCTGGCAAGACCAAAAGCCAGCAGTGACTCCAAAACACAACACACTTCTCAAGCTACTTGTGCTAGAACATTAGATGTTCAAAGTTCTCCTCTGGCTGTGGAGCCATGGAACAAAAGTATATGGGGTGGTACAATATGCTTTGAAAAATGAGGAGATGTCAGAAGTTTATAGAACTTGTTTAGAAATAAGCATCTTAACTCTGTCCAGAGAAAGCATAGCCCGCTTGGTAGTTGTGGCTTCTAGATCAGCAGCTAATGCAAACCAATATTCCTTATTGTATGTATTTTAGCAGCAGTTCAAATAATATTTTTTAAAAAGCAGTTTATGAGGCTCAGGGCAAGCAGCTTGTGCGAGCTTGTTTAAATGTTCCCTGACTAGAGTGCTGGGTAGAGCAAAGTGGCACCTATTTGATACAAAATTCGATCACACACAATGTGCCATGACACATTAACCATTTTAGAGATTAACATTTTTTCAGTCTTGTGATAAAGTTGTTCTTCGGACAAACTGACTTTAGAATTCTCCTCCTGTGTGCTGTGAAATGCCGTGGTGCGATGCAGCATCACTGTTAAGTGCGCAGTACAGCTCCGGCTGTGTGGCAGCGCATCAAAGGAGATGGATTAGAGGGTGTCAGGCATGAATATAGCTTAACTCTGGCAGGTGACTTGTTTAAGTCTAGTTAAAGCAAGGTAAAAGTACCAATTCATGCTGTTGCTGGCAGTAATTAGACTATGTCAACTCTTTCTGAATACTAATGCAAGGAGAGTTTTTCCAAACATACTGCATTTGACAGCTAGTTAGAAATCAAATAGGTTGGTTGACTCTACTTCTCTGGGGATGGAAATCTAGTGCTTAGTCAGGGATTTCCTCTTTTGTTAATTTGTTGTTTATCAAAGATGTAAGCAAAGCAGGCAAAGCTTTTATACAAAGTTGACTGTCCTAATTTTACGTATAGTATGTTTGATGTTGGACAAAGCCAGTTGAACTATAAGTGCAGGGTCCTGCCTCTAAACTTCTTAAAGGCAGGATAGTAAGCTATTAAAGTCATTCTGGACAATCTTGAATCATTAGATTTGCCTAAGGCTACAAGCAGCAATGAAAAGTTCCACTCTTACTGTTGAATTCCCCAAGACTTGTGCAAGTGTTTAAAAAAAGGATTTCTACCTTTGAAAGGAGGATGGTATGCTTTTTCCAGCTACCAGGATGATAGATGTGAGCAGCTTTCCTGACAGAAATCAAATGTCTAACTTGCACCTCAATGCTCTTGCTGCTTCACTGGTGGCAGACAGTAGTGTCCTGCTTTGCAATAAAGTATAGTAATACCAAACAGTGAATGGAAATACTAACCTCACTGTCTTTGAAAATTCAGGTAGCTAACAAAATCATTAGGTTAGAGTCTGGCTGTGTTGTGCAATGAAACTTCAGAGCAAGCTATTCCCTACCATTTCAGAATGGAATACAGACTTCTAAGAACATGTGAAAACACTTTGCATTTCTAAACAATTAAAATACTGCTGCTGACCTGATATTATTCAGTAACTTTTCAATGTCTTTTTCAGTAACTTTTAAATTCTCTCATACATAGTGTCTATATAGTGTATGTGTACATATAGTATACTTTAGAGAGTATCTATATGGATATATACTATACTGTGGATGTCTGGTCTCTGACAGTGTCTCACTTAACAGAACTGCTTCAACTCATCCTGCCACTGCCTAATGTAGACATAACCAGAGTACCAAAGGTCATCTCTTTTTGTAAAGTGGGAGACAGCTGGATAGGGGTTAACTGGCTGGTTACACTTTTCCCTGAAGACTGCCCTTCTTGGGACCCTTACTGTCAAGAAGAGGTCCATTCAGTGATCAGTTACCTTTCCCACACCACCCTTAGTAAGAAAAGACACTAGCAATACACTTAAAATCATCTAAGGCTGCTTTTTTTCTGTTAAACTGTAAGAGCTGCAGTCACTAAAACTGTTTCTATTACTGTCTGATACAGGAAGGTGTAATATTCTTGTAGTTCTTGCTTTTTAACCTCCTGGTGTTTGTCACCAGAATCACAAATACCAAATATTATTTCCACAGTGGTGAAAAGTAAAAGTCAGGCTAGATATGATTTTTTTTAAAACTTGTACAGGTTTCTAGTATCTGCTAGAGCTGCTAGTATAGTTCAACTCCTCTGTTTTAAACACTTGGTAACTTTGCACTAATAGCTTAAATGGGTAAGAATGAGGAGTGAAGAGCCATCTAGTACAGACTGTCTTTGTCTACTCGCTCTCAATCTGCGGCTGCTGCCCATGTGAAGAAGCAGGTAGACACACTTGAGCATGTCCTGTAATATTGATAGTGGTTTGGGTAACCTACTCCTTGCTGAATAACAGGTTCAATCTAATTGGGTAAGACAGTTCTGGGACAAGCTGTGCTGGTCTGGGGAGAGGGGGGAATGCTGTCAGCAGTGGTAGCTTGCCGGTAGCTTATTGATATATCTGACCTAAAAGGAGCCTCAGTCAGCTCACGCCTGACCCAGGTGGTGCTAAAATGTACATGAGGTGTCTGGAGAACTGGGAGATGCAACCTCAGGGCAATTCTGGATATTTGCTTTATTGTGCCAAACATCTGGCTGTATGTAGGACCAACAGGCATTGTTCTTGCCTCTGGCTTCTGAAAGACTTGGGTGAGTTTTGAAAGGGACAGTGATTCTAACTTGGTGAGAGGATTGGGCTGCCATGCCCAGCCATTTTGGATGACCCTTTAGCTTAAAATCTACCACACTGAATGACATGACCTTTGAGAGATGGAATGGTAAATAAAGAGCTGCCACTCAGATGTTTCTTGATGTTGGTATATGGAAGCCTGATGCTAGAAATTCAGGGAGTTGGGAAAAATCTTCTGTAAAGCACAACTGCAGCAGGGAAGAAAGTTGGGCCTTCCATTGGCAGAAGGAAGATTGGAAAGAAGGGGTTTCACTTACCGTTGAATTGGATTTTTTCCTGTCCAGGATGAATAAAAGCACAAATGTCTCACAGCCCAGGAAATTGTCTGAAACAACTAATTTGTGGAGTTTGGCACTGAAGTCTAAATAGTGGCATTGTGCTTGCACAATGTCTGGATAATAAGGTCAGAGTAGTTGATAGCAAGGACCTAAGAGCCATGGTGTTTGCAATCAAATTAGTTAGTCTGGCTGTCACTAATGACCCTTCTTGAATTTTGGTATGACTAATATTGACTATTAGTAGTCATGGTAAATAATTGATCTAAGAACTCTTTCACAACACAAGGAGAATGTTCAAGTATTCCCAGACTAGAACTGATTTATAACTATTCACTATAGCTTAATAAGCATCCTGTGATGTCTGAGTTCACTGCAGCATATAGTACCTATTGGCAGAAAAGCAGAATACCTGAAATGTGCTAGCAGTGTGCAACTTCTATGCATTTTGAACTCTTAATTTGATTCACTAAGTCCCTTGAGCATTTTCTTCACTACTGGAGTATTCATTGTTGGACAGTTTGTGGGTTTTGCTTATTTTCTTAGATTTGAGTTATCCTGTGTGGTATGTTCCTTCTTTCTGACTTTTAAATTAATGGAACACTTGAGTTTCAGTATTGTGAATGACAATAGATCTGTTTGGCTTTATTAGTGAACTGAGGGCTGTGCTATTTATGAGACTTGACAACTCTGTATTATGGGGTCTAGGTTAAAACTGCAAAACTTCAGTGTGTAGATCTTTGAGTTAGCAGCAAACAACTTTGGAATAACTCTTTTGTTAGTTGTGCATTTGCTTTTGGATGACTGCAGTCTAAACTATGCTTCTCTAGTTTAGGACTATTTGATATGTAACTGTCAAACTTATTAAAATCAGATTTTGAGCTCTGGACACCCATTAAGCTGATTAGGCTGTCAAAGATGACTTGAACTAACAGTACTCCAACAAATACTATTTGTTCCATCACTCTTCTGGTTGTCTGGCTTTTGTAACTCTTGGTCATCTTTCTTTTCCTCATTAATGGCACAATTTTTGGAGGATGTAAAAGCTCTAGTCTCTTCTGAAAGAGAAGTTAAACTTTGTACAGTTGTCTGTCAGTATTCCTGATGAGGTGCTACAGGCTTAAATGCAGGTAATACAACCCTGGCTTCCAAGTTGTGTGGCTTCAGAATAGACTAAGCTTAGATTTTTAGTTGTTTTTCTTACAAAGAAAGGGAACTCCTGCTGTACTCTTGATATTGACAGAGATAAACTGAAACTTATCTTCATAGAAAAAAAAATAATTAGCTGACAAAGCTTCTTCATTTTACTCTCCTTGAGTAGCTTCCTGTTAGTTCATATAAACGTTATGACTTCTAGGTACGGTAAGTAGTCTGGGAAATGGAACCCTGAGAAACTCAGTATGATGTGTATCCAGAAGTCATTTGTACATTAACTTGCTTTTTCTAGCCTAATTCCTGTCTTGTAGGAGTTGAGAGCAGAAATAATGGTGGGAGTATAGAGTAACTCCTGCTAACTAAAAGCAAGAACTGCCACAATGATGTGACTTCTGTGATAATCAGGACTCTTATTCCTTACACTGTGAAAGATTGCTGTAGAAATCCTTTAAAAAGTACTTCAGGGCAAGGTTGACAGTGTCTAAATCTTCTGAAGATAACTTATCTTTTGCAGTGAAATAAAAGACATAAATCTTCTCATGTCATATAACTCGTGCCGTTTTTAACTTATGGTTTACTTTATTCCTGTGGTGCCGCTGTAGGGAACTGTATTAGTTCCTGATGCATGACATTATGCAAGTATTTCACTTAAAATTGTTGCAATTACTGGAAAATGTGGTGACAATATGTGTTGAGTCATTTAGATGTGAAAACTTGGTGGTTGGAAGATTCAGAACATTGCATTGCATGCAGCCAGTTCCATGCTGTGGAACAAAACCTTTGTTCTCCATGTCTGCCCTCCAATTTAGCTCCTCATCTACACCTGAACCCCTAAAGCACTGAAATGATAACTTTGTGATACTATCAGGTTTGTGTCAAGGCACTAGAACCACCGGAATGATTAAGCTTCTGATGACCTTTCCATACTGCTGTAGTAACCAAGTAATTTTTCTGTCTTCTTCCTTTCATGATTATACACACTGGAGATTTTAAGTCTAGTTTTGTCTGATCCCTTTTAGCCTTTTTCCCCCTTTAGGGATATGATCCACTTCTGGTACTGCTCAACATTAGTCTTACACACAGTGAAATAACTACCGCAAAAATTCTGCTGGACATAGGGGAGGGAATGAAAAATCCCTGGCTGAACTGAACAAAGGCAAAAATTGAGTCAATTTAGTTTTAATACTGAAATAGAGAATGATGTTCAGACTTCAAACTTTGGAGGAGTGATATGTTCTACAGTTTGCTTTTTCTATAAGGTTAGGTATTTTGCAAGCAGAAAAACACTTGCAAAAGCTTTGCTGAAAGTCCTGTTAAGTTTTCAAATGGCCTCTAGAACATTCCACATACCCTGCAAGCAGCTCAGTTGTCAGTAATAACTGGATTGTAAAGAAAGTCTACTCAGTTTGTACTGAGCTCTCTTTCTGCCTCATGCCATATACCTTTTACCACAACAAAACTGTTACCTTTTAGGCAGGCCCTTGTTATTGCTTCTGTCATCTTCCTATGGAATAAAAATAATATATCCATCCTTGTAAGACCTCCAGGTAAAACAGAAGAGCAGTCATATGCTAGTGTGTTAGTGGATGTGAATTCTAGAAGTGAGAACAATTTGTGTAATAAACTGTTTTGGAGTTTGGGCAACTTCAGAAAACAGCTGCAGTCATATTGGAGTGTATTTGACCTATTAGAAGGCATTAATGTTTAATACTGCAGTGGTGTTAGCTTGTGTGTGTTTTAGAGGGAAGGGGTATCAAATATGCCTAATGTAAAGCTTAAATCCATTAATTAAAGATAGAGGCTTTTATGCTAATAGGCATAGGACCCCATGAGAGGGGGAGGAGGAGAATCCCCATGAGGGGATTCGGCTGCTCTGCTACAAGGCTGTTGTGGCCTATCTGGCTTTTGCTGACAAGGGAAGGGTCTGTCATGGTAATGAGCTTCATGTAGGCTGAGGGATACTGGGACATGAGAAGTCCCTCGTATCAAGGAAGCAACTGCTAGGAAATCTTGGTGGATTACCAGTTAATGCAGCTCTCCAGCTTATATTTAAAGGCATTGGGTTAGGTGGGTAAGACTGAGAGGGTGTCCATTTCTAAACCATTACATGGCCAAACTGAGGAAATATTTCTGTAGAAGACTGAGGTTGGTAACAGAGCACTGTAGACCTTGATATGGCACTCTTTATGTGTGCCCATCCTGTAGTGCAAAGGGATATACTGCCCGAGTTGGACATAAGACTCAGTGCTTGAGCACAGTTGGAGGTGTTGCTGTGTAACAGGAATCAATGATGAGACTGATGGCTAAACAGATATGGGAAGCTGAGAAGGAGCTCCTCATAGCTTGTCATATTGTATACAGTGACTGGCTTAATGTACTGAATTTGACTCTGCAGCTCCATTTGAAAAAATTAAAACCAACCCAAATTCCCCACAGTCTAAAGGTAAAGCTACTTTAGATGAACCAATTCATCTGCAGAAGTAGTAAAAGCCTTCTGGCCAAACTCTTTCCTAATGATAACTGATTCATGAAAACAGTGGGCATGTGGTACAACAATTTGCAGTAAGGCTGTACCAAAAACACCTTTTAGGCATGAGAATCCAGGGCTTAAGGAGGCAATGTGAGTTACTTGTATTCAAGTTCTGTGTATGCTGTTTTGGAGGCTTACATTAGCAACATGTGTCCAGTGACATAGTCACTGAGATGCAGGCTTGGTGCCTGGCTTGCTGGCCTTTGAGTCCATGGCATAAATGCTGCTTCAGGACTTGAGCTTTGAATATAGAGGGAATAGCTCTCATTTTGCATGCTCCTTGTTCTCACACAGGTGATAATGAGCTTGTAGTGATGAAATTCATGTGTAACTTCCACTCCTCAGAACATGCTGGCCAGGGATGCAACATCATTCCTTAAAGCTGAACAGCCAGAAATAGTCCACGTCATAGAACTTTATAGTTCTCTGGAACTTCATTGTAGCTGCTGCTGCTTTCAGGCAATTCTAACAGCTGCTTAGTCAACCTTTTCTGCAAATGTCTACAGGGAATGAGCTAATCAGTACACTGAAGTACTGACATTAAAATGAGGCAATTGAGCTAGAAAAGCATGCTGTTGATCAGCATCCCTTGTCAAGTTCCTTCACCTAATGAATTTCTGGCTCTTTCTGAGAAGATGGTAATACCCAGTTCTTCTTGTAGCTGTTTGTTCTTGTTAATCAAATGTACACTTGAATGTTTATAAACAGAGGACAACTATGTTTCCAATAAAAAGTCTGACTTTTTATTCTAAAATTGCATGTGCACTAAATGCTAAAAGCTGAAGTGGTGATACACTGCAAAACTAAAATTTGAAGTGCAGGGACTACTTTTCCCAATGAAGACTTCTGAACAAAGCAGAAAGCTGTTTTAGTAGCCCAGACTTTCTAAGCAACATGCAACTGATGTTGCTATGCCTGCTCCAGTATAAACACAGCATGATGATCTGACCTTCTAAACAGAATAATAACTGAAGTGCCACTCTAATTCTACATTTCAAGTATACTGACCACAATACTTGTACTTAATAAGGAAAGGCTTTAGTTGCCTATACTTGCTGACCATTGGTTTTCTTCTTGATATATATATATATATATTTAAATAATTGTACTTTAGCTATTCTGATGATCTTGTATGAAACCCTGGAATTACTGCAGAACTCCTGCAGTTGGAAATTATTCCAGAGAAGATGTTAGACTTAAGAACTGGTCAAAGACAATAGGTTTAGCTAGAACTGTTAAACTAGCTCCTTTTGAGCTTGTCCTTAACAAAAAAACCCAAAACCATAGTTTAGGTGAGTTCTCCAGAAGATGCTTTGAAGGCTGATGGCTGTGGAACTTGCAGAAACGCTTGTTAATCACCCTCCAGAAAAACCTCTGAGTTTGCTTAAGTGTCTAGCTGAAGTGACTAGGTTTATATCTAAATCTTGCAGAAGCCTTTTTTGGAGACAGAATGCTTTGCTTATAGCTGTGCTCATCGTATTTTTAGGTATTACTTCTAAAAGAACTCTACTCAACAAAGTAAGTTTAAAAAAGTAAATCCAGTTGGTAGTTGAGATTGCAAACTGCTTTTTAAACATCTGACTTCTGTGATGCAGATAGTGGCTGTTACAATGAGGTAATACAGGGTGGAAGAGGCAGTGCTGTATGAACTAGGTGACTAGACCTGAATGCCAAACAGTTGATGTATATAAATATCCTCTGTCACTATCCTCTCTTTCAGGGCAGGAGCGCTTTGGAAATATGACCAGAGTGTACTACAAAGAGGCAGTTGGTGCTTTTGTGGTCTTTGATGTCACAAGAGGCTCAACTTTTGAGGCTGTTTCAAAATGGAAGCATGATTTGGACAGTAAAGTACTACTTCCCAATGGCAGCCCCATCCCTGCTGTTCTTCTTGCAAACAAGTGTGACCAGAAGAGAGATGGCAGCCAGAATCCCTCTCAAATGGACCAGTTCTGCAGAGAAGGTGGCTTTGTTGGATGGTTTGAAACGTCTGCCAAGGTGAGCATAAAGAGGAAACAAATTTTAACTTTAAGTATTGGCATAAGAATGGATGAATATAGTCATGTGTGGAAGAAAGCTATCAAGTATAGGAAGTGACAGTGAAGTTTCTAGTGTTCAGTAAAAGTTAGAAGTGGTGTGCAAGCTAGCTCACTCTTGAAGAAGATGAAGAAGACTTGAGGCATATTTGGTTTAGGTTAGAACTGCATCTTAAATTCAGAGAACCTTAAAACTACCTGGAAACCTTCACTAACTGAGTTTAAGTTTTCCTTCATCTTGCATGGACCATTCTTTGGAGTTATTCAGAGTCGTTCTTTAGATGTTAATACTACTAAAAGCTGATAAAACTATCCAAAGGATAAAAGTAATTTTTTGGTGCAGGTTCTTAGATCGCCGCTTCTGTCTTCACTATTGCACATAGGAAGTGGTAAGACTCCAGAAGTGAACAAGCTATTTGCTCACTTGCTACCACCTACCCAGATGATAATGTCACTAAGGCACTTTTCTATTTTATCAGGCACTCTCAAGACTGAACTCGAGGAAAAAAAAACTAGTTGTTCTGCATAGTAACTTAAGCTAAGATAGATAGGTCTATTCAAACAGATAACTAAGTACCTTCATTTGTTGTACACTTTTAGTCTATAGACTTGGTCAATGCACAGATAAGCTTGTGATGGCTTAGTTGGAAGTGAAATCAAACAGTTCCTTAAAACTCAGTTGATGATTAAATTGAAAGGTTCCTGGATATGAAGGCAATGTGGCTGACAGACCAAGTGACTGGTCTGGCTGATGACTCCTTTATATGGTAAGCTAAATCTCAAGGTCCCTCTTTTCCCTTGGCTGGCTTACTTCCTTGAACTGCTGCTGCTGAACTGGCACAAAATGATGCTTAGACAACTATTTTAAAGAAAAAGTCTGTAAGAGGAATATAAGAAATAAAGTAACAAGCCTCTTCCTGGTCACTTTAAAATAATGAAGAGCACATAGAGGAATTAGATAAATTAGCTCATCATTTTTTGCATCTGAATAAATATTTTCCAAACCCACCCATCTGTTACTAAAAACTCACATTTCAAGGCTCTTTATACTCAAAAATAATTGTAAGATTCTGTTTTGGGTTATGTCTTCCCTGAAGCTTCAACTGCCCATAACACTGCTATGTATACATGAAAGTGTAGTGACAGCTTGCATTTTAGGTGGCATTTAAGAAATGACAATGTAAAAGAAGCTTCTTGGTGCAGAGAACTCCAGACAGTATTTTTGTTCAATTATAAATTGACTTGTTTAGAACTCTGAAGAGGTGTAGTTAAAATAACAAAAATTCAAGACAGCTTTCTTGGTTTCTAAGCATACCAAATCAGTTTATCTTTTTAAGTCCTCACTTAAATTTCCTGCTTTTGTCTTTCTGTTGGAACTGATGCTTGAATCTTCAATCTAGTCATCAGTAATATAGGTCGCACTCCTTGTAGATTAGGAACAATATTAAAGGCTAAAGAATTGTGGAGAATGTAAAATATTCATAGAAATACCTTAACATCCTTACACTAAAAGGAGGAGAATCCTCCTCTACTCTGGACAGGTAAAAGTGTTTATCTGTGAACTGACAAAAGCAGTTTGTGGCTGACAAGCACAAGATTAAGTGCAGCAGTGATGAGTCTAATGTTCTCATGACCTGACCTTGCTCATGTTGAGTTTAGATCTTCAGTTGCAGAGACAAAAGAGTGTGCTGGTGTGGTATTTCCTTTGAAACCAAAGATGAGTAATTCCAAACGTGGCAGCCCTGTGGTTAGTTAACAGGTGGCCCAGCCAGGTTGAAGCTGTGGCCAGAGGCCCCTTGGCACTGGCTGGCTTGGCCCCTCAGTATCTGAGATACTTAGAGATGTATTTCTTCTGGCTGTCCTGCATACATGTGTTTCAAAGCACGCACAAGAAAATGTAGAGTGGCTTGATGAGGCACCCTAAGTTAGGTGGGGTTTTGAGACTGATAGAAAAGGTCATTTTACATAAATAAGTGCATCCAAACTGCAGCAGAAGTGAAGAAAGGCCTCACAAGTAGAGCACTACTATGAACAATGGAACTGCTTTTGACCTTTCCTGATGCAGAAATGCACTTCTGGCATTTATGAGCCTTCCAAATGCAGGTGATACTATTACCCTGACTGCAAGCAAGATTAAAGTATCATATTTGTGATATGGGCGAATAACTTTGTCTCAAACATTTCTGGTAACTTTTTTCAAAAAGCAAGTGTGTGAGCAATTAATACATCTAAGCTAATTGTGTCATGCTGATGAGACTGTAGAATTTTTTTTTGTATTTGGCCAGCTTCTAATAGGGATGTGTGACTATTTCAAAAAATCACTGACTCCTTTCCTTTCAACATTTTTAGGACAACATCAACATAGACGAAGCTGCTCGATTCTTGGTGGAAAACATCCTTGCCAACTACAAAAGCTTTCCTAATGAAGAGAATGACGTGGGGAAACCAAAACTGGACCTAGACCCGTTGAAAGCAGAGAGTAAATCACAGTGCTGCTAATGCTACTACTGTTCACTAAATGTGATGGGATGAGCAGCAAGACTGTTCCTTAAATCAAACTGCTGCTATGGTGCTGCATTGTGACAATCCATATGGGGTGTCTGGTATTATCTGCATAGGTGATTCTTGTGGGTGTTTACATATTCTTGTTTAGCATGAAACTGAGTATCTTGTGAGTTATCACTCCACTTGCTTGAGTGGCTGCATCTAAGTCTCATTAGTGTCTTACTTGAGAACATAAGGTAGTGTTTACACTCCTAAAAAGGAACAAAGACAACATGCAGAGTCTAGTTTGCTTCTAGGACATATGCTACATTCCAAATACAATTCACTCATCGTGGTTTTAGCTGAATAGACACTTGTACCTTTAAAGTAAACTTTGTCACCAGAAAAATCCTACTTTTGACTTCTTACCTACACACTTGTCCTTATTTATTGTCCCCCACCATGAGGATCTGTCTCATTGCTGGTTCTCCTGGACCATGACATCCCACAAATCTTGAAGTGGCCAATGACAGATGGGAGGTATTGTTCTTAGTGTGTTCACTAGGACTGAGTTAAGTAGATGGCTTTTACCAGTGAGTAAGAATAAGATGAATAAATGATTGTACTTAACAGGGGAGAAAAGCATGGTTATGGAGATAGTAACAAAAATGTGCCTCCAGCCATTTAAGGCAGAATATTTTCAGCTAATACTTTACATATGAAACACATTAATGAATATACTTGTACTCTTGGCACATGGTTATGGTAACCTCACCCATATACACATCCAGAAACTTTTCATGCACTAACACTGAAAACTTTACCAAGAGTGCAAAAAGTAACTATCTTTCTGTCCTGTGCTAATGAACTTGCTTCTTCTTCCTTCTGTCCTGAGATGGTTCTGAATACCATGGGAGAGGAGAGACGTCTTGAAGGAAATGGCTTAACTGGTTCTTGCTAGCCTATCAAAAAAAAAAAAAAGACAAAGACCCGAGGAAACCAAACCACAACCCAAAACCAAACACCTAAGCTCTATCCTTTTCAATTTTAGAACAGTGCTGCACTCTTCTGACTACTCAGAGCTGGTGAACTGGCTTATCGGTTTGTAACTCTGTGTACTGAGATGCGTATGTTTCCTTGTTATAACTCTCGTGTATTTCTGGCAGCAAATGAAGATCAAAAGGTTCATGGTTCTTGAACACGTTCTGGAATTCTGGCTGAAAGGTTTTGAAGCTCTGTTATATTTTAAGGGTTTCTTCTGTCCTGGTACCTCATTGCTACAGACTTTCGAAGTCTTATCTTGCTTGGTCTGATGCTGCTGATGTTTACTTAAACATCATCATGAAGAATGTGCCAGATCGAATATACTTTAATCTGTATTGAGATTTTCTAGGCTGTCTCTTTTCCAAAGAATAACATACTTTTTATGAAACAAATAAATATATTTGGGCATCTTGTGTGGTGTTGGTGTATGCTTTTGAGAACATGAATCTTCACATCATATGTCCCACTCCATATGCAAATGCTTTCATTGACATTTGAAAATAACTTTAGATTAGCCACTGCTATGTTAAAGGCTTATTTTGAATTGCCACAGTAAGGCTTGGCATAAGCTAAGGCTGGGTTTAATTAGCTTAAGATCATAAGAATGCTTTCAGCTGAATTATCTTAGGAAGTCTTCTAAAGCAACATCCTTCTCCAAGCAATGTCATACCAGGGTGCTTAGGCTTTCATGTGGTCAAGTTTAAACTTTCAATGATGGAGACTTTCTGGCCTGGGAAAGTTGTTTCAATGCCTGATTGTCCCCTGAGACTTTATCTACTCTGAACCTTACTTCAACTCATGTCTGTGGTCTTTCATCCTCCTACCATGCACCACTATAAAGAATGTGTCCATTAGGCTTCTGCAGATTTATTGTACACTTAAAGCTTGATTGCTACTTTAAAGATGGTTTTGAAAGCCTGTAGCATTTTCAGAAAGGCAGTTGCAACACACCCATGTTCCTGACTTGCCGGCATGAGGAGTTAGCTATTCCAGCTAATCTGGAAATACCATAATCTTCCAATTCAGTTATTTGCAAAATAATTGCATTTAGACTGTAAACTCACTTTTAATAAGCCATTTAATCTCAAGTATATTGTCTTGTTCTGAACTTTTAATTGTAACTGCACAAATCCAGTGACTAGGCAGTGGAACATGTACATAGCCTCTTTATTTGATGCTTCTCGACTAGATCAAACCATGGTAAATCTTGCTGACCAGTCAAACAAGATGCAATTTCATGTTCACTTGGCTTCAACTGTATGTTTACAAAGTCTGTGCAATATAACATGAAGTTTGTCACTAACAGGCAAAAAAAGGCCAATTCTTGAGTCTGCCTAGTATGGTTGGTCTACATTCAAAGGCTTAAATACTTTACTGGGGAAATTGCCAATGGAGGTAGACTTTTTATTCTTTCCAAACAGCTATTTTTCTTCTTCTCTATTTGTAGTTTCCAGGTTCAACAGCAAAATGAAAACCAAACTCTGATGCTTTGGAGCTCTGCCTGAATGTATGACTCTCATCTGGGTCCTATCAGTGACAATGAAATCCTATGCAGATTAGCTTCAAGTATGTCTATATTTCTGCTTGAAGAGGTATTGCTGCTATGTTTAAGCACTTTCCTTATTCTGTATTAAGCACGTGTTCTTCTAAATCTGTACATTAATGCAGAATAGCTCTGACTCCAACTGTGGTACAATATACTAGTTTTGATACAGGTTGTCACTGACTGGAGAAGCTGAGGCAGGAACTACCATCTACAAAAATAAAAACCTGAAGTTTAATAGGACTATGCATTTTGTATTACCAAGCATATTCTGGTATTTCTGAAGTTCTAATAGTATAAAAAGCAATTTGGCTTCTCCTTGCATGACAGTCTTTTTTTTTAACCTTTCTGGGGAAAAATTGAGCTTGAATAGATGGTTAGTCTTCCTTCACACTACAAACTGCATTTTTTTACTCCTGTTCCCTGAAGGGTGTGATACTGTATTTGAGACTGGTGGGGTGGGTCAGGAAATCTGATCTAGCCAGAAGGTGAAAACTAAGAAAAGACTGGCTCTCTAACATGAGGAAGGGAATGGGAGCAACTCCCTGGTAGAGGAGAATGAGACTATAGTTTGTGGAGAAATGTTTAGGTTAATTAAACTAGTAACAAAGCCCTTTCCTAAATAACCCCAAAACTTTGATTTGGAAAGATATGTGGAAGTTTAGACAGACCCAATTACCCAATTTAACTTCAGTGAGCAAAAGGTGTCAAACATCATTTGTTTGACATGTACAGGATGTATACTAAAGTGATGTTAATTTGATTGAGATGAATCAGAGGTCTCATACTATTTTATTCCATTTTCTCTTGCAATCTGAAATGCATCAATCTTAAATGAGCAAGTACCTGGCTGCCTAGCCCCTATATTTAAGAGACAGTTTTGAGAATAAAAACTTGAGAAAAATCAGTCCCTTAGTAAATTGTGTTTCCTGGCACATTTCCATCAACTGATTTTGTAAAGGTTGGAGATGACATACAGTCTTCCTGGATTGTAGATGTGCAGCTCATGCAAAGTCAGCCTCTATTCATTTAAAAAGGTTAATGAGACATAACAATTGCTGAGAAAACTAGAAAGGAGTTAAAGCAATTGGTGGTCCTTCAGTATGTGATTTTCTAGGTGTCTTAATTGCAGTAGTAGAAAAATAGGGGCTATTCCAAACTCCAAATTTCTGCTTGTTTAGACTTTGTGTCAGACCTATTGAGTTGTGGTAGCATTCAGTCTCCTTAAATTGAACAAATCCTTGTTCATCTGTAGTGATTAATCAGTGGGGAGTAGTTTGAGTCCTCCTTATGGACTCAGTGCCTGAGTAACCATTTGATATATGGTGATATGAGGAAATAGTTAACAAATGTGCAGTAAAACTGTGGTATTCAATGGTGAAACATTTCACGCTTAAAAACTGTTGCTCCCTTATTTTTCTAGTCTCAACATCTTGCTAGTGGCCTTGGTTCCAAACCAGAGAACTTTCTTCCTTTACAGAACACCTTACTTGGCACAGTTCTCTGTGTGTGTGCCTTCATCTTTCATGTAATGAATTACTAAAGTAATGGAGGTAGCAGCATACTTTCAGAAGTAAAAAATGTATTAACAAAATGTCAGTGAGAATAAATAATGATTCTGAATTGAAATACATCATTCACTTGGCAGTATGCAAAAGGTCATTTCAGAGTTCTTTGTCCTGCAGCAGAATAATATTAAAGTCAAGGAACATATTAGATTCAGATCTGATTCTGTAGTGAAGATTATTTGAAAGAAATCATGCCTGCGTTGTACGTGACCATTATAAAGCTCTGTTTGTAAGCTCACTTCTCTGTTTCATTTTGTGTCCATAAACAGGAGGAAAAGTACTTGGTGTATTTTTAAACGCGTTATTATAGATTCTTTTATCACTACCTGAAATACTGTTAATTCAGTGAAAATTTCTAGCTTAGACATTCTGTGTGGCCTACATACTTGTATGAATAAATTCTACTAGATTGTATGTACACAGATTGAAATGATAAAATAAACAAAATGCTTTCTGTCCCAGGTACTTTAAGAAAAACTTCCTATGTAAAGTAGGGATGATGTTTCAGGTGGTTTTGGCTTGGGAGATGTACAAGTGTAGAAGTCCAGCATCTCAGTATTGGTAATAAGAGATGAGTATAGTGATACTGCATCTTTTTATTACTGGGTAAATCATCATTTGGCCTGAACTCAAAGTGAAATTAAAATACACAGGATTCCTGGCCTTCTTAAGACCCTTACCTTGTAACTGGGAGTAAAAAAAAACTTGGTGCTCCAAGTCATGTAGAATTTTACTGTTCAGAGATTCTATCTGGCTCTTATAGGTTCTAGGAAATGAAAGTGTTCAGTCTTTTTGATAAAACATACAGGCTCCTTCTGTTTTGCCTATTTTTTTTTTAACTTAAGAACTTTTGACCTATTTATTATGTTGACCTTCTGAAAGCTTAAGTTATGCTAATACTTATCAGTCAGTTGGGAAGTGCTTGGCTCCCTGAAGGTTAAAGATAGCATCGGCATTCTGCTAACTCCACTTCTAAACTCCTCTGCCCTTTCTGGTACGTATCAGAGTAGTATGTAGTATCCATCCAGAATGATGGACTTTTAGCCCCTCACATTCAGATGGGCCTGGTTTTTAATTTTTGTATTTCAAAAGTGTCCTTTAGACTGGTATTGAAGGTTCTATGGTATAGTATTTGGGCTGCATTATCCTTTTCCACTGTTCATATTGCACTGAAGCATCTTTGGTTATGATGAGTGAATTTTAATTAAGTTCATATTGCTATCCCAGCTTTGATGTAGCAAAACATCTGTCCCACCAAGATACATTCAGTATTAACTTTAAATTACTATGCCTCAAACACGATTTTATATTCAGCATTTATTCACTACAACACAACATTGATGTATTGTGCACAAGATTGCTGCGAGCCTCTTTTCGCTGGACAGCGTCTGCCTGGTCGAAGTACTAATGCTGCTATGGATATATACGTACAGACAAACTACTTTGCTTAAAACTAAAGAATTGCCTTTTTGTTTTAACTGTGCTTTGCCTCGGGGAACCCCAAATCTCTCCCTTCTAGTAATTAGTAGTTTAATTAGTAGCTTTAGAAAGAGAGGGCTTTCTGTTAGATTGTCCATTGGGTTGGCATCAGGTGGTTATCATGGCACTTGTGTCATATGTCATGTATAACAATGGCACAAGTATCATAATGACTTTTAGTGTTTTCATGTTTCAGAAGTTAGAGAATGTCAACTGTATTGCAGCTGGGTTTTTTTATTTAGAGAAGATAATTTGGTTTTACTTCTAGATTTGAAAAACAAGTTTGAAGACATCTTAAAGGTACACTTATTTATGGTTTTGACTTTTCTTGAAAAATGTTAATTACATTTATATTAAAAATATCTAGTATTCTTCTATTTTGCATTTTTAAAAGAATATAACTTTTTGCTTTTAGCCTGTATACACAACTGTAACCACACTTAAAACTGCACCGAAGTTCATCACTATTAAAAAGGATTTGCTATGATCTGCAGCATGCCTTGACTTACAACAACAAGAATTAACTTTTTAAATCTCCTGCAAAAAAGTTACATCCTAAATTGTAAATAACAAAATATTAAAGTAAAACAGTGTACTAAGAAATTTACTAGTCTCTACAACTCAGTAATTAACACTGCATTAAGATCATTTATTCTCATTTTAAAAACAGAAATACCCTTCTCAGGCTACAATCAAAATTCATCATATCTTTTAGCCAAAGATTTAGAATGTTATTAAGATGTATTACTACTTGCTCTGTTAGTATACCTATTTCTTAACAATTCCAATAGCTAGAGTACCACAGTTGCCCTCAACTTCAAACTTCAGATAGGGGTTTTCACACAGGACAAAAACCAGGAAGTCTTTAATTTTGACAAAGACTCTTGTTATGAATCATCAAATGTAAATTTACAAAAGAAAGGCAATGGCACTGCCCAGTTCTCTGAGCTACTTTAATTTTCTGCTGCTGTCTACACTATTCCCTCACTAATTAAGTAGAGAGGGGATCAAAGTTGCAGTGGACCCAGTTCACAAAAATACTTCCTCTTAAAGATGTGCCTGTGAGACTCAGTGGTACTGCTGAATATTTTACTGAATATTTTGGGGTTGTCTTTCTCCAAAATGAAACTGAACCATGACAGTGTGATCTAAAGCTGCTCTAGCAAAGGAGGAGGTCAACAAAAGATAAGTGGAAGTAGTCTAGCACAGCAGGGGTTCATCAGAATCCTTTGTAGCATGTCAATTCCAGGGAGGCCAGAGTACTAGAAAAGGCACGTCCCTGGCAAGATCAGATGAGGCACAGTACCCTAGGATATTTTTGAAATGGCAGTGGGCAGAAGGTCTTGTGCTTATAAGACTCTTTTCTGTTACGCAGCTGGTTGCGATTTTCCTCCCCTTCCTTGTCTTACTCCATCAGTTTACCCAAGATATTAATATAATCCATTTCCCCACTTTGCTCCCTAACCTCAGGCTGATGTAAGAGGTAACAGAATAGAGCTGCTTGTGAATAGTTTCAGTCTGTCTGTTCAAGGATGGTTTTGCTCTTTTTCAGTTCACTGTCTTATAAATCACCTCAGTAGCCAACTGCTCCTAACTTTGTGTGCAGGCTGGTCCTCCCAAGCTTTATCACACACTGCAGGGTTTCCTTTTCCTCAGGCTTTGGCAGTCTCCACTCACACTCTGTTAGATGAATTAATTTCAGAAGCTAAATTTTCCAATCCTTTGATGAAAGAAATAAAAGAAAAAGTCTCAAAAAAAAAAAGTAAAAATACATCTGACTTTGTGGCAACCTTATTCTTGAAGATACAGCATCTGCTCTTATGCAAGCTTTTGTGTCTAACTTAAACGCTTTTTTCATGGAAAATGTCCCAGAATGATAGGATGGGTAAGGTTGGAAAGGGGCCAAAGGAATCAAAGATAGAGATCACCCTGGAGAAGAGGAGGCTTCAGGGAGACCTAATAGCGGTCTTCCAGTACCTGAGGGGGGCTACAGGAAGGCTGGGGAGAGCCTGTTTACAAAGGCCTGCAGTGACAGGACGAGGGG
>JAOQGH010000023.1:50630673-50700818 GCA_025769975.1 Gallinago jamesoni
GGGAGGTGGTTGAGGCCCCTTCCCTGGAGACATTCAAGGTGAGGCTTGACGAGGCCCTGGGCAACCTGGTCTAGTTGAGGGTGTCCCTGCTGACTGCGGGGGGGTTGGACTAGATAGCCTTTGAAGGTACATTCTGGCCCAGATGATTCTATGATTCTATCATCTAGACCAACTAAGAGCAGAGTCAGCTTGAGGAAGTTGCTCATGGCCGTATCCAGTTTGATGGAAACTCCACAGTCTGGTTGGAAAACCTGTTCCAGTGCTTGATTGCCCTTGTTGTAATTTAAAAAATAAAATAAAAGTGGATTTTCCTGTATTTAAATTTTCACATTGTCTCTAACTCCATCACTGGACATCTCTGAGAAGAATCTGAGTGTCTTTAGTCTCCCCATGGAATATTCCTACATGTTAAGATTCACCCCCTACCACACTCCCAGGCCTTCTCTTCTTAAAGTGGAAACTGTTTCCTGTCTTGTTCTGGAATCCTTGTGCCTTACAGGCTGTTTTCCTGTAAGTGACGCGTGCTGTAGCAGTTGACATTGGGATGCTTTAAGGAGAGAAAAAAATGTAAAAAAAGCCGGTATTTTGAATGGTGTCTTAGAAGAACAGTGACCAGAATGTTACCCTTCCATTGCTAACCAGTACCTGTTATCTCAGTGTCGGTTTAGCTACATCCTAGTGTATTCCTAACATACAACCCCACTGTTCTTGTTTTATCATCTTGTGTACTTATTTCACAGTTTCCAACTGCCAGACTGCCTCTACCCTAGCAGCTTTTCCCTTCAGGGAGCGTCTGTCAGATATACTTCATGGCTTGAGACACTAGGCCAGTGAAACAGCTGATTTGACCTTACAGATTCTTTGACAGTTAGAAACCCATCTTTTTTTAAAAATTCAAATTAACTTCTCTTTCCAAACAAGCTGCTCTTGTCATTGCTATTAGGTTATGGAATTCTAAATTAAGTTATTGGATATATCAAAAGATATAACTTCACAGTTGTGAAACTTGAGATCTTTTTTTTCTTCCAAAGCACCTAAATATATGCTTTTAATACCATCACTCTTTGCACACAAATATTTTGTAGACTTTTCTGGTAAAAGATGCATTTTGAACCTCATATCGAGCAGTTATCATTTAATAGAGCAAAGAATAGAGGGCTCTGTAGCTTACATATGTTTTCTTCTGACTTCTGTCCTTCCTTCACCCCCTTCTCCAGCCAGATACACTCATATTTCAGTTACTTTTGTTTGTCTTTCGCATAATTGTATTACAAGCATTATATTTGCTGGGATGCTGTAAGCCTCAGTGGCTGTCTCTGATGGGATCAGGAAGGATGCCTCTTGCTCCTATCTTTCATAGATACTTTTCCATAGTAGTTTCTCTGCTCAGTGAGTATAGGAAAGGTAAAGGGATTCCGAGGAACAGACTGAAACCAGCTGAGACTATGTGAGGTGGTTTTATCTGTGTTCTGGGTCACAGACTCAGTCCTGGAAGATCCAGCCTCAGCCTGCAAGTATGTGTCAGCATCCAGCACGGTGTGGAGGTTAACAGCCCTGCACCAGCACTGAAGCAATACCCAGCTGTCTGGACTCCCCTCTGTGTCAGCTATTATTCGTCTGCATATCCTGATCAATAGTTGGTAGCAGAATGGTCTGAGGAGAGACCAGCTGCTTAGTTTGAAAAATAAATAAACCTCATATGTTTTCTTGGTTCTCAAGTGAGAAGTTTCCCAAGGTACCTTGTTTAAAATAGATGCTGTTGGACACAATGCTGAAGGAAATGCAAAGATCTGGAAGAATGTTTCACTCTGAAATTTAAAAGTATGTATCTATCTGGCTTTCTGTCATCTTGATATGAATCAAGATCTGACGTTTGTCTAAAATAAGCCTCTAGATGTAGCAATATTTGCATGTTTTCCTTCTATCTTTTCATCTACTCATGCCCTCCGCAACTTGACAAATAAATTTCCATTGATTTTTATATTTCAAAAAGACTTAGCTTGAGTAAGTGAACAAGCATGTTCTGTTTTATCATGGATTTTTCATCATGCACTATAGACCTGGAAATTGCAAATATGTGAAGAGTTAGAAATAGGAGTTGTTGATAGTAATGTAATCTCTGGAACGTATCAGAAAAAGTTTGCTTTGTTTAGTTGAAATCAACTATCTGCTGAGTTCAAAAGCAGCTGATTAACGTTAGGTTTGTGTGACCTTGGTGGAACTCCATTCACTTTGGTAGTCATAAGCTTCACGTTGGGAATTAATTAGTTGCATCATTTTGAGGTGAGAAAATAAATACTTGCAGCTACCAGCTCTAAGAGCTCTCCAGGCTGCAGGAAGACTTTTTTTTTCTTTTTTATTTTCTTTTCATGTCGTTCATATGTACTGGTACATTTCAAATGGGTACTTTTTACTCTTGCTCTTTACTTGTTCAACAGAAACTTAATCATGCAATTAGAATATTTCTATTCTAATAGATGCGCTTTTAAAACGTCTCTTTTTTTCCCCCAAATTACTGCGTTTAGAAAGACCCTCGGAGGGACTGAATAACTCTCAGAAAGCAGCACTTCATCCCCCGTCAAAGCCAGAGGCGCTTTACACCACCTTTTCGGTTCTTAGCACAGAGAGGCGGCGGCGAGGAGCGGGTCCCTGCTGTCCCCCCGCCAGGTGCGGGGACCGGCGCGGGGACCGGCGCGGGACCCCCCCCCCCGCCATAACTCGCGGGTGGCACCTGCCGGGGCATCTCCTTGCGGAGGGGGGCACAGGGACGAGGGCGATGCCAGGGAAAGGCTGGCCCCAGGCCCCCTGGACCGCGGGGCGGCGCTGGACCCGCTACCTCCGGGGGCCCGGGTCGCCCGGCAACGCGGCGGACGCGACGCGACGCGCAGCCATGGCCGCCAAGGGGAACAAGAAGAGGGAGCTGGGCAGCCATGCCGGCTTCGGGCCGCTGGGCGTCTCCGCCAAAGAGTAAGGAGCCCCGGGAGGGAGGGAGGACGCGGGAGAAGGGTTGTCCCCACGTAGCGGGGTGCCCGCCCGGGAGCCCCCTGGGACGTTGCCCCGGGGCTTCCTGGCCGTTGTGGCCGCCTGCTCGGGACCGGCAGGGGCCGGAGGTAGGTGCGGGGGAGGTGGTTCACCCGCCGTCCTGTGCGGGCAAATAACTTGCGCTGAGGAAGTTTATTTGCTCAGGTGGATCCCTAAATGAAAAGTGGCTTCAGCCAAAAAGGCCAGGCGGGGGTTGGTTGGTGGTGTATTTTCTTTGGTTTAAACTGGAGGCCCAGCTCGGTGAGAGAGTTGGGCTCTCTTCCCTCCTGTGCTACTTTTTAGGCACCTCTCCAGGAGCGTCATCAGGCCAAAATGACCGTGTGTGTACACCTTGTGTCTAGCGGACAGGGTGCCTTTACCCTAGAGGAGAGCAGTAGGAAGGAGAAGATTGTGGCACTTGGGTGGTTGGTTTTGTGAGGTGGCTGTTCCTGTGCGTGAGGGGCAGTGTATTGGTCACAGCGGTACAAAGCGTTTGACTTACGGTCAGGAGCAGACAGAAGTGTTAAGTGTTCACTGAAATGATTGTTTGGGTTTAAAAGAACCTCAAAGCTCTGAATCAGGACAATAATTTTGGAAGATAAGGGAAAACTTTACTTTGTGGAGGACGGAGCACTGGAACAGGCTGCCTAGAGAGGTTGTGGAGTCTCCTTCTCTGGAGACATGCAAAACCCACCTGTATGTGTTCCTGTCCAGCCTGCTGTAGGTGAAGCTGCTTTGGCCAAGGGGTTGGGCTAGATGGTCTCTGAATGTCCCTTCAACCCCTACCATTCTGTGATTCTGTGAATACATACCCTCAGTTTTCATCAGGTAGAGAAACTAGCTGAAATTTTCAGGGCAAAATGGATAACAACTCTCATGGCACACCAGTTTCGAATCACAATTCCCAGTACCTCAAATGCTTGCTTTATATTGCAATGAACCCGAGGAAATTGAATATATATAAAAAAACCCTATTCTTCCTATTAATTTCTTACATGTTTCTGCGTAAGTACTATCTCTTGAGATATTTTAAATGGTTTGCTATTTGCTAGGTATTTAGTGTGAAGTTGTCTATTTCTGTAAAAGCGTAGATTTCTTCCTGCAAAGGCAAATAAGTAAATAGAAAACATTGACTTTCTTTCACTACTGCTATTTTGACCTGCAAGTCCTGTTTCTATGTTTTGAGTGGTTTTCTTATCCTAAAGTAGGCAAGCCTGCACACATGGCAGTGGCGGGAATCAGATGAAAGAGGTTTCTGTTGTATGCACTCCTGCCCTTCTCTTCTTTTTCCTGCCTTAAATAAAGGTTTCAGTTGTATCGCTTTTCTCTCTTGAAAACAATCTTCAAATGCCCCTTTGTTCGTATTTCATATCCAGTTACCCAACTTTTGCTACAAAATTGTTATTTCATAGCTTCATACCTCTATTTTGTATTTCATACCTTGATTCCCATTTTGGTAACTTTTCTCATGTTACCAACAGCCCGTATCTCTAATTCCTCCCTTCTCCTCAATGCATCCCTTTGCTTAGTAACTTCTTTTGTTTATTTGTTTTGTCTGCAGTCCCTTATATTTATTGCTTTAAGCAGTTTACAGATTTTTTTTTTCTGATGATATCTAAGCTGTCAGCGATGCTTTTATTTTTTAGCACTGCTGGAGAAAAAGAAGTATTTTCATACTTTCCAGTGTATGTGAAAATAAATGGCTCCCATCCAAAAGATTTTGTCCAGTATTTCAGGTTTTATCCCCTAGTAAGGCATTCTTACAGTATAAGAATTTTTTAGCTGTTCCATTAAATTAAGATACATCTTGTCTTGGAGAGTCTAAAAACACGTACTTTTTATATGGTAAAATAATTAATTATGTATATTGTACATATATTGTAATATGTTGTACATAATAACTTGTAAAAGAGTAATTCTTATGAAATGAGTTATTTGTATTGGATTATACTGTCTTTTTCTTTATTACATCGTTACTTTAGGCTTGATTAAATGAGACCACAATGGATAAATCAGATTAGAAAATTGTTTTCCCAGTGTCAAGTTGAGACTAGATAATATTTAATTACAAACTATTTAGGTGGTATTAAAGTTTACTGAAACACCTCTGAAATGTAATATTAGAAATCTCATGTTGGACCTAAAGGACCGGAGACATGATTTATCTCTAGCTCTGAAGTTATCAGCTAATTGCAATGGAACTAGTCTAGCATATGCCAATGTTAATTTAGCGTTAGCTATAAATCGGACCACAGGAGTACTTACTCACTTCACTAAGGCTATTTTATGTAAAGTGTAGTAGTTTGAAGATGTTCAAATGGTGGCTTAGTGATTTATGTCACTAGAATATGGAAGAAACTGTTACAATAACCTGATTATAATGCAGAACCTTTTGCAACAGAATATATATATATATATTGCATGCTCTAGTGGCCAACGTTATTGGTTTGTGGTGGGGTGTTGTGTGTGGGGTTGTGGGTGTGGGGTTTAGTTGGTGGGTGGCTTTTTTTTTGTTTGTTTTTGTGTGGGGTTTTTTTGTTGTTTGTTTGTTTTTGTGGGGTTTTGATTGTTTGTTTGTTTGTTTTTTAAATGTGGTTGGACTCGATGATCTCAAAGGTCCCTTCCAACCACTAAGATTCTGTGATTCTGTGATATAGCTTGTATTGTGTATATTATTTAAAGCCTGTAACTTTGGTTTACAGTGTAGCGTATCTTCTGTTTGGTTTTTTTTTTCTGCTCTGCCATTGCTACACTGAGTGACCTTACAAACAGGAGTAAGTCTTAGCAGTAAGTTTCTAGATGTTTCAGTGTATGTGTTTATATCCATTTCTATATATCTTGCTCACCTGAGCAGTATTCTGGCATAGGATGAGATGAAGTAACCTCTGAAAAAAACAGAACTGAAAACCAACAAAACCTTCCAATTTATTTGATGGAACAGCTTTTAGTGTATAAAATTACCTCTGTGTTTTTATCATTTAATATTGATATTTATATATATTATCAGAAATCCTAGAAACGTAAAAAAGGGAAAATCTGTGACAGATAAAAATCTAAGGTTACAGCAACTCTAGTACTAATTTCCTGACTAACCTATCCCTGCTTACTTTTTATCATTCTAAAATATTACTAAGGCCTTTTGGATAGATAGATGAAAAAATGTTAGTTTAGGACAATGTATGTCTTGCCAAGTTCAGCAAACAACTTGATACATCTTCTTTAAGCTGTCAGGAAAGATTTAACTTCAGCATCTGCTGAGCTGTAGATAATGAATTTAAATCAGGGAAAGCTGTGACAGCTTATTCTTACTTTTGCGTAAATAATTTTTTGTCTTGAAACAAACATTTTACAGAAAAAAGTAGCCCCCTTTTCTCATGAAAAAGTAGAGAATGGTGCTATAAAAGATTTGAAAATATGAATTCAGTCCTTGCTGGCTTCCAATCATATTGTTTTGCTCTGTAAGCTGCTAAATGCTTTTGGAGCTGATTGCAAGCTCTGTTCTGTTACAGCGTTTACTCTCAGTAAGATCTTCATCCTGCTGAAAAGCCATTCACATCCTAGTACTCTCTAGTTAAAGATATGGGTAAAATAGGGTTTTGCTGAAATCAGTGAGAATTGTTTATAGTTGGAAACTGAACATAGTGGGGCTAAAAAGTTACCCTTGAGAACGCTTTTGATGTTCTCAAGAGTAACTTGAATAACTTTTGCTTGAATAATTTTTCTTCTTGCTTGCCCTTGTTTCCCAGGTGTATTGGAATTTATACCTCAAGCTCAATATCAAAAAGATATTTTAGCATTCTTAGTCCTTCTGAAAGGACTGAAATGTTGAAACTTATTTCTTTTCTTTAGTCGTTCTATAGGCCAGTGGTCTCCAAGCTTTTTTGATTGTGCACCCCTATCAGTAGAAAAATTTTGAGCACATGCCCCCAGTATATCTATATTTATTTATACGTGCCCCACTGAAGCTCTAATGCTTTCTTCCTTGTGTGCACCCTCCACTTCAGAGACTGCTGCTATAAACCACAGAATTTCTATGGAGAGAATAAGCAACTAAGCAGTTTCCAGTTTTGAACTACAGACCAAGTAGTCCAAAGTCCAAAACAGTCAAGAGCTGTTTGTTTGGAGCAGGCTTATGGCCAAAACTTGGAAATAGAGATGATGATTTATGCAAAATGGAGACTGTTTCATTTTTCAATTTTCAACATTGCTTCTAGAGAGCTTTCCCCTTTGTCATAGGGTTTGTGATGTCAGAATGACAGGGATGCAATTGATAGCAGACAGATCGACATCTATTTCTTCATTTAGAAATAGAAAGATGCTGTATAGTATGGAATATCAGTACTACAGTGAAGATATTCTGTGTCTGCAGGTCCATGAGAAGAAAATGCAAATTTTATTCATTTATAGAAAGTACAATTCTAGTTCCCGATGCAGACAATGTTCAATTTTCTGATTTAAGGTTGGATCTGTATCATCGTTTTCAACAAAAATCAGAGTACTGAGTTGACTCTGAAGGAGTCTACTCTGGTATAGAATAATTAAGACTGCTGCTCTTAATATCTAGAACTGTTGAGAAAAATTGCTGAATGTTGTGATAAAACAACTGTATGGTATAACCCTATTACTTAGTCCTCCTTTTTTGTTGGCAATCCCTGTGTTAGAGAAATTGCTCTGTTCCCTCAGGTAATGATTTTCTCCTCATAGTAGGCAAACGTTAGTAACGATCATAAATGTTTTATCAAAGGCAGTGTACCAAATCTTTTTTTAGTGGGTTGTGGAGATTGAAAGAAAATCTACACTCACAGTACAAGATTGGAGTTGTGTTCACTGGAGATATGGCAATTACTTATTAGCTGTCTCCTTGACATTTATTTACATTCATTCTGTTACTGAGCTTGTTCAATGTGTTTGCAAGAAAGAGACAACTTCTAGTGTACAAATTTTCTGTAAATCTATGAGAACTTAAGTTATGTTATTATCCCTGTATCAGAAAGTGGAATAGATGTTTGCAGGCTGCCTGAGGGAACATCGTCACATCAGTTTAGTATCCTGTGGTAATTGTGAGGTAGGTTTTCTCTGAGCATCGTTTTCTTTTCAAACACAACTTTCAGTTGCAGGGATAAAAATGTAAAAAAAAGAATATTTTTTTTACTTTTGTTTAATATTGCCTCTGATTTTAAATGTTACTTGTTTTTCTATGTCTCTAATGATTTAAATACTGAATAGAAATATCAGTATTATAAAAAAGAAAAAGGGCAATAGTTTTTAGAAGTAATTTGTGAAAAAAATAATCCTGAGGGCTGTGAATGCTTAGCATAAAGAATTACAGTGTTATAATTTCAATTAATGGATAATGTTAATGCAGAAGCCCTTTGAGGGTAATGTGTACAAACATCTGGGAAATATATTTTAATCACCTTAAAATTTCTTTGTTTAATTTCTAGTGGGATAAGGCTTACCAGGCTTCTTTTTTCCCCTGTAAATGCTTGCAACAGTCAGCACAGCACATCTGCACTTTGGAAAACCAACAGGGATTATTGGTGGATACATTGTGATGCTGGAGTGGGACCTTGGAAGCATACGGAGGAGGGAAAATTCCTCTGGACTTGCTAAATCAAACTTCATGTTGGTCTCTGCAGAATGCTCCATTGGGTCTCTCTACATTACTGCTTTCTAATTAGATAGAAATTCCCTTCAGGAGGTAGGCAGTTGCTAGAGATGACAGGTTGGAGAGCTCAAAAGAAATGCTGTCCTTATAGCTTTTCTTAATTGTGCCATTAGAGGTTACTGAGGATCTGATCTTTCCCAAGTTTCAACAGCTGCAGTGAATAGCAATTGATGTCTTTGTCGGCACTGAAAATGATTCTGGCTAGTAATAATGGATAATGAATTAAAATGCTTTTTAAATGAATTTGATGAAGCTCTGTGCCATCAAGCCCAATCTTCTGAATTAAACTTGAGTCATCAGCATCTATCCGAATTAGGGTTTGGGTTATTAGGGACAAAAGTGAGGAGTTAATGGTCAGTGCCCATAGAGGCAAGTGATTTAGGGATGATTGTGGCACAGGGAGAGGTCACCGATGTATAAGGGAAGGTCAGAGTAGTGCTAGAGGTCTTTTTAGGGAAAGCAGTAACTAAGAGCACTATTTACTGATGATGGATCCTGAAGGACCTGCAGAGACAGGTCAAAGCCTGGACTGGTTGGAAGAAGTGTTTTAAGTTTAACTGTGTGCCTGGTTGCAAAGAGTAGCAGGTTGCTGTGTTGCTGTGTTGTTGCACAGTGGGTTGCTGCACGAAAACCTAGGATTACCTAATGTTTGTTATTAAGGTTAAAGGCTGGGACAGTAAGAAGGGAAAAAATAGGGGTGTTCCTAATTCCCATATGCAAAAGATAAGGATTAGGCCAAGGCTTGTGATTGAGGTTTTATCCACTGCCAGCATGCATTCCACAGGTAAGTATTCTTAAGATTTAGGCTACACCAGTGGTTTAGAGAATATAGGTTGAACAGAATAATTTTTTTGATGGTTTTGGTGCAGCTCACTAGGTTGACTGAAGTTTGGAAATAGCAAGAACTAATGTCTTGTGGATTACAGTGATTCAACTTGAAGCTGCTTTTAGTGTTGTGCTGGAGTGCTCATGTTGGTGAATGTAAGTTTTAATGGGCACTAAAATTTTACATGGGGTCATGGAACAAGTCTGCAGAAGAGGAATCCATTGAAGATTGTATAAATACATTGATTGAAGATTGTATAATCACATCTAGCCCAGGAAGTGTTTGAGCTAAAAGCAGCTGGTGACTATCAAAGTATTAGGGAAATATACTATATATGCCTTTATGTTCTTCATAGGCTTTCAATTGCGAGTATTGTTTCAGATAAGATGTTGGGCTATAGTTCACACTTGATCTGACTCAGTACTCCTGTTCTTATGTTTGTGGTCCGAGAGGGTGTACTTTCGTATACCAAGAGCTCAGTGGTATATCTTTGTCTTGCAACGTATGTGTTATTGAGAGAAGGGGTTGCTGTATTATTGTAAAAGCTAGTTAGATTCGTACGTGGAAGCTTATGCATTTTTTTTGACCTTGCATGAGCTTTAGTTGGAGGTGAGTATGGCTTGATTTTTGCAATCTCTGGATTAGGCACATACTTTTTGTGGTTAATTCTGCACCACTTATTGGAAATTGGGGTGTCTTTAAAAATACAGTTAGTTTCAAGATTCTGGTTATGAGAAACACAGAGTTTGAGTTCAAAGCATGCTCGTGTTATGGTTTGAGCCTTTAAGCAGCTCAGCCCCACACAGCTGCTCACTCACTCCCCCCAGCAGGAATGGAGAGACAATCCAGGTAAAAGTGCAAAAACTCGTGGGTTGAGATAAAGACAGCTTAATAAGTAAAGCAAAATAAAGAATTTGCTCACTGCTTCCCATCAGCAGGCAGGTGTTCAGACATCTCGAGGAGAGCAGGAGTCCATCACGTGTAACAGTTAACTGAGAAGAAAAACACCATAACTCCAAATGTCCCCTTCTTCCTGCTTATTTCCCCAGCTTAATTCCCCATTGCTGAGCATGACATCATGTGGTAAGGAATGTCTCTTTGGTCAGTTGGGGTCAGCTGTCCATGCTGTGTCCCCTCTGGTCCCTTCTTGTGCACCCCCAGCCTACTCACCGGTGGGGCAGTGTGAGAAACAGAAAAGCCTTGATGCTGTGTGAGCACAGCTCAGCAGTACCTGAAGCATCCCTGTGCTATCAACAGAAATCCAAAACATAGCCCCATGCTACTCTGAATAAATTTAACTAAATCCTAGCCAAAATCAGTACTGCTAGTTACTGGACTTTGCAAGGGAAAGAAGATTTATATGAAGAACTTTAAACCTTCACTGCCTTCATAACCTTCTTTACAATTGTATCTGGTAATGCCTTACAAGATACTATAGCCTTACTACAGAGCTGATTTTGGATAGTCAGGAGGCTCTTCTATCTCAGATATCTCAATTCATGTCCTTCCTGAGCATTCACATCACCAAAGCCAATTAAGGCTTTACAAGAATCTGGGAATGAGCTGTGGTATAGCTTGAGGTGCAGCAGTTGTTCATTTCCAGTTTGCAGTTAGTGTCCTGATAATCCTGAGGAACAGGCGTTTTGAGATCATGGTCTCATTTAGCAGGCTGTTAATTGCAACCACTCTTGAAGATGAACAGAATTCCTTTGTTTTAAATGGTTGTCCAGAGCCTTTTGAATGGCTTATTAGCTGTTTGTTTATTGGCGTTGCCAATATGACAAGGCATTTCCTGTTCTCTTGAATAATTCAGCAGTAACATAAATCTGTGATGGCCCAGCATTCCAGGGCTGTTCAGCTGCAGAACTGAAGGAAGAAGTGGATTAAAATGTAGTTTAAAAAGTAAACATGTGCAACACTGATTTGAAGGAGGATGGAGCCAGACTCTTTTCAGTGGTTCCCAGTGACAGGATGAGGGGCAATGGGCAAAAGTTGGAACATAAGAGGTTCCACTCAAATATGAGTAAAAACTTCTTCGTGATGAGGGTGGCAGAGCCCTGGAACAGGCTGCCCAGGGAGATTGTGGAGTCCCCTTCTTTGGAGATTTTCAAGACCTGCCTGGATGCAGTCCTGAGTAACATGCTCTAACATGCTCTAGGCAATCCTGCTTCAGCAGGGGAATTGGACTAGATGACCTCTACGGTCCCTTCCAACTCTAAAAATATCAGTGAAAAAGGGTACCAAGTTGTACCTGCATGCTTTCTCCAGATAGAGTAATGCTAGTTGTTGAATGTGTTATGATTTTAGGTTCAATTTGGGTGAAAATCTTTAGTTCTTGATTGCTGTTCAGAAGTTATTTATTGCATCAATGTGCAACTGAAAACTCTTTTACTCTACTATTATTCTAGTACCTATTGTTCTAATACCTAAATTGTAATCTAACAAAAACTAGAGACATTTCTGGAGAGTTTGCATTGTCCTTCCTGAGCATAAAATGCCCCCCACTTCATTTATTGTCTTTTATTTTCTATTTCTTTTGTATGGAATACATGTTTCCAAGGCCAGTACTTTTGTTAGACTCAGAAATAAAATTAAGAATTTTTAGTGTTAGCATTTTCTGTCCAGAAAGAGGAAAATCTTGCTTTCAGCACACTGTGCTTCATTCATTGAAATGTTTCAGCATGTAAACACAGTGAAATTTCTTAGTACTTTTTTTTTCCCCTGTTTCTTCTGCCTTGAATATTTTTTTTTTTAGTTTCACGCTTTGTGGAGAGATAATGTGTTCTTTCCCAAGTAAATATGATAAACATATTAAAATAGCATATAAGCCAAACAGTAAGTTGAATTTTTTATTAACTAGATTACATTTTAATTAGGAAATTGTGTATTCAAATTAGTTTTCCTAGTTATTTCTAATTAAAACAATGAACCCCTGAGAGCTCAGCCTACCCTGATCTGTAGATTTGGAACTGCATAGACTCATGGGCATGCTAACATTAAGTAATAATCCAGTGGCAATCTCATCCTAAATGCTGTGCTCCCTATTGATCATGGTTTTAGTTTTTTGTTTCCCTGTAACTCAGAGCAGTGTTAGGGGATTTTGCAGGCAAGTGCTCTCTATGAACCATTGGTTAGAGACTGTGCAATCAGACTGTGCATTAGAAACCTAGACCTCTATTACAACAAACTGCAATAGAGAAAAGCAGCTTTCAGCAGAACTGTATGGCAGAAAAAGCACTGTCAAAAGAAAAAATGTAAGAACTGTGCTTTCAAACTGGAAAATGTTGTTAAAATATTTTGTTAGAGACTCTGCTGTGGATTATTCATCTACTTAAGTAGAATGGTCTTCTGCTTCTCCGCTGAGCTCTGTGTAACCACCACTGAAGAAACTGGATTTCCTGGTTTTCTTATCAGTACATGCTAAGTGCTTTGTAAATGAGTTGATCTAAATCCACAGATGTACAGAGGCGTTCTGCCATGCAGAGATTTTTGGTTCTTAGTTAATTACCCAGGTGCCATACAGAAGGATTTTGCAGAAGCCAGTGAGGAAGAAATGCCAAAGAAAGGATCATGTTCTGAGAAGGTACTTGAGTACTGAACTCTAGAGTAAAGAGAGGGTTTGTGATCTTTGCAGCATTCTTACAGTTGAATCTTAGGCCAGCTCAATCTTTTTAGCAGGAAACACTGGGAGAAGCAAACTCAGGAAAGTGGTTCCATAATTACTAGGGTATTGTACAGTTAATATGGGGAAACGTGACTTCAGATTGCCTCTTTGAATCAGGTACAGTAAAGAAGGATTTGAAAGAGGTCCTTGGCTTCCCGCCTTGGAAGACAACCAGAACAAGTGAATGCTCTGTGACTGTGCTGTTAGTGATTTCTTACATAGAGCGGAACTTATGGAACTTAACTCCACTATGGAACTTATAGAACTAAGTTAACTTCCACTTATGGAACTTAACTCCACTAACGTGGAGTGGAACTTATGGAACTAAGATCCCCCAAGCAGCATATTCCCTTTCTTTTGTTGTGCGGTTGTTTGTGGTTTTTTGTTTTTTTTTTTTGTCCTGAGTTTGATGGAGATATGCACTGCTTGAGATAGATTGTTCCAGAAGCTATAGATCATTATTCTCACCTGAGTTGCCTCTGATGTAAAAGGGTTCTGATGGCTAATTATCTACTGAGTGGTCAGGTGTATCCTTTTATCACTTTTAAATTTGCTGTGGTTTATGTTAGATTCCTTTTTTTTTTTGCTTGTTTTATGAGAACAGGTTAATAATATGCTCTTATCTGTACTACTCAGTATTTTATACATTTGTGCTTTGTTATTCCTCCATGCTCTAAACTGTTGCCTGTCACTGAATTTCCAAAGTTCTTTTTATGTTGTTAGGGCAACTGAAGCAAACAGTATTTCATGCAAGGCATAAAATTGGTTATACTGAGTGGTATTGTACTGATGTCTTGTATTGGACATCCTGCTCCTAATGTGTCCTAGTATTTTATTTGCTTTCCTTGACTGTACTTGAAACGAGATCTTAATTCACAGGCAGCTCCTGATCTTGAAGTGTTATCATTAACTGAGAACTATAAAACCTGTAGTCATTTGCTGCTATTTGGAAGGACAGTGCGTTGATTGAACAGAAATTTGGTCTGCAAATTGGATGTAGATGTCACTTGCGCTTTAATCTGTGACTTGTTGAAAGACTGCAAGACGCAGTCTTGGTGCCTATGGTAGTCTGTACTCTCTTCACTTGCCCCATCACCTCTACTTTTTGAAACTGGATAAACATAAAGGAATTGGGCCAGCTGACAACAATCTCACCTGGAGCACAACCCAGAGTCAATGACCTTGGGAGAATCAGTCAGAGGTCACTTCTCTTATCTGAGACTGGCACCTGAAAATCACCAGAAAAGGCATTCCTTTTTCCAGGCCCTTGCTATGTCTCTAGCTATATATTAATATATATATATCAATATACATATTCAATAGGTATATCGTATTTCCACCTGTAAAAGTGGATATAAACCCCTCTTCTGTAAACTATTTTTGCTTCTATAGATTAAAAGTGTGCATTTAAGTGCTAGGTACTACAAGGTCTCTGCTTTGGCAGGCATCTCTTGGCATTAATCTTCAGTGTTCCACTCTTAGGCATATAAATTAAAATTAAAAAAAATTTTTTGAGGGATGTCTTTTAAAAGTCTTAAGTGACCTCCAGTGTGGTAGAACATGAAAGGCTGGCAAATGATTGGCTTCCAGGCCATCTGATACCTTCCATTATCAAGAGTGTTTTTCAAATATGTGAAATAGTATTTTTTTCCAATCTATATTAAAATCTTTTTGACAGCAGACGATTGGCTCCACAGAGTCAGGAGCAGAGAATTTTACTACAGCTGGCTCTTGCCACTGAAAGCAGTGAGTTGAGCTTTTCTAGCATTCCTCTCACAGGCTACAGTCTTGACTTGTGCTGCTGTTGAAAGCAGCTGTATCCACGCTATTAATTCTCAAGTCTGTAGCTTTATCTGATTTTGCTGTTGTCTTTGAGCCATTTACTGATGACAGTTTGTGCAATAAAATTATTATTATTCCTGCAATACAAAAACAGAAGGTTAAAGGAGTCCAAAAGTCTAGCACTGTGCATGAGCTTGCTATGAGCATGAAGGTTGGATTTCACCAGAGTTCTTTCAAAAATACATGAAAAAATGTATCTTTTATTTTATCTTTGCTAAGATTTAGTTACACAAGGTAAAACAGATCTATTGTGATCTATATGAAAGATCCAGTTGCCTTATTGCTATGTCATCAATTTTTTGAATGCATCTTCATTTTTTTTCCTCTTTAACACATGGCACCAATCTAGTAATCTGCTTTTTATGTTCAATTTCTGAGTGTTTTGTCAATTCAAATTTTTATACAGCAAAAAGGTTTAGTTGGTATAAATGGATCAAAGCAGCAAAAGTCTGAATTATGTTGATGAGAACTGAGCCAAATTTTTAAAGAATGATACTCAAATTTAGTTGGAATTTTAAAATAAATAAATACTGAAGTTCAGACTATTTATAGGGCAACAAATGGAATCAGTCTGAAAATAAGGAGAACAAACTCAAGAAGTTTTAAAAACTGCAATGCTTCTAGGCCACTATTTTCCATCATTTTTTTCTTTGAAATACTGTCCAGGAAGCAGCACTGTGTACCTTTTGGGCAAGGGATTTGACATGTGGATTTTTCTGTCGTTCCCACCCCTCCCCCCCCTCCCCCGGCTTCTATAGCTTGGAAAGCAAATCAAGAAGGAACATTTCACTTCCCATTAATATGCAGGCAAATAAAAATAAGAAAACATATGGAATTCTAGCTGGCAAGGCTAAACGTGAGGCTAGGTGATCATTCTCTCTTAGCAAATATGTGCGCATTTGAAATAGGCTCATTCTTGGTGAGTTACAAGTCTATTAGTAGTTTGTCTGACATCTACAAGGATGTCAGCTATGTTTAGAAATGAGGATATTACACCTGAAACTAGTGATCCAAGTTACAGACTCTTTTAAAAACAATATGCCTATAAAGAATAATCAGTATTAATCTTTTCTTTCTATCGTCACTCTAATTTTCCACAGTTTGATTTCGTTTCTACACAGAAAGCATTCTGTGCTTTTTGAGAAAGAAATCCTACTCAAGTACATAGAAATGAAATTACAATAAAACCTATTGTTGTAGGCTTTGCAAGCAACTGTCATTACAATTTAGAAAGCTACAATTTTTGCCACACAGTTACTGATACTTGGTCAAACGTTCTCATAGCCTTTCCAGATTCTTATGAACTTGAGTGTTGCCATGGTTTCTGCTCTGGGTTTCTAAGATATTAATGTGCTACTTTAAAAACAAAAACAAAACCACCACGTTTCAGTGATGAGAATTTAAAAGAACTTTCTGCCATAAATAAGATCTTCAAAGGGTCTCTTTGTCTTTGAGTTCTGAAGAGATTAGGGAAAAAGTTAAATAGCTTCCCAACAGGACACGTTTGGAGAAGTTGAGACATATGTTTGTTCTCTGCCCTCTTTTTCCTAATATAAAAGCCTTTACTGGGGCCAGAAATCAGTTCTTCTGCGTGCTCAAAGAATCCAAGGGAAGGAACACACTTTTCTTTACCGCTTCCTGGTAAGCAGAAAGAGCCCAAAATTCTCGTCTCCCTGTGACACAACATTGGTATCCAATGGGGAAGATGAGATGTGAGATTCCTCACTCCTGTCTCACCATTCAGGTTGCTATTACTTCTCTACATACAGAGGAGTTCAGAGCATCCAGAGGAGCTGAAGAAGAAAAAAAGGGTAAAAGTTTCAGCTCTGACTTGCCCTAAATAGTATGTCCTGTTACTGAATCATTTCTGTTAATACTGTGTTTTCTGGAGTTTGAATTAAACTAAGCTTCACATTGTAATGGTTGCAGGCATTTCATGGAACAAATAAATAGTATTTAATGAAAGGTAAAAGATTGGCAAAAGTCTCCGGGGAAGGATGAAATTGATGAGCATTGAATAGCTTTTGTCTTCTATTGGGATATTGTTATGATCAAATTCACAGTTTATTTTTTAATCTTTAAAACATGCTATGGGTAATGTTGGTGACCACTTAAAATGCCTAGAGGGAGCACTGAGATGGGGTGAAGTGATGGCCTGTTGGCAGTTACTTAGCAACAAATGCCCTGCTGTGGAGATAAACAAATTCTTAATAGAGTGAATCAAGTGAAGACCAAATTCACAATCATTGCATCTACAGAAAGGCTAGCATATAAATACCTAGTTGTACTGCACCACCAAGATGTATCGTACTGCATATAAAATGGCTGGTTTGTTTAAACAGTTGCTGTTACAGATCCTCAGTCTCTTATTCTCCAAAATGTGGTTTAAGCAAGCACATATTTAACTCTACAGTTGAAGTTAGAACAGGTGCATAAGACAGTAACTGTAGCTGAGCTGCTGAGTAGCAATTCATTAAATCAATCAAAACTTAGATTTCAATTTTGCATCTCAGTCCTCAGGTGGAGATCCCAATACTGTGTGAGTCCTTGAAAAGCTCCATATTGATTTCTTAGGATGATAATATAATGCAGATCTTAAGCTTTGAAATGTAATTAAGTTTAATACAAATAAACAAATGAAACCTTAATTAAAATAGAAGAATTATTTACCTGCAAAAAGTATCATCTTTGCATCCTGTGTTATAAGGACTTACAAGGATCCCCAAAAGAGTAAAAAATATTATGTATATCCTTACTCAAATAACTAACCTGAAACCCAGAAGTCATTGTGGTGGTGGAATCCCTGGGGATTTTTTTTCCAAGCTTCCTAAGTACAGACACGGAGACAGAAAAAGCTGAAGCACTTTTATTTGTCAAGACTCCAACCAGATTTCTGTACAAGGCCCTAGAGTCATTGTGGAAGCAGTGTTGGCATTATTATTGAACTATTAAACAATTTTATCTGTTTCAAATACTCCCAATCAAGATTACTGTGAGAAGGTGTCTCATTTCCATCTTCAGATCAGCTCATCTAAGCACAAGTGAAAAACTAATTATTTTTCCATCCTTTTTTTTAATTTTTTTTTTTATTTTATTAAGGAAAGTGACAGTGTCAAAATGTTAAGCAAGATTAAGGGTGCATGAAATAGAATGGTGTCTAAATTCTAAAAACATTGCGTAGTGTATCAGTTATTTTTGTGTATCACAAAATCATTATTGTCTGGTGATCCAGAATGACATTTGTACTGGGAAAGGAAGGTGGAGTAGGCACGCTGTTCTGAAGCTAAGTACCAATGCTTCTGTAATTCTCTTGAGAAGATTCCTTTCGATGTTGCTGGGTTCCCTCTGTGAGGAATGGTCATAGAACATTTACAGGTAGATTTGTCTACTTTAAGAATGAAATATTTGCTCCCTAGTCTCTGTGGACCATGTTGGCAAGGTCAGGTGGGTGAGCAGCTAAAGCGTGTATGTCTACAGACTATATGTTTAAGTTTATTTTCAGAGAGTACTTTGCAGGCTTGTCTGCTGTCTCTCTATTAAATCTGAAGTCTCTGAAAAACCTTAGGTTGCAATTCATGTGCATTTTTTTTCCTGCTGTGTTTGTATATCCTGCTGTTCCCCGTTTTCCCTGTTGGCACTATATCAATTATACCAGTATTTTTAGAGAAGCTGCTTAGCGATTCAAGGGTGAATTAGTGCCAACTTCATAGTGTTTCCCTCATTTGGCAATTTATTCTTCTTTTTGTCCTTTAGTGTTTAGCCCAGGATTAAAAAGAAGTCTGTTGCTGTTTAAAATACTGTCGCACAATGAAGCCATCCAGCTTGAGCATAAAATACCAGTAATGCTTTGCATTGTCCTTGTGTCTGTTAGTTTGTTTCAAAGAATTATCAATAAATTATATTATTCAATTCTTATATAGAAGAATTTCTTAATAGCCTTACTCAAATACAATATTTTAATAAAGTCAGCTGTCTTTTTTCACTTGTTTGTTTATACTTGGAGTCCAATTAAATTGCAGTTCTTTATGATTTTTCCAAAATCTTACTGAACCATCCTTTTTGAGAAGCAGGAGCGTTGGGCTTCCTCAACTTAGTTTAGTCATCTCAGTCATAGATAGCTATTTTTCCATGTCTCCCACATTGTTAGTGTTGAGTGAATTCTGTTATGTCAAGGTGTATTGGAAAGTAATTTTCTGTCTTAATGTGACAGTAAGGCAGGCAAGTCTTTCCATATCTTTTGGCTGTTTTTTAAAAATATGGTTTTTTACTATTTCGTTGTTCTCCCAAAGCAGTCAGAAATTTTATAGCAATTGTTGTGATTATTATTTAATTGTCTTTGGGAATGCCTTCAGAACATCTTTATCATTATTATTTTTGTTATTAATATTGAGTGAAATGTCCATGTTTCTTTATGAACATTTAAAAGAGCAAATGCAGACTGAGAGAGAAAAAAAGGTACAAAAAAATTAAACATAGTCCTTGATTATTTAAAATTGCTACGTACGTCATTCATATTTCATTTGAAATTAGAGAAAAAAGAAAAAGTAAGAAATCTAACTTGTCATTGTTTACTTCTAAGGATATGTAAGAAGCTGCCAGGAGTCGTATTTAAATCCATGTTGACAGGGGCAAAGTTTCTAAATATGACAAGTGTTGAAGCTGTTAGTACGGCTCGCATTCTAGTTTTCATTGTTCTTCATGCATGAAGGCAATTAAGATACAGCGGATTCTTTGAAACAACCAGAACTGATACAGACATTCCTAGTAATCCAAAGAAACTGATAAACACTTCAGGGTTTTCAATTGCTTGTGAAGTGTTCTTGAATATAGAATGAAGCATCACTTGAGTCTTCAAGAAAAAATGGTGGAGAAAAAATGACTGGAGAAAAAAATGGTACCATCACTGAAAGATCAAACATAATAGAGCGAGGCTGGAGGCCATTTACATGTAACTGAGATGACAAAGATGGAAAAGCAAAGCAGGGTATCTCTCCAGAGAATATAACTTCCTTCCAGTTAGAGTGGTAGAAGCTCTGTTTTTTATTTGAACAGCAGAAAGCACAGATGGTATTGATTTTTGACAGCTGTCTTCCAATAAAAGTTACTGGTAGTGTGGATAAATGTGGTTATTGTCTAGACAGTGAGAAATCTTCATTTTTACCCATGTCTTTGTCCTTATTATCACTAACAATTATGTATTATGAAATCACATTAAAATGTTGATTGAAAGGTGCCTCTGGAAGCCATCTAGTCCAAATTCCTGCTCAAAGCAGGGCCAGCTTAGAGCCGATTGCTTAGTTCCTTGTTGATTTGAGTTTAAAGTATCTTCAAGCACTTCAGTTCCCCTCCTTCTTACCATTTGTTAAGATGAGTATGATGTTTGCCTTTTTCAGTCATCAGAAACTTCGCCCAGTCTTTTGAATGTGATTGACAGGAGCCTTGGAGAAACTCCAGTCAGCTCCCTCAGTACTTTTGCTCACATTCTAACTAGTCTCATAGTCCTGTGTGTGTCCAGTTGGCTTAAGTGCCTCCAAGGTGCCTTCCTCTACTGTAGACAATGCTTCACTCCCACAAACTCTGTTAGTAGACCCATGGAATGGGAGGCCTGAGAACCAAATTTGCCAACAAAATCCAAGACGCTAAAAGGCATTGAGTATCTTGGCCTTTCCTATATCCTTTGTCACTAGGTTTCCTGCCCCATTAAGCAGTGGACATGCGCTTTCCTTACTTAGTCTTCCTTTTGCTGCTAGTGTACTTATAGAAGCTTTTGTCCTTACCCTTTATGTCCTTTGATTATTTCAAGTCCAGCTGAGCATTTGCTTCTGTAATTTCATTGCTCTACACTTGAGCAATGCCACTGTTCCCCCAAGTGACTTCGCTGTCCTTCCACCTTCTGGGAGACAGGGCTTAATAGTATTTTCAGGTGTCACTGGCTACACAGCATTTTCCCGTAGCTGGACTACTTGTTTATGTAGTTTGAGTTTGTCGTTAGAATGTAGTCATAATAATGTTGCAGCTATAGGGGAATGAATATTGTGTATAACTGAAAACCATTTATATATGTGGATTATGACACTGTGACCATTTTATCTGAAATGTCAGATCTTTGTGAAATCTGAGTGATTCTGTAAATCATAATCACAGTTCTTTTTTTCTGTGGAGTCACCGAAATGTCAAGAGAAAGCTATAACTCTGAAATTTGAAATATGAGTATAGTTTTACATGGTAGCACTGATGATTTGTATATCAGTATAAACATCCGCGTGACATGATATGAAATATATGGCCAGGAGTTAAAAAAAATCCTGTTCTCAAATACAAAAAAAAAAATGGAATCTTTCCCTTTCAAACCTCCTGAAGATGTCAGTTTCTAAAGAAATTAAGTTCTGATTTTTAAAATAAATATTTCTTGGCACTAATTTTTACAAACAGCTCTTCAGCTGTAGCTCTAAACACTGTTATCTTCCTGATTTTCTGGACATATTTGTAGGAATTCTTCTGTTTCTTCTTAAATAAAAAAAAGTTAATAAAAAAAATAGTGTGCGGTATAAGGAAAGGAAAGAAAAATTACAATATTTTAAGCTTTTTATAGATGATGTGCATAACAAAATAGAAGTATCATGCAGCTATATTGTTAAGGCTCCAGTAGTAAAAAATACAGTGTTGTAGGAAACTGCTGAATATCAAAGAGGAAATCCTGACTTTATCCAGCTAGTTGAAATCCGTATGTTTTTTTTCTGCAATAAGATTTATTTAAGCCTTTTTGCTCAGTTATTGGTGCCAGATTGCGTCTCGGGTCCCTGCAGCTTCTTCACTTTGTTCTTTTGAGTGGATAACATCTACAGTTTAGTGCCAGTGAGTTTGACCTTCTTCCAGGTTTGGTAGTTAAGGGGGAAGGAGCTGCTGTATTCTCATTCTAGCTAATTCAGTTTTTCAGCCCCTTGTAAACACTGTAAAAATGATGTACAAGGGTACTACTAGTGCTGGTTGGTACTTAAGAACATGTTGTGTATTAGTCTTGTGAAAATCCCTGCAGTCTTGGCAAACTTTATACCGGAGATGTGAATCCCAAGAAGAGGGTAGTGAGAGTGCTGGTAGCACGAGAGGCTCTCGGAATGAAACTAACTGGAGACAGAATTGGCTGGTCTATCTGCTCACAGGTGTCTAGAAGTGGGAATCCTTTTCCACAGTATATCTTTTGTCAATGACAAGCTCCTTTTGGTTGGTTAACATAAATTGTGAAAAAAAAATAAAATAAAATTGAAAGCCTTCAGATGGGTGAATGAGTTGAATTGGGTCATGAATGCTAGGACTGACACAGAAGAGGAAGGAGAACCATGTGGCTTTAACCAGAGGAGAAGGAAGAGGGAGGAAACTGTGCCCTCAGATTCTACTTTTGTGCTTCAGCTGTCCCATTTATTTCAGCAGGATTCTTCCTGTAAATGCATATAAGCATTTTGCTGGTTTATCCCTGATAATGCTATCTAGCACTTCTACAGACTTGCTTATCTTAGTGACAAAAAATTAATGTAGTTACTAACACTAATTTTTTTATTTTGTTACATTAAAAAAAATAAAATCTTATTAGATAAAATCTTCCTGCTACCCTTGCCTAATATACTGTTAATTTTTATTCCTGCTTCTGTTTGTTCCCAGGGCATCTATGTCTTCCCAAGGAAGTCTTTCCAATGAGAAGTGGAGATTTCCTATTTGGCCAGAATGGAATGAAGCAGATATCAATGCAGAAAAATGGGATGCTGGAAAAGCTGGAAAAGAGAAAGAAAAAAGTGGAAAAAGTCCCATCGCAGTAAGTTGAGTGACACACATATACATTTTATTTGCACTGCGTTGTTTTGTACCCGTGTTTTGTCACAACTTCAAAATACTTTGTTACTGATAAATATACTCATTTCAATCATATATTTTCAATAATTTTACGTAGTTCCCTACTGAACTAAAATAATAAACTAAAAATATTGTGCAGTGTTGATTTTTGCTTCTTAAACAAACTTTTGACATATGTGTGTGCATTAATGTGTTCACATTAATGGTTAAACAAAAAGGCAACCCCAAAATCTGTTTCATAACATAATTAAAACTGGGGATGTGGGAACCAAGACAGCACGTGCAAGCTAAAGAAAGGTGTAAGTCTTGATTTTTTTTCTAGTGTTTCTTTGCATTGTGTGTGCCGTTCTCAGCTGCCTCCTGGTTTTGGTTTATCTAGAGCTTAAGTGCTAAACTTCCGTGCCACACCATGTAGTCAGGGTTGGATGTTTCTGAATGCAGAATATAAACTTGGTTAATACAGTTCTGTATGGTCCAGCCTACAAGGCTTCCTGTAAGCTTTCAGAAGAACAAATATTCCTAAAATGTTCTTCTTTCCTCCCAAACTTCCCCTGCTTCCTTCAGGTACTTTGAATAGTTTGTTGCAGATTGGTATGTTGAAAGAGTTTACACAATGAACTAAGAAAAAATGTGGGGAAAATATTGTTTCAGGGTTGTTGGGTTTGGTTTATTTTTTATGCTTTTGTCATATATTTTCTTTTGTCTTCCTTTGACCAGTAAGTACCCAAAGCATTGCCATTTTTCCTTACCAGAAACCCTGTCTCTTGGTTAGTCTGTAGAGGATAAGTAGTGTACACCATGGCCTGTGAAACAGACAGAAATCTATAATATGCCTAAAAGCTATTTAAAATTCCAGGCACAAATGGAAGAAATTGGTTACCATGTAACCGATCAGTTTCTCAGTCATCATGAGCAGTATCAGTGGTATCTCCACATCCTATATTGTGCTGTTATGTAAACAGATATCATATATCCTGACAACTTCTATTCAGATGAAGAATAAGTATCACTTTGGAAATGGAAGTTTGAAAGTTATGTGAGACTTTCTCTCTCTCTGAGAATCTCTAATTCACAGTGCCATATAATTATGCTCTCTCTGGTTTCTACGGCAGGTTGAAATGCATGAAGCCTGCTTTGTTTGTGTCTAAATATCACTTTAGATATTTACTTTCATCCTTTAATTTAAAAAGCTTTAGAAGTGAGTGAGTTAGAAAAACCATTTAGAAACAACTTGATAGAAAAGTGCCTGTATTAAAAGCTTAAAGAGTTTTTTGAGAGTTTTTTCTGAATGGTGGAAAAGAAAGGAAGACCTGTTTAGACCATGCGGGACACATAACCTTATCTGAACAATGTAAGTGGCTTTTGTGCTGAATCTTCAGTTTGGGCTTTGCGCTCTTTTAGTTCAGAGTTATAGATACTATTAGTTCCTTTTTATGCTATTTTCTCTGAAGAGAATTATCATGTGAACACTAAATTATTTTCAATCTTTTGGAAGATACAATATTGTAATTAATAAAAAGTGTTCCATTTTTGTTCATGCGTATTCGGTGTAGCCTGGCTTTGAGGATCCTGAAGGGAAAATAGAATTGCCAGCATCCTTAAAAGTACATTCATGGAAACGTCCACATGAGTTTTTAACAAATAAGGTAAGAAACAAGTAAGTCATAATGAAAAAATGCTACTTGATTAACTGTGTCACAAGTAGAGGAAAATTAGCAGAGGAAATTAGTTCAACAGATAAAACCCACTCAAGCGTGGGTGGTCACCCTGTCTGGGCAACCGCTGTGCACCGAGGAGTGGGTGATGCAGACAGCAGCTGACCTGTGCTGCTCACACAGCTTCTCCTTCAGGTCTATGTGGTGCCTCAGACAGCACATTGTAAGGCAGGAGCATGCAGCCCAGTGGTTCCACTACCACCTTCTTTTCTTTATCTAAGTGTGGCAGGAATTTATGTGAAGAACTTTTCTGGTTTATAGTAAAAATAAGAAAAGAGTTTTTTTCTTGTAAGAAAATCATGTAATAGCTCAAATCCTATCATAGCTCAATAATAGCAAAATGAGGTAATCCTTTCTACAGATGGGTTCTGTGCAGACTGCTGCCTGTGGATCAGAAGCCCGTTTGATGCTGCACAACTAGGGATTTTCAGTGTCTAAAAGGACATGAGGTTATCTGTACTAACCCCTTTCTTTATAATTAGTTCTAATAATAGCATTTTAAGAGTGTGAGTGCATTTTTGACAAGAATCATCATGGTCCAGCATCTCCTGGTGCAAAACATGGTAATGTATCCTCCCAAGTCTGCTCTGCCTTTTTCAATCTGCTTTTTGACACCTGGACAGAGAGGTGTCTTCCTGTTTTGCTTTGTGTTCTTGCATTCTCACTAAAAAAATCAGTGTCATGGCAAAACAAGTTCTGTTTGTTCAAGCTAAGGCTTTCCTTGAGCAGGTATCTGAAGTAAATTTCCTGAAACCATGAGTTAACTTTACCAGAAATGTAGTAATTTTTTTCACTTCAACTGTTATATTTCTCCAGTCTGCATACAGAACACGTCAACAGCTTTGACAGTACTTGTCTGGAAGGTAACCATAACATTTTAAAATTTTGCAAAGCTCCTATTCAGTTTATTTTTAAAATTAATTGCAACGAAAATAAACAGCCTACCATTTCAAAGGTTAGTGTTCTCCAGTGCTGTTGCTAATCTAAATTTTAAAATGGTTTTGCTTCAGATGGAATGCTGAAGTTTTAAAACACTTTGCCCACCCTTCCAACTCTTTCAGGCTTGTCAGTTTTCTTTTTGTCAGCTTGTCAGTTCCATTTTTTATTAACTAGACACTAAACAGGTCCAAGTTTAATTTTTAATAGAGGAAGGAGAGGGGAGGTCAGAGAAGTAATTGACAAGATCAAAAGATTGGATGAGAAATGCTGCCAAAATGCATAAACTGAGTAGAGGTATCTGAAAGATGAGGGCAAGAGGGCTGTCAGCCCAGAAAGCCATGGAAACATGTATCTGTATCAAAAATAGCTTTAAAAAAATCTATCTTTAGAACACTATGAAGAAAGCCTTTGTTTTCTTTAAGACCTGATTAAGACTTTGATCCTTGTTTTGGTCCAGTATACTTTGCATCAAGACGCTATGATTACTAGAAAGTTTATAAGTTGTTAAAAATAATGTAAATGTCAAGTGATGAAAGGCTATGAAGTTAACATATGTTGCTACCTAATCTATTATTAACTATAAAAGGAAGTGTAACCAAGCCTATTTACTGTACGCAAAGAATCAAACAATGATCACCAATAAGTGAGGAGAGGCACAGATACATTTAGTTCAATAAACTACAATCCTAGTATGTTATTTCTAAACTGCTTAGTAATACGGTCAAAGGTTTGATAAAGTCAGCATTCATACTGACAATAGTGTCTAACCGACCGTGACAAAACAAATCCCTTTGAATCTTGGGGAGATAGGGGCAAGGAAATCTCAATGTATGAGACTGTATTACAATCATGATTTAAATGAAGAACTGCAAATTTTATGAATAGATTGAGAGAATCTTGATTTACTTGTGTAATTATTTCATTTGGTACTCTACAAATCTCCTGCTAAAAACAATGATTTTTTAAAAATTCTGAATATCTACATGTTAAGACATTTTTATTAAGAAATACTAAAGCAGCTACAAGATTTAGAAAATGGCAGCCTTTACTGTGCAAATGTCTAATGAATGTTTCTGAAATGTCTAACATTTGTATGTCACTGCTGTTAAACGTTAGTGTTCATTTAATTTTTTCCAGATAATTTAGCTATGGACTTAACTAATTTGTTTTCTCCTAGGTTCCTGTGGTTGTCAAAAATGAAACTTCATTTGACCTTTTTTCAGCAAATGAGCATATATTTTGTAGTGAGGTAGGTAGAAATACATTTATGTCCCTTGTAAAAAAAAAAATTTACATGAAAATAGAATGGTGGGAATAAAATGGTAAGAAATAAAATGACACAAAATCATCTAGATTTGTGTAAATAACACTTATGTTTTTTAGAATTTGAAAAATTAAATTAACAATGTTGAGATTTTTTCCAAACATGAAGTTATTATTTTATTTAAAATATGCAGTCTATTAACTACAAAAATTATTACTGGATAATATTTTCTTAAAATAAGAGCAAATAGAAGCTGTATTAAAAAGGATTCGTATTTTTCATTCAAGCTTTCCTGAAGTCATATTCTTAGCGTGCCTACATGTATGTGCAAATCTCTGTCACCCAGCCAGTCTTTTCCTTCTCTCCAGAGTTGAATAAATGTTTACTGAATTTCCAAAAATCAGAGAAAAATATAAAGCTGGTAGAATGAAGGCATCTGAGTGCCTTACTTAATATTTTCTGTTCTACTGAATATAACAATTTCTATTTCATTCAATGCTTCAATGCAAATTTGAAAGCCAGCATTAGAGAAACTGAACAGAAAGAAGCCACCAGGAAACATATGATGTGTATTTTGCTGTCCACGGAACTCTAATAAATTTTAGGGCAAGTTTCTTGTAGTAAAATCTTATTTCTGTTTATATAAATCACTGTAGCAGTGTGGTAATACTTGTGAAACTCTAGCATACATGAGAAATCCGCGTGTTAGAAAAACACATGCACTAAAGCATGATTGGTTAAAGCTTCTATTTGAAGTGTTATAAATCATTAAATAATTTTAATGATTTAGGATCATTTTTTACTGACTACAAATAACAAGTATTACAGCCAATACCAATTTTTAGCAGCTATATCTAGTAATAGCCAGTAAACAAGTGACACTTCACAAGTCCCATAACGTAATTTATTTTGAAATCCTTGTTTTTTTTGGTAAATGATGAACAGCATATTTTATATTGTGCCTTTATTTAGTTTCATGAATTTTTGCGTTACTGTAGATAGACACTATGATGATTTTAAGAAAAGTTGTACCAATGAAATTAATTTTTGCATGAAACTATAGCTATACTCTAATGTCACTTCTCTATTTAAAACAGCACCTTTGTTATTTTTTGATCATTATAATATAACTTTATTTCATTTTTCTGAAAGATGTAATTCGAAAAATTTTGCTTTTCTCTATTTTTAGCTGATGAGATGGATTATAACTGAAATTCATGTTGTCTGGAGGTTATATAATGAAAAGACCTTAACTAATGGACCATCCACACTTTTTTGGAAACCATGGGAACACATTTATGCATTATGTAAAGCTACCAAGGGACACATGCCACTGTACAATAGCTATGGAAAATATGTAGTGAAACTTTATTGGATGGTGAGTGCTTCCTTCCAACTTTGACTGCTCTCCAAATATGTATGCCATGGGACCAAAACCCGAAGGGTGACACCTGGATTCTTTTCCAAAGATTCAGCAGCATTTAGACTTTACACTGTCATGTATTTTATTTGTGGCTCCTCCCGTTTAATAGAGGTTACAAAGGCATTGCATTGAGTTTAGTTACAAATGGAAAAGAAGATAATTCCAGTGGAGAACTTAGTGAAATACAAAAAGGTCCAATAGCTAGAATCTGACTTTAGATAAATTCAATACAAACTATGGTATAATTAATTAGAAGAAAATGCAATTAAATATGAACAGAAATTTTGAGGGAAATGGTATGTTCAGCATTACTTCATGTCCTTAAAATGTGGTGAAGTAATTAAAAAAAAATTGCTGATTTTGCTTTCTGGGAGAATATATTATTAATATATATGCATGGAAAAAAACCTTATACAGTAAAATGGAACCACAAAAGACTGAAGGAATGCAAGAGAAGAAGAGGAGAATCAAGAAAGAACAGCCTAGAGTGCTTTTGTTTTTTTCTTTATTTTTTTTTGACCCAAGGTAAAAAAAAATATTAAAAAATAGAGGTCTCTTGAGAAAATGTTCTCAGCCAATAGGGGACAGTCAAAGAAAGAGCAACAAAAAGTGTGAGAATAAAAACCTTAAACTTGGGGAGAAAGAGGTTTTGTGAGGGTTGTGTTTGTGACAAGTGCTGATGTGGTAGATGGAAGGATTTGGAAGATGGAATGTAACAGTCGAGGTCAGAATACTCAAGGACAACACTCTTAAATGCATAACAATACGAGGCATAAAAATATACCAGACGAAGAGAACATATGTATAATTTGATGAAGAGTGAAAAGATTTTGTTGTCCTAATAGTCTTCATTGCAAGTCTCCAGTTTACCATTATTTGAGATAATTAGCATTGCTTTACAAAAGGAGAGGGCACAAACTTCCCATCTCACAATGTTTTTAAAACATTTACTTTGAAGTAAAGGACCTTGCAACTCATCTGCAGCAGATGATGCTTCTGGAAAGGAACAGCAGCAGGTCAGTGCCTCAGTCGGCCAATCTGGCCAATCTTCCCCTTGGACCTGTGGAGAGAGCCTTGCAGTTGCATGCAGTGTGTCACTTAAAAACACCTTGACACAGAGTTCTTTCAGAAATCTCTACAGTTACAAATACAAAATTATTACTCAAATGCTTCCGTGATGCTTGGAAAATTGTTAATATTCTTTTCTATGCTGAAAAATGTTTACTTTAGTGGTTATAGTGTAAAAACTTCCTGTGAATAAAATTTAGGAGGGATTTATTTTACTTATCCATCACTCTCTTAAATTGTTTATAAATCTGTCCATCTTAAATGCAAACAAAGCTGGGAAGACTTTTTGAATGGATGCAACTTATGCACATTGCAGTTTGATATGTCTCTTGAGAGCAAGTAAAACCCTGAGCATGTTAATTTTAAACCGCTCCTACACCACATATTTCTTTAAAAAGAACTTACAGTTCTAATACAGTATAGATCAAATATGGTATTTTAAAAGTAAGTTTCATGCAGCTTGCTCTTGGTACATGTTAGCTAGCCAAAACTGAGGAAGAAAGAGGAAAGCAGTTAAACTGGAAGAATCTCTGAACTTTCCTGTAAGAGGGAACACTTAGCTGATTAGGGGACTTAGCTTAGGGAACACACAGCTGATGCCTGTGCTTTCCTCATCCCTTACAAAATAATTTATATTCGTATAGAGAATGTAAGTTTCATGAGTTTGAGAAGGCAAAAATGTTGTCCAGGTTCCTAAGCAGAGGACGTTATTCTGTATGTGAATTTAATCCTGCAGAGGTTGTGTATTCATGTGATAAAAGACTGCATTTTAAAGCATCTGTCATGGTAGCTGAAGAAGCAGCAATGAATGCATGCACATGGTGGACTACATATATGAGAGGATATATATTTGGAAATAGCTGCAATTAGATTAATCTCTGTAATAAATAAGCCAGAGCAGTAACAAAATGCTATGATGACTGTTTCCATACATCTCAGATATTATATGAGAACTTCTTTTAAAGCCATCTGTAATGTAAATCAAATTACCTTAGAATTGGGTTCTTGGGAAAGCGTTAAAAGTTCTCTTACACACTTGTTCTGTTTCCAACCCACAAACTCAGTGTTTTCTTTACCCCCACGTTCCCCACTCCCCCCCCTCCCATTAATAGGGATGCTGGAGAAAGATCACTGTGGATGACATTATGCCTTTCAATGAAGAGGATAAATTGTTACTACCAGCTACAGCCTGTAAAACTGAACTTTGGCCAATGTTGCTATCCAAAGCTATCATTAAGCTGGCAAATACTAGGTATGTTTAGGCAGCTCACTTTTGATTTGTTTTTTGAAGTCACATGGAATTTGCAAAAATGTTATAGTATACCTGGGAAATATATTTTGCTAAAAATTGTCTAATTACAAATAGACATTTTTCTGAATGATGACACAGAAAATCAATAAAGCAGGGTCCCCTGTAGCTACAGAAGGCATAGTGCTGCCTTCTTAGATGTGTGTTTGTACACTTATGCACAAAATAAAAACTTTGCCAAGAAACTGGAGTGCTGTCCCTGTTTGCTCTCTCTGTTTGTCATTATTCCTAAAAATGTTCACATGCGGTTTTCTGCAAAATGTAAATTTCCAAGAAGATTTAATGAAGTTTTAATTGTTAGCCTTAACTACCATTGACTTAATCAGTACTGAAAGTAGAGTATTGTAAGCTACTTTTGATGCTTTTGATATAGTTCTTGGCTTGATATGTTGTGGGCTGTGTGGTGATCCACTTCCCTAAAACTGACCTGGTAAGTAGAAGATGACCCATGGTGCAAATGATTGACAATCATGACCATAGATTTCTATGAGGTGAACAAGTGTTTAAATGACTAAGGTTCAGAAAAAAATTCAAAACTCTGATCTGGATAGTCAAACTTCCCTGTTCTGGTCATATCAGGTTATGTTTATCGAAAGAATGATCTAAAGTACTTCCAGATAGGCCAGGGACTTGTCTAGAGCTGCCCGTAAAGAATCTATTTTTGCATGAATGTGTTTAAAATCCTGAGTTTCTCCAGAGCACAACGGTTAGTCATGGCCTGGCACTGGCATCTTCAGTCTTAGTATTCTCTGGGTCCACAGACAGAAATCTCTCTGGAGAGTAGGAGGCTGTATCAGTTGGAAAGAGTGGAGTATGGTATACTGGAAATACAGCCAGCTTTTGCATAATAACCTGGGAGCTAAAGTAGCTGCTCAGGAAATAGAAGTTCTAGATTCACATCCCCCTTCTAGTGTGAGGGATTTCAAACCCACTTCTCCAACCCTGCAAAAAGAGGCTTTACTGGGTGCCAGTATACATAGTATGCTTGCTAACAATGTTGATACCATGCTGTTGTACTGGAGGTAACACTAAAATAATAGGTGTGATGCAAAGGTGTAAAAGCAAATTTGACTTTCTATGCTAGTAGTCAGCAGTGGATTGGAAAACTCCTAAAATTGCAAATAACAACTTGTTTTTCAGCGTGCTGTTTTGTTTGTGTATGGTCTTGCTCCTACAGAAAGCAATATAGACTTACAGACTTCACTGTGAGTATAATATATTTTGTATAATGTCTGCTTTTGTCTTATAGCATAGATGTCACCAGAAAAAGAGAGCTGGAGGAATTTACAGTTCTACAGACACTGACTGGATGGATACCGGAAGTTATTCCTCTTCAGTAAGTTCTTCTATTTAATAAGTTGCATGTTAGATGTTTAATATTTAATTCTATAAGGCATCCTGAAAAATATTGCTGAGCCCCAAAATTCTTTCAGCATCAATTTTGAGAAGTATACGATTTTTACATCTGGCACTTGAGAAATGTGCCTTCATAGAGCACAGTCTTATTGTGTTTTTCTTTGTAGGTCATACAGTTGCTTGTAAAGCTATTTATCATCATAAGCTGATGCCTATTCTTTATAAAATTAATTTATTTTTAACTAATATTAAACACTGTGGTGAAAACAGACTTAGAGAAACCAATGTTTTATCTATTATACAGATACAACATGTCTGCCACTAATAATAGTAACTTTATATTTGAATGCATTGTAGAAAACATACACCATAAATTTGGAAGTAAGGAACTTCAGCTAGTATGTTTTTTTTACCTTTTAAATTGTTGATTTTAAGCAGTTGATAAATCTTTATTTCCAACATATTTTTATTGTTTCCTGTGTGTTTTAAGTGTGTTTTGTGATTTTAAAGAAGAGACATTCTATTTTTCTAGCTTGACAATCTTTTTACTGAAAGAATGACTGGCATACAGGCACTAAATATTTAGATTTTTTTTTTTTAAGTTACACTTTAATGTAAAGTGTATACATTTTAATTAATACATTTTGATGTATACATTTTAATGAATACATAGATAACAAATAGTTTTGGTTTATATATAATTTTTTTAGGTGTAATTGTTTATTTTTAATGGTATTTCAGTATTAACTAAGTTCAGTCAAAGGGTGTTTTATCTCTTATTTCAGCATTTTTTATATCCCAAGCTATGCTTGAAGTTTTTTACTATATTTGTAGTAGTGTTTGTCTAGCCCATGGACTTAGAAATCTAACGTGAACACCACAGAGTCTTTGCAATAGTAGTATAAGATTGCTTTAGCTCATTGTGCAATCAGTTTATTTAAATTTTTTTTTTAAAGGTTGCTTTCAGTTACCTTGCATGAAACTTATTCATGGCCCTGAACAATTCATTCAGTTTTAGATTATTTATGGAATGACTGTGTTTCTGTGGAGAATTAGTATGGCTGCAACTGTCATGTCATATCTGAGAGCTGTTGTAGCTGGTGGAATCAGTGGAAGGGGCATGGGACTACCTGTGCTGAAACAGTTACAAAAACCTAGTTTGGAAGTTGCTTTGAGGAGGTTTTCAATGTACAGAGCCAGAATCAAGTTATATGGTGTAGTTGCAAGATGGTCTGCAAATTTCCCTGCTGCAACTATCTCCTATAAAGCTTTAGAAAGGGTGCTTTATTTACGTGCTTCTATAACCACTAACTCTTTCTTTATGGATCTGTCACAAAATCAGGCAAGTGTGTGTTACCTATCAAAATAACCCAGTAACTTTTCTAAGAGTTGGGCTGTCAGTTGTTGTATAGTGTTGTGTAAGTGAAAATCACCCTTTCTTTTCTGTATGCTTATATATCATTTCCATTGACATATACATGTGTGTTTTGTTTAAAGGCCTGGATTCTTGGACGAAGTCTGGGGCTTTTTGAAAGAGATTGTGCCAGAATTCAAATTGCCAGATAAGAAAATTCCAGAACCTGATATTCATCAGTCAGATAAAAAACCTGAAAAGACCAAAGTTTTACATGTGAATAAGCATTCAGAGAAACCTGAGAAAGCAGATAAAATTGGGAAAGGTCTGTAATTTTAGGTAGTGTTATCTTCGTAGGCCAAGCATAAATAAAGTTAATATAGCCTTTGTCTTCGAATTTCTATGTCTTTATTATGCCACATGCAAGTCTGTAGGTTTATTGTTGTTTCACTGAACATGTTCCAGTGGTGTAAATTTTAAAAAGTTTTCTTTTAACTAGAGATCTTATTAGAATCAGCACTAGTCTCTTATTTTATGAAAACAGCTTAATTTTTATGGCAGAGGTGTTCAGCTCTGTGTTACAGCCATTTCTCTAAAGAGTGGTTCCTTGCAGAGGGATAAAAATCAGAGAGGTTACAGTTTCCCCAAAGGCAACACTACTCTGACCATCAATAAATTATACAATTCATAATGGATGTTACAAAGTGTGATTACCTGCAGAGGTTTCTGACAAGTACATTCTAATGGCTACCTCCATTTTTATTTATAGCAACTTTTCTATTTTGCTACTAGGTATAGGTATTAATTTTCTTCAAGAACTGCTAATTCTATTTAAATTTAAATGAAAAAACTTAGGTTTAGAAAATTGCTTGTTATAATATATTATTTTTTAATATTTATATTTGAGACTGAGTTTTCTCAGTTACTGTTTTTAACTTGAAGGAATGGATGCAATTTCACAACGCTTCTAATGTCTTTCAAAGGTACAATTCATACACTAAAATTTCTAATTCTTCCTAGGTTTTTTTTAAAAAAAAAGTCCCTTCCTTCCCCATTTTGAATCCCAAATACTAAGTCCTGGTGTAAAGAGTGTTGTAAAAATATTAGAAAAGACCTGGCTGAAGGGGTATTCTCTCAGGAATTCTTTTTATTTTATGACCCACCTAGCAGAGTAGTAGATATTTCTGTGCTTGGAATGAAGATGTACAGGGATGCAGCCACTGGAAACAACGCTGTCATTCATCAAAAAAGGTTCTATAATTTATTCCCAGAAAACTTTGTAAATTTAACCCTGCCTAAGACTTAGAAATTCTATTAGTAATGGAAACAGCTAATAATCAGAGAAGCATTATGTTACAATACAGCTCTGTAATCTCCAACTCTGAGGCTCTATTAATGTTTGGGATTTTTTTTTTTTAGTAGAAATGTATTTTCTTATAGCCTAAGTTCTAAGGCTTGAAAGAAGGTTCTAAATGTGTGAGACTTTCTTCTTCTATGTCCATTGGGAACCTATGCCTCATCTATGTTAGATTTATTTTTTGCACAGGAGCAAGGATATGAAGAAGATATTTGACACAGTGCCAGGAATTCAGGAATTCCAAACATTGTAGTAGTTCATGAGAGTTGGGCATTAACTGGAAGGTGGGACCAAAGTCTTCCTGGCCCTTTCTCAGTAAATCTGCATTTTTATCTTAAGATTTTTATTTTTTTTTAAAGTCAATGGCATTAGTTCTTTCTTTTATCTCAACTCTACTGACTTGGAATAGCTTGTGGTTGATTTATTTTAAATTTATCTAAAATGTCATTAAAGCACTTACGCAGTATGAGACTTTATGACTGAAAGTTCATATCTGAAAAAGCAATATAAAGATTAAATGTTTTTTCTTAATTGAAAAAGCAGAGCAGAGAGAAGTTGGAAAGAAAAAAATCAGAGAAGGAGAAAAAGAAAAAGCCAGGTTAACACGTCAGTCTTCGCATGCACTGCCAGAAGACCAACATTCTTGTCACCTCTTAACTGAAAGTAAGTCCTATTTATTTGAAGCTAAAAATAAATAGGGAATATACGTGAAGCAAAAAAAAATGTTTTTGAAATTAATTGTAGGGAGGTTAAATAAGCTAAATTTTAAAAAAATTGCAGTTCTTTACAGACTGCATTACAGACTGAAGTAATTCTAACCTATTGAAATCTTATAGCTTATATTAACAATAGTACTGTAGTAATTTGTGTTTGATGTCAAAAGGTAAAGTAAATCTATGCAGAATATTTCAAAGTTGCTGGCCAGTCATGTAGGACCAAGATTTGTTCTAGTGGCAAACTGTCTGTCTTTATTAAAAACAAACAAAAAACGACCAAACGCCCTTCCTTTCTGATAACGTATTTGTTCAATATCTACTTTATTCAGTAAATTGTGATTGGAAAAAACAAGAATGTTTCTTTGTTGAAGGGCAGGGTGGGAAAGGCACCAGAAATACTCATTAAAATTCCCTCCATGTTTTAATTGTTTAATAATTTTTTTCCTTTATCCTCGAAATACATTTTGATTAAATTTTTTTTTGTATTGATACATTCATGATAGCATAAAATTTAAATAAATTAATAAATAATTAAATTCTTGCATTGTGTTTTTAAATTTGATTTATTTATATTTAATTTATTTATTATATTTTTTTTAAATACAGATTAAACAAACCACATTTAAATACCAATTGGTAAACTAATCAGTCAATAAGAAATCTTGTGCTTGCTAGCATAAAGTATAGAAAATCTTCATAAATGTACATTCAGCTGATTTGCTTGTGTCATTGCTTATATTTCCATACATGTGACATTTCCATATCATGAACAAATGGAAATGTATTAATTAACTGGAATATTATCTAATTGCAAATCAATGGGTTAGAAAAGGCAGAGCGTCTTTGTCTGGGGAAATAAATAGTAAGTAAAAATGTATAACAAGAATGAAATTCACTATGTAAATCAGATTCCTGCTTCTTGATTTAAATCCTGATTAAAATTGGTGGTTTAAATAATTTTAATTTATATCAAACCTATATTGCTGTTTGTCATCATCAAACATATTCATTTGAATTCCTACCTTATATACTACTAAAGGAGTTAAACAACAGTAAATTTTAAAATGTATCACAGGAATGTAGTTTGCTTTAATGGTAGTAGTTGCAGAATCGAAAATAAGGCATTTCACGTGAATATAAGGGACATGATTAATGCTCAAGCACATTGTGGGGGAAAAGAAAGCAATGGTGAAGCAGAAAGATCTGGATTCTAGAAATTGTGCATGATGAGTGAAAGAGCATTAAAAATCATCAGGCAGTGTTTCCATATGAAGAACTACGTAACATTTTGATCTTTGTTCTGCTGTTTAAAGCACAGCTTATGCTGTTTTCTTAAAGTCAGTTAGTAGCCTGTGAAGAGGTTGTTTAGAAAGATCATTAGTTTGTGGCTCAAATATGATGGTCAGAGAACTTTTATCCTGAGTCTGAACCAGAAAAGATTCTGAAAAACAATGAGTTGGCTATCTCACTAATAGATCTAATAAGAATATGAATAGAGATAAATATAGATATTGCAGAGTAAGAGACTGTAATGTATGGAGCAAATTTAAGGTTATTAGACTGAAAGGAATGGGAAAAAAAGGTAACTGGATTTTGAAATATTTTTGGAAAGCTAAAACTCAGTAGCAGCTTGTTTGGCAAATAAATATTTAAGAAAAACACTGAGATATAGTGAGAAAATTCTTTGTGAGTCTTCAAAACCTATGGTATTTTTAAAAGTAAAAACACTTAAAAACTATTAAAACCAACAATTTTCATTCATGGCCTTTCTTTTTAAGTGGCTGTATATATATATATATATTATGTGGATCAGTTCAAATGGTACTTTCTTTTCTCCCATTTGTTCAGGTTATGTAGTACTCAGTCATTGTAAATGAATTTGCAAAGCTGCAAATGTGAAACTTAAGCAGCTACAAGGATTCAGAAATCTTTAACAAAGCACCTCAGAATTCTTACTTCTTGTGGATATAAATAATTGGCTTTACTGGATCTAACTTTTATTCTGCCGTATGTCATAACATTTTTCATCTAATAATACAGCTTTATCAAGTCTATTGATTTTAACTAGTTTCCTCAGATGCTGAATTCAGACTAATCAACAGTACACTTGGTGACAAATAATTTGCATATATCCTCTTCATCTTTTGTACAGTGAAAAAGGATCAATTGCTATATTATTGTTAAAAGGTACTGATATAACGTACAAAATATATCTAGGATTGTAATAGCATTGTTAAAGTGAATATGGTGTGCCTGGTTAATCATTTGCATGCTCTAATAAATTGTTCATTACTGTCTATTGTCTGCCCTGCAGACGTTTTCTTTCACAATCTATCTGGGCTGAGTATGACAGCTTTACATTCCACCTGGTATTTGATTAAATACTTTTATTTGAGAAGTAATTCTCACAAGGAAAGAGATTGGTGTGCCTTGAGGCATGTACTGTTCTGTAATGTGTAGTACATCACAGCTACTACTGCTGTATTTTATAGCAGATCAGATTTGTCAGTAGCGACTGAGATCAAACCTAGGTTATAGCCTTGCTTTTGAATAAGTTGAAACCCACAGCTAATGCAAGAGCTGTGGCTAACACTGGAATCACAAGCATGCAGTGAGAAATATTAAGTAACCACGGGAAAGTATCTCTGACTTACCATCAGCTTGTATTTAATTGAGAACTCGTATTTAAGATGCAGAGATATCTTACTGCTTTAAGAAAAAAGCCTTGCATACCTTCTAAATAAATGCATTTTAAAGTCTGAAAAATTGTATTTTCAAGCCACTTGCTGGGAGATCTGTCTTTTTCTTCCCCTTTTTCCTTTGTATGCAGACAGCATTTTTTTATTCCATTTCACCAAAAATACCTATTCCTAGAGCAACTTCCAGTTGAATACTCACCAAACACAGGGAAAACTCAAAAGCATTTATACTATATTTGAGGTGGAGCTGAAGAGAAAATATTCTGAAGAAAAACAGGTGTTACAACCTGTGTACTGAAATCCTGTCTTCATGTGCTTTCTTAAATGACAAAGGAAAAATAGAAATAGATGTCCTTTTTAAGCTGACTTTTAGGTCAAAGCACAGACCTATATTTCTAGTATTATATTTTTTTAGACTTTTAATTTGCCTACAGCATGAGTGAACTGCCTGTCAGCTAGACAGACTTGGTTTCTCTCCGTCATTCAGGAATTTGCAGTGGCTTCTTTTGCAGATACAGGTATGAGACGATTGTGTGGCAGCCTAGTGCAACAGATTTCTAGGGGTAACAAAGTGAATGTGCCCCTGCTTTTATGCCTTGCCTATGTCAGAATTACAGGAAAACAAGCTTCCATAAGGCATGTAGGATAAGAACTATGGAGTCACCCCCTCACCCCTTCACTTATTTCCATTTTTCCATCTCCTTGACAGAAGTAAGAGCAATAACACTGGATTACGCACACACGGTTTCTCAAACTATTTATCTCAGTCTTCATATCCATTGGCAGGAGTGGCCAGAGCTCTGTTCTTTGATCGTTTTGTTGCCAAGATCAAATTTGGCTTTCACTGGTGAGAAGCCTTTAGTTAGTACTCACCAATCAGTATGTTTTCACTTCATCTACCCAGATGATGTGTATAGTGTTCTTTGTGCTAGTATCTAGTATTCTTAAAATTTGAAGAAAACCAAAAGAGCAATGGCAAGAGCTACCTCTGACCTGTTGCATTCTATGTTGTAGTTTCTGGTATTCATTTATGTAAAAGAAGTAAAATATGCAAAACCCATTGACAGTCTAAATAGGCAAGGATTAAAAACAATGTGTTTTTTCCATCTGTGGCTTCTCTCTGAGTACTTTACAGTGCATGCTTATTTTCACATAAATAACAGTCAGACAAAGAAAAGAATAGTAAAAATAAGGTAGAGAAAGCAGAATAATTTAGGGTGAGGTAAAACAACATTTCTTTACTGTTTACCCTGTGCTAAAGCATGTTGTTGTTTTCTCTGTAGAATGTTCCATACCAACCCAGCCAGAAATGGCTGCGTATGCTGCCTGTACTCCACTACATTTGTTTGAAGAGGATAGTTTTACATTACGGCAAATGGTAAGATTCCATGCTCTCAGTATAGAGAGGCATTACATATTTTATTATCAGAGTGTTTAATTTTCTAGTAACTACATTGTAATGAAGAGAATAAAACTGGTATAGTGAAACAGTCACCAGGTAATGACTATCAGTTCAGTCTATATTTCGGTACTTCTGTATTGTGATCGTGTATTTTCCTGCCACATCCCTGCTCATTTTTTTCAGTTTTATTCCACTGAAGTCTCCTGGGAGAAACTAGATTTTGGACAAGATAATGTATTGTGATGAGATACTTCTGAGTGGAAAGACTTACTATTTTAAGGCATACTTGAAAAACCTGAATTTTAAATTTTTTTCAGACTTCAATTAATGACTTCTCTTATATACGTTTTCTGATATGTTGTTCTATAAGAAATAGCATGTTTATACCCATTTCTATCATTAGTGTTGGAACTGGTGAAAACAGCTGGAGAGAGTGTAGCATTTCATGCAGCTGGGGTGAAAACAATGCTTAACTTTTCACTTAGTCACTCACACTCTACAGAAATCTATTTATTATGCCAGAGCAGACTTTCTTGAGTTGATTATTTATGAGATATGATTTAAATGAACAAAAATTAAATTTCTCATAACGAGAACATTAAATTTTAAGCTACCTTCCCGTAAAGAAATTTCCAGAAATGGTTTGCAGGTGTTATGCTTTACTGCTCTTAATTCTTGCTCTATTTTCTCTTTTTATTTTTTTCTGTGCATTTTATGCTGTTTGGAAGACTAGCTCATTCTTTGTGAGTTTATTTTGATTATATTAATTTTAGACAATACTGTCTCTTTGCTAATAACAAGTAATACTAGTCATCAAAAAGCAAAGGGGAAACAGTGATATAGGGTAGTATCTTTTCTGCCACCTAAGGCCTTGAGTCTCAAACTTGGCTTCAGTCCATTAGGGTCCAGAGATTACTGAAAAAGAGGCTTGGCAGGCCAAATAAGATGAGGCAGATGAATCTCTGTCTAAAAAAGTATTTTAGTAAAGGCTGATAGAAAAATGGAAGCTGACAGAAATTAAATATCGAAGCATAGTGGATTTCTTGTGGGCCTCAGGTAAAAAAGACCGTTTTCAAGCTTTCTTTGGGGGCTGAGAAATACTACATTAATAGAAATAATTAACGTTTGGAAGAGTGGGTTCATTGCTTGGGATAAGAGTTGCTCCCTAAATTTGGAGGAAATTTTGTCATTGGCTGAAGTTGTGCCAGAATTTCTCTCCAGAATTTTTGCAGTATCCCTTTTTTGCTGCACTTTTCTATTATGTATGTCCTTGGATTGATGTGGCTTGAATTTAATTGTCCTAAGTTTGCTCAAATAAAATGAACAAAATAAATAGTGTGTTTTCTATTCAGCAGATGACAAGTTGTCATTTATGGCACCTAGCTGGTCCTTTTCAAAATCCTTTATAATCTCAGAGGTTTTCATTTGCATTTTTAAATTGTTTGAATATGTGTTTACCCTGTCACCACCCCAGTATTATATCTTTATAAATTCAGAGGTGTTATCAAATGAGGCTGATATATTGCTTGTGTACCTTAATGTGTTTAATTGGATTGTCTCCCTTTAAATAACCACAACTACATTCTTTGCAGTTTGTAATTACAGAACCTTGGAAACATTTGACAATGAGCAGGAGTAATCAGAGACTTGCTGATGAACATGTTAAATAAGTTATGGGTGATTTATTTAGAAACCAAGGGAAGATGTATTTTTACAATCAAAGGCATATACAAACCTTGTAACAGCATTTTCATAAGTGAAAAATATTAAGTCCTGGAATATTATTATTTTAATGGGAAGAGCACCACTCAATGACCACATATAAAATTGCTCTTAAGTTTATTGCTTTGGTACATGGGTCAACTGTAGTGCCTTTAATGTGATTTCTAAATTAGCCAGCAGATAAAAATTTTAACGTTGATGATGTATTTGTTCAAAGACATATTACATTATGGAGATTTCACAAGTTATCTAAAAGAGCAGTTGCTTTTAGAATTCTGCTGCTTTATAAATTCAGCACGAAGTAAGGACTTTTTATCAGAAAAATTATTTTTAAATGCTTATTTAAAACAAAATGTTGTCACTGTTATTTTTGAACGTCTTAATTCTGCTTCACTTAAATTTTCCTGTAGCCCTAAAAGAATATAGTTATATAAATAAGTTGAAAGAAGTGATGAATCTGTTATGAAAAGTAAAATCTATTGAAACACTTCTAAGTATTCAATTATACTTTTTCTGCTGAAAATCAAATCCTAATTAGAATGTTTTTGGATAGCCTTGTCAGGTGAACAATTTTTGTTTTGTTACCCAAGCTGTTAGATGTTTTTGTGTGAATACTGTTCTTTTTTGGGGAGAGATATGAGATATGACCCCAGTGAGATAATCTTTCTGTGTTTCATAGTCTGATTCTTCAGAGAAGCTGAGGCAAAATGGGCTTTCCCACACACATAGCCATCCTGTCCTGATTACTAGAACTAGGTCCTGTCCTCTGGTAGCACCACCACAACCGCCACCAGTTCCTGCTTGGAAGCTTTTCCGTCAGAAAAAAGAGACTGTTGTGACATCTGAACCTCAAGGTTTGTCTACTCAAACCTCCAAAATACATTTGTAATTACGTTTTAATTATTATAAACATTTTTCGAGCCCTACTTATCATCTGTTAGCTTAATTTACTTAGAAATTTCTTAGGGATTACTCTTTCTTTCTTTTTTTTTTTTTTGTTGTTGTTGTTGCCAACTTTGTGCTACTTCTCCTTAGCCCTATTATTTCTTAAATGCTTTGAGTAGTGTCTTAATTTATCTGTGAGAAAGCACTCTACTCTACTGGAGAAAATGAAGAGGGAGTGTTATCAAAGCAACACAGAAGCACTCTCATGCAAAGCCACGAAAGCTTCTGAACACCTTTTAAACTTCTGAAGTATGTGACTAGTCCTGCTGCAACAGATCACAGTTTTAGGCGTAAACTTGTTCTAGGGTTTGTCTGTACTGGGTAATGGAATTAAATACATCATATAAGACAGTTTGAATATGAAAGCATTACAGGCATGCTAGCAAGATATACTGGGGTCAGAAACAGAAAAAATCAGCAAAGGCAGAATGTGCTGCCATAGTTGTTCTGAGCTACCTTGGATAACCTTGCATACAGGTTGAGAACACTTTTAATACCTTGCAGGCTGAGGATCACTGTGTTAATTTTTTCATGATATGCCACTAAAGCCACCCCTGGTTGTACTCTTCCATTCAAGTGTATACAACGATACTTGGAGAATAAAATTATTCAGGGATGATGAATCCACTATGGAAATCATTTGTCAAAATTGTAGTATTAAATATTCCCTATGAATATATATTTAAGAAGTTGCTGCTTTTTTTCCAGAGCCTGTGGTGAAGAAACCTGAAGAATATATTGAGATTTCTAGCCTATTTTTGAATTACAAATTGAATCTTATCACAATACCCACAGACATGTAAGTATTAAATGTAGTTTCAGCCCTAATATCCTCTTGTTGTTCTATTTCACTGTGAAAGCACAATGGCTTATGTTTACTTGTGTCACAGGGCAAAGCTGCTCAATTCATGTAGTTTAAAGCGCATCAGGTTAAGAGCACTCTATTGTTCTATAGATGTCAGACAATTAATTGGCAATGAGTAAATTGTATGTTTAAGATCAATATCAGCAGTGCAATAGGTAAACCACTATACTAGATGCTTACAAGGCATTAATAAACACCTACAAACCTCTGAACAACTTTCTGTAACTAATCCCAAGAATTTCTAATCATGCACACAGATAAATACACACCTTCTCTTTTGGGAGTGCAGGTTCTTCAAGTTCCATACATCTCCTGTTGCAAGCTGGAGATGCAAGCTGGGATGTTCTGAGCTTTATATGCTGTTCCTACAATCTGCTAATCTACACACTGGTGAAAAAGGCAACCAGGAGGTGGGCATGCACACTGCAGAGAGGGGTGGGTCCTAACTTGTCACACCCTGTACAGACGCTCCCCGATTTGGATGCCCATTTCTCGGGGCATCTGACGTTGAAGGGCAGGGAGCTACGTCAGGCAAAAACACTTTACCAGTTTCTCTACTCATTGAGTCCAAAGACATAGAATAGTCAATAGATTACTTCCACCTCCGATGTGAATATTCTTTGGTATCTTTCAATTTTTTCCTTCAAACTACCAGTCTTTTTCAATTCTTGCACATGACAAGGAAGTCATTGACTGGCCAATCAGGACTTTCCCAGGCATCACTTATTTGGCACAGAACAGTTACTGTTAATGTTTATGAATAGAGCTGGCTGTTCTCTGTTCATTATAGTTGTTACAAGAAGCCTGAGAGCATAGGTGAAGCAGCTCATGCTCAAAACATGACTTTGTATAAATGTCTTGTGTTAAAGACTGTTCAGAAGTCCTATAAACCCTTGAAACCCAGGGTATTTAAACAGGGTGTCTTAAAGAAGAAGTTTCAGAAATTGATGTATATACTACTTCAATTCAATGTTCAGCAAAATACTTGCTCACTGGCAAGAAAAGAAGGATTAATATTAAATGCATTAGGGTCTTGTTCTTTTACTGTGACCTACTGCATACTAAATTACTGGCAGGTTCAGTTTATGATGTGAACGTTTGGTAGACCACTGCTAGAATTATTGCCTCCTCTCTTTTATTCTGACTGAACTCCTGACAGAGGAAGCACTGAACCTGTCACATACCAAATGTGTCACGTACCAAAGTGAGTACCAAAATGTTTATGTTATTTTGGAGGATATTTCTTTTCTGGAATCCGAGTCCAACAATAATTTTTAAGTTGTTGGAGGTGTGTGTATTTTTTTAAGGTGTGTACACCTTTTGTTATGTACATCTCTAAGTAAACTGAGTAAATTACATACTCGACTATTTACCTTACATGGAAGAAATGACCTTGGAATATTATGGAAAAATCATTGTTTTGCTGATACAGTTGTGTTTTAGTTAAAAATGCATTAAATTACTTATTGTTTATTTTCAAAGAGGAGGAGTAGAAATACATAAAAATGCTCTAAGTAATATCTATTAATAGGTTGTTAAAAGAATGAGAGAATAATAATTAAGATGTTGCAGTATTTACATGTTAGCATATTTTATACTGTTTTTTTTTTTTAATTTAATAGATTGCTTCATGGTCAATTTACCCCATTTTGTCAAGGACAGTTTATTTAATGTGCTAAGTTTCCATGACAATCAGCTAATTTAATCTCTTGTGATTTAATTAACAGGTAGTCACCAAAAATATATAGCAAGTATTAGCATTTCATTAAAGTAACATAGCTGCCTAAATAAGATAAGGGGCTTAGATACACAATTGGGACTGAAACTGCTTTTAATCTCTTGCTTTTATTCTCATAAAATATTTTGAAACACTCAAAGGGAAGATAATTGTGACTGCGTTACTGCTAAAGATCTCTATATCTCATTATCGCAGCCCTTAAAAAGGGGGTTAGATAACACATGCTTACATTTTTTCTCTGTTCTTTATTGCTGTAGTAACACAAATAGATATTTAGGTCTAATTGGCATGCGTGTGACATTGTTTTGATCTTGTTCTCCTAGTTCTATTAACAAGCACAGTTATTTATACGTCCATCAGTTTTCACTTGTGCTTTCACTTAAGTCGGCGACAAAGCTGCCTTTAACTATAGCCAGAACAGGCCTTGCACAGGTTTCCTTGGTTATCATGTGTTTTAGCTGTCTGGTAGCTATGGAGATCCATTTTGAGGGGAAAAGACAAAAAACTGTTCTGACACTAAACTTTTTTTTTTTCCCTACCTCTCTTTAAGTAGTTCACATTATATTTTTCTTTTCTGTGTCTAGGGGTCATAGGAATTTATTCACTGGCATTATCACCTAAGTTTTCCTCAGGTGACTTGGGGTTTGGTTTTTTGAGCGTTAGTTAAGAGGGCATCAGTTCAGTTCTTTTGACTGTAGCTATGCGTGTAGTGCCAGGCCAATAATGATAGAGATTTTGTGATGCCCAATTAAGCTGTCAAAATAAAGGAGGAACAAACTATGTGGACAAAATTCTGTTAAGAATAGTAGTTATGAAGATTGTCATTTGCAAGTAAATCTATGGATTAAAGTGCTTGAGTTTCCTTTTATTATTTAGCCACTTTCCACGGTCTACCATCAAAAAAGGATTTCATTCCCTATCCTGTCTCCCTTCTGTTACTGAAAGTGATGAAAATGTAAATGACAGTAATGTGGATATGAGTCAAAGTGAGAGACACTCAAATGCAGAAGATTCTCAGGTAACATTTTCCAAACTTTTCTAAAATTGACCTAGTTTTATATTCCAAAGGACAGTTAAAGACAAAATAGAAAATACTTTATACTTAAATATAGGCTTTTAAAGGCTTTTCAGTAAGCTTTTTTTCTGCTGATATTTAGGTAACTTCCCTGCTGTCTCCACTTCATGTGTACTGTTGGGAAATCTTTCCTAACACTTTTTGTTTTAACCTTTTTTTTTTATTATTTATTCCTCACATTCTAAAAGTCCTATTGCTAACACTATGACATTCTTTGGTTTTGCTTTTTAAAATCAATTTGACTGGAGAGGCTTAAGAAGATAGTCAGGGATCGTTATAAATAAATGTTTATTTCATGGATTAATATTACAATTAGTGTATTTCATCTACAGTGAAGGATGTACCTAGGCACATGAGTGCTTGAAAAATGTAAACTTCGTAAACAGATGCCTTAAAATGGCAACCTCATTTGGTTCTTAATTGAAAGACTTCAGGCTAAATCTAGAAAAAGAGATAGGGCTTCAATGCTGAGTTTGCCTGCTCTTAAGTTGCAGAAGCTTTGCCTTCTAATGGAATCCTCAGCCATGGATTAGATGTTCAAGCTTCCCGAGCAACGCCCTGAGAGAGTGACATTCCTCCAAACAGGTTCACTAGGGGCAGCACAATGACCGCAGGTTGTCCAAGCTACCCAAGGAAGTGCTAGTTACTAGGTAGAAGTTTATGCGTTAGTTATCCAAGATTGATAAGATGAATCTTACCCAAGTTCAGTGAAACTTGGGTTACTAGGATGACTTTAGGCATTTTTAACTCCTGTTGGATTTTTTTTTTCTTTTATTGCTTTGTTGTTGTTGGTTTTTTGTTTTGGTTTGTTGTTGTTTTTTTTTTTTAATTGGCATGTTATTTACATATGCTACCAAAGTCTGCTTTTAGATAAACCTTTACCAAGATGCTCCTTGTAATATTTAAATCTTATTTGTTAAACAGAAAAAAGAATACTTTCAAAGAGCCTCTGGACAATATTTCGAACAAAGTATTTTGTATAGGGAAATAATTTGCAACACAGAGAAATAGAGACTTGAATATTCAAACAAACAAGCAGAGGTCCACTGAAGTTACTTTACTTGCTCAACACCTACAAAAGAACCCAACTTGGCAGTTCCAATATCTCTTCAATTTCATATTTATTGCAGTAAACACTGCTCAAAAGAGCATCTGATACCATTTCTATTTTTGACTTCAAGAAAATTGAGGGGAAAAAGCAGTCTAGGCAAAATAAAAATGCTTTGAATGAAGATATAGTCAAAATCTGGATCCAACTTGATAAACCAATTATACTTTGGGGAAGATGTAGTCTCAATTTGTAAATGTTTACTACAGTTCTCTCCTCTACATTTATTTTCTGTCTCAAGTAAAGAATGAGTACTTCTTTCGTATCTGTTACATTCAATATGATTACAGTATTGAAAACAGTTTAAAAGAACCTATAAAATGCATTCATCCATAATGCTGCATAAAGGAAAAAGAGCAATAAAGTCCTTATCCACATAATCCCAAATAAATATGACCCAAATATTTTACAATTTATACTGTTATTTTCTGGGACAAACTGATAAATATACTTGAGGATAACATTTGTGATACTTGTTGATGTATAGTGACTGCCTTTAGGGTTACAAAATATGTTTGAAGACCGGAAACATACTGTTAAGGATAATGTTAGGTATCTTCACAAATAAATAAAATAAAAGGGAAATAATTTTCTATGTAATTTTTGGAGGGACTATTTATATGCTTCCTCTTCAGAGTATGATGTAATGCTATTTTTGTATTAAGATCTGAAACTTGGTTGTTTTAAACTGTTCTGTCTATTGTGTGAATAGAAAAAATATGTGTGGATATAGTTATTGGGGATTTATTATTTTAAAATAAGGTACTTTTGTAGTGAAGAAGAATTTTGTGCAACAGAATATATATTTTGTTATTCTGTATTTTGTGTACATTTTATAAACAAAAGTTTAAGTAGTACTTCATGACCTTTTAAAAGACTTTTTAATAATTGAAACTTAGGAAAACCATTACAAAAACAGCAGGGTAAACAAAAGCCGTAAGTAGCATCTTACAATTTATAATAATTATTGGTTGCAAGACTTCAGTCTCTCTAGATGTACAAATATAGATTTAGTTAAATACAAATTAATAGACATTTATGTGCTGGAAGCATAAAAGTAGTTTGGAAAGTCACTTCGAGTTTCGCCCTACTCCAATAGTGTAAGAACCATGTGATTGCTGGTCTGTCACAGCAGGAGACACAGTCAAGGAGAGGCCAGGGCAAGTAAGAAAATACGAGAGAGAGAGAGATAAAACTGGAATAGTTGGAAGAATACATGAGGCTGACTTAGTGTGAGGGCAACCTGATTCAGACATGAAATGTAGGATGTCTTGAACAGCTAATTGACTTATACTCAAACCTTACTTTTGCATAAATTTATATCTCAGCTGAATAATGCTATGCCTGGTAATAGCTGCAGTATGTAAGTAGGATTGCGTTTGTACGCAATGCAAAATAAAATATTGTTTTTGACCTGCAGAACAATCTTCTTTATTTCACATATTGAATCTTTCAATCAACAAAATTATGTGCATATCTCTGGGATATTCATTATGGGAGAGCTTTCTTTCCAAAGTTTAAAAACTTGAAATAATAATATACATCTATACTTTTTTTAAACTAGTGATTAGAAAAAAAAACACTGAAAGAGAAACTTTGATATCTCCAACTCACTAGATTATAGCTAATTTGTAGAATTTTGTATTGTAGTACACTGAGTGTGAATAAATATGTCTCCATTTTAGACCGTGCAATTGCTATTCAGGAGACATTGGCTTTAAAACCTTTGATATAGATAGGGTAAATCTTTGGGGTGCAGCAGTTTTATGCTTCAAGCTGACTGAAATTCAGTCAGCTGCTGTGCCAGATCCTCAGCAAGTTTAAATTGGGGTGTTTCAATTCACTCCAATTAAACTCTATGAAAGTTACATCACTGAATATCTGATTCACTGTTGCTAAGGTCTGTTGTCACAGAAACAGAGACTTGTGATAAATCAAAGATAAACTTTTAGGAGCTGGATGTACCTTCTTTGAAGAATATCAAGTTAAAAGACATGGCATTGTCACTCATGTCCCCAAAGTACTCATGCCAAAAAATAGAAATGTTTTCTTATTTATTTTTTCAAAGTTTTTTCCCCTGAATTACTCATTCCCTCTGTTTTTACAGTTCTGAAGGCTTTGTGGATTTGCATTAAGGGAAAAAAATATCTATTTTTGTTAGTTAGATTGATCTTAGATCCCACTGTTAAGATAATACTTAATGTGAAGTTTTGGTTTAAAAATTCCATAAATAGGGCCCAGGTCTTTAATGAAGAGGCTTCTTCAGTAGGAAGTGAAGTTATGTGTGTAAGATGCATTGAAATGCATGTGAAAGTAGATTTTTGGCTTGTTCCATTTGGTTAGAAATAATTATTTGTGGAGTAATGGCTTACTCAACTAGAAGGTTTTCAGAATTCGATTTTTCCTTTAATTTTTATCCCTTATCCACTTTTGTGGTCAGGAAAAGGGCAAAAAGGCCATCATATGTAAATTGCACAGTGTCTTGCAGTTTTCTGTAACAGTGATTTTGGCAAACTGTTCTGCGAAAAAGATTAATTTGGAATAGTATTTCCTTGTAGCTGTCATTCAAAGCCTACCTGAGTATTCTTCATCAAGATGATTTTTTTGATACACGTTGTCTCCAGTTCCATTGTGAAGAAAGCTCTTTACCTTCTGTTTGAGGAAGTGTTGAAAAGTAAGAGGAAGAAAAATCTAATCCAAATATTTTTACCATCAATGGCTATTAGATATTTTAATAGACTGACCTGATTGCTATATTCAAAAATCTTAAGCATTTTTCTTTGTGGCTTCTTCAGCGTCAAGCTCCCTGGCAATGATACTTCCTAGAGCATAAGGGTTAAAATTTCCACTCTCTCCCAGTGACATAAATACAATACATTAGTTCTTTAATGTTCACATTTACCTATTTTTTCTTACTTCAGTGCTATCCTTTTATATATGTAAGCTTGGTATTACCTTCTGCTTCACAGCTGGTAACAGTCTGTTTAATTTGCATGCTCAGTTGTTTAAGTTTTTTATGTTCCCCATAAATATTCCAGACTGCTGTGTTATAACAAGCTTTTTCTTCTCCTCATTTTAATCCTTCTTATGAGATATTTCATAACCCCAGTGAATTGGTATTGAGCCAATAGGGAGGATTAGGTGTAAAATACAAAACTCTATTTTCTTTACAAATTTTGTAGCTTTGAAAATTACTTCAATCTGCACAAAATGAAAATTCCCCAATTATTTTTTCAGGGAAAAAGCACACATGAGATATGAGGCACATAAATTAGAAGAGGGACTTGAGCTCTCAGTTTAGATGTTTGTGTTACAGAGAATCTTTCTAATGGGCCCATGAATATCTACTTGCTTACACAGATTGGGACAACTCCAACATTAGAGACTGACTAAAACAGAAGCTGAGCTGGTAATCCAATATTTTTAGTCCATTCCTATACCTCACTCCGTGCCAAATTTTGCAGCTGTTTGTTCTTTTGTACCTCTGCCTTCTTTCAAAAGCCACCTCTGTTACCTTCTCCCACATCACAGCTAAAACTAGAACTGATGTTCCATTTAGTGAAAACACTGACTCAGAAGCAGGCAAAAAAAGAATGCATCCAAGTAACTATAGATGCAAAACCCTTTGATGATATAACTCTCAGGTCAACATCAAACCTCGAAATTCAATACAGGGTTGGATATAAAGGAATATTTTGGTCATTGCTGTCATTTGGAGGTACATTTAAAATGAAAAGTTTATTTAAAAGTGACATATTTGAAGCTTTATTCCTTCATATCAAGAGACATTTTTTTTTTCTCCCACTCTACCTCCCTTGTTAAGAAAAGAAAGTGCAGGTGAGTCCTGTGCAGAGTTTGTCATATTGCAGGTAAGAGAGCAGTCAAAAGGAAGGATATCAAAGATTTTAATCTCTCAAAGGACCCTTTCTTTGTAAATCTAATGAATGGACTTTCTGAAAGGCTGACTAACTTGATTTCAAATTTAAACGTAAGTGGATATTGCATTCCTATTAGTTCAGGAGCTCTAGCTTGGAAATGGGATTGACCAGGATAAAGTTGTTTGCAAAAAACATTAAAAAAGAGCAGGCTACTTTTTATTTATGCAGCTGATAAAAACAAAAGATGCTGTAGCAATCAGGCATGCTGATCACAGTTGCCAATGACAGCTGTGTACATTTGCACAGCAAGAAATGCTTGTTGAAAAAAGACCTCTCCATATACTTTGCAAGAATGGGAACTTAGCATAGAAAAGAACAGAATTGGTTCTGGAATAGCACTAATTAGTTCTTAGAATAGAACTTATTTTATTGTATAAGAACAGTCATATCAAAGAAAATTTTTTAATAGCAGAGGAGTAGGCATGTGGAACAGCTTTTATCCCAGACTCCACATTACGTGTACTTCTCTAGAAAAATACCAGTCTGTCTACTGGTGATGTTTATGTAGGTATTACAGTGAATGTTATTGTTTCTATTTTTCTTTTTAGAAAAAAACCCACCAAAACTACAGTTATAACTTGGTAGTTTGTTTCTCCATCTCAGGAAGGACTGCCCCCAAACGAAGTATTTTCTTTAACAAAATAATGCAAGATTATAATCTCCATTGTTGCTTTAATGTTTTTTTCACCATATAGGAGACAAACCTCTTTTTGGAGCAAAATACAGAGATACCCAGTAAAGGTAAGTGTGTTTAAAGATTATATTTGCACTTCTATCATTCCCATATTGTTTGGTCTCAATATTAATCCTCATGTACAAATGCCAACAGTCTTATTTATGGTTGTTGGTTTTATGACAAAAGACTTCAAAGAACTGGTAGAACCATGTAACAGTAGAATCTTCAGATTGGTATTAAAAATCTCTAATTTACAAGAATAATTTGAAAAAATAATACTTCTCATCAGTTACTCTCCAGTGAAATATAGGGAATTCCTGAATTTTGTACGCAGAACTCTTTTTCTTGTTACTGTGAATTATACTTTTTTTTTTTTTTTTCTGAAATGAAAGGCAAGAAAAAAGGGCAACTTCCATTGTAATAAATGTTACTTTGTTTGAAGGTATTCAAACTGAGTAATTTTTTCAAAATGAGTACTTCTTGGTTCAAGCGAGTGTTTTAAGGGTTTGGTCAGAAGGTAGTAAGAATCTCCTTTTTAAAAGAAATGACCAGATTTGCTTGGTGCACAATGAGTCTCTCCAAAAATTGACTACTAGGAAACACCTTTCCTTTTACTAGAATTCTGAGATGTAATCTCAGAGCAGAAGAACGTATGAAACTTGTGAATGGATTCATGCTTTATTTACAACATTTTTCATATAGGTGACACTTGTCTTCATTTTGGTTTTCAACTCTTCAGGCCATTTAGAAGCCTGTGCAATGCACCTTTGCTTCTTAAGCATTTCTGAAGACTGATTTTCATGGGGGGAACAAGCATAGAATGCGAGTTTTAAATTATTATTTTTTTAATTTTTATTTGGTCTTTGTAAAATATTTATGATCTCCTCTTCTGATAATTTAGGAATATGGTAAATACCCTCTCAGTTAAACATGTGCACATCATCCTAACTTCTGCAGTAATTAAACACAGCAATTTTACTCAAGATGTTTAGATATTTTCACAGTTTTTAACATTATCTTCATTTTGGAAAACTGTACTACCTATCAACCATCTCTAGTAACCCCCAAATAGGGTAATCCAAGATAAAGAGAGGGAGGAAAAAAACCCCAACAAAACCCCTGGGACATACTAGATGTGTAATGAAGAGTAAGACGACATTTATGATTTTTAAATATCTTCAAGCAAAAGTAAATCATGCTTCTGCAACACCTATACTAATAAATAGGTTTTTTTAAAAAAATTGGTAGATATATGTTCAGTACAGGTGAAGGGTATAATTTTGGGGTTATAGTTTTAAGAACGGATAATGATTTCAAGTATTGAAGTGCTTGAAGGAATTTTCTTATGTATTCTTATTTTTATTAATATCATTCCAGTAAAAAAAAAAAAGAACCAAAACAGAAAAATCTGACTGTATCAAAATGGTAGAAGTTAATGAACTTGAAATATATCCTTCAGTGATTCTCTCACAGCTCAATGCCAAAACCTAATAGAAATGTAATAGTTTGCAATAGATGACTCTTTAAGCCTGCCATTAATATGTCGGGACCTTGGAGTATTTTTGTAGCTGTCACTATTAAATGGTTCTGAAGTTAGTGTTTCTCAGGAGCTAGGTTGCCTCTTTTCTGCTTACTCAAAAGTCTACTTATGAGATGCCCATTGCAGAATAGCTTCCATAGCACAACCAAGGAAGAGTACGAAGTCGGTGTGTTTCCATCCTCTGGTCTATAACACTAATAATTCCCATTACTACTGTAACAAAGTCTGTTGTACTCAGGTTCTCTTGACAATCTCCAGGCCATCTCAACCCATATGTTGTCATTTCTCTGCAAAATCCATTTATGCCACCTTTGCATAGAAAATACTACTGATCATTACAGGATTCAAAGACTGGAGCTCTGTGCTCCTATTAGGTGGTACAGATATGACTGTTTTTCTTTAAATAACACAATTCCTTTTAATGTCTTAATTAGTTATGAACTGTACTTATCTTCAAGTATTTTAAAAGAGAAAAAGTCATTGGGAAAGGAGGCTCAATAATGTGTCTTGGCTTAATGCTTTGCGTTGTGCTGTAGGTTATGAGGGTAACTTCATATTACTATTATTTCAAAAGATTCATTATGAGTCTTTTAACTCCACAGAATATCTGACAACATGAATCACAAACCAAAACTGAGAGAAACAGAGAAATCTTTTTAAAATTTTATTTGTCTGTATGGTGGGTTTAGTACACTTTTTAACATGGCTAAAGATTACTTAAATTTTGCAAAGTATGTGAATGAGAATTCATTAACTTTATCTTTCCACGGTTTGGTTACAGGTCATTAGACAGTTAAATACATGAATAGTCCAATATCAGGAAAGTTCTTTCTGTTCACTTGAAGTGGATTTGAAACACATTCCTATTGAGAACAGTGTTATTTTACAAGGAAACTCACACATAGAAGCAAATTCTTCCCTGGATAAATAATTGCTTTTCTGTGTGTCAACCTTTCAGTTTAGGTATCTCTGTTCTTTCACGTTGTTTTTATTGTTGTTGGTTTGGGTTTGGTTTTTTTTTTTGAGTTGTTTTGTTTTGTTTTAAAGTAATTTAAAATATTTTCATTATACTATTTTAACCACTAAAGTCCATTGAAATTTTGTGCTATTGAGGTTCACCAAATGCAATGAAATCTTTTTTGTAAACATATAGTGTATCATTGTCTTTCTCTAGAATATCCTCAGAGTAGAAAATCATAGCTTTGCAAATCTACCAGAACAAAAATTTTGTCTTAAAACAAAAAATTACACTTAATTGTGCTTTGTTGTAAAATTTAAATGCGTACATTTGCACTTATTCTGTGTTGTTTTTACAACAAAGCAGTTATATACTCTAGATGAAGTGCCTTTCTATGCTTCCCAAATACTTTCCGTGCACATACTGGATCTGATGGAAGTAATTTGTAGTATCAGGTTATTCCCATGATTATCTGTTATCTCACAGAGATCTTGCTGTTCCAGTATTTGTCCAGAGACATAATGAAACTAAAATACAGGCTGAAAATGACAAAACCAGAAAGTGGAATTTCAAACAAGCATCTTGGAATTAAGTATGATATTACTGTACAGTATATAGAGGCTATATGGAAATAATACACAGTAAGGTGAAAAATTTCTTTGATCATGTGGGAAATCTTCATATTTTCCGTAAAAGTAGCTAGAATTTCACATTCTGTTAAAGTCGACCTGAAGTTGATGGATTTGTAGCCTTCAGCCTTTCAGCATTACTTAGCAATTTTTCAAAATAAAAATGCAATTTTGTTTAAGGCAGAGCATATATGATACTTCTGTTTCTTTGCTTGATTTTTTTAATCAAAAAATCCCCTCCTCCATCCCCCCACTGCCCTCCCCCTCAAAAAAAAAACAACCCAACAAAAAAAACCCAGACCCTGAAGTAGTCTGATATGTTCTACCTGGATAAAGTTATTTTGCCTTTCAATTCATTTACCCACTTGCCTGCATTTGAAATCTGGTTTATGGGCATCAGACTAAATAATCTGTAGTTGCTTAGGTCACTTTTCATATTTTCTTTAAAACATTTTCTAATCTTCAAACTCATGGTAGAAAACCTACATTTAAGGATCTCTTAAGTACTGTTTTGCGGATCTGAGATCTCCTGTGCCATTCTCTCTGCTCTTTTATGGAAATTAGCTACAACCTTCATATTAGGTGTGTTAAGTTCTTGCAATTTGTGCTGTAAATGTGAAAGTTCTGGTTTTGTACCTCTATTCCAATAAGCCGGCCTGTCTATCCCTACTTAATGAAGACTGGGAAAATTAAATTTAAATTTTGAACCACATTGAACCTTTTCTTTACAAGATAGTATTTACTCATGCTTTTTCATTGACTAGGCTAGCAAATGTTTTAATTTGCTTATTACTGTGTTCTTCTAAAGAACTAGCTCATGACTTCAAACAGCCATTTACCAAGTGTCTAGATACTGAAAATAGATGTTAGCACCCAAAACTGTTGTCAGTTTGATGAGGGGCTTGATTTCCATGTAAGCACCTCAGTTAAGAGCCAGTGCTTGAAAAATGATGAGCGCTTATCAAAAGCAATGACAGTGTTTGATCCTAAACTGTCTGAAAATGTCTCTTCTCACTTTAAGAATGTTACTCTTTAATAATTTTGTGGGTTTCATGCAGTACAGTATTGTCTTACTATATATGTAGGAATTTTTGTGATAAACTCTGCTAACGTATGTTCATTTGTTTTCTTTTTTCCCTTTTTGTATCAATTATTCTAGTTTGTATGCTGATGTGTTCTTAGTTATTGATCTGTTTTTATTTGTCTTCTATTTTTTGTTACAATGCATGTTTTGTTATTACTTCTGCACTTGAAAGTTTTCCCTTATTCATCAAATTACGTTTTTTTTCGATTTGGGCTTGATTATACCATTAATCTTTGTTGCTTGAGTTCTAAATAGCATAAAATTCTGGAATTCAAATATGCTGTTCCCCTTTCTGCAGCTCTTTGCAGTGTTTAACTTTATAATAAGCTCATATTAGATCCCTGTGTATATGATTAGTATTTGCATTTGTTAAAGGAATTAATTATATGATAATTATGGACAATTATTTGCTGCAATTATCTTTCATACATCAGTTTTAAAATACTATTTTATACTGAACATCTCTTAAGATTTGTTTCAAATGTATTTATCGTTTTATTTCATAAATTATATCTTCATTATATCACCCAGTGTTTGCAGGTTCTCATAGCTGGAAATGTCACTTCTTGCATACAAGGTAAACAATAGTTAGCAGTTTGATTTCCTTTTTCCTTATAATGGTATCAGGAAGCTCTGAACAACACTGTCTTTGGACTGCATAGATCAAAAAGGATAAAATATGCTTTTTGATTAAATTCTCACAACATTCTCATTACTTCTTCAAAGAGAAGTGTGAAGAACCAGCCATTTTGTTGACACTGTTTTAACTGTACTGGAGGACCTATCTTCCCACTAACTCTGGTCTGCAAACAATCAATCAAAAGGTTTAGTGTCTTGACATATAAAAATGTTTATGTATTGACTTTTAAATAGGATGCAGCATATCTTCTATTTGAAAGCCGCAGAGATCTACTAACCCTATTGATCCTTCAGAAGGTCTATGGATAATACTCAAGTATTCATGTTCAGAATGAACCCTGAGCAACACTGAACCACAGGAAGATGATATTGGGCATAGTTTAGCACTGATGAGCCCTTCATCATCCTCTCTCTGATACTCACATTTGTAAACTAAACACTTTGTTTTTTTCACCAGAGTCCTAAACACCATGTTAACTTAAATTAAAGAAAAAACCTAGATTTTATAGCTTTTAGGTAGTTTTTCCATGGTGTAAGGAACAGAATAAAATCTTTGGTGCATTTCCTTACATGACCTTTCTTTCAATTCTTGAAAAGTAGTTGCAAACTAATTTAGAGCCACCTACATCTGATAAACTCATTAGTTATCCAGCACATCATTATGTGTCTTGCTGATCATGAAGTATTACAAAGCACATTTAAATATAAATTATGTATTTTTCTAATTAGCTTTCTTATTTGTTATACTTTAGCTGTTTGGATGTTACCTCATCTTTTTCCGCAACAAACATTCTGGATTAATAGCTGTTCATGTTTGAGCTGTTCTGTTCTACTGTTGTCAGCTGTTCTGAGATATTCTCAAAACTTCCTTTTGGGTCAGATTAAACATCTTCAATAACTATTTATATGAATGTAAGAGTAAAGACAGAGAAAGTGACATTACAACTCAAAAAGTTATTAAATGATTGCAAAAGGTGTCTATGTGGCATTTCTGTGTTTATATTTTGGTATGAATCTAACAGTAGTCCTGGTTTCCTACAAGAAAATTAATGTAGTTCAAATCTATTTCTGTTTAGAAGTAGTTAGACTGATTTTGTATGAGTAGCATCACCATACAAAGTACCATATAAGTACCAGAGGTCTTTGCGTCCTCCGCAATTCTGTGTATTCATCATTTTCTGTGGTTTGTAAAAATTTTATGATGCTGCCCCATCAGCTTTTCACTGAATAGGAGCTTTGGACAGGGAGTTATATTTTTCTTTATATAGATGACTTCAGGCTTGCAGAATTTGTATGTATGTTCATGTAACATGCTCATATTGAAGGTTCTAGTACACAGTTCAATACATATATTGAGGCAGAATACTGAAGTTGTTGCAGATGTAAACAACAAATATCTTTACATAGTTCTTTCAGTCACCTTTTGAGCTTTTTAGGTTAGTGGGTTAGTTTTTGTTTTTAAACTCTGAGATGTATGGAAAATATCCTGGTGATTTTAGGATAATTTTTCAGTATAACAATGATACTGCATTAATGTGCTTATTGTCACTGTACTGACTCACTGTGTCATCTTATCTCGGCAGAAGAATGTCGTGAGAATATCAGTTTTGATGCAAAGCGAATGTCAGAAACAACTGATACTAGTATTAACAGCCAGACAGTGGATAAATCAAAGGAAGAAATGAAGTCAAAAAGGACTTCTGTTTCCAGGGAAACCTGGATTAGCTTTGAAGACTTCTGTGTTTGTTTCCAGTAAGGAGCAGAGGGTTTGGGGTTTCTTTCATAAAATATATGGTATAACAATGGTAAAACATGAAATGTGACTATATAACAACTGTATCTTCTCAACAGATCTTTGTATAACTATCCCACCTTTCAGAGTAATCCCAAGGCTTACTTTTCAGACCAGACTTACTGTTCATTTGGCCATGAGTCTGTAGGTGCAACCACGCTGTTTCCTGAGTATGTCCTCCAGAGTTCAGCAGAGAACACAACCACCAGCTTCATAAAGCATGTGTCAGACTGAAATGTGGGTGGAGGATGGTAGGTCACAGAGCGTGCACCCATTAGGGTGCTCACATGCCAGACCCATCAGCCACTGAACAGACACAATCTGCATCTGAACAACACAATTCTAAGGGAAAGAAAACTTGTTAAAATCTTCTGTTGCCATCAACATAGCTCAGCATGGTCAACTAGGTACTTTCTTTCACTCCGTTTTCTATACAATTCCAAGGCATTTATACCTCTGCAAACATAAAAAGGGTTAGTGTAATTGTAGCATAATATCTTTAGCTTCTCTCTTTCAGATTTAAGAAGCCTGAACAATTAAATTCTTTAGATAATCTGATGTTGCTGAGGGGAGTGATTTTATCAGAGAGAATTCACCCAGGGATTTTTTTTTTTTTTCATTTGAATTTGTAACTGAGATATATTTGTGAAGCTTTTATTTTCATAAATGAAGTGTTTTCTTGAGCAGATATTGAACTCTGGTCCCTCTCTGAGGGTCAATGTATAACTTTTGTTATCAGCGGCACTGCAGGAGCTTTAGGAATAAAGGTCCGTAGATCACTTGAAACTTGGTTGAGGTTTGCCTGACTAATTTTAGGGAACCCCAGGCCCAGGAATATAGACCCTTCAGAAAAAAGGATCACAAACGAAGCAATTTCCTTTCTTTTCAAAGTGTTGCTCATGTGTCACACAGAGAAAATGTAAAATATGAACTTTTTAAATTCTTAGCCAAGCACTAAAGTACTGTTGACCTTTTGTAGACCACTGTAATATTAATTAATGTATAGGGCATTTGTCAGTTTCTTATTCCTGTTCCAAAATGTGTGAGAGTTTACTTATTTTCACTGTGAACTGATAAAGTAGCTGTTAACAAAGCATCTTAATTGACATTTGAAGAATTTATTACTCAGAAGAAATTAGGTGCCTAAGATTTTCATTTTACCAGTCAGTTCTGTTGAAAGCAATTCCTTGTCTGACATGCCTGTATCTCAGATGCAGTGAAAAAAAGAACATTCAGAGTTCGTATCAACTTTGAAAAGTGAGAAAAATTTTAGTCATTAAAGGAATTGATATGCCAGTAATGTGAAGCTTCTGAGTAATCAAAACATTTATTTTATGTGAAACATTGGACTTTGCATCTGATTCCATCCTCAAAGCTGAAGGCATTTATATTGCCCTCGGTTAAATCAAGGTCAGAAAAAGTTGTCAGGACCTAAGCAGCTTTCTGAAGGTGTGCAAACATCACAGAATTAAAAAAAACCCTACATTAATAAACTATACAAAATAGTTCTTCCTTCCAGTGATACTTTATAGATCACTTCATTACAATGATTTTCAGGTAGGCATGAAAGTTTTAGAATAATATTAGCTTATTTCCATTTATAGATTCAAATTGGACAAATTAGTGGCCTGATCTTCAATAGAAAATTGTAGAAGTGCAGCAAAGATACAAATTAATGTCAGCTGCTTTCTCTGGAGATGAATTGTATGCACCTTTTATGAAACTAAAAATGTTTAACTACTTTTGAGAAATAGCTGGGAGTCTGATTTATGAAAATAAAATTAGTACCCTATGCTATGAAATTGACATTTACCTGAAATACATAATTTATACTAAATTTTTTTTCCTGCATGTATTTTTATTTTATTTTTTTCCTAGGAACCTGTATGTTTTCCACAAGCCGCATACATATGCTTATAACTATCAGAAGACCGATTTTAAGGTATATGATTGTATTGGGTTATTATGTGCCTTTATTTATCTTTGTCGAAGTCCTACAAAATTAGATAATAAATATATCCAAAATTATATTGGTAGATCACATAGGACTGCTATTACTGAAAAAATAGCAATGCATTAAGATTACTGTAGTAAATACAAAGATAATGTTTGCTAGCAAATATCCAGAAGTATTTCACTGTACTTAACACAAGAAAAAAATTCCATTGCAAAATAATAATAATTTTTTAAAAGTACATAAATCATGAATTTTGAGAGTAAATATTACAGTGGATTAGTTCTCCATCATCTCTTCATAGTGATTTAAATCCATTTTATAACAATTTAGAGACTAAATTAAATTTAATGATGATTCAGCTGCACAATCTGCCCTTCAGTTCTCCTTCATCTTCACCTGTCACCTAAAACCCAGATCAGGAGTCTGTGTAGTGTAGCCCTTCATTTTTCCTTTACATGCTACATCCCTTAGCAACTTGTTCCAAGGACTGAAAATTCCACTTCAGTTACAGTGAAATTACAGTGTTTCTTTAAACCTGCCATTAGCTCATATTATGAGAAGGTTATTCAACTTGCTTGAATATCATGTTCCAGCTCTAGTTTTATATTGTAACTGAAGTGTGATTGTAGAGTACTGAAATGTAAACTCTGGGCATAAACTTCATGTAAAATCCTGTACTGAGAAGGTTATGTAGGTTAACGCATAACTACATGGGTTATGCTTCATAATTGTAGTATACCTGCAATTTCACACTTCCCTGTATTTGGGAAAATTTCTTGCGATGTGATTACAAGCATGGTATGATATACTTTTGCAAGCCGTAATCAACATCAAGACTATGTAAGTCTGTGCGCTGTTGTGCCAAAAAACTAACCCTTTGCTGTAAAACCATTCTATTTTTTTGACATTGATAGAGATGAGGTATTTACACTATTAGCTAAATTCTATATCTGACATCAAAGAACACTTTTATATTATGCTATGAAGAAAATAGTAGTGGTATGCCAGGATCAAGTACAAAAAATGAATTGATGTGACTCTGGAGAACTCTGTGTTGAAACAGTTCTGAAGCGAAGACGCTCATTCACCTTCAGATTTTGAAGAATTTCTAGGAACAGTAGAATCATACTAGGCCACACCTGGAGCACTTGTGTTCAGTTTTGGTCCCCACCATACAGAAAAGAAGTGGACAGGCTGGAGAGGGTATAGAGAAGGGACACAAAGATGATCAAAGGACTGGGGAGCCTGCCGTGTGAGGAAAGGTTGAGAGAATTGGGTTTGTTCAGCCTTGAGAGAAGAAGGCTGAAGGGAGACCTTATATCCAATGTTCCAGTATTTAAAGGGTGGCGTGGCTACAAAGAAGATGGAGAGTCCCTTTTTACAGGGAGTCACATGGGAAAGACAAGGGATAACGCATGCAAGTTACTCTTGGGGAGATTCCAATTGGACACAAGAAAATTTTTTCCCAATGAGAAAAATTGGCCATTGGAATAATCTCCCCAGGGAAGTGGTGGATTCCTCAACACTGGACACTATTAAGATTCATCTTGACAGAGTGCTGGGCCGTCTTGTCTAGACTGGGCTTTTGCCAAGAAAGGTTGGACCAGATGATGCTTGAGGTCCCTTCCAACCTGGTATTCTATTATTCTATAGTTTTTAATATTAACATAGGAATTATATATTAAAGTTGAGAGTGAAAAATGCTTCCTCCATATATTTTTGTAGGAAAAAAACCAACAAAATGAGGCAGAATAAATCATGTGTTATAAATTAAGAGAGTGCTTATTTCTTTCAAGCTTACTGTAATTAATTAGAATCAGAAAATTGCAGCACAAACCAAAATTTTTAGTCTTCCATTGAATGTAGTTTGGCAAGTAGAACTACTAAATATATTCTCAATCAAGAAACTTTTCTGTTTCCTTTTACCTGTTAACTGACCATTATGGTTTATACATGCAGCATGAGGTTGTGGGCTTAAATGACATGTCTGAAATTTGGAAAAAATAGTGAGAGTTAATTACTTATTTCCCATACCATATCTAGGGTCACAGTAGCTGAAGTCTTAGTCATACTATGTGTAAGACCAGGCAGACAGCATTGAATAAAAATGAAAGATGAACAAAAATAAATTTTTCCATGCAGTTTACTGATGACCAAGTCTTCTATTATTTACTTGTGGACAGTCTGACGCCAATTGAAATCCTGGTTGGCTTTTCTGCAGTGGTATGCTGGGATGATACTGGAGGTAAGGCCAACACAGAAGAGTGCATGTTACTATTATGTTTTCCCATTCTTGAATATATCTGTGCTGGTGTGTTTGTCTGTGGTGTATTTTGATGGAGTTTGAGAGTTTAGCATTAAATAGTCAAATTGATTCCAGTAAATACAGTAATATTCAAACAATACTTTCTTGTTATTTCATGTTGATGTTGAAAATATTCTTGAAAGGATCCTTCCCTTTACTGTTCATTGTGACTTGATGCAAGCTTTTTATCAATATATTTCTGGTTGGGATTTCCTTGTGTTTCTTAGTTTCTTTTTCTACAAATTCCGTTCTTGCAAGCTACTTTATGCTTTAGCTGATCAAAATACAGTAAAATCAACAATATGACCAATGTTTATTTTTTAAGTGATTTATAAACTGGTGTACAGGTTATTATACTTACAACTGGCATATTTCAAGATCCAACAACTTGGATGATTTAAATAAAAATCACTTATATTTTATGAAAATCATAGAATGGCATTCAGAAAAGCTAATGCATATTATGACAGTCTGCTTAAGTTAATCAGACATTTAAACTTTGGTTATGGACATACTTTTAGTGTATCTAGAGTAGATAGAATGAAAAGAAACCATAAAAAAACAAACTGACTATCCATTAAAATAATTAAACTATAATAGAAATATAAGCTTTGTATGGCTGTTTGCTTCCTTTGTATGTGGACATAATGGATTTTTATAGAGTTTTAGAGCAGCCTTAAATGATGTGGAAGATATCTAATTTACACATCCTCGTGACACATTGTTTTAACCCTTATTTTCTAGTAAATAGTACATATAAACCATAGTTAGTACCACCCATGCATTTTAAATGACTGGCTCTTTTCTCCAAGTTATCAAAGCTTAAAGACTTCAATGACTGTAAAGTAGCTACAGATTCTGCGTAAGTGTATTTGTCTTAATTTTACCATTATTTACCCCCACAATTGTGTGGGTTTGTTTTCTTTCTTAATCTAGGTAATAAACGTGAGTGTTCTAGTATTTCAAAGGGTGTGCTGATGGTCGAACATTTCTCTTGGAAATCTGTGAGTCTTGGAGAACTTGTGTTACAGGTGCATACATCTGCAACCAAAGCTACGTTGTTAAGACTTCCTGTTGGGTACGTATGAAGCTTCATTTCTGTCCTAACACTTTAGTCTTAAGGCTTGAGATGACCTTTTGCTTTACACAGTAACTAAGAGTTGATTTCCTAAAGCATAAGTTTTTGGGATATGAAACTGGTTGATAGCTAGGATTTGTTAAGACTGCAATATTGCTATGAATTTAAAATAATGACCAAAACCGTTATGAACGTTTTGAATTCTTTACTGTTATTTAAGAGCTTTTAGCAAGAAAAATCCTACCGACTTGCTAAAAAATTAACTAGAATAGAAATTCCTACTTAAAAAAGTTTCTAACTGGGATGATTTCGAGATGTTTCCTTGACTACGAACAAAAATTAAAGAATTAGTACTTTTAGTGGAACTGTAAAAGCATGATAATGCCATGGGAGGTTTCATAGCTTTTCTTGAAGCAGGATTTAAGAAACATGACAGGAGAAATTCTGAAGTTATCCATGAAGCCTTGCATATCTTACTTCACAGTGCTTAATGTGATTTATTCCTCTTTGCATGTAACTCTAGATATTCAGTGTGGAACGTTAACTGGTTGTTTAAATAAAGAAATAGATAAAAGGGAAGAACCTTTGATATTTACTAGTTTCTGAAAATGCTTGCAGTGAAACAAGAAAGATGACATCTTCATATCTTGCCATAAGCATAAGGTTGCTGACTAATTCATTGAGACCTTCTACTTTTCCAAAAATAGAGGATCACCAGTTTAATCTCAAAGAGATGAGACAAACTGTATTTTTAAAAATTCAAGTAAGCTTCCAAATAAACAGGCATAGGAAGAAAATAGTAGCACCTTGATATCAAATCAAAGATTTTTAACAATGCTCTCTGGTTTTATTCAGACTTAAAATTGAAAAGTTATTATTGTGTTTATAGGTTAATTCTGCTGCTACGTGTATTTTCTTAGTATAGTTTCCAAAAGTTGCATCTCTGTGTCCTGTAGGGAAACCAAAAGCATTTATCTTTTTGCACCTGCAAATTTCAAAACTACCAGAAATACAGGCAGCTCAAATTGATAAGCCTCTCACCTTTGATTCTTTCTACTCCAGATAGCACCAGCAGGCTTTCAGGAAGATTTATTTTATAGCAGGTGTGGGACACAAAGGGACTTATTGACTGCTTTCTCATTTCATTCCAAATGAGAAATGACTTGCTAAGGCAGCAAGGCTCTTTCTTCCCTCTGTCTGTTGGTGGCCGGGGGCATTCCAAATTTCACTCATGAGATGGCAATTAAAAAAGTGTGACCATGTGTGTAGGGATAACTTTCTTACTCTCACTGTGCTGGATCTCTGATTAATACTTTAAAGCTGTGGCCTGGGTGAACTTCTCCAGCTAAATGCCTTTCTGACAATGATATAAGACCATGAGGTTTCACCATTTGGTATCAGCAAGCTCCTCAAGTATTTCAGTGGGACTGCAGGGCATTGTTGACTGGAGAGAAGAGCATGGATCCCCTGTGTTGTATAACTATAATTATGAATGGTTTCTTTTGTGATTGGAATCTGTTATAGGATATAATCAGGCAAACAAGAATGAGCTGAGTGTATCCCAGTAAGACATACTAAATTACTGTTGTTTGCCACCTTAAAAGGTTATGATTGAGTGGTTTGGCCCGCAGTTGTTTCATAAAATTGTCGTTCTGTAGTGTTCATCTAGCCTAACACAGTTATGCCTTAATTTTTCCTGGTTTTGTCAATACACACATGGAGATTGTGATCTAACTAATGCACGGACAGAACACTTTTTCTCTAAGCTTTCCAGAGCAGATCTGTTTTTAAGTGTAGCTAACTATAATCCTGACTGAAAACCCAAGCTGTTCTATCCATCTGAAATAGTCAAACTACCTATTTTGCTAAATAAAATTTAAATAAAACCAAATAAAATAAAAAGTAGTGAGTTCTCTGATTTCACCTACTGCCTATGGTTTGGAAGTTCTTGAGAAGCAAGGAATTAGAAATGTGGATTTGAAGATCCAGGAGATCTAGGGAAGGATTTCATTTTATCAGATGTATGAAAGGAAAAACTTAAGAATTATTGGAATGTAACCCAAAAAGCACCTTTTAAATTTTTTTTTTCTTGAATGTAGACGACACATACTGCTCTTCAAAGTAAGTGCTCCCATAGGGCACCATATTCATCTGTGTAGCATGGTGCCATGTGTCTTTGGAGATGAGGATACTGTGATGCCAAGTCTTGAAAAGGTAGGCATAACCAGAACTATTCAACCATTGTGATAACGGTGTTTCTAACTACTATGTGGTTTTAAAATGAAGTGCTGTTGGATCTTCATTTAGAGTTACTATATTTAATGGTATAATATTAATTTGAATATGAAATGGGTGAGTGCATAAAAGAAATGTATTTTATAGCACAGCAGGCACTGAGATGGTTATTGCAACAACTGTCTTGTATAACAATGTAAGTAAGCATTGGGTAGTACTGTGCTTTACCTTCCACAGCAGCATAAAATGGAATGTTAAAAATACTCTTGTTGAAACGCATGTGTCAGAGGCAGAATATAAGCTCTCCTTTATATAAGCATGTGGTAAAAGTGATAAGCTACATGTACAGATGTTAATTAATATTCAAAAATACCCACATAGTAAAATAAACTGTCACATCAGTAAAGTTTATTTTTTCCCATGAGACCCCATATTACTCACTGGATCCCAGAGCAGCTTTTAAATAAACAACTGATTCAAGCAACTTTTCATAGTTGAGATAACAGGCCCAGGGGAGTAATTACTGCAGGTTTTGTTCTTCATTGCCTACAATCCAGACAGATATCACTGTCATCTGTATTTTCAGGATTTCTTTGGCAAGTGGTAGCTCTAAATATTTGTTATGAGCAACAAGGGGAGGGAGTTATAACTTCTGGAGCACAGTTGGGCAAAAATAATTTGAAAGGTGAGTGCAACAGGAAATTTATATAGCAGTGTAGATTCAGAATCCTAATAATATGACAATAAAGCAGCTTCTGCAATTTCATTACATATATTGTGGCAAAGAAGTTTAAATATAACAAGTTGGACCATTAAAATGTCTTGTGGCTGTACTATCCCCTTGTCTTAAAGTTGCGGGTGAAAAGCTATTCCTCACCAAGAAAATAAAGCAGGATTATATCCTGGGGTCTACTTTGCGCTTCTTTTTGAAGACAGCAATTTCTCTGCAGAGTGTGAATTGCAAGAAAGTGTCCACATTCTTGCACAGAAATCCTAATGAAGATTAATGATGCTTTAGGCAGCATGTATTTGGACATTGTTTTCAGCAGAGTACAAATACCTATCTGTCCTTTTAAAATAGAATAGATGCTGAGAATTTCAGCTAACAAGAGTCTTACTATCACTGTAGAAGAAAATCTCTAGATGCATCTTATTTTTTGATTAAATGTCTAAGGACTAAGGGTACAGGAAAAATAGAATCTTTATCAGATATATGTTATGGCGCCTGTTTAGTGTTATAACATTTTTCTTTTAAGAGCTAAAATCACTGAGTATTTGATATGCTTTTGAATGCTAGAGACCTAATTGATTTTACAGTTTATAAAATTAATAAGAGTTGCTTGATGTAAGAAGAGTTTTGTACTTTGTTCCAGAAAAAAAAATGCTCGTATGCTGCCTAGAAAGAAAACAAAAGAAAATCTTAAAGCAATCTTTTTACCAATGGTTGTTTTTATTCTTTTTCCTCAGGAGAGTTATCGGTTTATACAACAGGCTACAGCTATCCTGAATGCTGTTGGAAATGTGATAAATAATTTCAGCAGTAAGCCTGAATTTTCTAAAGCCTTGAAGAAGTTGGAACTAACTCATTGTCCTCCTGGCCTCCACAGTACTGGAATGGCTGAAGAACACTTCAAGGTGAACAAACAATTTTAATTAACATGTATCTAAAGGCTACTGAAGCTGGGTAACAGCTTAACATTGTCTTTATCCTCTTCAAACCAATGGATATGCTTTAAAAAATGATAATCTGAGTGCTCCAAATGTGGCACTCATTATTAAGTGTAAGCCCAAATGACATAGCTTGCAACTGTGTGCAATAATTATCTTCTTTTAATGTGAAAAAAATTAAATATGCAGAGAGTAGCACATTCTAAATTTGAGTCTCTAATTTGTCAGTTTAGTTTTGCATACTTTGAGTCAGAAAGCATCAGCTTTTTAAATTTTATTTATAAGATATATCTGTCCTAGTGAGGCCCCATCTGGAGCAATGTGTCCAGTTCTGGGCTCCCCAGTTCAAGAAGGACAAGGAACTGCTGGAGAGGGTACAGCAGAGGGCAACAAAGATGATTAACGTCCTGGAGCATCTCTCCTATGAGGAAAGGCTGAGGGACTTGGATCTTTTTAGTCTTGAGAAAAGAAGGCTTAGGGAAGATCTAATTAATGCAAATACTTATACTTAATGCAAATACAAATACTTAAAGAGAGGGTGTCAGGAGGATGGGGCTGTTCTTTTCTCAGTGGTTCCCTGTGACAGGACAAGAGGAAACGGGTAGAAAGTTGAGTGTAAGAAGTTCCACCTTAACATAAGGAGGAACTTCTTTACTGTGAGAGTGCTAGAGCACTGGAATAGGCTGCCCAGAGTGGTGGTGGAGTCTCCTTCTCTGGAGACATCCAAAACCCGCCTGGAAAAGTTCCTGTGTAATGTGCTCTCTAGGTAGACCCTCTCTGGCGGAGGGTTGGACTAGATGATCTCCAGAGGTCCCTTCCAACCCCATATGATTCTATGATTCTAAGATGCTACCTGAAATGCAGAAAAGCCAGAATGGTTTTTTTCTGTGCCTAATGTCGATGCTACAGGAAAATATTATTACAGCTTATGTTACTGGAGACAGTAATGATTTTTTTTCATTCACAGTATTTCTGAGTTGTTTTTCTTTATTTTTTGAAACTGCAATGTTTTTATTCAACTTCTTTGCTCTGTGTGTGTGTGATAAATTAAAAGCTCTTTAGATATGTGATGAAAATGTTAGACTTTTCTGTAGATCTTCTACTGTAGTTTTTCAAGATTATAAAAAGATTGAAACAAAAATAGTTATGTAAAAGATATGCTAATTTTTATGTATATGCAGATGTTGGCAATACTGCTAAAAATTAATTTTTCTACAGTCAGTACTTTATATATTCCAGATGCACTTTCATCAAATTACTAGAAATCTCATGCAGCTTAGACTGCATATTTTAGAAGACTAAATAGAAGAATACATTAATATTTTCATAAACACTGATACTAAGAAATAGAACATTTAAGCCAGTGCTTAGATACAGCAAAACAACAAAATTAAGAAAGAACAATTTCAGGTGTACCACTCATGAAAGAGGTAATTTTCATGCCAAATCCAATGGAAAAAATTGGTTTGACCTCTCTGAAATGGGAAATATAATTTTTTACAGTGATTCAAGAATGAAAATATACAGTTGTCTATGTTTAATACAAACAGTGAAAAATTATTCTGAAGATAAAAATGTAGTAAAGTAGAAGTCTTTCTTCACAAGTCTTAAATATTTCAAAATAAATGAAGTGTTTATTAATATTAAAATACATAACTTAGGATAAATTATTTCTAGAAAGCAGAAAAATACAAATATATTAGAACAATGAAAGAGGAAAAATAAGGTCTTTTCCAATAAGCTATTAGTATGTTCTTCCATTCAAAATATTAAACAAGATCTGAAAAACCCACTCTAAAATTTCCATCTACTGGAAGAAGGAAAAGATTTGATTTCTACTATTTTAAGAGCATTAATATGTCAAGAATAAAAATAAAGCCACCAGTTCAGTCATATAAATAGAACACCAAATCTTCCCTTCTTGCCCATCAATATATTCCTACTTTTCCTTGTTGTACCACATCATAATTCTGTAAGCATGCCTGTTCATTTGTTGGTCTTTGAAGCCTCTAATGTCGGCTTTCTCTTAATTGCTGGCTTAAAGCATTGTATTCCTACAGTTGGGACTAATTTTCAGATATTCCACTTGTTAGGGGAAATTAAAGACTTCATCTTTATAGGAAAAAGGAAAAGAGCTAAACAGTTTATTAAACAATATTGAGAAGCAATATAAATCAGCTTTTTAAAATGAATTATTCTTTGAGTGCTTTTCCTCTTTTTGATTTTAGGTTTTCAATAGTGCGTTTTGGCATTTGATCAAATATGTCTTGGGCAAGAAAGCTGCTGAGAGATGTAAATTTGCCTTCAGGTCCTTCACTTTGGATTTTAAAGACACTGATGTTTCTGAGGATGACACTGCATCTTCAGGTACTGTATTGGTATTGCTAATCACTTCTTGTTTATCTGCCTATTTTTAACTTTTAAGGAAGCCACCTCTTCATGTATCTTGTGTAAGCAAGGTACGTTTCTTATGATATGCCTAAGCCTTCTACTGTTGAAAGCACATGGGAGACTCATCTCAGAATAGAAATTATCCTTTTCTTTATTCCAGAATGTCTGTTCATGTTCTGTTAATTTATAAAATTGCCCTTTGTCTTCTGTGATTGGCATTTGTCAGTATTGACAGGCATTAGCAAGAATCTGCAGATGCTTTTTTTACCTGATGTACTGCAAATCATGGCTCTTGTTCTTGCCAGCGAAGTTGGGAAATATAGCCCAATAATAA
>JAOQGH010000023.1:50700918-50800375 GCA_025769975.1 Gallinago jamesoni
GCTTTTTTTACCTGATGTACTGCAAATCATGGCTCTTGTTCTTGCCAGCGAAGTTGGGAAATATAGCCCAATAATAAAAAAAAATAGAAATAGAATCATGAAAAAAAATAGAAATAGAATCATGATATCCAAGTCAATTTAGTCACTTCTGGAGCCTGCTTATAGGCAAGTCACAGTTCTCTGGATATTATGAATGCTGTTCCTGGCAATACAAATACTGAAATTCAATATAAGCCATTGATTAAATACAGATCATCTTCTGACCCTTTTAGATCTTGAAGTGCAGGTTCACTGAATGCTACTACTAAAGTCCTGTCCTTCCCCCTTTCCCATCCCAGAATATGTACCCCCACTCTAAGCAGCTGCAGAGATGCCAGGAGATGAGATCAGCTTGCTGATTTGGCAGGAAGCTACGCCAGGGAAAAAAAAAATTAAAAATTGTTCACGAAGCAAGCTAGTCTGACTCACCATGCCACTATGTAATCTCCCTATACAGTATTCATTTTTCTGCACCTGTTACAAGGTTCTCATATAACTTAAGAGAAGAGCCTATTGGCAGTGACATACAACCTGACACTATTAATCTTCTTGCTTACCTGTCAGAAACCAAGTGCTGGTGGCACCAGTTGTGCTTTTCTTGAGGAAGCTCTCCATTATTTGATTATTGATTAAGAAGTAACAAGAATAACATATGCTTACGTGAACCAGGAGTAACTTTAGAGGTAGTCTCACTTTTATGAATTATTAATTCAGGTTCATTGTTAGGGTCTCCTTACTTGGTAGGCCATACTATGTAACTCTGTGTTCATATAAAAAGTAATTTCTCTTTTTTCTTCTCCTTTTTGTTTGTTGGTACTCCCTTCTGGAGCACTGTTTCCTTCCTGTCATGCTCTCTCGCTGCCCTGGTTCTCTGTCTGTGCAAAAACTGTTCCAAACTGGCCCCCAGACACTGCCTCCTGGTAGTGCTGCTCACCACCACCCCACCCCACCCCAAACCCCCCAACAATCCTGGCTTCCAGGATTCTTAATTCTAGGCAAGGATGCCTTCAAACAGCTCATTACTAACCTGTCAGAACCTGCTAATATCTGTTCCACACCAAACCTCTTCTGTAACAGAAAGTTACAGTCAGATATATGAAGTCTCACTTTATCATATATCTAATCCTTATTCCATGGCTCCTTAGCAAAGGTTGAGCACAATGTTTTCAACACCATTGGTGTCTAAATTATTACTTAATAAAATTATCAGGTTGAGAGAAAGAAGCACTTAAGATCTTGTCAGGCTTTAATATATCAAATTCTGTTTTTTCATGTTTGGAAGGATATTTGGAAATTAAACGAAGAGACTTGATTTTAAAAAATGCACTGTAATAGCTGTCCATAAAGAGAAGTAAGAATTCAATGATTTGGGTATTTGGAATTAGAATAGTACTTGTATTCTGACTTTGTGTCATTACGTTTAATATTTTGTCTAGTTTTATCCTGATAAAAGCAAAATTTTAGGAGTGATATTTTTGTTATAAATGGATGTTTTATGCAGAAACCACTCTGTTTCTGTAATATAGCACTCTCATTATTTTGTGTTTTCGTTGGGGTTTTTTAACTTCATTGCAAGCAGCTTCAGGACTTCCATATTTATTGATGTTGCTCATCCTCCTCCCTTTCTTTCAGAGACTTGTGAGAAGAATTCCCTCAGTAGCTGGCAGAACCGTACACCCACTTCTGAAGAAGCAGCAGCAGCTCTTACACTTCAAGCCATCTGGAGAGGGATCTATGTTAGGAAAGTACTGAACAGCAGGAAACCAGGTGTGTCCTTTGAAAAGACCTTTTAAAAGATGTTTCGTATTTCACCTTATTCAAGTATTTACTGCAAAGATTTTTTTACTAATTAATATCTAATCAAAATGAACTGAAATGCAATAGAGCATTAGAGTTGAATCTCTAACAACACCGTTCAACCTAACCACTCAATTAGCTCATGGTACTAAAAAGTAGAGGAAAGACATCCCCCTTAGATTTTCATACATATGAAACCAGAAATTACATTACTGTATATTTAGCTCACAGCTAGGCTAAATATTTTAGTTTTTTTTTTTTCCTGGAAAGGTAAGGGGAGTCCATACAAGAACCTAAGTATCATAATGGATAATCAGCAGAACACAGCATCAAAGGTTGATACTGTGCTCAAAAGATACTGTGCTGATACTGTCCCTCGCTCTTATGTATATAAATAGAGGAATCTTACACAGCAGTTGAAGACCTGTGTTACATTTCTTATTCTCTTATCTCAGCTGGAATATTATTTCCAAGTCCATAGTCCAAGAAGAAAGACAGATAACATGGGTATAGTTTTAAAGATCAGGATTAAAGAAGGGCTGTCACTTTTTGATTTCAGAAAAGGAAGATACAGATTATACTGAAGTAATTCTTTAGGTACCCGTATGAGAAAAGGAATTTGATAGCAACAGGGTCTTCACTCTGAGATCCAAAGGGTTGACAGAAGGTCTTTAGTCTGAGATTCTAGGATTGTGAATTGAATCCAAACACACTCAAATTAGAAAGAGTGTCATTTATTTTTAGAATACAATCAAGATTTGTTTTACACTACTGAAAACTTGAAAATCAAACAAATGCTAATCAAACAGGACTAATAGTCACTTACAGCAATTAAAATATTAATAGGACTGTTGCAAAGAGAGTTAGATATGGTGATTCCTTCTAGCCTTACAGTATGTGAATGCCTGAGGTCTTGACAAAGAAAACTGCTCCATTGTGAAATACACGTTCCCTCTTTAGTAAGTCACCCCTATTCTGCTGGAAGCTCCTTCTTGAATTAGCATTGTTGAGGTTCTTTCACTTATATATATATATTACTTGCACCAGATGCTCTCTTCAAGCTATCTTTTGTACCTTCACCTTCTCATCAGTAAATCTGGTGCTGCCTCTCCCAAACTATCACCTGTAACCCTGTCTTCCTTAAGTTTTCCTACTAAGTAGTCTAGTGCCCTTCTGTTTTTTTTATGAAGTGCCATTTAATTTAGGAATTTCTGTAAACCTTCGTGGGTATTATTAATTTCTACATATTAGAGAGCCCAGAAGATGTTCTTTTGAAGTTTAGATTTTGGAATTTAGTCATTTGAGTGCTATGTGAGTATCCCAACTCTTTTCTTCTATTGTCTATAATGTCCTTCTTAACTCATCTGATTTATCAATACTCTGTTACTTTTATTGATGATATTTTCTTTACAGTGCTTTATTGTGGGTTTTTTTTCCTAGTCATACCATTCTTCTACTCCTTTCCCCCATTATCTATATTTTTTTTCTCTCTTACTTGCCATTATGGTAAAGTGTTATTTCATTTTTCCCCCTCAATTTCTGTCACTAATTGCTTATGCAATAAAGGACTTCACATAAACTTTAGTTTTGAAAAGTTAGACAACAGGTCTAAACTTGTTGCCTAATCTTCACCTGTATTCTGTGGATAGAAGTAAGACACCTTGATATGGCAATGCATCTTGTCATCTAAGAGATATTGAATGTGGGTGGGATAAACTACCCACTGAAGCTTCCTGATTCTTTTCGTTTTAGTTACACAGATCACCTGGGCACATACCTACCCCTTTCATAGCATCTGCAGATAAAAGCTGCTGGGGGCTAAGCAGCATATTCTCTGAGGAAGGAGATCACCTGATATCACTACAGCATGTTACAGTAAAAAAACTGTACATCAGAAAAAATACTGATCACCTCATTTTTGCAGTTGTAGGAGTGCTGAAACATCCAAAGGTGATGGTGAAGGGAATTTACTCTGTCAAAGGCGAAATTAGTTTTCAGCTCAGTGAGACTTCTGTAAAATTCCAAATAAAAACTAGTGGTTTATTCACAAGTATTTGGCAGGTGTATATTTAGAAAAAACAAAAGCTAGATTTTATGTTTTCTAACTTATTTCATTATTTCCAGGTACTGAAGAGAACACTAGGGTGAAAGAAACCTTGGAAAAATTGTGGACTGCAATTGAGCTAAATTTTGAACAGTGTGCTGTAATGCTCTTAAGGTAATCATGTAATAAACTATTTTATTTCAGCTAGTACTATAGAATTGCCATAAAATGCTGGTTCACAAAATAAATATGATAAGAGCATTACTATTTTTAAAATTACAAAGCTCTCTTGGAAAGGATGATGTTTTTAGTGAAGATATGTGATCCTTTATTCTATATACCCTACATATGTAAAGCTATAGCAAATTTTTAGCTATGTGTGTTACAGGTTTTTTCCTACAGCTTGAGATAGAATATAACCTTTCTCCTGTATTTAATTTTTTAATATCTTGTAGACTGTTCATAGGTGAATTCCCTCACTACAAAAAAGATACTGAGATGCTGGAGCAGGTGCAGGGAAGGGCAACAGAGCTGGTGAGGTGTCTAGAGCACAAGTCTTATGAGGAACATCTGAGGGAGCTGGGGTTGTTTAGCCTAGAGAAAACACGGCTGAGAGGGGACCTTATTACTCTCTACAACTATGTTAAAGGAGGTTGTAGAGAGGTGAGGCTTGGTCTCATCTCCCAAGTAACAGGTGATAGGACAAGAGGCAATGTCCTCAAGTTGCACCAGGGGAGGTTCAGATTGAATATTAGGGGAAAATTCTTCACTGAAAGGGTTATCAAACATTGGAACAAGCTGCCCAGGGATGTGGTTGAGTCACTATCCCTGAAGGAATTTAGAAGACAAGTAGACATAGTGCTTAGCAATATGGTTTAGTGATGGTTTTTGTCAGTGTTAAGTTGACCGTTGGACTCAATGATCTGAAAGGTCCTTTGCAACCTAGACAATTCTATGATTCTATAAATCTGATACTCATTCCGTAGTTAAACAACTAACCTTTTGATTTAAAGAAGCATTTTCATTCATTTCATGTTAAAGAATTCTGGTTGACATTGGAAAGGAGTTAGCTATACTGCTTAATTTTACCACAGTTTATATCATCAGAGGATTTGTTTGCAGCACTTGCTTGAAGGAAAGTTGAAGTATTTCCAGATAGATGCTTTCCTTGGTATTTAATTGCAGCTTTTGCAGTGATAGGTACTCTAATTTCAACAGTGTTCCTTAAGTCATTTGCAAGCTTGACACTCTTTGGGGATCACACCTTTTCATTAAGTGCTTCAAAAATCTCTGCAAGTATTCACACAACTGATCTAGCAGTAGATCAGTTCTGCCCTGGGTGAGGAGTGAGAACTGGCAATAATTACTGGCTGTGGGTATAAATCCTCACTCCTTATAACCAGCAGTTTGAGGAACACTCATATGGAATATAATTTTATTTCCCTTTTTAGTGTTTCTAATCCTGTAAAAGATTCATATGTTGATGGGATCAGGACTTTGCAACCACAGCCTTGTACCAAATGTCAGTTTGAGATTTTCAGTATCTCTAAATCAGCAAAGCTCAGATGAAGTTTTTAGTCTACCTCCAGACTTACAAGACTGATTCTTAGGCAATGTCCCAGGGCATACATTGGAGTGTTAAAATCATACTAATGTGATTTTGTTTGTTGTGTGGGGTTTTATTTAACAGCTGACATACTTGCATTTAATATGACAAGCTAGCGCCTTTGCCAATAAATAATATGCAAGAATTTTGAAAGTTCTGCATTAGGAAAAAAGTTTTCCCATTCTCTAACCCTATATTTACTGGAGGAGAGAAGCAGTATCATTTTACAACATGTAAACATGTTTACAACAATTTCAAATGCCCTAAAACCTTTCAGTTTGTGCTAGGGTTGCCACCTGTTTCTCCTTATACATCCCATGTAAACTCATCTATGTTTGTCCTTGCTATAATTTTCAATAATTTTAAAACTTGAGGTTTCTGAGGGGCTTTTTCTGTCTCTGTGTGTGCTGTCTATGAGTGGTGGAAGGAACCTCTGCAAAGCTTCAGACTGAGATCTCAAACTGTTCTGCTTTAAATTACTTTCAGCAATGCTTGCATCTACTCTGTGATTCACAAATGTCAAGATCAACTGATACCATTGCTGAAAACATCAATGTGGAGTTTGTCTTGGTAATTCCAGTTCCTATCTAGGAATAAAAAAAACATCAGCGTAACATTGTCCAAATTTTCTGGATAAAACTTTTGCAGTTGAACAACTTGAACACATTCATTTTTGACACAGAAAAGATGACAAGTATCACCAAAAATGGGTGTTGTGAGGTTCCCTTGGGCTATCCTCTTTATGTAAACAATTTAAACCAAACTTTGAATTAGATCAATTAAAAGATAGCAAAAAAAAAAATATGTTGTTTACTTACTGCAGAAAGCAGGTAGCTAGAGAGTATTTGAAGACAGAGAGGGTGGTGGAGAGAAGGAGATCCTTTCCTTTATCTCTATGTAGGCATATTTTCACTCATAATCTCCAGAGAAAAATCACTGGAAGGAGTCAAAAGATAGAGTGAGACTTATTATCTTTCTCTGGTCTTCATCCAGCTACCTGTTAACATAGCAGTGAATTTTGTATGCTGGTCTTCACATTGCTTTGTCCAGAGGAATATTAATTTCTGATACTGCGTATGGTAAATAAAAAATCCATGGTGTCAGGTGCCAGTGGGTTAGCTCTAATTTTGTAGAACTTTATAACACTTGAGAGCTTATTTGCCTTAAAAATAACTTTTGAATTTACAGTATTATGTTCCTTCCTGTGTGAAAGGAATGTATTTAATCCCATTGTTAATTTTTGCTTTTACTCCTTGTTCCATAATTTTTTTAAAGGAAACAAAAGTTTTTCAAATCTTCTAATTATGATTACAGCTGTAAGATGATAGCTTAATAGGAAGAAATGGAAGCTATGCTAACTGATATTTATATTAAAAAAAAAAAAAGGTAAAAGTTTGTAGAAGCCATAAGATTTTGGGGATATTAGAAGTAGTTGTTCTCATGGATAAGCTGACTGATACAAATATTTGTATGTAAGCATTGACCGTTACAGGCCATTAGGTCTTAAAGAGTATATCCTTCACTTTTTTATTTTTTTTGAGACTGAACTACTGAGCTACTAGAGAAAAGTTAGTAACACATTTTATACCATTTTTTTACACTCATGCATGAAGCAGTGTTCTTCATGATAAGCATAAATTAAAGATATATTTGCCTTCTTGATTAAAGTATTTGTCTTGTTTTCTGCTTTCCAGAGAAATGTTTAATAGAAACTGTAAGTCAATTGAAAAGTTTCCTTGCTATGAAGATGAACGGTGTAAGATGTCTTTTGTTGACTATGCTGTAACATATGCTGATCAGCCACCAAATGTGTGGTTTGTGGTTTTTAGGTGAGTTTTATACAGCCCTATATAAATCTTATGGGGAGGTAGCATTGTTGCACTATGATTTTTCATTAACCTGCTTTAAAAACATAATTTTACATATGTCTACTTCTCTTAAATTCTAATTTATACTTTTACTTCATGTTACATAAATCATTTTATTTGTGAAAATAATTTTAATATAATTTGAATTCTCTTGGTTTTTTTAGAGAAATATTCACTGTTCCAGAAGACATGCTTATACTGCCAAAGGTATATACCACTATCCCTTGCAGTAGACTTCATGTCATTGATAATGACACAATGGAGGAAATGCCACATGTCTTTTTCAAACTGACACCTCACAGTTATACAAAAAATAAGGTAAATGCAAAGAGTGGTTATGAAAAGCGTAATTTTAAAAATAATAACAGTTGCCCATATTCTCTAGACAGACACTTTCACCTGTGTCATAATGTTCTTCTTAGAAGCACCTCCTTATTTATTAACAGTATGAACAGAGACTGTCACTGATCTGCTTCTGTGCTAAACCTTTAACAGTGAAGGCATAGCCTTAATTTCTTTTGATATTTTTTTACTATCTCTAAATGGAGGAATATCATCCGATGCCCCCGTGCTGTGCTAATCAGTGGCAATATGGCTGCTATTGATGCTATCCATCTGACAGAACAACCTTCAAGAGTCAGAATGAGGTTTGAATAGCCTTTTTTTGTTATACTTACATTAATTAAATTAACATGCAACTTCAGGTGCTAATGATAAGTGCCACACTGATACCAAATACAGCTTTAGATGTGCTCCCTCTCAAAACCTGTACGTTACCTCAGAAGTATTAGCGTAAATTGCTTCTGAAAAATAACTATATCGGTAAATAGTTATCACAACTTCCCCTCCTCCTCCCTCTGCCTTTTTATCTTTAAGCCAAAGAAGACAATTAGCTCAGTCTTTCCTTGCAAGTTACATGTTCTACATCATCACTCTCTCCTCTGAACTCTTTCAAATTGATGTTTTTTTTTCTTGCTTATGATGCACAACACTAAGCACACTAAACTGTACACCAAAGATTAACTTGTGGCCATACAAATAATGAGGAAGGAACAATTAGTTAAAGTGTCTTGTGGGCTTTACTTCTGCTTATATAGCCAAGTCTGATGTTTGCCTATTTTGCAACAACATTGTTGACTCCTGTACTTCTGTAACCCAAGGTGCTTTCCTGAAGAACTGAATCTTGTAATTTATTATTCTTGACCAAATGCAGTGTATTTCACTACCGATTTTAATGCTTTTTTTTTCAGACCATTTCCCTATTTTAAAATAAAGTTGAATTATTTTTTGTCTTCCTCTAAAATTAAAATCCTTCTTTGTATATCAGCTAATTAAACAGAAATGTTCTCTATTCCAGCATCTACATTACTAATAAAAATATTGAATAGAATCAGGTTCAGGTTAGATCTTTGAAATATCACTGATTGCATCCCACTTTTCAAAAAGGAGCCATGAATATGTGCTCTCTGTATGACAGCGATCCTGGTTTATTCATTATGACAGCATTTCTTTAGATTTAGAAGAATGATCAGAGATACTATGTCAGGTGTCCTTTGTTCCCATAGTGTGCTTTTCTATACAGGGAAGCTTGATTGGTTTGATAGGAGTTGGGTTTTACAGTCTCTTTGCCATGTTGAGGGAGTTGCAAGTTAATTTTATTAGTTGTATCATTATATTTTCAGCCACTATAGTTATGCTGACTCATAATTTTCTAGATCTAAAAAAAAAAGCAATGTTGCAGTTCTATAGTCTTCCAGTACCTTATGTGTCCTCCATCAGTTATCAAACATAATTTAAAACTTTTGTGGTTGTTTTAACCTATTATTGAATTATCCTTCAAACAGTTCAGAGGTTCATCAGGCCGAACTAATCTAAAACTTTAATTTATCTATTAATAATTTACTACTTATTTTCCTGTGATGGAACATCTTCACATGTTGACCTTTTAGTGAAGACTGATTCACATTTTTGCCTTCTCAGTCTCACCTGTCATTAAGAAGGAATTGATGTCAGTCTAACACTGCAGGAGTAGTTTTCTTGTCTTTCTTTTGTAACTTTCAATTTCATCAGACTTTTTTCTTTTTTCACTAGAATGAGCTTGCCTTATCTAGTGTTTATAGTAAATACTAACTGAATGTGACAGATAAGGACTGCTACTGCTGGAGGAATATGCTTAAAAAGGAAGGGTTGCAAGACAAGCTCTTCAAGCTCTCAAAACGAATTTGGAATCCTCAGAGATGGGCTGTGGATTCCGCCAGACAGAAAAAATCAGTTTGGAATCCAACAGTGGCAAGTGGTAGGGTGCAAAAAAGAAATCTCAGTGGTGAACACTACTTAATGCTTTTCAGAAAAGTGATGGATTGTGGAAAGAACAATCACAACTTCAGATTTATTTCAGGTCTCTTCTCAGCATTTGTTCTGTTTAGCAGGATATAACTGCCTAGTTCTGTCTTAAAAGGCCAGTTTTCCATTTCCTTGATTTCACTAATTCTTTCTCAGGCCTCCTCCCATTTAACAGAACTTTCTTGAATAAAGGTGTCCAAAACTGTACACAGTATTCCAAAACAGATCTTACCAACAATTTCTGCAGTGCAGTGGCTTTAATATTGAAAATGCTTGTTTTGCTATGTGCTATCCCACCTTGTACATTCCATAATATGCTTTTTTCATGGGTACAGCACAACAGCCGCAGTGATTCTATCATTAACTAATGAAAATGGCTGTTTTTATTTTATTCTTGTCCTTCCTTATTGAAGAAGTCCCCACTTAAAGCAGACGTTTTTGTTATTATCCTCTAAACTCATCACATACATTTAAAAATATTAAACATGGTTAATATCAGTAAAGAGTGATTTTGGTTTAAGAGTATTAAAACAGAATTGTGTAAGTATGCTGTATTTTTCGACTTCTTCTTATTACATTTCTTAATCACTGCTACCAACTTTCTCGGTAAAAATATAACTTTATACTGAACAATTGAGCTTGTTTTGTATTTGTAAATGATTCATTAATGTTTCAGTGGACCCACAAAAAACATTGAAAACTCTATTGATGTTTTGACAAAACATTATGCAAATATTATGAAACACAGAATACAGTGGTATCATTTTAATGTTACCTTGCTTTTTAACGGTATTTGTAAAAAATAGTCAATGATGTAATAAATCAAGCAAGAAATTATAGTATGTCTGAATTGCTAAATGTCAATATTAATACCAAAAAAGCCCTATTTTTTTTTCCTTTTTTTAAATAAATCTACCCGTTAGTTGTTCTGCTTCAACACTACAAATCAGCAATTTACGACACAGCTAAAAAGAAATCCTATCAACAGATATTGTTGTTCTGCTGCTGAGACACTCCTCAAATGCATTGTAGCTCATTTCAGAATGGCTGACAATAAGGACAAAATCTGCATACTAGCAATAATGTCTGTCTTCTTTCTGCAGACATTACAATCTAGTTAGAAATTGGCTGCTTGTTTTGCAATATTTAGATTTAATTTTCTGCATTAAATGTTGTTCTTCCATGGTAATATTCTCTGGATGGAGTTGGGTTTGGGTTTGGTTTTTAATTCTACTTTACAAGAATTCACAAGTCTTTTTTAACAGATTGTAGAAAAGTATAGAGATAAACTTTTCTCAGGCTTCATCTGACCAACAAAGATAAGCGGTTAAGAAATCGTGACTAACAACATATTTAATCTAGGAAATAGAAGTCTATTTCAGCAAGGACACTGATCAATTATTTTCTTGAGTAGTCATAGAAGTACATAAGGAAATCATCTTACTTTACACAAAAATAGTTTAGGTGGTATATTAGAAAACAACCCTTTCTGAGTCTAGAGACAGTGACCTTTAACAAGATAAGTAAGTAGGTAATAAAACTTCTCAAAAGTTTCTAAGAAAAACACATAAGTCTTATGGTGTTGTCTAGATCTGTTTTCTTATTTCTCAATAAAAATTTCTGATGATTACTCTGTGTTTCTACCAGCCAGAAAATTCAGTTGCTGTCCTTTCTGCTTGCTTATAGTATTCAGGAAGTGCCCACTCAAACAAGTTTTTAATCTTAAATCTAGATTTTCTGCATGTTTATATTGTATAACCTTTCTTTATAAATAGGTATACAACTGAAAGTGTTTTTGTCATGTGCGCTGTGATGTCAGATAGCACTTGAATATCTGGCTATCATGGAATTTTAATGATTGAAATAGCAAGTTGGTATGGGTAGTTTGGAGAATTTGAAGAAGTTACTTAATCCTTAGTTCCTCCGTTAGATTGCAATTGACCATTGCACTAATTATTTCCCTTTTTCCAGCCGCCGTCTTTCAAGTAATCACATTCATATTGCCTTCTTTTTTTTCAAATACAAAATAAATTCTATTTTTAAATTCTAACCTTTTAAGTTATATTCTGTTTTCTCATATTCCTCTTCTCAGAATTCATAATGAGCAGATAAATCTGCAACAGGATTATTAATTGTGTTGCATTTTTAAGTAATTTTGTATTTGATTTTTCTAATGATAGAAGTAATTTTTCTTAAATCAACATCTTCATAAAAGTAAGATTAATATCCTGAAAATTAATGTTATACTTGTAATGATGTTATTAAAATAGGGGCAATATTAATTTAACCTCAGATTTGAAGACAGAATGAATTTGATCTCTGAATTTCCATGCAGTAAATTGCATTCACACATAGTTTCACACTGCCTACAGCATGAAGGAACATTTTAAAATCTTTGGTTTATCAGTGAATGCAGTTATTTTCATGTTTACATTTTATTTTTATCTAAGTTTGCTTTCATATGTGAGAGGGCTGCTAGCTTTTGCTAAATGTCTTGTACATGATTTGCCAAAATATTAGTTTCCTTATCTTTAGCTGTGGTCACCTTTGAAGTTGAAAGTATCTATAATCTCTAAATCATTGTGCAGTTTTCAAATACATCAACACTTTACAATACACATCATTCTCGCATCTGGCATAGAGGCCAGATATTTCTCAACAATAGTAGAGTAGAAATTTAATGTGAATGTTTCACAGCTTGGAGTGAAAGTTCTTGGTTTCTGCAGTTTTAACCCCTTCTTCATTATATATACTACTATGACTGTTGCCACCACTGCTGCCGCCTCCACCACCACATATAGTTTTGGTCAGATATCAAGAGGGAAAAAATATTTTTGTACCCAATGAAAAGGCTTTGATTGATACTATAGCTACTGATTATACAAGAAAAAGAATAGTAATGTTACTGAACCCAGAGATACATAGATGTGTTTTATCTGGGAGCTATTGACACAGTAGTATTGTGTACAAGGCAAGAAAATACATTGAATAAATATGTTTTACTGAACTTTAGTCATGGTATAAGAAGACTTTTCATACTAGAGTTCTGCAGTGCTTAAATAAAAGAGTAAGAACCGATTAATATTTGTGATATTAGGCTTTATTAAAGTCTAATATTAAACAACTTAGAATCATCAAATTATTTGGTTAGAAAGTAACCAAATTATTTGGTTATAAAGGAATTTGATTATATCTGCCCTTAAAAATAAGGTCAACTTTGAAGTCAGATGATATCGTATTTGACGTGCTGTGTAACTTTCTGTCAAATATAAATTCCTGTGATATGAAATGTTCCATAAGTTAGACTATAGACTACTATATTTTTCAATAGTAATAGGACTATATAGTCCTTCCTGCTTATGAAGGACCTCTTATTATATATTGCAGATGGAGTCTTGGACTTCAATAGTAGAGAGAACCATGGTACATTTATTGATATAAAACAGGGATTTAACAAAGCTTGATAGTAAATACAACAGTGTTTTAACAAAATTTGATGGCAAGTAACACTTGGTTATTTACTGGATAGAGGTCAGGGTCAGACAGAACTGTCAGGGAAACCCTCTTGTTGAGTCATGAGGTTCAGAGAGACCCCCTTGCTTTCTAAACTCCTTCTCAGATAGGAGTCTAGATGCAGCTGGGTCCATTCCTAGTCCCAGACTTGGTCAACCGATTATATCTAGAGGATTATATATGCACAGTCCTTTATATCACTTAGCTAAGATTTCAAAGTTTAGCATGCTGTTAGTCACTTACTGAGGATCTTACTGAGGTTGTGGCAAGAAACCTCATAATCTTGAGAAGTAACCTTGAATGGCGTCCCTATTCAAGGGGAGATCCTGGCGTGCAGCCCAATGCCATGCAGGAGAGCTCAAAGGGGGTCCTGGGCTGTTCACTATTTATAGGAATAAATAAATAAATAAATAAATGGTTGACCTGTGGTCATATTTGCTTATCAATCACAGTACCAGCATTGTGGTTACATGGGAACATTGCTCGTTAGCCCTTGGCTATTCTGTTGTTATCTGTCTCTCCAAAACCATGTTGAGCCGGTTACAGCCATCGTGACTGGGTGCACCCTTTGTGACCACCACGTGTAGTTATCACTTGGGCAGGGTTATGGGAGATAAAGGTCAGGTTGGGGTTGGGAGGGAGTACAGGTTGTCTAACATGGACAAAAACTCTGTTACACGTTGCCATAGAGTGCATTTTGAGTAGTGTCATTTCCAAGTAAAAATTATTTGTTTTCTTCTTTCAGAAAGGATACACATTTATGGCTGAAGCACGTACTGGTGACCTACCTTTGGCAGCTGGAAAATGGAGGCTTCGGCTCATTGGTTCTCGTAGTCCACTCCCATTTCTCAATCGTGATGCTGTAAATAATGTCTATTCTACTAAAGAAATTCGAGAGTATTACATACCCAATAACAAGCATATAATGTTCAGGTAAATACTGAGAGAAGAATGTTTAATTCTGCTTTTTCTGTGGACCATCTCTGACAGAGAAGTATATTATTTCCTCTCTTTTAGAAGGTGAAGGTATTAAAACAAATATCTGAATTTTATGAACTGTTAATGTGCAGTACCAAATTTAACATTTCATTTATGAAAGAGTTGTTTTTTGAAATATTGCCAGTGTTTAATGAAGAACAAGTGTGAAGTACACAGACTATAACCTTAAAATTGTAATAACGGTATTTTGCATTTCTGTAGGCTTGATCTTGAAATCTTATTCCTATGTCAATTACTGAAATTCCATAATATTTGGGGGGGATTAAATATGAATTAAATTGACATTTTGCAGGTGGGAAGGAGACATAAAGTTTGATAAATTTTTTTTCAACTATTCAGATAAATGTTTAAATAAAATCCAGAAATACACACTTTCTTTCCTGATAGATCATAGTAATTTCCATCTTACAGTGTTGGCAGAATTTGTATACTTTCTATTATAGCATGCCAATTCCTTCAGGATAACATATTTCATAAAAATATGACAATATAATTTCTATTAATCCTTTTTCATTTGATTAACATTTATTAAAATCAGTTTATTCTAGTAGAGTTTGAATTCATAACTGACCCTGACTAAATCAGTATGCTTAAATTTTTAGACAAACGACTGCATGCTGCACTTAAGCAGGCCCCGTGCTTAGAGCTAATTACATGTATATATTTTGAAGGTTAATTCTAGAACATTTTGCCTTGACCTAACAATTTGTATCATGGGCAATCAGGTTCAGTATAGATGAAGAAAGCGTGTAATGGAAATATAACAAATGCACTTCAATTCTGTAAACTCTTTTTGATGAGTTTGGTGGTTTGTTGTGGTTTTTTTCCTATCTGATGTTGCCGATCTTTTAAAAAATTTGAGTTTATGGACAAAAACCAAATAACATAGAAAGTTACGAGTTGCAAAAAAAAACATTTAATTTTCATCCTAATACTCTAATTCTACAGTCTGTTAATTCCACAGTCTTTTAAGTTCATTAGACTAGCAGCTGCTATCAAATGAGATAACTCTTCTTTTTCTTTTGCTTGGTTACTTTTTAATTGAAATGGTTCCCTCATTTGGCTAACCATGTTTTTCAACAAATACTGGTACAGCAGGAGGGAAAATGTAAATTAGCACTGCCATTTGATAAGCAGTAGAAAAAAGAAATGGCAAGACCACACCCTTTTTGCAGCAGCACTTACTTTGATTCACTGAACTAAACTTCACTGCAGGAAGCTTTGTCCATTAGATTGTAGGAAAACCATTGACCACAAACTCAATTTTAATTGTTCACTTCCAGGTCAGCACAATGTTTAGATGCTTTGCTAAAAAACAATGATCTGGCATAGTTGATTATATTGCTATAATTTTTTCTTCCCCTTTAGGTATTTTGTGAAAGTCACAGCCTCACATATTGCTACAGTGCAGGCACAAACCTCTAAACCAGATGTGTTCATTAAACTACAAGTCCTAGATAATGAGGAAGAAATTGTGAGTGTCATTGGAAAGGGCCATGCAGTCATCCCTGCTTTTAATTTCTTGAGTAATGAAACGCTTTCGAGTTACCACTGTAAGTATTGTGTTCTATATTTGATAATTTTATTCACTAAGAGATATACATTCTTAGGGTAACTTCAGGTAATTACAGAAAATTATTTTTTCCAACTTTTTCCATGGATCCATAATTGCTTTGTGATTGCGTGAAATTAGCTACATTTTTGAGCAATGAATAGGAGCTTTTCATCCTCGGTAATGAGGAAAGGTACCAAAAAGATTGATTGAAATAAGATGTCCAGCATCATTTTGTTCCTCTACCTTTTGGTTTTGTTTTGTAACTAAGTAAAGATTTTTCTGGAAAATTGAAGTAGCTTCTCAGTTCTGAAATTTTTATGCATATGCTTGTCTTGCCATTGAGAATTGAAATATGTTTTATTTTCAAGATCTTGCCTTTATTTTTTGGATATTAATGTTCCAAAAATTTTGTCTGTTAGGAAACCGATTCCTAGACCATGGGACATGGTAGATAATTTAGATATGGTTTAAATGCACCTTATGGTGAGCCTTATGGTTTAAATGCACCATGTTAAGCATAACTACTTTTAGCAGAAGCCCATGTTTTATTGGCTTTTCATCCATCATATGAGCTTCAGAGTACAAGGGAAAAGACTCTTGTATAAATGATACAGTATTTATCCTTAAGAAAAAAAAAAACAACTCAGTTTTTGACTCTGCCTCTGCTACAGCTTCACAGTGATATTGATGGAAACAGAAGATACTGAAGGAAGAGCTACTTGCCCCAGACTTGCAAAGCTTATAAATACCCATTATGCTATTGTCAATTCTTTATAATAGCAACTGAAATACTGGGAAAAAATTACCCCTTATGGGAATACACAAATACAAACAAAATTTCTTTTAAGGCAAATTTATTTGAAAGTTACAGCAAACACCTCACTTATTTTTTGGTTGAGCAGTTGAATCTGAGAAGTCTATTTGCTCAAAATTAATTTTTTTTTTTTTTTTTAGTTTTTATTGCCACTCATTACATTGCAGTCTTATCAGCTCAAATTTTGTTAAAGATGAGAGCCAGTGTGTGTTTTCAAAGGTCACCTTTCATAAATATGCTAAAATTCATGTATTTTCTCAAAGTACTTAGAAGCTAGTGATTGTACCTAACAGAAGTCCACCTGGCATCAGTTAAAATTGACTCTTAGTAGTCCAGCAAATTACTACACTGAGTCTACTCTATGACCAAGGCTGACAGCACATGAATACTGGCTGTAGGGGCAGTGAGGTATAGAAAATTAAACCACTCTTTTCAGTGGCAATGGGCACAAACTGAAATACAGAAAATGCAATTTAAGCATTAGAAAGGATGATTTGGAGAAGGAGGTTTTTTTGGTTTTGGGGTTTGGTTTGCTTCAGTTTTACTGTCTGGGTGTCAAACATTGGAACAGGTTGCCCAGAGAGGTTTTGTTGTTTTCATCCTTGGAGATAATTAAAGCCAGCTGGCCATGGCCGTGAGCAACCTGCCCTAGATGACCCTGTTTTTTGCAATGGTCTTGAACTAAATGATCTTCAGAGGTGTCTTCCAGCCTCTGCCACAACCACACAACCTCCTATGATCCTGTGATATCGGTTAGTAGTTAAGACATATGGTTTGGTTTTCTCTTAATGATACACAAATAAGCCAGTTTCCTTGGATGTGCTGTCCAACTAAACAGATATTCATTTAGAAATGGACTTCATAGAGAGAGCCTTCAGCTTGAGACTGTGGCAATGCTCTGCCATCTTTCCCCTGTGATGTAGCAAGATAACTTCCTGCACACAGTAGAGGGCAGAGTTAGGTTATCTAGTCTTCCTCTTCCCTGCTTTACTTCCAGGCTTTCTGAGGTTTAGAGTTCTACCTATTCAAGAGCTACCGTCTGTAGCTGTTTGCTACTGGCATTTTTATTGTTTGATAAAATTGGGTCTGGACTGCAAGGAAACTAAACCAAAATTGGAATGAAAATTTTGTCATCTGAAAGTACTTGGACAGTTGATTGACATTTGATTTTGAAGTGCTGTTTAATTTTACCATTCAGAAACAATAAATACAGCTGAATTGGGTACATAATTCTTAGGCATATTTTCAGCAACTGTCTCTGTAATGCTCCAGTGATTTTTAACAAAAAATGAAGTACCATCTACCTACTTCTTATATGTAATAGATGTTAGATGCTACTGCCATGCCATCTGAACTTCTTCCGTAATCTTCATTTCTTTCCCTGTTTTCTGTGCATTTCATTTCTTAATCAAGCTGCTTCCATTTTATTTGTATGAATTTTTGATTATATCCTTTATTTTTTATTATATTATTATATATTTTATTTTTTCTTTTGAAAATTCTTCATAAGCATTACAAGTTTTCTTAAAGCAGTTTTTTATAAGCAAAATCAGCTACTGTGCTGTCCATGGACTCCACTGAACATCAATGTTGTAAGATACTAAAGTCTTCGGTCCTTTCATGAAGACTTTTAAACAATGAGTCTTCTAAACCAATCAGTTTCTGCCTGTTTGAGCGTATTCAGAACCCAAGGCAAAGACAAATTGTTCAAATACTGGATTATTGCTTGTGTAAAGCCCAAAATAGCATCATATTTCATGCGCTCAGCTTTGCTGTTTTGAACAGTTTAGTTTTCTTCCATGATCCTTTAGAAAAATGTTTTATCTAAATTTCCAATGCTGTGTGGGAAAAATAACTAATTTGATCATGTTTATGAAACATCTTGATTTCTGTCTCAACTGCCTCTTGTTATAACCAGAAATGTAAAATTAAATACTATGGAGACCATGCTCTTAAAGCCTAATTTGTTAGATGACAATGTTGTGGTTTTAAAGGAAGTCATGGAGAAACTGTCATGATTTTGAATTACCAAGACAATCAATAACTATTTTTGGTTACAGTTTTTGGAATCTGGGAATGGATTAGTAAATTTAATAATAGACTGGTGGAAATAGAAACAGGAAAGTTATAAAATAGTGGAGATTAGGGTGAGCATCACAATACTTGAAATAAATCGCCAAGTTGCCCTCAGTAAAGTGAAGGAAAACTTTCTCTTAGGAAAGCATCCTGTTGGCAAAGATCATAGTGTGAAGACTGAAATAAGTTAAAAGGCATAATCGGGTGAAAGAGAAATGTGTTCCAACAGATGTTGGAAGGGAGAGGATGGGGCAAAATAACTAAGAAGGATGTCTTGTCTTTGCCAGACTAGTAGGGGGCATAGGTGAGAAGAACTTAAGAAAATATCCTCAGAAATCAGACATACACGTTAGGTTTCAATCTCTTATTCTTATGTGCTGTGATACAAATAATTTATGCTAATTTCAAATTATTTTAATCCATTGTGAATCATTCAATGAAATATCTGTTATATTAAACTGATTGAAAATAGTAAGGGTTGTCATATCAGGTTCATTCAGCAGTGGAGATTATAAAAAAGTGTTACGATTTCAGACTGTATTTGAAGGTAAAATGAATATTCTGATGTAATTTAAGTGTGTGTGAGTGTATAGAGACCTGTAATTTAGAAGGAATGACTGTGAAGCTGTCACTGTTTATTGGGTTTTTTACTATTACTATTATTTTTACAGTACTAGACCAAGTGGCCTTAGCGTTCAAATTCTTTTCCTATGCAGCGTGTATTTTACAAAGGCGGCATTTTCTCTAAATGTTACGAGTCTTTCAGAGCATCCAAATTACATGAAAATATTATGAAATGTACTCAGTACAACCAATATAACAGTATCATATTAGCCAACCTGCTGATCTTCTGTGAGTGCAATTTATGGCATTGTAAAAGCATGTTTCTTCACAATTGTCAAAAGTGTTAGGAGATTATAGAGTTAGAGAATCATAGTTTGGGTTGGAAGGGACCTTTAAAGGTCATCTTGTGCAACCTCCCCTGCAATGAGCAGCGACATCTTCAATTAGGTCAGGTTGCTCAGAGCCCCATCCAACCTGACCTTGAATGTTTCCAGGAGTGGGGCATCTACCACTTCTCTGGGCAACTTGTGCCAGTGTTTCACTATCCATCATCATTGTAAAAATTTTTTTCCTTATACGTAGTCTGAATCTACCCACAGATTGGCCCATACCATATAGGAGCCTCCATAAATACTGATGCCAAGGTGGGCATTGCTAAAGTGGACACTCAATACAAGAAGATTCATACTGTTCTCTAGCTCTCTCAAAAAGGGTGCTTTCACAGAATAGGAATAATCAGACACCATCCCCACCAAATTTCTTAGTTAAGCAAGACACAATCTTCATATTTGAGACCTAGTGAGTATCACACATGTTCTGCCTCTCATAGAATTGATCGCTGTGTTACCAGAAGGACTCTTAAGTGACATTATTGTGCCAGCATCACCAATAAAACACTATCCCCTTTTCCCACTCACAACCTGTTAATACGTCTCCAGTCACAGCTGTTTTATAAATGTCTTTTCTAGCCCAAAACTTGGAGTAGACCAATTGATTTAGAACATATTTACTTATTCTGAGATGTAGCAGATGACTTGGACCTTGAACATTGACTTGCCAATAAAGGAGTTACATATAGATACATTACAAACACAACTTGTTTTGTTTATACAAGCATAGCAGTCCTGTAAGCACAGATGGGCAAGTGATTGCTCATAATCCTTTTGTTTTCCATAGTAACAGTCTGATACAATCCAATCTCAAAGTGTCAAAATCTCATTCTGATATTTGTTTGAATCTGGAATCAAGGTAGGTAAGAGTTCCTTCTAGTCAGAGCTTTGCTTGGAAAAAACAAGAATATTTATATAGAGAGTATGAAAAGTAGTTGGGGTGATTTAGCACCACCTGGTGACGATTGCTAAAAGTATTATTTTGGATGTGTATGCATTTTGGGAACTCTTCCAGGTCATCTTTCCAGCAAGGAGAGCAGAATGAGTCTTATGGAGGATTCCACCATTCTCAGCAGAGTTACCTTCATGGCAGGATCACTGTCTAGGCAAATCATTGTAGAAGTTTTCAATACTTAAGCTCTCCACATTCAGAAGAGAAAAAGGAGTAGGCTGGTGAGATATTAATGACAGCTAATTATAGCCTAAGGAATGCAACCTCCCCTGAAACCTACCTACCTTGATAGGTAGAGGTAGGCTCCTTCAGAGGGCAGTGCACAGCTCCTAAAGCCCACACACAGGACTTCTTGGAGAGGTACTTGCCTGTCTGTCGACTACAAGAGGGAGTACATTTATTTGGCCTCACTGCTTTAAAGCTACCTTTTTGTAAATTATTCACACAATCTCTTGATAACAGTGCTCAGGTAGGCACTAGAAGATCCTTCCTGACTACAAGCTTTCATGCAAATATTGCAAATGTTACCTTAAAGGGAAGTTACCCAATTGAAAAATATCTGTATGTAGAGTTGTTATTCTTCCATTTGGAATCCAAATTGTCTTTGTAGCAGGTTTTCACACAGATGTAAAAGAACATGCAAAATTCTAGTCTGTGGATAATGTTTCTTCATCTGAATACTCTTCTGTTGAGTGAAAGCCTCATGATTTTGATTCCCTCTGATGAAAGCCTTGATAATCTAATCACTGTGAGTTTTGTCTCACCTTCATAGCACAGGAAGCTAACTGATACCTGGAAAGCTCAGCAAGCTCTATTTGAATGAGAAGCTATTCCACAGATATGGGCTTGCTTAGGCAGGTCTTTTATGAAACAGTGCCCAGGGAGTTGCATCAATCTAAAAAATGCATTAGAAGAAACCAAATATTGTTTTCCTTCAAGTTTCTCTCATAGGCTTCTTTACCACAGAGACAGCAAGAGGCACAGCTCAGATGCTAAAGATTCTCAATGTCGTGCAGAAGAGCAACTCAGTTTGTGATTAGGAGTTTGAGAAATCTTTAAGAAAACATCTCTGCAAGGTCTTGTTTTCGTTTCCTGACTTTTACTGTTTTTCTTAGGAAAAAGGAAGCACTACCTCATGCAGAGGAAAGATCTGATAGCGGGTGTTCCAGGGCATTTGACTTCCACAAGAAACAATATTTCCTGGCTCCTTTGAGTTTCTAGTGGCACACTTAAACTTTTATTTGGCATTTATACACTGACACACCACCAGTAAATTTTGCTTAATCTGGTCTAATAGTTCTGTTAACTCCTGTGAACTACCCTAGGTGTTTTGTCAACATACAAAACCCTGCACGTTTTTCTTTTGAAGTATTGCAATGATACAGTATCATCCTTTGATCATATAAACCTTGGGAAAAGTGAAGTCTTCTGTCCTCAGTGAAGTCAAAACTGTATCTCCGTCCCAGCTAATGGTCCAGCTATTGTTAGTGTAACACCGGTGAAGCTGCTTCCCCAGATGTGTTATTTTTGCCTTTATTCTATTTTCTATGAGATATTCCATTTTAAAATTCTCTTTCTTTTCTCTGTAGGGATTCAGGCAAAATATTATAGATTTCAGTGACATTAGAAATGAAAACCAGTTTACATGTCATGAACACACTTCTGTTACACCCTTTCTTTAACACATTCCTGGGTTTCACAGTTTTTCCACATTAGTTCCTTCCTTAGGAGACAATGGTATAACTTTACAGATGATATGCCACAAGTGGTTCTGTTGCTCCTTCCAAGATTGGCTTTTTCTAAACTTCAGTTAGCTATGATCTTTGTCTCAGGTTGACAGAAGAGACTTCTGTAAGTGTAGGAGTTGCCAGAACTGTGGCCAATGTACCTTTCCTTCCATAGGCGCACAAAACTTATTAAATTAGGTCAGCTGAAAGAAACATCATGCCGAGTAAAAGGCTATCTGTATTATAGAATTTATACTATGGTGCTGTGGTGGTTTGTGCAGGAAAGAAGTGTGGGATTTGAGGGAGGGGAAAATTATATGCTTTATAAACAGTAACAACAGTTATACATTCAGTATTTCGAATTTCTCATTATTTACTTTGCACAGATTTGTGATTTGCATGTAGAATGAAATCAGGATAGTATTTGGAATAAGCATAATTTTAATTGGAACCTTGTGAGCATGAGAAAATTGACTGTGGTAATTCTTTTTTCTTATAGTTTCTGGAGGCATCTGTTTACCTCATACTGATAATTCATAGAATTTCTGGAAATTAACACTGACATTTTCATCATCTTGCAGCAAGCAAAAGCCAGACTATTCAAAGTAGTACAAAGAAGGAATCAGAAACTGGAGGATCAAAAAAAAAAGGTGTTTCATCTTCAAAGGACACTAAAGCTTCTTTCAAGCCAGAACTTGTACAAGAGGGTCCACCTATACTAGAAGATGAATCTTCGCTCTTGGAAAACTTTCAAAGTAATGATGGAAGTCCACAACAGGTAAGAGATGCCAAATAATTGGGATTTGGGGAAAAAAAGCCCCAGTCAATGAAGGGGTACTGATAATTCTTTTGGTATGTGGAGATCTAATATCCTGAAGCAAAAACAAGGAGTTCAAAATTAAGATTGTTGGTAGCTGCTGAATGAGGCTATGGAGAAAGGACAATGTACATACATGAATAACCAAATAACAAGAGTCATCAAGTCATTTTTATTTTCAAATCAAGGTGATCTATCTTTAACTGTTCTTCATTTGTTCTGTCAAATTTGGGTACAGTATAATGGTATAACAGGGCTAAAAAGTAATGAAGTTAAACTTCTGATGTTTTAGTATGAGTTTTCTTCGAAATAGGATGTAAGAGAAGGCCATTTCTAATATATTTAATAGAGAAACACCTATTGCCAGTCAGCTGAAAGCTTTAGGAACATACACGCAATAGCTACTACTTGAGCTGGGTTTCTAGAAGGATGTCAAAAATGTGGAATTTTCTTGACTTCACAGAGTATTACTTGTCTATCTAAGAAAAATAACATTTATTTTCTTAAACAGTTCTTGTTGGTATATCTCCAAGTGTTTCTCTACTGTGATTTTTCTGATAATTGAGTTCAATTGCAACAAAATATAAAAAAAAAAAAAAAAAAGAAAAAAATTATTGAGAAATAAATTCCAGGGTTGATCCTTTGACTCAGAACTGGCTTTAGAATTTGGAAAACAATTTTTAGGGAGAATTATTTCCTGTTCAGTGTAGATAATGTTTAAAATAACCCATCGACCCTTTCACCTCTACCTCAAATTAAGACGATATTGAGTGCTAGTGCTAGGGCTCAAAGCCCTGTAAGCAGGTCTTAAAACCAAAGACAAAGGTCTTTGTTTTAGCATGTGACATACGTAGGAAAGTTACATGGAAATCTTAAAGGAATGCAGCTCTTTATTTTATAGCCCAGTTTAGTTTCACTTGATAAACACATGAGTAATTGTTTAATTTCACAGGAATTAAAATAAAATCTGTGGAATTAACACTAATTTTTTAAGCTTCTTGTGAATACTGTTATGTGCAAGCTTGTAAATTAATTACGTGCTTTATTTGCTGAGTTCAGTAACTGGCAGTTTACTCACCTGCAAGACTTTTGAGAGCTTACTATAATTGTTATGTCTTCAGCATGTTAATATATTGTATTTTCTTTCACAGTCTCACAAGTATGTCATACAAGCACTGGTGCTATATAATAGTTGGCCACTTACTGAGAGTGAGTCCCTGTTCGTACAGGCACTGAAAGAAATGCAGAAAAATGAAATCAAAGGTTGGTTCAATCTAAGTATGTATTTAGTCAAATGCATCAAGTTATTGATTTTTTTTTAAAATGTATGTTATATTGCTACAAGCTAAGACCGTATGATATTTTTTCTTTTATTCACTGCTTCAGTGGAATAATTGAGCAACAAAGCTCTTTGTTCCGTGGTTCAGAGAAATGAAGTTTAATTGCATGTTTGTGTACCTTCAGTTCACAAATTATAAAGAAAGCAGAGAACACTCTGCAAAAATCACCTGAGCTTATTACGGCTTAAGTTTAGGTAGGAATGTGGAATGGTTGTAAAAGTATGACTGCTTCTGCAGTCAGGGAGACTGATGAAGTATAATATAAAGACTGAGTGCCCTGATAAAGTACCTCCACATGTACAAGTTTCTGCTAAATCTAGAGAGATGTGTCTGCTGATAATTTAGGAAGATGCACTAAAAGGAGGTAAAAAAAGGCCTGGTTTGGAATATGTATTACTTCTGTACTGCTGGGGGAAGAATCTAGGCAGGGGACAAGGCTAGGAAAGTTCCCAAGGACAGGCTGTGCATTCAAGCCTGGAAGACAGAAATTTCAGCAACTTCTCTCTTTTTTTCAGATTATCTTAACATTTCTTGCTAAGGGTCAGAAAAGAACCCAATGCATATTAAAAGCAGTTAGAATTCTAGCCAGTATCTTAGAAATTGGGTAAATTGTTTCTATTTGCTTCTGATTTTACTGCTGAGGCTGACACAGAGTGATTTAGATCTTAAATATGTTAGAGGAAAATTTATCATGCTGGGTCCAGCAGCCCAAGAGAGAGGAGGCTGCTGCTATTCCATCTCCCAGGTCCACCCAGTAGCGGGGCTGAAAACGTAGTCCCAGCAGGCACATTCACACAACACACACATACACACTACGTATTGCCAGCCACACAAATCACAGACACTCAGAGCACTGACATAAGCACAGACAGCACCAATGGCCTCATCCTGCTCCCCTCTCCGAGTGGACAGAATGGAAGTTTAATAGTGAGACTATATAGAGATTTGTGTGGGTGTGTGTTTCTATATGTGTATGATGTCATCCTTCCAACAGTTGGGCTTAGAAACCCAGTCAGCTCAGCAGCTGGCCCCTGGATCCCATATGAGCTGGATCCCATCACATACACACATGCAGCTGACCAGGACTTCCCAGATCCCAGTAGCTGGTTCCCTTGTGCTCTTGACCCTACATTCCTGCAATTCCCCCAATTCCACCACTCCTTAAATTCCCTATATTATTAAAATTCTGTAACTCAATTTTTTTAAAACATGAGATAAGGACAAAATATTTGTATTATTCTTCCTTATATATATACACTTGTTAATACCCTTAAGTTTTCTTAGGAAGATTTGATCTTTATTTATTAGTGGTATTTCTCACTTCTTACTCAGGTTACATATTTGTTTTTAATGTCTGATCATTGAGTTGTTTGGGGTTTTTTTTATTTTTATTATCCCAAACTAAAGTTAGATTCATCAGCAGTAATTGCTGATATATATTATTTCTTTTCTTGTATTTGACTGCAACTTTTGAGATTTTTGCAGTCTTTTTTCAGGTAGCATTACAGAACTTTACAGAGATAAATCTTGTTGGTTTACTGTAGTCCCTAGTCAGTTTTAGTACTATTTGAGGAGCCACATCACGTAGGCTTGCAGGCCTGTGCAAAGGCAGCATTTTTAATGGTTATTTTACCTCCTTTTAACCTGTTGTGTTCTTCACAAAATCATCTTTTCTTCCTAGATGACTCTATTCTCCTCATTTTTCCTTTAATGACAGACTGTTTCTTATAACAGACATCTTATTACATTGTGTCATTCTTCTTAGTTGGCTACATAGTAAGCTACTTATTTTACATAAGTAAAACTGCAGGTCAAAGGAGGTCACTTAATTTCTATGTTTCTTCACTAGTTCTCAACTGTTATTACTGAAGCTTCCCAATGCCATGAGGGATCTCATGTTTAGTTCAGGGAGCAGTACTCCAGTTCATAGCTTCCCTTCTCCATGTTAACTAATGCTGTGGCTCATTTCCAGTCAACCAGTATCAAGCTACGGTCAGTGATAACGAGCACTTTTCTCTTAGGATTCTTTTCAAATGTTGTGATTTCTGTGTCCTCTCATAATTGCTGCCTTTCAAAGTAATCCAAATCCATTTCATAGTTAACTGGGTGTTTCTGTTTATGCAAGGATACAGCAGATTGCCCAGGCCACCAACAGAGTTTAAAGACGACATATAAACAGCAACACTTACTGTATTTACTACTTAAAATTTTTTTATGTACCTCTATTAACAGCAATATTTATCTGGAGTGCTTATTATAGGTAAGTATTTTGGAAACAAGGCAACATTTAATCTTTTAATCTTCTTCTGATTGTGAACTAGTCTCAAAGCAACTTGAAAACTGAGCTTTACAATTTAAAGCTGCCAGAACCAATTGTCAAACACACAATTCATATAATGGTGTGTAACCAAAAAGGCATCTTATCACATTGTGATTTTTAAGAAAGCTGCAGTGAGCCAGGTGGAAAATTCCTGCGGCAAATTTTCACTATTTTGGGTACCACTTTTCATGTAGGACAACAGTGCCATCTGGAGTTAGTTTTGTGTTAAAGCTAACTTAACATGGCAAAAGCATATTTCAGCTTTGTATTAGCATTTAGTCTCCCTTTAAGGAAGACCTATACTACTATACTATCGATATTCACTAATGTTATAAATATTTATTAGGAACATTTTTGAAGAAATTGGCATCTCTAGCATACAGATGCTATGACAATTTTGTATTTTGTTGATATTTGTTTTTCCTTCCTTTCGTTGATGTTTGTTTTTCCTTCCTTTCTTCAGAATCTTTACTGTTGCAGCTTGGTCATACTCGTAAAAAGAATGGTGTTAGCAAAAGTTATTTATTGACTAATATTTAGTCATATTTATTGTATATGAAATCTCATTAAATGTTTTATTAGAGACAACATTGCACAAACAAAACATTAAAAAGGCATTAACCGAGAAAACCCAAGAACACAGAAATTACAAAGTGTCAGATAGTGTATTATTTACACAGTCTTCATTCTTTTCTCTCTTTTTTTTTTCTTTTTTCCCTTCCATTGGGAACTGTTAATGGGGCAGGATTTCAATGGAAAAATAGTAAAAATGTCTGGATTGTAATTCTTGTGTAAAAAGGGAAAAAATAGCAGGCAATCTTGCAACTGCTAATACCATTTTAAGTTGCTTGACTGCAAGAACAAAATTATTCCAAGGTTCATTTTATATATATTATTTTCAGCTATTGCCTTTTCAGGTTCTTTGGTTTTACTTTTCCTGTAGCTAGATCAGAAGTTTTATTGTGCAACTGTCGCAGAGTTCAATCATCAGTGCACACTGAATGCTGACTGCAGCATGTGGTTTTTGTATTGCTTTAAGTTAACTCAAGAGCATTAGCTGTTGATGGGCGAAGGCTGTCTATCCCACTGGAAGAGTAGGGGGAGAGAGGGCACCCAACCCAGGTAGTAGAGGTAGGTTTGAAAAGGAAGGAGAGAGAGGTAGTATTGTTTGGAATACTGGCTTTTTTTTTTTTTTCTCCACAGCTGGAAAAGTTTCTCCCGTGGGTTTTCGATTCCAGCAGGAGAACTTGATGGCTCATTCCAAGGGCAGGATTTCATGCGAAGTTTAACAGGATGTTCAGTTCTCCCTCTTTCCCACCTTGCCTGTCTGTAGTGATTAATCACTTGCCTGGTGTTTCAGTGAAAAAATAGGTCACTGAAGGTACACGGTGTTGCTAGAGCTTAAAGACCTGTAGATCTCTAACCCCATCCTACTACTGCAACCAAATAGGTAGTTTGCTTCTATGCTGGTGTACTTTTACTGCAACTTTAGTGTTTGGATGAGTCCAACTTTGGAAAGATTTTTGATGTTGCTCTCTGTCAAGAATCCTTCTGAGGGTCCAATGAGAGACAGGAAAAGAAACATCTGAACTTACTGATTGTTTCCTAACCAAATCTTAAAGTCTCTCATGGGGCAAGTAGCAGTCATTTCTACCAGCTACTGTGTAATTCCACTAAATGCTCAAAGTCTATTTCAGATAGTGGGTTCTTTATCTTCTCGAAGAAAACTTCAAAAGATTCCTCTCTATTTTACCTGTTAATAAGATGCATTCTCTGTAATTTGAATTTCATAAATCAGGAGTAGCTGTCTGTCTTGCCTAAAAAGACAACTATCATATCTCAATCTGAAGTTACGAGTTTCACATAGGAATTATTTAGCTTGTTACAGACAATAATAAGACTGGATGATCACTATGGTCTCTTCTGGCATTAGACTAAATGAATTGTTGAGTAAATAGTTGAAAAGTGGCAAAGAAGCTAATTTTAAGAGTTGCTATCAGTTGTTGGTCATCACTGTCAATTGGTGTGATGCCAAAGCTTTACTTGGTGCCATACATATACAAGAGCAGCCACCCAGAGTTTGTAATGATTGATGCTTAACGTGAGCCTGCAATGCACACTGGCAGCTCAGAAAGCCAGCCGCACCCTGGGCTGCATCAAAAGAAGCGTGGCCAGCAGGTCACGGAAGGGGATTCTGCCCCTCTACTCTGCTCTTGTGAGACCCCACCTGGAGTACTGTGTCCAGCTCTGGAGTTCTCAATACACGAAGGACATGGATCCGTTGGAATGGGTATAGTGGAGGGCCATGAAGATGATCAGAGGGCTGGAGCACCTCTCCTGTGAAGACAGGCTGAGGGAGTTGGCATTGTTCAGCCCAGAGAAGAGAAGGCCCTGGGAAGACCTTATAATGGCCTTCCAGGCCTGAAGGGTGCCTACAGGAGAGATGGGGAAGGACTGTCTTGATCAGGGAGTGTAGCAATAGGACATGGGGTAATTCTTTTAACTTGAAAGAGGGGAGATTTAGATTATATGCTAGAAAGAAATTCTTTACTGTGAGGGTGGTGAGGCTCTGGAACAGGTTGCCCAGGGAAGTTGTGGATGCCCCATCCCTGGAAGTGTTCAAGGGACGAACACTTGACCCAGCCAGGCTGGATGGGACTTTGAGCAACCTGCTTTAGTGGGAGATGTCCCTGCCTATGGCAGGAGGGTTGCAACTTGACCTTTAAGGTCTCTTCCAACTCTAACCATTCAATGATCCCAAAACCAAGGAGGCAGCTGCTCTGCTGGGGGAGGGAGACAGGCTGGGGGAACCTGGACGGTGCAGGGTATCATTAACTAAGAGAGCTCAATAGAATCCTGCCCTAAGCCTTTATATCTGGAGTTAAAGCAGATTACCTCATTTTAGCGCTGTCATTTCACATGCTTGTTTGTTATTTACTAATGTCTCAGTGTATGCAGTAAGTCCAGAACACCAACTCGTTAAAATATTTATAAAGTCAGACAAAGCTTGTGGTATCCCATGACATAGAAAGTCTTTGTCTGATATAATTTAGCTAATGACACTGAATGTCTCTTGAGTGTTTATATAAACAATAAATAATTTATCTTTAAAATTAATAATTCATTGAATAATGCATGTACACCAGCCTGATTTATGGTGCTAATATGTTAGGATAATGCAAAATTAAATGGAAAGCCATTTATGTAATGATATTATAACTTCAAATAATGTCATCACTATTTATTTTATATTTGCATTTCCTCTGGAGTTGCTTTGGTGTCTTCAGTGTTTGTGGAGACCCCTTTAATTTGTGCTTTCATTCTTTAATGTATGCTTTTTTAGCTTTGAGTCAATTTAATTTTGGCACTTTGGTACCATTGTACGTTATTTAAGTGGCATGAAAAGATAAGAATAATACAATTTATACATAAACACAGGTATAATGTATGATGTAATACACATATATAATATATATTCATGTTTAAGTTATATGTGTATTATAAATATGTTTCTATATATTTACTATTCAAAATTTTATATGTCCAATAACCTCAGCTGTGACATTGCAGATCTGATCCAAAGCTCATTAAAACCAATTCAGTATTGTAGTGAACTTTGGATCAAATCATGCAGCACAGTGATTTGCTCTCAGTGGAGAGAGACTAGAAAGGCATAGCATTAAATGAAAGGTACCTTGTTATTATTGTCAGATTGTAAAACAGCTCCTTTTTTTTTCTAAGAGAAATCCCCTGTTTTATTGTATTGACTAAATCCAGGTTCTCAGCATTTGCTTTAATGCTTCAAGCAGTATGAAGTTGGAGGGAAAAGATTTCATTCAGATTTTTAATCTTTCTCGTAGTGTTGTGGGTACATTCCAAGTTGTTTCAATTGACACATTCCTTATGCTATTCCAGGCTTTATTTATCTGTTTCTTTGTTTTAACAAGAATATGACATATAAAAAATCTTCTTAACAGCTGCCACCAGCTAAGACAGTGCAGAATAAGTGTTACAAATGTACAAATGCCAATTCTTAGTGTCTTTAATTTAGACATATAGCACACATGTAACATACGGATGTACTGCTAAAATAATGAATCCAGTGTGTTCCCTGATAGTCCTGAGAATGATAATTTTGAATTTCTTAAATATGCATCAAATCTGAAATACGTTCCTTTGCCTTAACTTCTTTGCATTTTTGGTGGGGCATATCTTCCCTTCTGCTCTTCACACTTTCAGGCTTACACGGATATGAAACAGTGAGAATATTGACTTTACCTACTTTGAGCTTCTCACCTGCCTGGTGCATAACGCTGACAAAGACTGTATGAGACTATGTAAGAGAAATAAGGGTCAGACTGTGATTCTGTACATTGCAGTCTTTGGACTGACCCATACGTAAGGCAACAATGCAGTGACTGATGTGCAGGGACCAAGGCAAACTCAGAGTTAAGCCCTAAGTAAAATGCTATTTAGGACAGATAAGGCTGTCACAATATGTCCATCTGGTAAGTCTGTTTTTAAAAGTTGTTTTGTCTTTATTAGTCCAACAATAAATGTTAGTATAGTACTTGAATGTCAGCTAGTTAACTGAGTTTCCTTTATCTTTCTGCATGGCTGTTTTGTGCTGTTATTCCATCCTGGATATTATATGGGGAAATACATTTATGGATGACAATGGTATCCTGCAATTCATCATGCATCATAACTCCATCTGAATAGTATATGGTGAAAAGCATGAGGACCACAGCTTACCCTTAATGGTTAACCATTCTGAAGGACAAAAGTCTGCAAGTATTCCTAAACCAACCAAAAAATCAAAAGATAAAGCATCTGAGAAGGCAGAAAAAGAGAAGTCCAATAAAGAAAGAGGATCACTTATATCTCTTGCATATCAACCTAAATCTCAGGTGAGAACAAGTCCAAGAAACTGGATTTATTGAATGTGCCATCATCATACTCAGATATTTTCAGGTCTGCAGATCAGTATTACTAGCACTTCTAGTGTATACCTTGCGTTTCTGTATGCATTTCTTTGCCACCTTTTTAGCTTTACACCTGAGAGAGATTGAATTACGCACACAACAGATATACATCCTGCACTTAGGCACTGCTTATTTCTTTATGTATAAAGCAACTACTGGTTGATCCTTCTGTTGATCTAGTTTGTGTTTCTGCTGAAGGTTTATTAAATTCCATGAATTCCATATTCATGTCCCACTAGTCCCTCATTGTAGTGGTTTTCATGGGTTCCCAGGGAGATGAAATAGGTCTTTCTGCTATAGTCAGTTCCTGACTCATACATCACAATTGTCATTAGCTTGTGGGCACACAATGGCAGAAAAATTAGTGCCTGCTTGCAAATTCTTCTCAATGATGTGGTGGGATAAACTGAGTGTTTAGTGGTTGGCCAAAAGGCTGCTGCCAGCCTGTGTGCTTTAAAAGGAATAACTGACTTTATGGATTGCAAACAAATTAATGGAAGGCAAAGAAGAAACTGACAGCTCCTCCTTTAATGGCATTGCTTTTGCTGGGAATTTTGCTGGCTCATGGCAGGTAGTTCAAGGGCAGGGCATCTCCATAGAGATTTTCATGAAGAAATCTCTGCTGAATTTTTTTGTTGACTAAACCTGCTGCACAGCAAACTTTCCTATGATTCACATCCACACAAACAGAGTGCCTTATAGTAATTGTAATATAGTAACAGTGCATTAACCCTTCCTTCAGAGCAGCCCAAATGGCTGCAGTTGAGTTTGTTAGCCACAGAAATGCAATGCAGCTCTGGGCTGTCTCAGATTTCTGCCTTCAGCTCCAATGATGGCGTGCTGAGATGATAGCTCTTGGGAGTTCTTCAGTCTGCTGCTAAAACAAATGCAAGTTTCAAGATGGAACCGCTTGCAGATAAAGAAGATGCCCGCTTTAGTCTTAAATGCAAGCTGAATTCCTATCTCTAGTTCTAAAACTTGAGCTTAAAGCTTCTGCAGATGGTACAGTTTCCAGAAATATATGCAGCACAGTATCTCAATTCATTGGTCAGATAGCAGAATAGTGTCCTACACTTGAGGCACTACTTGTACCTTACAGTTCTGGAGAACCTATACGTTAAGGTGGTTTAGATAATTTGGGTAGTGATTGGAAAGAATCAGATGCCTCCTAAGACAGCAAGATATATTTCTACACAAAAAGCCAAGTTAATATAATAAGACTTCTAGTAAAAGAGGGAAGGGGAAGGGAAGGGAAGAGGAAAGGAAGGGGAAGGAAAGGGAATAAGACAATAATTGCTACAAAATACTCTTGTTCAGAAAGATTGTTGAGAAGAACTAGGAGTGTGGACCATGCTGTATGTGAGTGGAGGGAAGCACATAAAATACCTCAAAGAACTTCTAGACATTACAAAGTAATTGGCCTTTCCTTTTGCAGCCACTGTGTGGTAATGCATGTCAAAGTCTATCAGTGTATAACGTATATCAGTCAGGAAAATTAACAGGATACAGAAATCCATCTTTATCCTAAGCAGTGGTAGTAGATGTATACTACCACTGTAGTAGTAGATATATCATAAACATTATGTTTATGATACTTCACTTTCAGCAAGCTGCTTCAAACAAACCATACTGGACTTTACATCTAGTTAGTGAACAGAGGGAGGCAGACATTCTGGACATGAAGAAAGACACCCAGCGAGCAGATGAGATCAAAGCCATGAAACAGGCATGGGAGTCTGCAGAGCCGGGAAGAGCTGTCAAGGTAATATCAGAGTGCAATCTTTGCAGTAATGTTTCTTCAAAAGTTCTAGGAGCTACTGTGGTGGTAGAGAAGTTGACAGAACAGAGACTTGACTTCACATGGCTGTCCTCTTCACCACTGTGTGGACAACAGGAAATTTTATGCAGCTTAAAGAATCAAAAGTGATATAGGCTTGAGTTCTGGGAATCCAGGTCACCTCCTTTAGACTTCTGTAGATCACTAAGACTTTTTGTTGGACTTTACAAAACAGAGAAAAGTTACTCCGTATAAAGCCCACTACCTCTAGACAATTGCAAAGCTGCTACTTGTGATAAGTTTAATGTTTAGCATGAAAAGATTCTAGTGAGAAATACACATGCCAAAAAGAGTTCTCTTGACGAGCTGGCACATGGCCATATCATCACTCAAATCGCCCCTACAGCCAGGATTCCTAATGTCATGCTGGGTTGCAGGTTATCCATGAGCCTGTATGCGCTGCCCTGTATGAATTCACTGTTTTGAAGAAGCAATTATAATGCAGATGTCAGCTGCGACTGGGCTCTTTTGGCATGACATATGCTTAAGATGGAAAAATAATACAAGTTCTTTCTAGCAAAGCAAAAAGCTAAGCTGCTGATTCAGATTTGGAAGCATCGTTACAAAAAAGAGAAAAAATTAAAGAACAGAATGCAGTCTTAAAACTTAGCTAGGAGTCAGCCCTGGTCACCACTGGTCAGAAACTCCAGCTCATAAGCATTTTGCCTTTTTTATATTACCTTTTAGAAATGAACCTTAGACATGGGTGTTCACAGTAACACTTTCAGATTTTGTCAGTTCTGTTCAGTGTCTCCAAAGCTCAAAATTTTTTCTGACAGTATTAAATTCTGATCTAAGGAGAAATGCATTACTCTGCAGTTTTGATTGTCTGTGCTGAAACTGAAAATGCACGTACAGCCTCCTAAAGATTAGCTGGAAATTAATTCCCTTTGATGTGTAAACAGTCTTTTTAGAATGCTAGTTCTAACACCATTGCCTTTTTTGATCAGAAAATCAACTAGATTACAGCTAAAGCATTCCATTTTAAAAGCTCCTGAGGTCTGCAACCTTTTTTTCTAAAACATCCATTGTTAAGAGAATTGCAGCAACTCTGTCATATGCTAAAAAAAAAATAAAATCTCACTTGGGGATCTGATATCCAGACTAAGTAGCTTCCCTCCTCCTTTCTTCCTGATCACTTTGCCCCAATGTTTGCCTGTTCCGGGGGTCACATGTCCTGTGACTCGGGGTATTAGGTGCCTGGCTCTAGCCTTGACTTTTGGCTTCTCCATCCATTCTGGCAATCTGAGGCCTTAAGAGAAAGTCTCACCACTCAGGCGGAGGTGGTGATGCCTGGGTTTGGCATTAAAGATAATTGAGTCTGAAAGAGCTTGCATCCATAGCTCCCATTTCTTAGGAGGAAGCCTAAATCAGTCAGGCTATACCAGCTCCTAGGAAGAAGAGATAATTCCTAGGGAGGTGCAGTAGATGAATGTATTCTGATTGTACAGTCAGTTATGAAAGAATAGATTTTGATTTTCAGGTTTATTTTGTTATTTGTTTTGGGGTGGTTTTTTTTTTTAATCCAAAGATTATTTATACTACCCAGAAATCCGTGATTTATTTATTTATTTTATTTCATTGCATGATGATCTTTAGTGTAAGTATTCAATACCTCAGGACTCATTGAATGGGAACCTAGTATCTCTTCTGATTCCAGCCCCAGGCAGAGTTGCATACTGCACTCTGGTCTTAAGTTTGTTATTGACAGCATTATTTTCTCATTTGGGATACGTACTAAATATAACCAGTATGCAATGAGTGTTGAAAGTGTGCTATCTACTTTTCAATTTACTGAACTACCATCTCACAAAGGTTTACTTAGGGGTTCTTTTTCATATACTCAAGACACACATGATATAAATTAAAGATGAAGTTTAAGTACTACCGCTAATTTATTTCTCCTCTACACAACACATTAAATGTAAACAAATAAAGCTTCCAAAATTTTCCTAGAAAAAAATGGATGTTTCATGTTGACAGGTTATTATTTAAGGAAAAATATATCCATTGGAGAGATGGCTTGAATATGACTGACATGAAATGTGGTCCTCTTATGTTTAACTTTTTTTCTCCCTGGTGATGCTCTAATGGTGTTCCTGTTGCTGGAGGTGATGTTTTCATAGATGAAACCAGTGAAATATACTCACCAGTAATATGAAGTAGCATCATATCTCACACGCATTGGATTTGAAGATTTACTATCTTATTGACCAATTATAGCTCCTTAGCTTTGATAATTCTTTGCATTTTAAAGTATGCAATAGAAGTTTTCTTACCTGGATTCTAACTTTGATCTCAAGGCTTTTCAGGAACGCATGCGGTTTATTAATAAGTATGCTGTGAGAGATTCAGAGGAGCCCATATCTTGGTCTGAGACTGCCAGTTTAACATCTATTTCAGTAGAAGGAGGTAAGGGTATAACTTTCTGCCAAGAGTGTTGTCTGTTCATCACGTTTAGCTCCTTAGAAAAGACTTCTGCATTAAATACTGATAGTAAATGTGATACTGTAAATACTGATAGCACCTGCTAAAGGTGCCCAAATGCACGTGGCATGTTTAGTCCCTATCTTCTCTATCCCCTTTTTGGTTTAGTTGTTGCACTGCTCTGTTTTCAGACACAGATCTTGGATACTGCCAAGTTACCTTTAAGCAAACTTTAAACAGTTCTCCTGTACTAGAATTCTAACCCTAAATTAACTGAAACTTTTGGTAGTTCATTAGAAAAGGCTTACTCCCTCAATTCCAAATTGGGTATCAGAGGTCATTAATGTAGAAATATTAAAAAATCGGTTAGCAGCTGAAATAGCATGTCAGTAAGATACTAATACTTCTAATGTACATTTTCTTTATGTTAATGTCCATGGAAACTGTTCATGGATGGTGACCTAGAAGTAAGGTGTCAATAAGTGCATACTGAGTAGCATCAGCTTTCTGGCAGCTTCCATAAAGTATTGTCTAATTGTACATACTGGTTACAACATCTACACATTCTTCATTTGCATTCCCTGGCATTTACTAGACTGATGAAAATCTGAATTGGGTATAAGGCTGCAAGGCTGTTTGTTGTTTCTTTTCTTCTGAGAAAAATACTGAGATCAGGCCATCGCAAAACAGAAAATATAACATCCAGTCTCATTGTGACAATATCTGGTCATGGTGCATGTGCATGGAGCTAGAACCCGTGACGAGTACATAAGTTGTTAAGATTGATATTTTTAGGTAAGTAGTCCTTCCAGGAATGTTTCAGAATTTAAAGCAGAAGTAGTCCTCACTTTATGTTGTAAACAAACACATGACTAGTTACTTCTTACATTCCAATAATATTTCCTTTAAGCTATTAGATAAGGACTTCAAATTTAATGCTTGTCTACCAAGAGCTTTGTTCTAAACTAAGCATTTTGAGTCTAATACAGTGTCTCATGAAATAAAGAGGTGATAGGCTAATGACTTTAACTTGTTATGGTTTGGTTCTGTGGAGTGCAACAATAGGCAATAATGTGCTTGAACATATATGTAACATTTGGTATCTTAATGAGAATTGTTATTTTCTGGAGAATACTTTTCTAATGGGCAGTGTCTAAGGTGCTTCCAAAGTCCATGTTACCCTTCTAAACCAACAGAGAAGGCTGGTATATTTCTATATAGGTGTGTATAGATAGTAAAATTTTTTCATGCTCAGAAACCTCTTCCCAATTTTTGTAAGAAAATTCTAGTAATGGCTTTTTCAAAGTTTCAATTGATTATTAAAATAAGTAGAGTCCTATGAGAATTTTTATGGAAACAAACTACTGCAATCATCGTTAAGCCTCATCACATTTCACATGCATTTTCAGCACATCCACATGAGCTGAAAGAATGAAGTGTTCTAATAATCATAGTGCAGTTCAGCCCAGTGGCATGTTTAATATCAGATATGCAATTGTATCGTGAGAATGCTACATTAAAGCATAATAGGGTTACTATCCATGTGGTAAAAAAAAAAATATAATTTTTCATCATGACAACTTTAAGTTGTCATGGGACACTTTTTCTTTAGGCTGGTATTTCTCAAACTAAATCTCTGCCGAAAAGTGAATGTAATTTTTTTAAACTACAGCTGAACAATCTGATTTTTATTGATTTTTTTTTTTTTTTTACATATATATAGAAGAATGGGATTCCTTGCTGATTAGAAGTTGTTCTTATATTCTTTAGGTACTTTAAATTGAATCTTCTTGCTTAGGTTTACAAACCTTCTTGAGTACCATGGATTTAGCCAAAACACATATATCTTAATTTCTCTCCAGCATATATGCAGCTTTTGCAGTGTCTTTGATTCTATCATGACTGTTGGAAATAAAAAGGTAGAAATATTGTATCCTCTAGAACCCACATTCTCATTTAATAATGTATTTCTTTGAGCCAAAACAGGAAAAAACTATATAAGAATTTAGATGGGGTCTCCTAATGTAACTGAGTAACCACTTTAATCTGCTCTGGTTTAGATTCTTTTACCACAGGAAAGCAATCATCACAAACGACTATTGACTCAAGCTTCCAAATGCAGCAAGCAAAATGGGAGCCTATAGACCTTAATCCTTATATGAGGTAAACTATGGCAAGAATAATTAAGTCCCAGTGAAACACCAAAATGAAAAACTGGCTAAAGATTTTCATATATAGGAATTAGTAAATGCAATCTATTTTTATGCACTTGTATCCTATTTGTAATTGCTTGAAGTATAATTGATGTGAATTTAGACTTTATACTTCACGTGTTATTGAAGTCAGCTACAATTCTGTAACATGCTTGTTAAAGTTGCTGTGAAAATCCTAGCCCATGTTTTATCTGTCATTTATGTTGTGTACACAAAATCACTCAGTAGTGAACAAAGAAGTGTAAACAGCATCAAGATCCAGTTTTCAGCTTTGATTTTCCTGAAAATCTGTGCTTTCCTACATCCATTTACAATTTATGTCCTTTCCTTAACATAATACATGTCAAAGGAGCTGGATCACTGCACTGCATGTAATAAAAATGTGAAATGAAAACCTGAAGAAAATGCATGTGCCAGCAAATATGTATATTTCAGTGATCATCTTGAAAGAAGCACATGTTAAGTTTGTCTGAATGCGATGCTGGATTCAAATAATATTATTAACAAATGCAGTTCAGTTAATAATAAAAGATAAAAGCTGAAATAATTATATGAACTATATTCTCGTTGTTATATCATCTATATTCTCGTTGTTATATCATATCAACACGTCATATCATGTGTTGATATGAACCTGCAAGTTTGCTGTGCTGCAGCTAGAACCCAGTTCATATTTAAGTCCATTTGTACTCAATGTGGCATTTATGCAGGTATTGATTTTTCAAAAGACCTCAGAACATGCTGAAAAAAATCCCCAAATTTAATTTTAAATTGAAAGGGATGTTGGTGTTATATTGAAGTGAATAACATTAAAACAGTAGAAAATATGGCAAAATATCTTCCAAGCTTTAGTCTTGATAAAATTTAATTTGTGTTCAACTCATTGACTTTTTCACTAGTCATTTAAATCAAATTATAAAAATATATTATGCACTTATCTGCCATGATGCCAATGGCAAGAAAAATAATATTACATTTGTCTCAATGCTGAATTATATTACCAAAAACTTCTGCAAGATGACATTTCTTGCAAATTAATAAGTGTCATATGGAGGAGTTTTTCATATGCTCAAAGATGAGCATGATTTTACAAACAATTTTAAAATAGACACTCAAATATAAGAAGACCTGGCCTCAGGAACTTAACAGGGGTTATATATAAGAAGAGGAAAAGTGACTCCTTAACCATAGCTAACCATACGATGATTGCAGTATATAGCACAAATATATGCATATGGGTGTAAGCAAAACATATACCACTGAAAACTGCACTTGAAAAGAGATGAATATTATTTTATTTCCTTCAGAAAAACAGCATCTGAGTCTGTGCTAAGAGATGAGTCTGTCATTAAACAGCAAAAGATTCATAAAGCAGAAAAAATGAACCAATTTAGGGACCTTCGAGAGCTGGCTTTGGAACAAAGAGAAAAAGAACAAAATGCCAGAACGTTATTGAAGCACCATATACTTGAAATGTATGAGAATCTGCAGGTAGGTTTTCAAGATTGCTTCCCAGTAACTATTAATGTCATATTCACCACTAGTATGAATATCTTGATCAGCCATTCTCAAGACTATTGTATTCAGTATCAATAATTAAAAAGAGTGAACAAGCTTGAAATTTTGCTTGGGCAAAGGTTAAAACTAAGGATTCTAGGAAAAAAACATAGAACTACAAAACATCCATAATATCATATTCTTAGTACTTTCTTGATACAGCTCGTTGCAAAAACACTAATTTAAGAGTATCACCATAATAGGGCAGTTAGAAGTGAGAATAAATTGAGCATTTGGTATTTATGACCAGATGCATATTAGATAAAACATTGATTTGGCTATTTTGGGGGGGGTTATCGAACTGTATAGGGCTTTTTGGCAAATAATAAAGAACAAGATAATTTACACATTAAAGTAAATTGATCCTAGTGTGTCTTACAGCAAAGTTAGAGAGCAGAGTTTTCATGGGATATGCATGATGCCAACAAACAAAAAACTGGAATCATTAAGCCTTTAAAAACCATGACTATAAATAATAAATTCAGTAGCACTTGTGTATTTGAGTAGGATCCATTGCTAATCTTAACTCAGACAAAGTACTACACATGAAATTTGTACAAATATCTTAACAAAATTGTCTTTAACCCTTGAGTATCAACAGGAGCAAAATATTTTGGTACACTGTGGTGATACAATAACCACCAGCAATCAGTTGGTGACTATTTAGAGCTCTTAAAACTGGATAAGAGACAGTAAAATTAATTTTACATCAAACCAACCTACTTACAGAAATCACTTGAAGACTTTTCCTTAACAAGTTCCCAGGCAGCCTGATTTATATTACTTAACTGCAAGTCTGCAAGGAGCCGTAGTTCTCTACCAGTGACTGATTGATCCTATTGAGTGCATGTCCAGGTTTTCGGACAGTGGTATAGTTTGGGATGCCTAACATATCATACATTACAAGGGCAAATACTTATTAAGAGTAGATCCTTCACTCTTCCTAGAAACTATGCCCATTAAAGATGTTTCACAGTACTAATTTAAAATGAGTTATTTGTGAATATGCATACTGTGCTGATTAGCACTTTTGCGGGATTTTTCATCTGTAGACTACAGAGAACTATATCAAGGAATCCAGATATACCATTTTTCCAGGACAGCAATGTAAAGGAAGACATTTTCAGAAGTGTCCAAGTCCTACTTGCCCTAAGTCTCATTGAAGTTCAAAAAGATTTAGGCTTCTTTCACCTCTTAAAAGACTCCTAAGCCATTTCAGTATTATTAAGGGACTTGTTTAAGACAACAAATCAAGCCAGTAACTGAAGAGTGACTAGACCCAGATGGGCAATTGTTCTGTTGCCCTATCTTTCTTTCATACAATCAGCTTATTATACCAGCATTTAAAAGGGTATTCATGAACTTTCTTTTCTACTTCATGGTGAAAAGACTGACATATAGCTGTGTCTCTGTGACAAATCAATAAAAAACATGTAAAAAAGAAAAGGAGAGATGCTTTCCCTGTAGTTATAGTCTCAAAGTGAAATATAACAGGAAGGATGCAGTTGCTTGTGATGACATCAAGATTCATGTGTTGGGGGGGTATTGCTGTTTGTTTTTGGCTAGGCATCCTTAGAGGAGACACGAGGCAGAATTTACACTATTCGGGAAGCATACAGAAGTAAGCTGCTAGCGGAAGAGCACAGAAAACAAGAAGAGCTGGCAGCTCTTGAAGCAGCCCTGCAAGCAGAGCAAGAGAAGAAAAGCCCAGGTGCACAGAAAAAAAAACAAGGAAAAAGTTTAGGGAAAAAAAAATAATTGCTAGCACTACTGAATTATATTTAACATCTTGGGAAAAAAAGTTTGCATGCAAAGATGAGAAAGAAAGTGTTATTTTCAATCATTTTTGTCAACTATATCTCATTTTATCTCTTTGCCTGGTGCTAGTGAAAAAGTATTCACCTTTTTAACAAAGTGTTTGGTATTTTGCTTCTCAGAAAGGTACTTACTACTATTAAAGTTTGTATCCTTTAAAGGAATAAAATTTCACATCAAAAAATTCATATTTTGTTCCATCTCGCTATGTCTTTTATCTGCTTTTTCCAATCAAAACAGACAAGTCAAGAGTAAACCAGAGTTGAAACAGGGAATGTAACCTATCGGTTTTGAAGTCATGTAACTTGGCAGAAACATGAGCTCCTTAAGTGAATAACAATTTGTGGAGTTTATAATAATTAGATAGTGGCATACCGCACATTTCATATGCAGGCATTGGAAGGCTTCCCAAAGCCTGGTTCAGTAGACACTCACAAGGTTTCTTTGGACAGTAGTATTTTTTCCCTTTCATTATTCTCTTACGTGTTTTTGAATCTCACAGTACCCCTCTGTAGTGGCAAACTCATGGTACAACTTTCCAAAGCTTGTTGAATACCCCTTAAACCCTATTACTCTCTTTGTTTATCTTTCCTAAGCTGTGTTTCGCCCACAGTGGCTTTACTCAAAGTGATTACAATAGACTGTCAGTCAATTCCTAGACCTTCAGCTGGAATTTATGAATGTTTCTTAGAGGTAGAAAGCCTGTGTGAATGAAATGACAATCACAGGCTTTCTACATGAAGGGTAAAATATTTCCTCTGAGTTCTTGCTTCCATTAGCTTAGCATCCCTATATTTTTTGGTATTGCCATCAAACACAAAAAAAGTATGTGCATTCATACTTACTAGCTAGCACTCTGCAGTCAGAGACAATGGTTTTACAACAGTGAAAACTCTCTCTAGACTAGACAGAGCTCTTTCAAATGGTTTAAAGTACTTTATGCATATGTAGTGACAAGCAGAAGCTTGGGAAGTTGGACTGTCTACATAATGTACACAGATAATCTGTCCAGGATGTCCAAAAGCATGTCATTATCTAGACAACATGAGAAACCATGAGACTCACCTATTTAATGCAAATTACAAGAAATGTTATCCCTTGCATTGTGGCTGCTGGTAATGGCTAGCCATTGCATTTGAAACCAGCCTTTCTTCTGAATCTTAATGACATACCAGATGTTCAGCTTCTGCTGGTTTTGCTCACCTCTGTTCTGTCAGTACCTCACTGCCTGGCTTGAACTTGACTCACTTTTCTACCAGTTCTGTGCTATCTGTACATTATCACACCTACACACCTGCTGTGATGCCTCTGCCTCCATTCGGCCTCTTTCCTCCCATACAGCAAAAAACTAACTGGCCTGAGTTTTTCGTTGTAACCAGAGTCCTAAAACTGCAATGGTGATTTTTATTTCTAAGAGCAGGATCCAAGTTTTGCTTTGACCTGTGCAGGCTGTAAACAAAAAGCCTGTCAGTCCTGTGCTATAATTGTTCTGACTTTGTCCTCTCTATTTTGGAATATGGGCTATACTGCTTCATAATATTCCATCTTGTTTCCATGGCAATAGCACGTGTTGGTTGTCTTCTTATGTGAATCTCTAATGAGCTTCTGTAGAGGAAGATCAAGCTGAAGTTCTGTTCTTGATGTCACTGCAAGTGACAAAGGAATTGTGACAAAAGTGACAAAGTATCAAAGGAATTTACTACCTGGATTCAGTACAGGAGATTGCTCAAATTCTGGTTTTAGATTGTACATTTCAGAAATATGCCATCTTGCATCAAGTATTCATATTTTCTTAAGGTTTCCGGTAATAAAAGATCTGGAATTTCAACATTCATATACTCGGCTTGGCCATTCAGGGCCAGGTTCAGTAGGGGCACAAGGACAAGCTTTAAATTATGTGCTTTCTTATTCAGTAAAGGACTTCAGCAGAGGACTGAAACAAGAAGTCAAGCCCTTTACAGAACAGAATAAATAGGGAAAGCTTTTCTGAATCAAGACAGGATTGCTGGATCTTTTAAGATGACAGTCGTTTTGGAAGTGCAATAGAGGAATGGGTACATCAAAGCATACTTTACTAGGTATCTGGTGACTTCCAGTCATAGAAGAGAGGATTTAGTTTTGTGTGAGTGGAAGCAGGATTTAAAAGGTTGCCTTCTAACATTCCTTAGAGAAAATAATCCCTGAGAAAGTTTGCACAATTTGTTACTTACACTGCCTCTAATTTTTGTTCATGGGAGACTGTATATGAAGAACATCTCTTAATGCTGCAGTTTAGTTGTCTTGCTACTTGGAGAGTTACATACTTCTCCCCTGAAATGCCAAGTCTTACTCCTGAAGAAGAGTATGGCAATAGCCGTCTCTGTACATCGATGAAGATGATGGGGTACTCCAGCAGCTCAGAAATCCTGATCTGCCTCTGGCAGAAGATTGTGTGTATCTTACAGAGCCAGTCTCCAATGTTCTGGTAAGGTTCTCCTTTTGTGTTTGTGTGATTCTCCTACACCTTAAGTACCTCTAACTCATGAGTCAAATACAGAGCTTATTCCAATCTCTGTGTTTAAAATGCAGTAGGACCGTCTCTTAGGCTCTGGTCATTGCTGAGGACTTGCACAAGGAGAAGCTGTTTCAGGAACCCACACAGTGGTATGTGAAAGACAAGCCTGGCTTTTCTCCTGGGGACTAACTGTACAGGCTGAGAGATGTGATGAGCTCAGAGCTTAGGGCAATACTGGAAATATTTTCCAGCTATACTTTGGCTTGGCTGGAATTTTGATTAAAGATTTAGAGATCCTTTAGAGCAGAGGGATATCTCTCAGAACATATTTAATGCTGAGCTGCATTATTGTAGTGGTAAAACAAAAAGAATTTGTTTACTGTCCTGATTCCTGGTATTCATTTCTCTTTCATGTGTAGTATAGCTGTTGTACAAAGGAAAATGTCACTGTTCAGCAGAAGTTTTGAAAAGTTTTGATGGAAACTGCAAATGCCACAGGAGAATGAAAACTTTTCAACATCTTAGACTGCATTGTGAATAATCCCTAAAGAATTTGTTAGTTTGCTTGCTTGACTTCTACATTTTAGGAAAAAAGGTAACATTCACAAAGCATTGCAAGTACCTGAGAAAGAAATTAAGTCTCTGATTTGATAATTCAGTTTAATGGGGATTAACTCTGTAAAGAGTTAATCACTTCTAATAATTCTTTGTAGGTGTGTTCTGCTAAGCTTTAGGGGTTTTCACTGCTTGATCCTTTTCTTTTGACCAGCTATTCTGAAATAGAAAGGATCTTTTTCATTAAAATACATATCTAAAGTTACTTTTTAACACAAGTAGCTTCATTAATCTTCAAATGACTTGTCCCATCTGCTTTGCTTTAATTTGGCTGGCATTTACACAATGAGTTACAGACCAAAAACCAGACCAAGCCCGTTCCAGGATGCCTCGCTGCTGAGACAAGCAATGTGCTGTGAAATCAGGCTCGGTTCTGAGCTGCCAGTCTGCTCACCCCGGCAATATGCAATTTACCAGCTATGTGAGGTCTCATTTTAATTCAAGGAAGAGACACAGCATTTATGCACATGCACAGCATTTCCCCTCCAAATGGCAAGAAGCGTCTACATATTTTGTCTGGCAGAAAACATAAGAGAACAGCTTTGCATAATTGCACAGCAGTTTGCAGAATGAAAGAAATCTCAGTTTCAGAGCCCTTTTTTTCTCTCATTCATTTCTTAAATCAGCCCTAATAGATTCACAGTCCAGGTAATGTTTCAATGATTTACATATTCTTGTTATTTGCAGAAAAACAAGATCCTGTTGTCCCCATCTCAAAAGAGGACAAATGAAGGAATGAAGTAAAAAGTCAGGGAAGGAGATAAGAGTCTGCATGGTATGAAATGAGACAGTAGCACAAAAGAAAGGTGTGTTGAAGATGTTGCAAGCTGAAATAAGAGAAAAGAGGTGGGGGGGCAGTCAGGTAGGACTCAGAGCCCTCGATTTCTGTAGCAATAAGAATGTGGTTAGGAACAGTGGTTCAGGGACTGGCAGGCTAACCTGAGAATGTGGTAATGTACACACTCAAGTGTAGCCAGGACATGTCACTTTGGGTCAGGTGTGGATGCACACTCCTTTCTGAAACCTGGGCTTGTCTGCCCAGCTCCTGGACTTCTCCCTAAGTGCAAGCACCAAAATGCTCACTCTTTCAGGGACACAGGAGAGGTGTTTGCCCTGCACATGGTAGCCAGTGGGTGCAGCACAATCCATGGAAAGCAATGGTCAGTCCTGTGCACCTGGAAAAGCTGGAATGGACTCCGTGGGTGTGTGCCCCACTCAGCAGGGCATCACAGGCAACTTTCCCAGCTACACCCGAGTTGGAACCACCATGCAATGCTCTCAGGACCAGGTATAGAGCACAGCAAGAGAAAGCCTGACTTTGCGTATCAGCCAACTCATTGCAAAGCTGGAAGATGCAAAGAGGGATACAGCAGCTGCATGTTCAGGAATGTTGGTAAGGTTTAATTTGCTAATAAGTCAAATAAATGAAGTGGCTTGCTAAAAAGAGACCACTGTTTTGTAGCCAGGAGTGTCCTAGATTTAATTTCCATACCACGGCTGGACATTCTACAGGTGGCAAAAACCAAATGACATCAGCTACAGAGAGAGTACAGTCAAAGCACTCAGCACTGGCATGGCTAGGAGCAACCAGAACTACTTCAGACACACAGAAAGCAGGAAGTGCCTAAAGGGACACAAACAAGCAGCGAAAAATTCATATTCTCTGCATCTTCTTACTCTGCCCATGCCAGAGATCACAGCACAACTCCACCCCTTCAGCTTTAAGGCCACAAAATTGTTTTGTTGTTTTTTCACTACAGAGAAACCTTGAGTTGGCTCTGGAAACATTTGTTGGCAGAGGCTAGAAGTAGTAGATCTAGAATTGCAGGAAAGACTAGAGCTGCTCCATCCCCAGCCATCTGGGAAGACAAGGGGATGAAATCTTATACATCACAGGGTTGTACATATCACATAAAAATATGACTCTTGGCAACTGGAGAAAGATGAGACCAGAAATTAGTCACAAGTGCATAAAGCAAATTTTATACTTTTCTCTCTTGTACCACATGTGGCATAAAATGATGTGAGAGTCACCTAAAGAAGGAACTGGAAGTGGTTTCCTCTTACCTTGTCCTTACTCTTGATAGACCAAGTTTCACAGCACTTCTCTGTCACCATCAAAAGTATTTTCCCTTGCTTTTCTATAATCCAGTGCAAAAGGTGGTTTTTCCTGAAAGCACATTTCTCAAACTTGCTTAAGTGTCTTTCACCTAAACAATTCAGCGTTAACAGTTTCAAAGACTTCATTGATATCTTAGCTTTTATGAGTGTTTTCTTTTTTTCTTCCATATATATTACTGGCTTAACACATTGCAGCTGTGAAATTGCAGATGGAAACTGTTTTGATAATCGATGCTCTGAAATGCCATTTGTGCATAGACTGAGACATTCATATGCTGTTAAGGGCGTTTGTCCATCTATATCCATATCTGCTTTCTCTGATTTATTCAGCAGAAAAAAAGAAGAATCTCTGGGAACCTGTCTAAGATGAGAAGAATGTACTTCCCTCTCATGCCATTTACAAATTGGATGCACAGAAAAGCAACTTGAGATGTCATTCTATTCACAGACTTTTCACTGACCTTATCAAGAGCCAGAGTTCTATTATTTTCTCCCATGTATCCATCAGCACATATGTGCTGACTGTATCATCTATATAATTTAACACACAGTCAGCACTGGTGCAACAGTGCCAACGTGCAGTGCAGAACAATTGCAAATCAGGTGCGAAACATTTTGTAAGATTAAGTTCCTGTTCAATGGTGTTCAGCTGGAGTTTTGCAAGAGGCTGGGAACTTCACCAGCAGGGTGCAGAGGGTAGGTAGGACATTGTGAGACATCACCCTTGACAGTCCAGTTAAGTACTTTGCTTTCAGATATTACAGGGCCTGAAGTCTCCTTGTTCCATCCATCCACTGGTCTCATTGCTGCTTTCATATTGTCACCGTGGTAGCAATGTGGCTAGATGGGGAAGTAATATGGATACAGTGGAAATGTCTTTAAGTAGAAACCTACCAAAATGTTGTGCAATGGTGATTTTGTTTTTATGAAAGATAATACAGATAGTATAGCAGCAGTGCATAACACTGGCCAACTAAATCTGGAGGCTGAGTCATTCAGCCTCTTAAAAATTCATAATGATTGTTGCCTGGAGTAATTTCTAAAATGAGATGTGAATTGTGTCAATGCCAACAGGTAATATACACCGTGAATAAGGTAATTAAGAGAGTGCTTAGCTTATTAAATGACTTGTAATTTTTTATGTAGTCCTGATGTTGTTTTTCCTCATGTAAAAATCTAAAATATTTTACTGACTAAAACAAAATATATGACAGCATTACAGTCATTCTGAGGAGTTTAACATCTTCTACTTATATCAGGTGTTTCCTAGGCTCATAAAAATACAAACCGGTCAAACAGCCACATGCACTCGCAGTGCTCCTTTGCCAAACTGAAGATAAAATTATTTTCAGAGCGGTTGCAAAAAGACATGCCTTCCCACCAGTAGCTTAGATCCCAGCACAAGCCTGAGGCTCCCCAAGATGCCAGGCCAGATGCACTACTCCCGTCTCCCTAATGTCTTTGCCCACAGGAAAAAGCCACTCTCAGCAACGAAGGGGTAATGGAGAGTGTGGAGGGGTTCCCCCACCCGTGGCAGCTGGGCAGCACTTGCCAGAACCGGTCACTTGAGAGAGGTGTTTGGGTACCAGCCACCTCCCTGGGCAGGCAGCCACCCCCCAACCCAGTACCAGTGGCCCCTCCAGCAGCACAGGGGGTGCTGCCCCCCCTCTCCATCACCCCCAGGCCACTTCCACACTCATCCAGCCACCAGGCTGCAAAACTGGGGGACACACAGGAGGAGCCCAGGGGAGTTCCTGCTCAGAGCTGTGTCCTGGCCAGGCTCTGACAAACACGGTCTCTCAGCAATTCCCAGCTACAAAAGAGAAATGCTGAATTTCTAGCAGACCTGGGCTTATTTTTGAGAGACTGCAGGCGGGGATAGCTATCTTTGTAGTCTTTTATTTACCCCACAGCAAAATATGTACTCAGTTTTGAGTAGTGCTATAAATAAACAAAGTAAAAAGTAATAACTGAAAGGCACTGGTCTGCAAAATAACAAAAGCTCAGCGCTTTCCGCTGGGTCCTTCAAAGCTGTGCCCTGTCTTGCCCTATTCTATTTTTGAAGGAGAATGAATGTGTGAACTGGAAGGTTTTTGTATGGCTTTCAATCTCTCTGTCCATTCAAAGATCCTACGTGTAACTGTAACATCTGAAGCACATCCCAGCTGACCAGTGGGTTAATCCTCATTACTGCAACCCCCCGTAGACGCTTTAGTTGCCTCAAGCCTTTGAGTCCTAGAAGACTTTTCTATTTTCTGTTTTCAGTTTTTCTCCTCATGCCACATAACTGCTCAGCTGACCTTTCTCCTCCAGCGAAGCTGACACCAGCACGCAGTATTGATCTCACTGCAGTACAAGAAGTGCAGCCAAAATTCCAATACTCACTTACCTTTCGCAATGTAGTACAGTGAACTTCCAAAAAGTACAAGTGCTTGTTCAGGAGGCTGATAGAGCAAATCATTAGAAACACCTGGTGTCCATTGTGCCTCTTGACATTCATTGTGCTACAGCTGAGACTTGTTTTATTGACTCATTATAAGGATATAATGCAATGGGGAATGAGTAACTTGCAAAGGGAAGTATCTGCTGTCCCATAAATTGTCCCTCTAATTTTGTAACACATTACAGTTTAAAGGCAGGTCACAATGTTCCCAATCAGTTACCAAAAGGTAGGTCTCTAACTAAAAATGACTTGATTTTGTGAGGAGATGAGGAGCTTGCTTCAATTTGGGGCACTGAAAATCAGGGCAGTTTGAATTAACTGCTGGTGGAGTCTAGCTCTGAAAACACAGGCTGCCATCTCTGAGTAAAAGGTTTGCTTTTAAAAGAGATACAGGCAAGGAACAAGTATAAAAATATTCCAGACAACTTGAGGGTACTGCTCAGTGGCACTGGCCATGCCTCTGCCAATGAGGAGCATGACCTGCAGGCCCTGCCCTTGAATGACAACGCAGCGCAAGTGCCAAATCCACTGCACGGGCATTTGCTTGACCCTGGATGGGTCCTTCAGCTGGAATACCAAATCCACACTTTGCATGTCGTACAAGAGGAAAATTAAGGATTGGGATAAGCAAGGGTCCATTTTCTCCCCTGCAAGTACTCTTGCACAGCCTGCGTAGCTAACTGTACAAGTAAGCTGAATTCTAGCAGGGGCTGCTTAGGTTTTTGAAAAGCTGAATGACCTTTTCCTTCAATTTATCAATCTGATGCATATTAGTATGCATTTCTTTCAGCAAATTTTTAAGTTGCCGCATTGAAAACTGCAGCAAACCACTTAAATTTATTTTAAGTTTTGTTTATTACTTATTTTTCAAATTTTAGCATGCACCAAAGGTCTGCAGGAGCCCATCACTTCTCAGGGACAAGAAGACTTAAAGAACCTTCTGATGGGGAACACTCCGTGCAGACTTCTGCCTACAATAAACTTTTTCTTTTCTTTTTTTTTCCCAGTATTTGGGCAACAAGGCAGAATATCACAGAGATTAAAAAACAGATTGAATCTCTCATTGTGTTTAAGCTGCAGTATATATTAGGATATGGCATTTGTCCAATGATGACTCTTATGGCTGAGGTGTTAAAAAAGAAATAGTCTAGGCAATTTAGCCACCAGTGCTATTGATATTAACAGAAGCAGTCTGATTGACTTTGAAAATCTCCAGTTATAATCTTTGCTATAATGATGATTATGCTTCTCTGTGGATGCACTACTGAGCCTCCAATTTTGACTCATACCAGATTCCCACTGAAGTCAGCAGGAGCTGTGCTTGAGACAGGGCTCTCATAGGCAGTACTGTTTGTCCAAAAGTAAACAAGCTGTTCCTGTAAATTGGCTCTTTAATATGAACTGTTTTCCCCTTTGTATGGTAAGAGCTCTAATCAAACATACAGCTTTTGCTTTGTTCTGCCACAGGAACAAAGGAAAGCTTGAGGTCTGGAGTATTTTCAGACTTGTCCAGCACCGTAATAGTCTTAACAAGACTTTTCAGGCTGGCAGTTTCAGGGGCTAGCTCCAGTCTCTTGAGTCTCCATCCAATAATTCACTACCAAGAATACTCTGCTTGCCTGTAAATCTCTGCCTCATTAGTTTTTGGACAGACAAGCAAAATATCTTTAATTGATTTCATCATCACAATTAAAAGGAGGTAAGTAGATTTACTGCAAGACGAGCAAATACTCAGGTTTATTGTGGAAAGCATACACGGAAAAATCTATCTTCATCTCCCTACCTACTGCATTACATACTCAGGAAAACTGTGTATTGATTGTGGGTGAAGTTGTTAATTGCCTGACCAGAATTGCAAGTGAGGAAACGTGTTTGGGTAGCAGCTTTCCATTTTTTGTAGAAAAAGAGGAAAAAAAGACCATAAGTTGGGGAAAACCTGAAATAGCACAATTTGTGAGACTATCATTATTCACGTTAAGATGTACAATGTGAAAGGAAGGTCTTCATATTAGGAAGTTTCTGTAAAGGTTAGCTTGCTGACATATGCAACCATTATCTCTATAATGACTTGCTAAGCTGTAAAAAACATAAATCTCTCATCTTGCAAGCAGGTTGGTGGCAGTACAATTCCGTGGGATTCTGTGTAGCCCTACCAGCTTGTTCAAGCTGCTCAGAGGATGGGGTTAGGACTGCCATCTCAGGCTGTGTTTGGATGGTGCAGTATTCTCTTATTTCTGGGAGAACTGGTGTATTCAGCCCATCAGTATTTGTCTGGGAATCAATGAACACATATATTCACAATCAGAAATATATGAACATTTCTTCAGGGAGAGTATTAAGACATGCAATTACAACTGCCCTGAAACAGCATGTTCTACAGTTTCCTGTGTCCTTTATAGTTCCTTGCTACATGGTCACTGTGCTAACCTAAAGCCATACCGGTGTTTTATTGTCAGGCTATTTTTTATAGACTCCTCTTTCCAAAATTTGCCGTATCAAATACTTATAATCAAGCACCGAAACAGAAGGGAGAATATCACTCCAAAAGTTGTCCATTGCAGTGACAGCTACAGTGTGTCACCCTATGGTATTTGAGCACTTGCATACAGGGATGGTTTCTCTCTCCTGAGAATGCTGGAGGGCAAGGAGTTGTCCTAGTTTTGCAGAGAGTAATTTGAGTATTAGCAGTAATACCACATTAGTAATTACTACATTGTGGCCTTTTGAAAGTGGTGTTAGATGGGAGGTACAGCATGGCCATGGTTTCATGGTGAGTCTGGGATCTCGTAGGACCGGGGCATATCATACTTTTGACGACCCGATCAATGCCTTCTCTCATTAATCCATAGCCGTGCTGCGCAACTCAGTAGAAGAAACCCTCTTGCTGAGCACATGCTACCTTCCTTCTGTTGGGAGGGAAATCAAAACTTGCAGAAGTCAACTCCTCCTTTTTTTTTTCTCACCCCACTTTTGCAAAATCAAAACGTAAGGCTTCCTAATGTGCAACCACTTAGATTAATCAGGCAGCGACTGTGTCTGAGAGATGCTCAGAGCTCTCCCACCTGGCGAGCAGACACCAGGTTAATCTCTGACTTCCACATCTCTGCTACCTGCAGCCAGCGGTGGGGGGGGCAGGATCCTTTTCGAGAGACACGAGTGTCACCTAGTGGTGAAACAAACCCACTCGATCACACCCCGAGGGCCACCATCTGCCCACTGGTTTCCAACCAGGGCATTGGGCGACATGTTTGGTTTCTGCTGCACTTTAACAACCTAATGCAGAATGTATTTACATAGTAATGATTATTTTAGCTTTTGCCCTTGCAGAATTTATTTTATGCAGGCTAAAAGAAAATAATATGAGCCAATAATATGAGCCAACCCCACCTAAGCAAGCAGCAGGCAGTAACATCTCTCTGCCTAAGGTTTTTCTGTCCTTGCAATGAGATACAGAAAGAGTCTGCCTGGGTACAGTGACCATCAGCAGTTAAGTGACAATTTTACAGGATAAAGGGCTGTTTAAAGCTTTATTTACTTATTTATTTACTTATTTATTTATTTTATATTGTGTAATGAGTCCATTACAGGAATGGACATTCAAGATCTTTGCATTTTTGAGCACATTTTCTCCCAAACTATTTTGCTGTTTTTCACACAGAAATCCAGACTTATTAGCGAAGCAGAGCTTTTAATCAATCAAATACAAAAGAAAAAACACCATCTCACCAGGAGCAGCACCAGAAGAGGTACACACAGAGAAAGGCAGGTGAGCTGGTAACAAAACGGAGCAGTTATGTAGAATTTTCCTGATTTGACCTTCTGGCAGTTCATCACAGTAATTGCAATACCACGAGCCCAGCTTACGGTGTTGTTCTGTTCTTCTGAGGAAAAACAGACTTTAAATGCCTGCAAGTCACCTAGAAATCATCATGTTGTAAAATTGCTCCTGCAGTTGGGATCCACTCGAGTGTACTCAGTGCACATTTCCAAGTGCAGAACTAGAAACCAACCTTTTTTAGGACAAAGGTGAACTTCCCATATTGTCAGCTTATGCCAAGGACTGAGGCTTAAGGAAAATCCCAAGTGCTAAAATCCAAAGAATTGAGCAGGGGCTGGTGGGTGGAAGAAGCTCCATGGCCTCGTAGCCCTGTTCTCACCATGGGCAGTGTTAATACAGAGACCACAGATCTTATCACTCTTCCCTCCTGCTGAAACAAGGTCTGTGAGCCATGCTAACAGAGAAAAGACTCAGGCCTCTGCTCCCTCTTTTAACTTGACTGTTTCTCTGAAGAGGAATCACCCCACAAAACGACAAGTGCCCAATTGCCCTTAGGAATTGGCAAGGGAACATACGTGGCTGGTCCTGCTGATCACTGGGACAATATTGTTCCACATATGTATTGCCACCAGTTTAGTGCCAAAGAAGTGCTCCTTCTTAAACAAAGAAGTGTTTAAAAAAAGGCACACTACTAGTTCTGCCCTTGAAGCTGTGAGCAAAGGATGCTCTGTTGGCAGCACAGGGCAAAGGATGCTGCAATTCCCTTCCCAGAGCAGAAATCCACCTTTCTCCCCTTCTTACAATTGTCCCTGGCCTGTCTCCTGGCTCTGTGCTTTGTTTGATGCTGGATCCTTTCCTGTTAATTAGACACCCCTGCATGGCTCTGCATCTCTCAGGGGCTGACCTCCTGCCTAGTTGCTCACCCTGTACTAATGCTGCTGCCAGCAGCTGGTATGGCACTGAGAAAAGTGCATGAACCTGAGATTCTGGCCTCCCCGCTCACCACCCTCCTCCTCCTGAGCTATAACACTCTCTCTCTGCTGCGCAAAGATGAACACTGCTAATCCTCCATTTGCTCTGTATTCACCAGTGCATCCTATGTATTATATCGGCAATACAGGACACACTAGTTTGCAGTGAGGCTTTTGAACCAGCAAAATCAAACCATGCCTTGGCTGCTCGCTGGCTTGTTTCTGACCCCAAAGCCTCTGTGGTCACTAGGACCACGCTGCAAAAATTTGAGAATCCAGTCTCTCGGAGGAGAAACTAAGGGCATGCTTCATCCTCTTTCAAATGGCACTTTACCTCCCACTGCTCTGCAGCATTTTCTGCTAGAGCAGGCCCTGGGCAGTCGTTCCACAAGTGTTTCTTTACCCTAGGGGTAGATGCAAGGGGGGAAAAAAAACAACAACTAACCTAATAAAATGCACAGAGTCCTTTTGTAAAGCTACCAGCTGGGTGTGTAACAGTGCACTGGGCAGGGCTCAGATCAGCCAGGTAGTCAGGGGCTCTTGGCAAGCGGAGGGCAGTGAAGCTCTCCGTGCTTGGAGCCACAAAGGGAGACCAAGAGCTGCCGGCTCTTGCTGTTTGCCAGTCCCTCTGCCTCCCTCTCCCGTTTCCCGTAAAGGCTGACCCGGCAGGGCTCGCACTCGCTCTTTCAGTTGTCAGCCCACCTGCGTCAGCAGTAATACGGGGAGCTCAGCTGCTCATCATCCCAGCTGATAATGTCTCGGGAGGAATTAGGCAAAGCATGCTGGTAGGAGGGAGAGAGAGGGTTTGAGGGAGAGTAATCACAGGCACAGTGATGAGAAGTAAATGAGATCAGAAAAAAAGCCAACCCTCAAACAGGGTATTCTCAGGCTAGAAGGGAGTGTGTTTTTAGGAGGATGGGGCTGTTTCAGTCTCAGCCATAGGGAGCCATGGGATCAGCAGCACCTTTCCCCAGGATTTTCATCAGGGTTTTGCTTAAGGCTGCAGCGAGGGAGTTGCCACAACGCAACTGGCATTCAGCTGTGCCACAGAAAAGCTGTGTGGGTGAGCTGAGGGGCTGGGTTGTCCTCTTGTCCACAGATGAGATGGGGCAAAGAGGCAGGCGAGGGCTTGCAGACACTGTCGGGTCTGCATGGGCACTGTGCAGGCTTTCCCACTTCTGAGTGAAAGTGTGAAGCTCTGCTTGTCACAGGTGCTCAGTCACGCAACCTTCAGCTGAGATTTGAAGGACTCCTTCCCCGTGGGGACAGTGCTAATGAGGGGAGGCCATGCCACGTACGGTCCGACTGAAACCTGGGGAGAGCCTGGCGATGCGAGCTGCGTTATTCACTGTGCAGCAGCCGGCTGGAGTCCAGTCCCTGGTACCTCCCTTGTCAGCAGAGTGAGCAGAGTACTACATCAAGAGAAGGCATACATTTAATCAATTCCTGTGGTACTATAAAACCCAAATTTAATTTGAATTTTTTAACACTGCTCCAGTGTTTTATGCAAAGCTAGCACCAGAGTGACATTATTCTCCTTCTCCCAGTCATTCCCAAGCAGAATGTGTCTCTTTTCACTGAAAATCAGTAAACATTGAGAAAACACTGTTGCAAGGTCAAGGATGTTTTGCAAAATTTTTATCTGTGTAGCCTAAATGGATCAGGTGACAGAACAGATTGTGCTCTGAACTTGGGAAAAAAGGTGAAATAACAGATCCTTGTCGTTACGCTATTTGTATGTGGGAGCAAAATCAGGCTGATTGTCCATCTATTTATCCTGCACTGACCTCCAGCTACATGGCATCCAGAGTCGCAGTGCCTGGATTGTCCAGTGGCGTGCATCACAGAGCTGCTGGGCTCTCCCAAATGCCACAAAGTGATCCCTGGAGGAAAGTCGCATGTCGGAGTACCTGTGCTGGGCTGACCACAGAGCTACAGACCAGATGTGTCAGCATAAAAAGCTGCCTTTCATGGAAGCCAGGAAAGGAACAAGTATGACAGTGCAAAATGAGCTTTTTTTCATTTTAAGACTGTCGTGTCATGTCTCTAGAACCCAACACTGTAATAATTTATGAACACGTTTTGCTTTATTAGACATACATTTAATTTTGGATGTACATTTTCCATAAGTCAAATTTTTCTGGAAAGTTCAGCAGTAAATGATTATTTAACAATCAAAAGAAATAGCTCCAATCACCACCTCACCCCCCTATTTTTATCTTTTTCTTCTTGTTAGCTGGCCGCCAACAGAAGATTCAAAGGGCGGTGGTGAAAACAAAAAGTTTTGGTTAAGATTTTTCAGAGTGACTGAATGAGAATTGTCAAGGGAAAGGTCTCTGTCCTCTGCACATCAGGCCCTGAAAAGTAAGCCTAAAACGGGGACATATTTGTGATTGAATTTTTGGCCAGTGGCTACATTTGATTATTCAACTGCTGTGATGGCAAAGCCTCCCCTGAAATGAATTATTTTGCCTGACATCATGCCGCCAAGTTAAATTGCATTTCATATTCTTGCACAGAAATTATTCCATACTGTGTTTTTCCTTTTGAAACATGCCTGGGGTAGGCATCCTTTACTAACAAGCCTGAGAGGAAAAGCCTAGCTTACACAAGCTAAAAAATGTCTGAAGGATTGATAATTCTGTCAGAAGGCACTTCATGCCCTTTAAGGGAAGATTGTGAGCCATAACCTGTTGGCTTGCTCATAAATTATCAAGCCAGAGCAAGTCTGATTTATCTTCCACTTTGAAAATAAAATTCATCACTATGGTTTTTGGTTGGTTCTCTATAAATAATTATGCGTTGCAAAGCCTTTAATCAGGCAGTGTAGCTCTGTGGGTCTAAAGCAGGATTGAGGGAAAAAAATCTTGGTGATGGAAAGGGAGAGAAAGTTGTATTCCCCAGAAACATCCCTTGCACTAGCGCCAGCCTCAGTGCCCACTTTTGGTCTCTGGCTGTTTGGTGTTTCTGCTGCCTCTGGGGCCTGGGAGCAGGGAGCTGTCACCCAGCCACCAGGGTAACCATCTTCGCTGAACAGCAGAAGTGTCTCGTATTATACAGTGAGATCTACAAATAATCATGTCAGTTTAGCATGTTTGTCCTTATTTCATTTTGATTTTTTGTTTGGGAACTTCAAATGCCTGTATAATTCTCTGTATCGCTTGGTATACATCTGCACACACACACACAAAATAAACTGCACTTAAAACATGCAAGGTTCAAGACTAAGGTGGGAGAAGTGTTTTCTGCATTTTATAAATGGGGTGCTGAAGGAGCAGGAGATGACATGAGTTTCAGATCTTACTCAACATCTGTGATAGATCTGCAAACTCAGCCTAAACCTCCAGGGTTAACAGGAAAACAATCCTTCCTGGAATGGAAAGAAGGAAGCTAATGCTCACAGAAATAAATAGGATTGTGCCTTCTGTAGAATACTTGTAGTATTAAAATAACCTTAATTCCCTGCCTGAGACAGTCTCCCCGCTTTTCCTTCATTTTGCATTCAGTAGTCTAAAGCAGGAGCTGTGACACTTAATTTTGATTTTGATTTTTTTTAATAATGTCTTCATTTTTGCAGCAAAACCTACAATAACTCAGACTTGGGAGCCCGCTGAAGTTTGCAAAACCCTAATCAGCTCCAGGCATTTATACATGACGCATACACTCATCAGTGCTCGCTGCTGTTTTTTCTCTGCCAATCACCTTACCCAATGTGAAGATGTGTCACAACACTGAGCAAACATGGAAACAGCCACTTTAATCAACCATATTTTCCCCATCTGGTAACTTTCCTTTAACATGATAGTCCAGCTTTCACACAGATTTTATAGAGAGAAAGTTTACAAGCAATAAAAATTATCAGCCAGTATATATGCAACAAACAAATCAACAACCCCCCCCTAGAGTGTGTGCCTGAGTGGATTTAATTCAAACTGTGATTAAACTGTGGTTGCATTTCCATGAGATATTTTGCCTGGGGATGTGCAGTATGCAAAACGTGTGTGATTTATCTCAGCAAGAACCAGACCGGGGGGACAGGAAGAATTTTGGAGGACAAGCGCAGAAAACCAGCTGTAAAAAGAGAGGAAAGCCACGCAGAACTGCTTTGCACATGCCTGTTGCCCTCCCAGCAATAACTGGGCAAGGCAATGAGGGCCTTCCCCTTCTCCTGTGCCTATGAAGAACTTAGCTGGCTCCCTTTGTCTTTACCTATCCCTCCCCTTAATGCAAAAAACCAGCCACAGAGCAAGGGGGCTAAATGCTGGGATAGCTCATATTTCCAGGCTCTCTCTCTACTCTGCCTCAGATCGCACCGCAGTTAGAGCTCCTCCATGCATGCTGGAAGGACATTTCTGGGGCCACTTCTTTCCCAGGAGAAGAGGCAGTCTCTGGGGGAGGAGGGAGCTGGTGCCTTGCTAGAAGTAATCCTCTCAGTTGTCTGTTTCATATGTTGTTAAAGCAAGGGAATCATTTCCACTGGCATAGATTATTAATTGCAACAGAACAGTGCAACCAGAATCTGACACCGTGTGTTTGTCTCACCAAAGAGCTTGTTTTCAAATTATAAAACACTTGTGTGGTGAATGGTATCAGGCTGTGATAATTTGGATGCATGAACAATAGATAAGGTCCAGTGATTTTTGCATCTCATTCAAATACTGCAAGGATGGATGATGGGTGAATGGAGGCGCTTATGTATAACCTGCTTCAGAAAGGCTTCTCAGAGATATTTTGCCAAAATTAGGGGATAATACCTCAGAGTTTTTCCCAAAATCAGATGCAGAGAAAGAGACCCCACTGGAGACTGCACTGAGGAAGAGGCAGGCTATAGCCACTCGCTGGCCAGCCTTTCCATACACCTCTCCCAGCTGCTTCAGTTATTTGCTGCTTTTTGTCCAATTCTTTTCTGCTTTTTGTGCAATCAAGAGGCTAAACGCAGGAAAGGCAGTGGGATGGGATCAGGCTAGGAGTGGCAGAGGGATGGAGGGGGATACAGGCAGGGCACAGAGGGATTGCAGGGGTGCAGGAGAAAGATAGAAATCTGCAGCAGGGGTAGAAGTGGAGCTGGGGAGCTGGAAACACTGCAGTTAGGACTGAGGATATTGTAGTGTGTGTGAGTGTCTGGACCCCTAAAGTTAGTGATGAGTAGAAAAGGGAATCCAGAGAACAAAATTCTGCCTATAATTTAAACTCATTTTCTGTGCAGAACTTAAATGAATTATAAGTGAGTGAATTAAAAGCAAGGAGTCAAATGAGATGTTTCACAGTTTATGTTTCCGATAACAGATTGTTTCTAAGGAATGTAATAGAAATACTTTTTAAGAGAAATGAAGGAGAAGAGGGTAAAAATTGAGTCTCAAAACCAAGTAAAGATAAGTATCTACATTTAAAATGATCTTTATTTCCAATTCTTTATTCAGCTGCTTATCCATTTGCTTTGATAAAATACACTTGACTAATTGGCAAAATTTTCTGTGTTTATAACTATGAAAGGTGATCTCAGACTTAGTTAAGAGATGCTTTGTGCTCTGTGGTGATTCCATGATAAGGTGGACTTGCAGTAGCTGCTATGCAACTTGTGGTTTTGACTTAGCGAGAATAGGAGAGTGTTGTTTCTTCTTAGCTGCTTGGGCAATTTTGAAAGCCAGTGATATCTGTTGCCATGTTAACAGAAAGGAATGTCTTATGGGCAGACATGAACAATTATCTCCAAGCATGAAAGGAGTGGGAAAATATATATAGCCCTGGGAAATATTTATGGTCCATGACGGGAGTAGTGGGAAGATATAGAAAGCAAGAACTATTATGGTCAGAGCAATCAGGGGTTATCTGACACCCATGGGAATCTAGGCTTTCCTAGTTCCATACCAATGGAATTCCTTGGTCTAGTTAAGTTTGCTGTTGACTGCTCTGTTCAATTGTAGAGTGCACAGAGGGTATTTATTTCTCTGAAAGGAGTAATGGATGATAGTGGAATACAACTAAAATAAATTGTTAACTGAGGAGCTTTCCTGGTGTGTACTTAAATTTTTGTTCAAAGTATTGAAATATAAAATGTTGTTAAATGCAGAAATAAAATATACTGCGAAATTTCACTTAAATCCCTTCATCTCTGTTGTTCTCTGAAGACCAACATGTAATGTACATGTGATGTGAATTTCGTTAATACAAATTTAATTATTAGCTTATTATATTGTGAGACTTTTCTTCAGCATGGGATATTTCAGCATTAAAACTTTGAAGCCCAGCTCTGTACAGCTAAGGTGCTGGATGAGGAGTGGTTTTAAATGGCTCCTCCAGAAACAATTGAAAATGCCCAGTGATCATCTCCCGTGATTCCAACTGCACACTCAAAATGTCAGAACATTTCAGAATGGTTTTCTTCTGCATTACTTTTTAAAATTTATTTTATTTTTTTTTGCTGTTGGTTTAGATGCAGCTGAAGCAGTTGTGCTAGCTCTGGACAGAGGAAACCACAGCACTTTTGCAGAGCAGGCAAGCTCCAGGAAGTTGTCTTATATTGTTTTGGCATTAAATCCCAAATTCTCCCATTCATTTTTCTGATATAATTTTGTATTAAAGCAATCTCACAAACAACAGGCTTCCTGAGAACTGATAAAGATTTTCTTGCTCTTTTGACTGTAGTAGTGCTGTACTTTTCCAGCTCAGCTTATCAGTGCAAACTCGCTCGCCTTAACTAACTGCTAACCTTTCCAAAGATAGATTATACTTTTTTCTTTTCCTGATGAAAAAAGAGTTTTGAAGTCTACCAAGGCATTCACTTTCTCGTTTTTTCAGCACTTTTTTTTTTCTGTTTTTCACCTGGCGATTGCTGCCATGTTGGTGAGCTACTGACAATTTGGGCTGAGGTATACCCCACCCAGCTTGAGGACCAGCTGTTATCAATTCACCCAGGGCCTCAGCTTATTCTAGAGATCAATCAAATGAATAGGAATCGTTAGCTCTCAAGTAAATAACTAAACCATTTATCCTGAGATCTGTTAATTAACTTTATCAAGAGTAGGAGATGAATAAACACCTAAGTATCTAGGTGCCAATAAAATAGTAATTTCTGTTTATAATAATACTAATCCTCTATGAATCTCTACCTACATTTTTGACTCTGAAGAAAAGCATCTTAAGAGTTTTGTGTTTCTCCCTAACTTTGCCCTGGTCCCTGACCTTTGAGCAGACACCGAACACCTGATGGGAATTCAGAGCTGCCTGTTTACTACCTCTGTCATTTCAAGCCCATCTGGTTCACAAAACTCCTGGGTCACCCCCACATCTGGGTGTCTGAACCTGTCTGTCTGCAGTACTGAACCGGAGTGGAAGACAGAGCTGACACTCGGGTGTGATTTGCAGATGCTCGAACTCAGTTTTTTAGCTTGCCCAAACACCTGCATTAGGCAGAAGAGCTCTTCAGCCTAGTTTTCTGTGGAATGAGGCCTGGATGGCTGCAGGTTGAGTGGTGATTCTGCCCATTCTCAATGTCTGGCCATCCTTGGCCAAATTTGCTTGAAACATGGAGCTCACAAAAATAATGGTTTCCTTATGTTTTCAAAAGTTGTCAGCCAGGGAAAGAGGTGCTGTATGGACAAGGGAAGATGGGTCTACTTTTCTTTTGTGTTACTTCATTTTACTCGTTAGCCAATTAATTAAGAAGGAAGATAGTAAGTCACATTGACTTTTCTTCTCCAGTCCTAACACATGCCAAATACCTGTCCTTCACAGGGCTGTCACTCCGAAGTCAAATCCTACAGCTGTGCCCTCTTGCTTTGACACATGGGCTGCAAATGAGGGCCCTGGGAGGTTTTTCTGTACAAAGGTTCTCAGCACTGCTGTTAGGTGGTTCCTTTGGATCCAAGTGGCCCCAGGCCCCGTTCTCTTCCCCACGAGGTGCAGCAGTGTGGCCTGGGCCTTTGCGTAACTCTCCTGTTTCCTGTGCCCTTATCAGGACGGAGTCTTCAGCCCTTCCCCTTTTTCAGGAGCTGTTCTGAACATTGGTTCAGAGTCAGCTGCGTGTGCAAGTCTTCCTGTGGTTTTAGAAACGGCAGCAGTGGAGCAACATTTAATTTGCTGCTTCTGCTTCTTAACCTCCAAGGTTAAATGTGGTAACTGTTAATTGCATCCCAGCATGCGTGTACTGGAGAGCACAGCAGTTTGCTCTGACTCTTGGTGTCCAGGGGCCAGCAAAGCTAACCAAATGCAGACCCAAAGCACCACATATAAAAACCTAAGCCCAAACTGCACCGTAAAATGTCTGTGTTTATTGTTCCTGTGGATTCAGAGGCAAGAAATCATCAACCATCCCCCAGAGCTCCTGATGCTAATGCACACAGATATAAAAGATTGCAAGAACGCTGACACATTCACTGATGAGGGCGATTACACAATGAAGATGTACATGTGGTAATTCTTTCAAAAAGAGCCTGAAGATGTCCAGATCAGGTATGTTGAAAGAAATAGGTTGCAAAATCTGGTTTTGAGTCCCAATTTTTTAATTTGAATTTGTGCCAGACCTCAGGGGTTTTTATTCGTTTGGGGGTTTGGTCTTAAACCAAAGCTAAACAAGCTAGTGCTTGTTATCTAGCACTGGCTGCAGGGTGCACAAGAGACTGTGCATTAGTCTACAGGGGAAGGATGTTGTGTGAAAGGCTGCAGGGGTAAGGCTCCAAGGTGAATTCTGCAAGTTTACAAACTGTCAGTGTTGCTTCTGCCTCAGGGTTGACCATGTTCTGTATCCCCTTCCCTCCTCCTTTCCCCTCCCTTCTCATCCTTTGCCAAATCTAAAGCTGTCACTGTGAGAGGTAAGAGCTTTAAAGGTCTGTGCTGCTTTATAGCAGCTTGCAGGAAAGCTGTAATGATGGAAACACAATGAAAATTGGACATTAATTAACCTCGGAAAAATTGCCATAAGGAATGCAGAGTATTCCCCTGGAAAAGATGCTTTTAAGTGGCGCTGATTGTGTGTTTGTCCATGAAGCTTTTATCAGACCACATAAGAGCTTTGAGGAAAGCTTGTGAGGGCTATTCTTGAATAGGCTTCCATCAGAGAAGGAGGGGTGGGAAGCCAGCTCGGATGCTGAGAGGCAGTCTGTTGCATTTAGGAAATACAGCAAATAGCCATATAGGAGAGCAAAAGAAATGGAAAGAAAACAACAGGGAACTCTGTTTAGTGGATCAAAGTCTTAGGGGCACATCAGCCAGCAAACCCCAGCAATTCCAGACTGATTAATCCTTAATTATCTCACACCAGTGAAAGTTTTCTGCACCAGAACAAATATCAAAATCATATTGCCATGTATAGTGACAGAATCTGGTAAACTATTTCGGTCAAGCTACAAAATGAAGATCTGAACTGCAAGGGCAACAGACAATAATAAGGTACAATGCTGCAGATTTACTGATGTTTGTGACTTTTTTATATGTAAATTCAGAAAAACTACTTCTGTGTGATTTTAAAAATCCATTTCAAATAGCATTGCAGGGCAGTGTGGGGCATTTTCCTGGACTGTCTTGTCTGCCTTAGGGCTTGAGATACTTGTATTTAAAATGAGCCTCACCCTTCCCCCTCACCCCTTTCCAAACCTAGAGCTACTTAGTTCCCACACCTCAGTTTGTGTGAACAGATGCCTCCATCTCTGAGCTCACAATTGCTGGCTGGGAAGTGATTCAGCTACTAAACAGTTATAACTGAGCAGGGGAATAATCACTGGGTATTGCTGACATCTGAAGAAATAATCTTGTTTTCATGACTTCGCTAGCAAATGAAAAGGGACAAAAATAGATGCCCAAGCTGCCTCAGAGCAGGGCCACATCTGAAGTCATCTTCAGCAAGGAGCAGGCGAGCACCATGGTGCATATGATGCAGCCTGGTTCTGAGGGTGAGCCCTCAGCACAGTGCAGCACTGGACCTAAGCAGCTGGACAACATCACCACATGGACAAGACTGCTGGCTTTCAGTGGAGGAACAGCACTGAAAGAACAGGGTCAGTTTGGTAAGTATGAGCATTGCCTCCATGTCTTCCCACCGTGGTCTCCTGTCCCAACCCACAGCTCCAGTGTGGAGGTTTGACTTATGAAGGAGCAGCTCCATGGATATTTGCTACCATGGCAAATGGATGGATCCACCAGGGGTGTGGGGACATGGGGGTGGTGTTGCAAAGCCTCAAGTGCTGCCTTCAGTGCAGCCAAGCTCTGCTACAGAAGATGCCATGAAGAAACAAGAACCGACAAATGAAAATTGCCAAACTCGTGGGTTGTAATGAGCCAACAGAGGCTCGCAAGCATTTGTGACTCACTTTATGGTGGTTTTTTTTTTAAATCTCCAGAATAAGCAGTTAGTTTTTACAGTCTTGAATGGGTTTTGTGCATGCAGTAAATACACTGGATTCAGTTTTACATGTTGAGTAGTTCCTAGCTGAGTAGTTTCTTAGTCAAAGTAGCTATTTCATAGCTTTTCAAAATTTATTAATCTTTGTTGATGCAGTCTCTTTGTTTCGATTGAATTATGTTCAGCTATAAAAACAGAAATTTGAGGATTAAAATCATACACAGGTATTAAAGGAGAAGAATGTCAGTTTGCTGATTCTTTCTACGTTGTGTAATCTGAAGTGCAAGAGGATGAATTCAGTGAACAGCCAAAAACAAAAATATTGTTCTTGTGCCAGAACAATAGCACCTCTGTAGCATACTGACTATTGCCTTATCTTTTGGATTCTCTCCACTGCAATATTCCTTAAAAAGTCAGATAACTCCAGTTAATAGTACAGCGGCATAACTCAGAATCTGTGGTCCTCTCAGGCTGATAAATCTAAATTGCAGTCAGTCATCAAAATAAAAATCATAAACAAAGCCTGCAGGTTCAGCATCAAAGTTCTAATGTCTGATTGGACCGGAACCCCAAATCTGCACCTCTTTAGACTCCTAGGCCTTAGATTTTCTATACACTGTGAGGTTACCACAACTGTGGAAGGAAACTCCAAGATCTGTACCTGGGTACAGGTAAGAATTTCCAGGTGAGGCTATGTTGTATGGTTAATAGTCTTTGTCTACTTTTAAGATCAAAAGCTATCATACAGATATTTTGTTAGGAAATAGATATTAGGACTGACCTGTTCACCGAGCAATTTTTCACCTCTATATGGAGAAATATAGATGATGCCCCATCCCTGGTAGTGTTCAAGACCAGGCTGGATGGGGCTTTGAGCAACCTGCTCTAGTAGAGGTGTCCCTACCCATGGCAGGGGTGTTGGAACTTGATAGTCTTTAAGGTCCCTTACAACTCTAACCATTCTTTTATTCTATGATTCTATGACATGGATTGGCATAGAAATTAGAGAAGATATTCCACTATATGGGTTCCACAGAAAAATTCCAACAGTACACACAGTACTAAATATTGCCACTCATATTGCAGATAGGTATCTGCACAAGAGCCTATTTTGTATTACAGTAGTAGAACTCGTTGTACCATGACTACACTGATTTCACTCCTCATGCAAAGCAGCCAGGCACAGTCCTGTTATCAGATTAGCAGGAGGTACATGCGGAGTTCTATTTCTGGTTAGAAAGGGATTATTAGTTTTCAAGTGATAATGATCATGATAAAATCCCAGCTATAATTCATTCAAGAAAAAGGAAGTCTTTCAATGAGTAAAAATTATTACCAGTACCTAAAACCATTGTGACTGCTCACCAGATTCCTGTTAGTATAAATCAGTATGCAATGATGTCTTGCAAGCCAACTTTAAACACGGTGAATTGACAGAAGTGAATATAAGTAAGGAAGGAGACATGAACCACTACGAGCAGCAAGGTGGACCACTATAAATGTTTCCGTAGAATAATTTGAATTTCCGTAGAATTAATTCAAGAATAAAGGATTCAAATGCTTTGGTTCAGGAGTTGCTGAGGATGACTCTATCATGTTTAAGATAGATAGAATTGAAGCTGCTTGGTATAAAAGTGCTTCTAGCAGGAAGGAGTTTTCTGAGAGGAATTAAGAGAGAGCAGTTCAATTAACAAGCATTTAACACTGTCTTTCATCCCATTAAAATATATAAAAAAATATAATTATGAATGAGAGGCATCATATGCTCCATCATAAAAATAAAGATATTGAGATAGGCTCTCCTGATAAAAAAAGAAATAAAGCTGGGAAAGCAATTATAAAAAGTGGAACATGAGTCCCTGTTGGTATGGGTATCCCTTGGAAAGAATTGTTTTAGATGATAGTTGTGACAATGATGGGAAAAGTAAAAAGTATAATGAAAGACCACACCTGGACAAGATTGTCTGGACAGCTGACACCAACAGACTAATCTGGATAAGATGGATTTATTTTACCTGAGTAAGATATGGGTGAACTTAAAAGCTGTCACGTTGCACAGTCACCTGACAGAGAGCTACAATACAGAGTCATGACAAAAGGGATAGGAAGAGTGTTTTAACAAGATTTGATGGCAAGGCACACTTGGTTATTTACTGCATAGAGGACAGGGTCAGCCAGAACTGTCAGGGAGACCCTCCTGTTAAATCATGAGGTTCAGTAAGGGCACCCTTGCTTTTTAAACTCCTTCTCAGAGAGGAGTCTAGGTGCAGCTGGGTCCAATCCTAGTCCCAAACTTGTTCAATGGTTTATGTCTAAAGGATTATGTGCACAATCAATCCTTTATACCACTTAGCTAAGGTTTCAAAGTTTAGCATGCTGTTAGTCACTTACCAAGGATCTATTGTGTCAAGAAATCTCTGAATCTCAATAAGTAATCTAGAGCAGCGCCCCTACTCAAGGGGAGATCAGCCTTCTGCTGCGCAGGAGAGCTCAAAGGTCTCCTGGGCTCTTCACTATTTATGGGGGTAAGATGATTCACTTATAGTCATATTTGCATATTGACCATAGTAGCAGCATTGCTCGAGTTAGCCCTTGTCTATTGTGTTGTATCTGTGTCCCCAAAACCGCATTGAGCTGGATGGAGCTATTACAACTGAATGTACCCATTATGACCACCACAGGTGGTTACTACTTGGGCAGGGTTGCAGGAGATAAAGTTCAGGCTGGCACCTGGGGCGGGGAGCATACTGCTTCAGTCCTGCTCAACAGACTTCCTTACCCAGTGACCCTGGATAAAAGCCCCAGAGTTATAGTTATGTTTTTTCCAACACTGTAAGCGATTTCATGGGCTTGCAGTCCAGCCTGAATCTTTGAAGTTCCAGCACAGAAGACATCCTGAGCAGCCTGCTTGTCACAGTGTCATCATCATATGCTGCAGAACAGAATTAGAAATCAAAATTAATGTGGAAAAAATGTGATGATCTGAATACCATCTTCATAATGGCATGAGATATAGAAAAGTAAGGTGGCCTGAGGCAGAAATACAGGAACACATATGAATTGCATGAAGAGCTTTCCAGGGATGAATTCTGCTAGTGATTTCAGAGGGTAACAAGCTGACCAGGAGTCAGAAACATCACAGTGAAAACAGTGTATTTTGTGCTGGGCTACTGTCCTGGGTTGAGAGATGCAGGACTAACTTTTCTTCTAATGCTGGGGAAAATTGCACTTTTAGAATACTCCAGTATCTGAATTTGTGAAAAATATTTATTTTACAGCCAGTCAGGCTCTGTGGGAGCCTGACTCAAAAACCTCAAGGTTTTACTCTTTTAGAGCCTTGCCAGGAGTAGGGACAAGGAGGAACAAGGCCTGATCATTTGACCCAGACTGGGCAACAGGATTATTTCATACTATGAACGTCACATTCAATACAAATTAGAAAAGTTTGCTTTGTAGCTCTCTCTCCCTTGATGGCGATGGGTCCAGAGAACTCCTTGCCCCAGTGCCGGACCCCAGATGCCTTCCCTTCCTCCTGAAGCCATTGTGCTCCCAGTGTCCACCATTTGCTGTCACTGCTGGGAGTGCACAGCTTCCTGCTGAGAGAACTGTCTGAGTATAATTCTTGTATATCTTATATCAGTATCGGGATTAATACTGGCTCTTTAGTATTATTGTTAATTATTTAGTCTATTAAATCTATTTATATTTCAACCCTTGTGTTTCTTTGTGTTCCCCCATTCCCCTTTCCAGGTGGGGAGGGGTCATCGGGTGATAGAATAATTGTCTAAACTACAATAGATTGTTATGTGTTTTCTCAAAGCATAGCAGGCACGCTTACCGTAACACAGCCGGGAAGACACATGAAGTAGCTTTGGCTGGATTGGCAGTGGAAGGTCAAGCAGGATTTACTCATCAGGGCCTCTTCAGCATCAAAACCCTCCCTCCTCTCCTGTTTGAAAGAGCAAGCCAGATGAAGAAAAAAATTATATATAGATATGATTTCTGTGCACAGCAAATTGAACTGAAAAGGGAGAAAGTAAAGTCAGAGATAGAGTTATTTCCTCATTTATCATCAAACTGATTATGACAGTTCAATCTACCTCCTAGGTTCCCTTTTCCAGTCTGGAAGGAAAAGCAGATTGCCTCCTTTCACATTACCAGATGGAAGCAACAATATACACAACATTGGCCCAGTGTCAATTTTGCCCTACACCTGCTGGAAGACACTGCAGAATGCTCATTGACTTGAGTGGAGCAGACAAAGAACAGGTTACCGCATAAACCTTTTCCAATGCATTTGCATGGCTACATAGTCAAAGCCTTTCTTCAATGGGATTATTAATTTTGGTCTTCTCTTATTTAATTATTTCATATAAACTCTCTAACAACATCTCAGTCAGGGCCCAAAAACCTCTGCCAAAGCCTTCAGTGAAATCCCTCCTTGGCAGCCACAGCTCTCAGAAATTTGCTTGCCGTTTTCTTTCCCACACTCACATCTAGACACCACTGTGGTCCTCATAATCTCGGAATTTGGCTATATCACACAAAGCCAAACACTGTACAACTCCAAACCTTATCCCTATTCTTTAAGGTAGACTTTGTATGCAGTTTCTGCTCTTTATTTTCTGGACTTTTTGTTTCAGCCGTTTAATTTACATATGCTTAGCCCATCCAAGCTTTGTCATATTAACACAGAATAAAAATGAGACAAGTAAATCTGCCTAACTTTCATTTTCTGCCACTTTGGAACTAGCAAATTTGGTATGATGATATGGTAATGTTTTAGAATTCGTGATAGTATTATATAATGATGCCACAGCAAAGGTATCTATGGTGTGTAAGCTGTAGACACTACTCAGCCATCTGGGGTAGCAGGAAAGGAACATCTGAAGAAGCAGCAAATCACATCTTCTGTTTGCAGCCAGCCCTCATCACCCTCGCTATAGTGGGCTGAATGGCAAATTCTTCCGGACTGCTAAGAAGTATGTGATAAAGCATTGTTTGCATGAGGATTGACTCAGAAGGTCTTGCAGCTATACTGCTTCTCCACACCAGGATCTTTTTTTTTTTAACCTTCCATTTTTCTTAGGTATTAATCTTTAAAGTCTTTTGCATGAATCTAATTGTGGCAAAGTGACTGGTAGACAAAAAGCTTTTCCTGGTAACAGAAAGGATGATACAAGTATGGAAATTATCTTCCTTATTTAGAAAGGAATGCATCTTCAAGCACATTTTGAAAAATAACTAGCTTAAAAATCATAATAAAACCAGCTAATATGCCTGAACTTGAAGAAGGCTGAGATCAGTACTTTGGAGACTGGCGCCTAAAATGGATCTCATCAGCATCAGTCCCTCTTGTGTTGGATCCCTTGGGACCAATAATTTGGTTTTAGTCTCCTGAGACTCGTAGGCTCAGTGTACATAACAACTATGATTTTTTTTCTGAAAAAGGACAGTTTCTCTTCCAAATAGCTGAGCTTAGACACTGCTGCTTTGAGAATGCCTGCAAACCTCAAGGGTCATACTTCCATCTGGAAAGGTAGGCTCTCAGTTCATCAGGCCCAAAAAATCACTTAGAGAGTTACCAAATTGGGGAGAGCTATGCAAAGCTTTCCAATGCTTTTTGTAGTAATATAAAGTAATCCAAATATCCTACAGAAGTCAGAGCAATATTTGATAAAAGACTCTGCTGTTCCTCAGGTCCATAAGAAAACAGCTGAGGATTTCTTGACTTCAGAAGCTGTACTGAAGATTATTTTTACTGTAGAACCCTATAGGATGACTTTAAAAATCCCTAACAGCAGCTTTTTTCTGTGAAAAGATATTGGATTTTGGAAAAATTTATTGCTTAATTATCTGTTATGGAAGCCTCCCAATATGGTTATAGCGGGAGTCAGCAGATGGCACTGTTACTCATAGTGATAAAACCTCTTATTACAGCTGTGCAAAGCTTCCTACAACTTTGAATAAATTCTGCATTGCTGCTCATTTTCTAGAGAAATGTCCTTGGCCAAAACCTAGGCATTGGCTCCCCGCCTCACCTATCAAACCCAAGAAAAAAATTTGAGACTGATCTGGCTTTAGAGAGCTGTTCAAATTCCCGAGAGAGTGGGTTGTGTGCATGCTGTCTGAGTACCTGTGTTGCAAAAAAGGAGTAAATAAATGAATACTTTTTGTCAGTGACTCCTCAGCTGGGAAGTTGATGCTTTCAAGAATATTGGTGTGCGGTCTATATGGATCCCATCCCAGAGCCCGCGAGCTCTGACGGAGAGGTTAGATGGGCACTACAGGACCAAATGGCTGCAAAGCACCCTGAGCCATGCAAACCAAAGGGGTGCTTCAGTTCTAGTAGGAAAAAAAAATATCTTATCAAAAACACATGGTCGTCAGGTTGAAAAACATGGTGAAGAGGGTAGCTGAGGTAAAGATGAGGAAGTTTAGAAGACAGGGAGAAGGACTTGGAAACAAGAGGAGACTCACCAGCACGAAAATGGTGGAAACATTTAATTCATCGAGGTAGAAACACATGTGTAGTGTTGTGGGGGCAACAAGACTGGGGAGAAGTTAAAAAGGCTGTGACAGTACAGCAAGCAGGCAGGGAAGTGTGGCAAGAGAAGGACATCCAGGGAAGGCCAGGGGTCATTCAGCAGTGGTTCTTTGTTCCCCAGGAAGAAGCAGCACCTCTCAGAAGACTGCTGGTCCAATCTGAAGTATTTACTTCACTGGTGCCAGGGACCGAAAGAAACATCACATAACACCCAGTAATTTTCTCGATAATTGCATCTGTCTTTGTTAAGGTTGTTTTTCCTCCTAAGGGTCTTGTAAAACCTCTGCTAACAAATTCCACTTGTCAATATTTTGCTTGGTATTTCTGGCTTCTGTTATTAAAATTGTGACATCAGTCACTTCAATCTGTCTGTTAATGATGAGTAGGCACACAGATGCAGACACACAGACACTTTTTGTCTCAGAAAGACTGTTCCTAATGTGAAAAGGATTTTACTGTTTGTCTGAGGCTGCATGCTGCATTTATCATCAGTCTTCCTATGCCTACTAAGGACAAAAGCTGGTTTCTAGGAATTCTCACTAGGATGTTCCTATCTGGCTACATTTCTCTTTGGTACATCCAAATCCATAGAGATCCAGGTCCCACCAGAGGCAATTTGAAATTCAGCCAGGTTTGAGGTCTGATGGGCACCCTCAGCTCCTCATACCTGTGAGCCACAGCTGAAACCAGTGAAGCAGAGCTGGGGGCAGGGGGAAGTTAATAGGCTTCCTTCTTCCTCTCCTCTCTCATTTAAAAATATCTGTCTTGCTGTGTTTTTGCTTCTGTCAGTTAATGTCAGCATCCCATCCACAAGATATAATGCAGAGTCTTTATGCCCTGTGGAAATTTGGAGATTGCATTCTTTCAGCAGTCTTCATGAAGTGCTCACAACTGGGTAAGTTTTAGGCAATTAAGAAATGTAGAGCTCTAAAAATAACAGTCTATTTATAGACTGTTTATAATCTATTGTGTTGCTACTATACTTGTCATAGTTTTCTCTGGTTTGCAAGATATGTTGTAGGGGTCTTTTTTTGTGTGTTTAAAAAAAAAAAGACATAAGTAAATAAGGACTGCTATAATGGTTGAGCGGATTAATGTTATGCTTCAGGCTCTTGATTTTCTTAGATTCTACAGCCGAATTGTTCATTAGCTATAAAAACTATTAAATGAAAAGGACTAAAAAATACTGTTTGAACTGCAGGAGAAGCACAGGCTTCTCAATCTGCTTACAAAAAAATCTGTTGCTTGCTTGTCATCTGTCCTAGGTTTGCTAATCAATATTTGCTCCATCATTGATTAGGGCGGGGGGGCAATAAGGGAAAGTGGTAACATGGACTGATCTACAATATACAAAAAGGAAGAAAAATAAAAGTGTGTAATAGAGTTCTATTTTTATTTATGGTTTCTGAACCCAGACAAATATTTGCTTATATTAGCTTCTCTTTAGAGTTTTGTTTCACTGCTAGTTGAATTAATGAAACAATGTCCAAGGCATTAAGGAGGGGGAACTGGATGCTAGAGAGATCCCTGTTTGCAGACTACTAAATTATATGAGGAACACTGCTGTGCAACGGGCTGAGCATATGTTCAATAAGACCTGCAAAGTTGAAAAACTGTTAAAATCATTCGGAAATAAGTCACTTGCATGGCTTCCTTCATGTTCCTTTAGGCAATTACGTATTTAAACCCTTAGTATCCCTATATTCTCTCTCAATGAACCAAGAGCTACAAAAAACTCTTTTAAAACTCTGTTCAGTCAATGTCCAATTCTGGTTTGTATTTCTACCTAAATTTGGGAAGTTCAATTTTTTTTTTTGCTCAAAGAAATGCAGTCTTCCTGTGCATAATGGTAGAAGACACAATCTGGAGGGTGGGAGGGAAACGTGCGTTTTTACAAGGAAGTAGTGTTATATATAATACTTTTTCTGTATGAATACTTTTTCTGGATGAGAATTGCAAGGTAATAATGCTTAAACCTTTCCGTCAATGTTTTGGAACACTTTAAAAAAACAGCAGCCATTTGATACCACCTGGAGTGTTATGTATTTGGACACATAGAGTGTATACCACCCTTCTTGTTATGCTTGGTTTTTGGACTTAATTCTTTCAGCCTTGTAAGTATTTCACTGGTAGTACCCAGCCCAATTATTTATTTGAACTTTCATCACTGCCACCAGCTTATGGAGCAATAAGCTCAGGGGGGGAATAGAACAAGAGGAATGGCTGCATTATTTAAATGAAAAAGTACTCAATTATAGATTGTTATTTGCTGGAAAATAAAAAGTTGGGACAGGTTATAAGCAAGGCTTTATCTGGATGTATGTCAGATAATTCTAGGTTAATGTGAAAGGTTCATGGCCAAAGCCAACTTGCAGTTCAAAAGGGAGTCATTAAAGCATCTTGCCTTATCCCCTTCCCCACATTTAAAGAAGGTTGGACAAAATACATATAAAAATGTATATGTAAGAGCTCAAGACAAAGATTTTTAGATGTAAGAGGGTACAAATGAGAATCCAGTTCTTCAGCTGCTAGAGCTGTACCTGCCCTGAACAACATCTGCCCACCAGAGCAGTTTCAGCTAGGAGGTTGAACAGGCCTGGTGCTTTTGAATTTGATTTTGTTGTTCTCCACCAATGTTTCTGAGTAGCCCACTGTAGCTGGCTGGAGCCCAAGTGCCACACACTGCCAGGAGGACTGTTGTCCCCCAGCCAGGGAGTCCTTCCTGGAGAGGCCCTGGGACACCACAAAACTGAAGGACGTGTCTCCCTCTGTGAAGTGTGGTAGCCCAGGTCTAGGATGTGTAAAAGCCAGAGGGATAGCAAATCTCATGGCTCTTCAGAGATTATTTCCATCAAAGCAGTGCTAGCTGAGGTATGTGGTTAAGCACTGGTAGGCCTTTTACCAGCATAGCATGGGATTTGTCTTTTTCTGTCAACATCTCTGATTTGGATTTCAGAGATGGTATTATTTGGAGTTAGGCAAAATAGAGAGCCATCTCATCCACAGAGATGACTAAAGAGGAGATTTTCTGAATAATATCCCAGATATCTCACAGAGCTATTCTGCAAATTCAGGATAAAGGCCCAGGGCTTCACTCCTGCTTCTGTTGTTTTGTGATTCAGCCCCTTCCCTTCCCGGGGAAGGTTTGTTCACAGCTTTTCTGTTTGGCACAGCCTTGTATCATCAGATTTTTTTTTTTTTTTGTAAAGTTCAGCCTAAGGGCATGTGATCATGTATCGCTTCTTTTCTACTGACAAACCTAAATATTGTTTTTAGACAACTGCCTTAGCTCGTGGTGTTTTTTAAAGGAGAGGCAAGCAGAAGAGCTGTCCCGGGCCGTGTTTTGCTGCAGTGCTTGTTTGGTCTGTCTGTGTCATTTTAAAACTGCTGATTCATTTCCAGACTTTGAAACTAGTGACCCCAAACACGGCCCTTTTTTAACTTGAGGAACAATTCTTCGTGGTATGTAGACAAATGACATGTTAATGTAAATCATCAGACTTAAGCTACAGTTAATCTGATTTGCTGTATGAAAGGCAAAACAAGAAAATTCCTTCAAGGCTGTGCTTCAGATTCAGACATTAACTTCAGTCATAGCCTCTTTCTGTAGCTGCCAAAATATAAGCAAAGGTGAGAAAATGTTGTGCTTCAGCAAAGGAAGTGTAACAGCGAACGAGAGCAATACCTGACCTGTTCTTCTGCAATCTAAATCACTGCACAAAGGCAGCTCTGCTCTTTCCAGACTCTCTCCATTAATGCTTTTGAGTTCAGGCATGTGCAGGATTCAGTGAGGCAGAAGCATTGCCACTTCTCCCTTTCTACTTTTTCCCCTCTGGAGCAGCTTGCTAATGGGGAGGGGGAAATGCAGAGCAGGGGGGCAGGTGTGGAAATTAAGCCTGCGAGTCATACAGGAAAAGTTAATTACAGGCCACACAGTTGTATAGCCTAGCTGAAAAGGGCTGGATGCATTGCTAGTGGACAATCTCTCATCACTGGGCTTTGCATACAGTAATATGGTATTGTGCACCTGCAGAGGAGATCACAGTACAGAAGCTGTGGTTCTGAAATCAAATTGAAAAGAAAGCACGGAATGCAGTAAAAGCATGGGGTGGACAAGTTTCCTTAGAGGTATGGATGTCGTAGATGGTGCAGGTGCACATGTCGGGGGGGGCGGTTTGCTTGTGTGAAAACAGGTTCAGCTAAGGATAAAGAGAATCCTTAGGAGATGTGTCCCTTTGGTTTTGGTTTGAATTTCATTTCACTCTAGCAAAATGTGTAGGGACTCAGATGGCTCCCTCAGGATGTGAAGGTTACGTGAACCACAACTCTGCCTTTAGGTGTTTCCAAATACAGAAAGCACAGTTCTTGCAGAATTGCCTCTTACCTTCTTACAGGTAAGCATCTAGATAGATGCACCTCCTGCTTGCTCTAAACAAGCTCTAAGCAGCTAAATATCTGATTGAGCTGTATTGTAGCAGAGGAAAAAAAGCTCAAGTAATTAACATCTAGTAGAGTGCTTTTCTAATTGTTAAAAGTATATATTAGCTACCAGTGAAGCAAACACTTGCAGCCTAACCAGCTAAATTTGATAAATCTGCCTTTAGAAAATAATTGAATAAAGAAATTTAAAATAAAGCAAAGTAAGACTGGACCATTGCTCTAGGTATCAAATCCCAATTCCCTATGCTTTCAGGTTGTTGTAATTTAATATTCCATGGTGTATGTGATTTACCAGACAAGAAAACCTATACCTGTTATTGAGATTGATATCTAAGCTGTTAACAGAGTACAGTTCATGCTCTTCTGAAAACAAAATATCTGCACTACATTCACTTCTGAGCAGAAGAATTCCTTTTCCACTCTTCCACAACCACCATGTTTAAAAGGATGGAAAAGTAGACAGGAAACATGAAGAGGATGAAACTTTGAACTTACTGTTTTGGAGTATCCCTGCCAGATGACTCAGAATTCAAGCTGCTGATCACTTTGCAATGCCAAGTGAAAGCCAAGTACCAACTTCAGTGATGTGAAAGAGGAAACTGGATTGGACTGAAATACATTGGCTAAAAAATGAGGTGGACCTGTTAAGTTGTATAACACCATCCCATAATCTTTCTGTGATTTTCCTCCAAGAGATGCATCCTGTAAAACAAAGATGGATCAAGAAAGAGAAGGTTTGTATTGTCACTGCTTACAATTTTTAATAATGAAAATAGTTTGAATGATCTATTGGCCATCTTCCGTAGCCTGTAGTTAACTTTGCTATGGCATTAAGTATTTATCTGTGAACTTAGAATTCTGGCTGGACAGCACGATGATGCCTTAAAAGGAAAGAGAGCTTTTGACATTATTTCCCATGAAATTCTTGTGAATTAACATGGCCTGTAGGAAACTGGGATGGGTGAAAAATTGATTATCTTCAGATAAGCTGCTCTCTGGATGTGGTTATATATATTTCAACTTCAAAATAGAAGGTGATATCAAGTCAGATTATTTGTATGAAAGTCTGTTTTGGATTGGTTTTTTTTGTTTGTTTGTTTGTTTTTACAAAGCATGAAGGAATAATCTGCTCTCAGCCCTTCAAAAACAGAGCAAAACTCTCTGAGCTCATTAAGCATTTTGCTTAGCGAGCTTTAATTGCAACAAAGGAGTTAGAGATCAGGTGCTAGTGAAAGAAAAAAAACAAACAGCAATCTAAAAGTAAAAATAATGAGATATTGTCTTAGATTTGGGAGCATGGGAATGTCTTTAAGAACAAGTTGGACAAACATAATTCAGAAATAGAGAGTGGACCTGGACCTGGGCACACACTCTTGTGACTTCATAAAGCTCTTCCTAGCAATCTTCTTGTATAGTGCTGTAATTTATGCATAAAGATTACGTTTGAAAAGCACCACATATTGCCTTCATGGAAAGGGTAACTTTTAAATGGCTGAACCAGAAGTGAGGTCTTTTTTCTCCTAAGAAACTGGAAAATATGAAATTTATAATGATGCACTGAGTAATTCTTTCCACTGCACCATCAAATTACATGCTTGCATCTGTCAGCCATATGCCATTCCAGTCTTTCCTGTCTTGATTTCATTAATAGCACTGGGCCAAAGCAGGCAGAATTCCTCTTTGTGTAGGCAGGTGACCTCTCATTAATATCTTCTTCCTTTCTGTTTTAATGAGTATAACCTCAATAGTATGACATTTAAAAATCACATACTTCATAAATACATGCAACTTTGAGTTAGTTCCTAGATGGCAGCAATAAAAACGCATTGTTTATTTTCAGTCTCCTGCTTTTGCACCTTACAGGGACCCCCATTTATGCTGTGTTCTTCCTGGGTTTCTTGTTCTGAACCATTTCCTGCTGCAACTCCTAGGAGGAGCTGGTGTGATATTGACAATGATCTCGGCTGACGTCAATATGAACTCTGCATATTGTCTGAAAATAATTATACTGGTGAATTGATCCTCTATTGAAGTGATGGCTTGACCTCCCCACATTCTGTGGGATGCATGCGGGAGCCTGTTTTTGTAAGACTGGATGACAGTTCAGAGATACGGGAGGTAATTGTTCTCTGGCAGAAAGAAAAATCTCAGTGGGACAGATATGCTAATAGACCTTTGCTGCTTTAATGAAAAGGCGCCTAAATGTGTGCTGCTGTGCCCAGAAAGCTTTTGAAAGATAAAGCCCAGACTCTAATACAACTAAGAAATTTGGATGTGATTGCAGTTTTGAGACAGAGTGTTTTTCTTTGAAATGGTAATTAATTATCATACCCCATTTTATTACCTTGCTAAGAAGGCACTACAGTGGGGTTAATTCTTAAACTTTCTCGCAAAATTTTCTCAAGATTTTCTCTGTGCCCATGAATATGAGCTGGAAACACTCAGGCTCTCTATGAAAACCCTTCTGATTCAGGTGGATAGTGCAGCAATTACCCCATTGGTGCCACATGTCTGCAAGCCACAGGGAGCAGACAGCCAGAAATAGGTTTCTGGTTTTTAAACACTTGGCAAGTCCTGGGAAAAAGTAACAAGGACAGAAATTTTGACATGTACAAGAAGCAATCTGGTGCACTGCTGCAAAAATTATAGTGCAATGAGGAAGCTCTTTATATTTACAATATTATTCAGAGGGCTAAGTCATGCCACCCCAAGATGCTTCTTCCACAGGCAGAAGGAAAGGCTTCTAGCTGAACCCTGTTCATCACACAGGATGCCAAGTCAATGTTTGTTTTTCCCCTGATTATTTTTAAGTTATTTTATTTACTGAGGGGGCCTGCTTTTTCCAAAATTATGGTTTCCGTGACCCATCTTAATGTTCAGCATAGTTCTGTGGTTTTATAGTCTCTTCACATTAACTTTACTGTAAAGTTAATATGGTAGAATGACTTCGTGCCAGAATCTCTCATGATATTTTATTTAAAAAAAAATCAAAACCACAAACCAAAGCATTTTGCTCTCAAAAGAAAAGGGATGCTCAATCATTTCAAGACTCATATAGCTAATGTGAAGGTGAGTTGTTTTTCTCTAGGGATATTTTTAGAAAGACCTATTCCTTATTTGTACTCAAAGCAATTTTTCTCTGTCCTTTCTCAGTCCTCAGTTTCACCACAGACAATGTCTTTTCCTGGTATCAAGTCTCTGGTTTAAGAGAGTTTTTTCGAGAACTTTCCCACAAGATAGTAGGTAATTGGCCCTCCTATCTAAATTTCTGTTTACCTACAGATTGCTTCTGATTGGGGAATCTTTAGGAGGGAATGGTATCATCTTTTCCATGTAGATCTCAATTTTATTCTTAATGTTATTCATCTTTCTCCAGGGCCATTTTGCCAAGAAGAAAATGCTGGTTGTAAATTTCAGTTTGCAGGAATCTATGTAAAAAAACCTAACAACAAATGTCACTTCCCTTGAAATTAAATTGCCCAACTGCTGTTTACTCTGCAAAAGCAAATCTTTTGAAGATAAACATATAGGTTCTTATGCATCCAGCAGAAGTAACAAAGTTTGAAGTCTGATGGTTGGTCAGTTCTATTTGAATCAGTTCCATTTCAGCATTTCTACTTAAATACTTTTTCTTCCAGTTTCATTATATTATTTGGACGTTGAGGAGGTAAAGCATAATCTTCAGGGTTTCTTTTTTCTTTTCTTTTTAGTTTTTTCCCTTAAACTGACAGGCTAAGAACTGTCTCTACAAAGAGGTCCCCTTTCTACCCAAGAACGGGAGACAGAGTATGAAGGCTGTCCTGAGATTAGCCAGACTTTCTCAGGGGTGGGAAGAGGTGGATCTAAAGTGAATTCTTCAGCTTTCAAGCATGGGAAAAAATATAATCCAAGGTGCGTGCTTTCATATCTGCAAAGAAATACCTCTGGCAGCAAGAGAATTTCCTTGGATTCCCTGCCCAGAAGTTAAGGAAGGTGCTTGGAGTGGCTATCTTGCTGTAGTTTGCTGAACTTACTTTTAGATATGGACTCCCAGCCTTCTCCAAGTCTAGGTGCATTTCTTTGTTGGAGGGAACAGACCTGCTCAGAGCAGGTTGCTCATGGTAGAGCAGAGAGCAACTGGAATGAGTTCTTGCTTACATGTGGGATTATACTATTTTATATATTGGCATTGTGGGAATAGGATAAATGTCTTGTACTCAGGCTAGAGCAATACTAAGTGCCTATAACCTTACAATTTAAGAGTGAACTGGCAATTAATACTATTTCTGAGCTTCCTGAAAAAGTATGGATTTTCTGCATGACTTGGCAAGAACATTTGTACTCAAGTAGTGTGTAAAAGAGCCTTTCATCATGGAGAAGTAAATGCCAGCCTACACCACATAAGAACAACAAAAAGCTCAACACTCTTAATAAAGTTATATGCTCATAAATCTCCACTCATTGGGTGGAGATTTCCAAGAGCAGAGATGAGGAGATCTAAAAAGAAGGCTCAGCTGGTCCGGTATTGAGTCAACTTACAAGAGGCTTGAATAGACACTGAGAAATATGGCTGAAACAAGGGAAAGACTTCTAGTGTCCTCTAATATGATGACAGAAACTTGTAGGGTCCTCGCGCAGAATCTAGACTGGCTTGTTTGGTTTTGTTTTTTTTAAGGAGCAAAAATTAAGATTTATTGGAATGATATTGTGAGAGTTTACATCTGGAGACAAAATTATATTTCCTTGCTTCAGCTACTTAGTGTGTTGGTGTTGATGTGTGGTGTTATTCCTGATGTTTATTTGACTAGCTTGGACTGAACCTGTCTTGCTGCCCATTGATCCATTTATGGATCTTCATATATTATCACATCATTGCAAAGTAAGGAATGTTAAATGATGTTAAATAGCATTAAGACCTTATTCTCCATCACAGTTAGGATTCCAGCATCACCAAATCTGTCACAAAAAACCACTGGAAAGTATAAATCATAGACAAACATGCCTTCCCTTACCCACACTTCTCACTGGCTTCGGAGGAACCACTCATTTCATGATTGGGATTTCTAAAGGTTTATGTAGGGATTACCAGATAGCTCCTTTTTATCAATAGACCATATAATGCTCATCTACAACAAAAGGAAATACTCTTCAGACTGTTGAAAATGCTGATTTCTTCTCTCTTGACTACATACCACTGACGCACCATTTGCAGCCATGTAGCTGTGCTTTAGAGGTGTGCCTATGAGATTTTGGTATAGTGGTGTTTGATAGAGCTGTGATAACAATTTAACACTACAGACCAGGAACAATCTCAAGCGTTATTTAATTAACAAGGACAGACAGCACCAGTGTTCCCTTTCTGAGACTCAGCTGGGCATTCCTGGGGAGCTGCACTGAAATGACAGAAGCTCTACTGATATTTAGCTACTGAAAAATCTGATAGTTAATTGCCAAGAGGAAAGCACAGTGAAACAATTATCTCTTTGATTTCTATCTCCTTTTAAGATCTATTCATCTGTTGCATGCATGTTTTTGTAGAGATGATACTGAGATTCATGATACTTCCTTCTTGAAATACTGTCAGCTGTGATAAACAGTGTTCATGTTTATCCTGAAATCCAGATAAGCTGCTGTTCTGGATCTGTTGTTTGGATTTATCTGAATGAATCTAGAAGTGAGGTGCTATGCAATTTCAACTTAATACGATAATAGAAAAGAGACTACAGGTCAGATTAAGGATCCATCTGGCTTGCTATTCTAGCTCCTACAGTGGCCAGAAATGGAGGCATCTGAAAAACTGAAAAGAGTGCAAACTTGAGTAACCCCTAATATTATCCCAGCTACAGCTATTACTGTCTTAGGGAATGTTGTATAATGAATCTTGTCCTTTTGTTTGCTCTGAACCTGGTTCCAAATGGCTTTCATTAATGCCTCATTTCTTTTACTGGCAAAGAGGGCAGACAAGTGATCCCTTTTTAATCTATTAATGAGCTTCATGATTTTATAGACTTCTACCATATCCCCCTTTGGTCATGTTTTTCTGACTGAGCAGTCCAATCCGGTGTCCTGTATCCTCACTATTTGTTGCTTCCCACCTCTGAATCTCTTCCAGGCTCTTACAAGAGATGAGGAGACTGCACATAATAATCGTAATGCAAATGAACATTGGCATAACAATGGTCTCATTTTGTTCTCTGTTTATCACCTAATAGTGCCTTAACTTTAAGTTTTTGAACATTGCAAAATATTTAGCTGGTGTTTTCACAGAGCTTCCTATTAAACTTACATAGTTACATATTATGTTCTTTTTTTGGTCACAGTCTCAAGATACCACTTCTGAGTGGTAATGGTCATCTCAGTAGTCAGGGCCATCATTCATATGTGAAGCTGGAATTGTGCTTTTTCTTGTTACCACCTACACTGAATTTCCGCTGCTCCTTTATTGTCCATTCAGTTCTCTGGTCCTGTTGTTTTTTCTCTTGGCCCTCATCCTTAATAACTTAATATTTACAAAATAAGGAAACTTTCTCACTGCATTGTTTAGCCTCTCTCAGGTCTTTCACCAGGATGAGAACCAGCATGAGTCCACGTAGAACCAGCAGTCAGCAAGAAATGACCATTTACTTCCAACTTCTGTTTCCAGTCCTTTCAATTGGTTGCGTTCGTATGATAACACCTTCCGTTTTTATGTTGTAGTTGCTTCTTTCTAACCCTTTAATAAGATATCCTTTTGGAAATGTAAGTAACTGCTATCACTCTTATCCATAGAGTTTCTTGGCCCCTTCAAAATACAGGTTTGCAAGGCATAACTTGTCTTAAAAGCCACATTAACTCCGCGAGTTTATAATTTGGATGTATATTAATGCTGGGGGGGGTTTATTGCCACTAACCTGCCCTCTACAAAGACCAGGCCAAGGGACCTGCCGTTGCCTTAAAACTGTTTGTAAAAATTGACATCATATTTGTAATGTTCCTCAGGTATTGATGCAATGACAGGTTGCATGCTCTCATTGGTAATTCAGTTATTTCATCCTTGAGTGTCTTTAGAGCGCCTGGGTGAATACCATCTGGTCTTGGCAATGGTAATTTGTTAACTTCATTTTGTCAATTTGTTCCATTCTACAGTCACTTCAGTTTCAGACAGATCCTCTGAGTTTCTTGTTTAAAAAAACAAACAAACAAACAAAAAACAACTCCAAAAGACCCCACCATTTTTTGATTTTAGTATGGTTTTAGTGTTTTTCCAGCTTGTCCTAGAATGAACAGCAGTGCAAGAAATAACGTGTCTTCTCTTCATAGGTTTCTGCTTTATGATCAACTGACTCTGTAATCACTGACCGAATTTCTGCTTTTGGTGTACTTAAAAGTTGATTTATAACTGATACCTTATATCCATTATGCCTCGGTGATTTTGTCTGCTTGTCTGTGTATGTGGGTTTTTATCTGCAGGAGTTCATGATTATTTTTTTTTTTTTTTCAGCTCATCTGGACACACCTCTTCAGCTTTCTGAGGGCTATCTCTGTTAATGTACCATGGAACAATCTCGTACTCCTCTCTCAAGGATTTCTCCATAATGGTATTTATTCACCTCATGCTTCCAATAAGGTAGCTTTAAACAGCTTTGAGTGTACGATGTAAAACTCAAGGTATAGCTAAAAGAATTACAAGCTTTTCTTTAATTGTACATAGAGTACTGAATTTTTGCAAGTAATTTTTCTGCTGTGAGGAAGAAGAGATTTTTTCAGCTCTGAGTGATTGGGTCAGTAATTACTTGGGTTTTTTACCTTGACACTTATTCCTAGATATCAGCAATGGTTATATACTCACTTAAATCCTTTGTGCACTCACTGAATACTGAAAAAAAAACATCAAACCCATATATACACATATATGATTTCAATATACATAAAATATACATACATATGAATAGAAATGAATTTGTTGTGTTCTAAATCAGTAGCACCACATGGGATGAAGTAACTAATTCTAGGTCATTTTTATGACTTTGTATAATATACGAGCTCCTGATGAGCTTGTTCCATAACGTTTTGATATTTTCCTTTAAGTGTCTTTCATTGGATGGCAGTGACTGCAATGAACAGTTCAGATAGCTCATAGTTGCTAAGCACCAAGCAGGCCTTCAGCAAAAAGGAAAAGATAAGTGTTAGAATTTAAAAATACACAAGAAATTATTTTAATCCCTAACTGCATCATTTGCTTTGAAGTTATTTGATTTTGTCAATATAAATCAGGCAATCGGGGAGAGTTGTGGTCTGACCTGAGCCTTACTTCCTTTGGTTGTTTACGTCATGTCTTGGAGCATATCTTTAGGGGGATCTTCACATAAAGCTAAGGCTAGTCAGTGAACCTTCCTGTTTATAAATTAACAATTTTATCAGTTACTAAGAAACATAGGCAATATTATCAGCTCGTAGCAGCTCTCTGCATGTGGGCATCCTGAAATATTGCCATCTATTTGAAGCAAAACAGTCCTGTGCAGTTACATCTTTAAGGCTGATTTGGATGAAACTCTTGCAGTGTTTTGTTTTTTAATGTGATTATTATAAGTAATTAAAAAGCCCTCACTATATAACTGCGTTCCTAATGCTACGAGTCCAGCTGACTTGTGAGCTTGTTCTTGTGTAGTACACATATATCCTTGTCTTCCTGTGAAAAATCAGAAAAATGCCTAGTAATGAGATGAGTAAAGGAACACATACTGTTATCTTCTTAAAGATGACAAGTTTACATCTAAATCTTTGATTCTACTGGCCCATTAGCAGCGAGCTTTGTGCCCTGTCTGTGCTCTATAAGTGCTCAGAATGTGTCACAAAACAGGTCCAAAAAAGTTCATTTGCCAAACTTCTTTTTTTTTTGTTCGGATTCTGTTGAAATGTTTAATCTCAGGAAGGTCACAATGTAGTTTAGTTGCAATAAGGTTGAGGCATTTTAGTTCAATTTTATCCACTGAGCTCTCCTCTTACACTAAAATAGAATTTCTGACACTGAGTATTTGAATCAGTTTTTAATGCTGTCTTTTGCCATGACCAGAATAGCAGGCAGGGTGTTACACAAAGGACACCCACTGCGGGCAGCCCTCTGAGAGCAGTGCCAAACCAAAGCAAATATGCCTGAGTCCCTCCAGCTACTGCTGTCATCTGAGAAGAGGGGAATATGATTGTTCCATCTAAATAATTGTTGACATAATATGACGGGCACTTCCATGTACTAAATTATATAATCCGGTTTGTAGGCATTCATAGAAAACTTTGCAATCTTTGTCTTACTCTCATTTTTTTCTCCCAGGTCAGATCTTGATTTACAAGGACTTTCTGATCTCTTTCAGTGGTGGTAGAATCATAACTTAGCAATTCTCCTATGCTCTAATTCTAATACCAGCATAAATGCTCTTGCAAGTAATAGTTTATTTTTCAGTGAGATTGTTTAATTTTGTATGCCGTAATGGCTTGCAGCTCTTGATAGACCAATGCAAAACTGCAATGGCATTTTCAGCCACTTGAATATGACTTCTGTTGAAGTTAAATTTACCTGCTCATTTCAGACGGGCTACATATGGTGAAATAGGATTCATATTGCCTTAATTTTCTTCTCCAAAACTACTCTAATCAAGTTTCGGACATCTGTAGTTGATACACGGAGGAAAGTACTTCCAGTGCTCGATTCCTCACATGCACCGAGGATACCTCTGGATGTGACAGACTGTCCTGTGGAGCAGGCTTTCTTTTTTTTTTGTTGGCTACATATCCACCTCACAAATGCCTTTAAGTTAGGTGCATAAAATCGGGGTTGAATCAGTAGTTGAAGAATTTGGACTTCAGCCATCCTCTGGTAGGATTAGTCTAGGCAAGTAGGTCAAGAGACCTCTACTCTTTCATTAGCTAGCTAAGCCATACTGTTTGCTCAGGCATGGGGTAATGCTATGCCATCTTATTAGTTTTGGGCTGTGCAAAAAAAGTGTTGTCCACTGCTCTCAACATATAATCCACAAAGGACTTCCTTATGAGCTGCATCCTATTGTGTCAGCCTTAATAACAGGCAAACAGTTATTATTTGCTGAATATAAAATGTCCACCTATGTTAATATGCCTGACTTCTTTAAACATGTCAAGTCTGAGCTTTCCTGATGTATGACCGCACCATTTTTCTCTTCATAAAATGCTAAGCTGCTTCTGGAAGAAGGTTATGTTCTCCAAGTAAATGGCCTTTCTGAGGTCATAAGTTTTGCGCATGTATCTGCTAGGATTACTAGGAAAAACTCCTCTCCCTTACAAACCAAAATGACAGCAAGTGTTCAGGTGCTGTAATAGAAAATCATGGGAGACATCCCAAACCTTGTGGAAATTGAAAAAATCTCTCAAAATATGAACTGGTGGATTAAATATATGGCTAGCGGCTGCCTCTTGGGAAAAGAGGCCGAATACATTTTATATCATCTTAGAGGCACTCTGGAGGAAAAAACAAAATGCACTTGGAGGAGTCACATTCCCACTTTGATTGTCTCTGCCATGTAAAACCTCCCATACAAACACATTTTTGTATCTAATCACACTGTAATGTTAGCACCCGATACCTTGCTTCTACAACTATACTTTTGTCTCCCCTCCCTATACTACTGAAGTTATTTAATGGTAAACTCATCACTTCATGAGTGTAGTTAAAGTTGAGATGCAGCAAACAAGCTTGGATTTTGGAAAGGGAGGAGGCAGGCTGTATCTATCTTGCCCCTTCCACCTGGTTATGCAGAAAGGCGAAAACATTTTCAACCTCTTCCCAGTAGAGATTTCCTACTTCACCCTTGATATGGCACTAATATATCCTTTAGGAATGACTGTGAACATCTGAAAGATGAAGAAGTCTTACTTCTCCAGCAATGAAAATCTAATGGTTAAATTACTGTGCAACAGATGATGTCACTTTATACACCAGTATTGTCTGCAAGGCACATCTATCTAGTAGGATTATTATTTTATTTTACCCAAGTCTGTCTTAACTACAAAGAAAAAATTGCTGAGAAATTGTTTCTATCGAGTTTCTGAAAGAGGCGTTTTCAGTTGCAAGTGGTAATTATGAAACATAAGTATATTTAATTTAATTTACATGTAAATTAAATTGTATTTTGGTTGCAACTCAAGTCACTCTTGCTAGTTTATTACTAAGTGGGAAAAATGAGTCAGAACTGAAAAGAGAGCAGACTTTATGAACTGACAATAAAATTCTAAATTATATTTAAAAATTTCAATTTTAACTAAATAATTGGTTTTACAAATGCAACAGAGTTGAGAAGACAGAAAAAGGTTTGTAATAAAGACCTTTAATTTCCCATGCACTGCCTTGATACATTTGATATGAATAAAATCAGGCTTATTTAGTCATTTTTCACAAGTTAATTCCTGTCAAATTCAGGGGGTGAAAAAGGTGAACAAGATTTGGCTGGTCTGAGTCTAGATGCAGTACACAGCTAATTAAGTCCACAGAACACCCACCCAAAAAATAACTCTTACATCAGTCTCTAAAAGCACAGTTTATTTATTATGCATACGGAAGATGGGATCTGAGAATAATTGGGGGGGGGGAGGAGGGGGCAGGGAAAATATGCTTTTAGAGTTTCAGGCTCCTTCTTGATCACTCTATTGAAACAAAAAGTACCCAGTCTTCTGGATTTAGAGTCTAATGGGAACATTTCCAGCCTAAGTGTGAGAGAGAAAAGTATCCCCATCAGCCAGGCATTTTTTTTTTGCCAGATGTCTTTTAAATTAGTACCTAAAATAGCATCTTTGCTCCTTCTAAATGCAGTTACTTATTGAAGCAGCCTGGCACATGAGTTTGTTTCCCACTTTTGCCTCAATGAGAGGATCACTTGACCCAGAGCTAATATATAACTTTGCTGCACTGAGAGTGGGGCTGATAGCTCCAGAGATGCGTTGCCATTGTGCTCCATTGCAGTGCAGCAGTACCACCTGGAAAACTGATGCAACACCACAGTGTAGCCTATGAGAGACACCAGGGTGTAGCTTCAGCCTGGCCTGTTAAAGCAACCCCAAAACCATTTGCTCCCAGGCAACATAATCAAGCTGTACAGAGCATCCATTTGCTTCCAGATTCTTTGCTTATTAGGATATTTTTTTCTTGGAAAACTTCACCTTGTTGTAAGTCACAGCGCTTTTATTTGTGCTTTGACCAGCTTAGTTAACAGTTAAATAACATCTGTTTGTGGTCCTGGAAAATCATAGCAGAGCTGCTCTGTGACAGGCAACAGAACCTGAAAGCCACTGAAAACAACTCTGTGCAGAAAGAGCCATCGGTCTTCTAGCTGTTACTGGCTATAGTCCTGATCTGGTGATGTGCACATCATTGTTTTCAAACAATAGTCTATATTTCCCAATTCAACAACTTCCTCTTCTTGATTTTTATGACCAAAATCTTTCACAAGTCACCACAGCTGGGGTCCGGTGACCCGTTTGTGGGAGGCAGGGAACCTAAGCTAAAAGAAATAATTTTAAGAAAGTAACGGGAAAAAGTAGGTTGATGAACAAGTTAGTTTTTTCAGTAATGTTTTAAAGTTGGCTTATTTACACTATTCATATTTACACAATAAAAGATTGTGCATATTATCTTCTTCACTTGAGGGAAGAGGGAAATTTTTTGGTGCATATTAAACCCTTAGTTGTTCTTGGTTTAACTTCCTTTACTGGTGCAAAACCAAATATTGTGTATATAACTAGAGTACTGTATAAGATTAATAATTTTCTTGAGTGTCTCTTCTGGATAACAGGTATTGCAACCACCCTGCCATGTTATCTGCTGTGCTTATTGTACTGTTTAATGTAATTTTTAAAATCTTCTATACAAGTATTTCTTTCAAATGAAATAAAAATTGGAATACTGTACATACGTGTTTTTAATACAAAAAGAGGTGAAAAATGGCAAGTAATTATAACTCTACAAAGCTGCTTTTATGGCACAAGTTTTTTCTTCCCGGATGGCTCAGTACGTACAGAGTCAGACTTCTTTCAGCTGGCAAGCACTTGCTTCTAATCAATTAATGAGAGGCAGTGTTCAGCTCCTCAACATATTTGAGCCTTTCAGATCCTGTGTTCTTATACTAACAACGCTTTTCCTAATTGGAAGCAATCTGGGAGCTTGCTGGGATTAGCTCTAGGACCAAGAGTACCCACATTGACTTGTTTTGCAGCGTGTTTACATATCTGATATATTAGTCCTATCATCAAGAAATATGATAATAATGTAGGAATCACTTTTTAAAAGGTATATCATAAGTAAGGCAAAGTGTAGTTTAAAGGACTATGTATACACCCCTGTGTGCATATGCATGCCCATTGGCACACACCTTGTTCATGGTTTTTATTTCTTTTGCACTGACAGTCATAGCACCAGTTAGGATTCCCAGAGATTCCTACCAGGCCTTGTTCCAAGTGGTCATGCTTCAGCCCGGTGGGGTTTTTTTGGCACTTAGACTTGATGAGAAAGATGCTGTTAGACTTGGAAATACCTGACACACAAAACCAAAAAACTTTCACATTTGGACCTAATGTTTTAAATGGTAGTAAGCTCTGCAAGTATGGGCTGGTTAACAGCCTCAGTTATGCAAGCCTAAATGATTGGTGTAACTTCAAAGCAGATGTATATTCAGGACTTACAGGTTCCTTTCTTCGTTATCTCTGATTCTGAAAAGTACATTGCCTCGAGTGAGCTGGGTGCTGTTGTGCTCTAGGCGTATAGACTTTTAGGGTTTATGGTGATATTTTTGTAGCAGTTCTCACGGGAGTGAGACTCCCAGAAATGAGCAGTGTACAAATATCAAAGGTCTTGCTATCCTTGTGCACTGCTTTTACCTCAGATTTTATCATTTCTGTTAAAATAATGATAAGCAGAGCAGAAGAATTACAATCTGTTTAAAGAGTTACTACCCATTTTCTATGTAATATAGTCATGTACATGTAATATAGTCATGTGCATGTCATACAGAGAAGGGACTTCTCTGTATATCAGCAACTAAAACGCAAATGTGTTAGGACTCTGCATCTGCTCTCTAACAGTAATCGGGGGGTGTGGAAACCTATTTTTAAAAATGACTGGTTTATGTTTGAACTTAGCCAAAAAGAGTTTGGATATTACTACTGTGTTACAACAATAAGAATGCTGAGCACTCTTGTAAGAAAAGCCCTTTTACCTGCTGTGCATAGTATAAGGTATTTCTTGTACATTAGAATTACCATAAAGAATTGCAGATTACATCCAGTTAAACTAAAGAATTGTCTAGCCCCCTCAGAGTGTGGAGGAGAAGAAGACTATTGTCACACTCCATTTAGAAAAGAAGGTGGAACTAATGTATATTAATGCTGAAGAATCTGGCAAATTTGGTTCCTACAGACAACTACATAAAGGAATATTATAAAATGAAACCAATCTACAATCCTTAACAAATACTGGGCTGGATAGGAACAGGCAGTCAACTGAGAACACAGCACGTTACTAATGATATCCTTCAAATAAATGATTCACACGCCAAGCCTTTTGCTATAATCTTACTCACACAGTGCAGGTCTCTGAGGGGGAAGAACAGAAACAAATTGTGTTTCGCATCACTTGGCATCTCAGTATAATCAAAACCCCAGATCCATGTGAATGTGCTATTCAATTGTGAAGTATTCTTATCCCATTCCTAAAAACACCTATTCACATATATCGACTTTGCAGTCCTTGTTCTGCTGCCCGAGCTTTGTTGCCAAGCCACAGGGAAACTCAAAAGCCAAATGTGATCATAAATGGCAGTGATACCAGGATTTCTGTCAAACATGCAACAATAGGATTGGAAGGAAAGTCTGAATTTGATGCATGCTGCTGAGAGGTGAAATTTTCAAAGTACTTAAGTCCCAAATAAGGTGCAGGGCCAGATTTTTCAAAGGTGTGATGCTGTGTAGACTGGAAGTTACATGCTAATTGGGATTCCCAGAAGCATCTGAGAAGCCTGGTTTCTGAAAATCAGTATTTACTCACTTTGACTAGAGTGTTTTGTTCTGCATGTGTGTTTATGATCATTTATGTATCTGTATATGAAAAGAATACAACTTTCTCCATTATAGATTATAAGGAGCCATTTCAGTGTGTTTTAGTTTTCAACATGAAATTTAAGCTTGAAGAAATTTAAACACAATTTTAATTTGTCTTTTTTTCTAGCTTTTAACCTAATTCTGGTCACGTTTGACTGTGAGCTGGCACAGTTCAGATTTATTCTGCATTACCTGGTACAAAGGCTAGTAGGTAAAACTTGTAAGACCTTGTACAACTGTATATCTGCCTACGAAGCTGTAACTGTTGGTTCTGAGACCCAACCCTGACATTAGTTGCTCTGTTTAGGTTAACGACAACTTAGTAAAGCGTATCTGACAAATGTGTCTATTCAACATGTTCACCTTGCAGAGGATTAGAGGCAGAAATTGTACATTATCCCTTGTTCACTTGATTGATGTTCATCTTTTGTATTTTTCCCCTATTGCAGTTTTTCACTGACAATTTTTCTCTTAATGACCACATGCAATGACAAGTAACAAAGTCAGCAATATTGCAAATGCCTTGCAGAATTTTTGGGGGTTGCAGAAACCTGAAGTTTTCTAGATGCCATTTTTTTTCCTAGGATTGCAAGTTATGGCATTTGCCATGTAAGTGAATGACCAAGAAGTGGAAGGATCTACCACAACAGGGTGTGGGGGAAGCGTTAGCAGTGAAGTAACCTTAGAGCTTGACTATATTTTCTTTCTCTCTGTTTAAGTTGGCAGAAGGGATTCAAAATAGTAATACAGTCATGCTCAAATCAGAAGTTCAGACCTTAGGTATAAATAATCTGTCATGGGAGCACCACTAAATAACCTACGTCCTGTATGAGTGCAACATCTTACCAATCTCCATGCTGCTTCTCTACCCTTGAGAGCCTCAGCAGCAATGACTCTAGGCTCCAGAGGCTCTCTGCTTCCAGAACTAAGCACAGCCACCAAGCCCAAAGAGGAGAAACTCCCTTGTTGAAAACTGAAGTCTTACTGATTACCTGCAACCTTTCCAGTCTTTTGGGGAATGCTTTTGGTTCTCAATATCTTGCTGTAAGACTGGGTGTCTCCTTATCAACTTTAATTGCCAGTAATATTTGTTGTCTTTTTTTTACTTTTTTCCCTATGGGACACCTAGGGAAACTCACCCTTCCTGCCCTGTAGCCCCACAGAGAGCATCAGCAGTGGTTTGAACTCTGAAACCTCTGTTTTTAATAACCCAGAGTGCACTGAGACTCCTCCAGTCCTTCACTAAGACTCAATGTTGCCATATCATTGTGTATATTCAAAAAGACCTTGCCTTTGAAATGCAAAAGGTCATTAAACTGTACCAATACTAGTCCTCAATACCAAACCCTGTAGGCTCCGCAGAGTTTAGCACTTGTTTGGACTTTATTTAGATAGAGGAGGAAAAAATTGAATTTTGCTACCACAGGGATGTAGGACAGGAATGAGGCCACCACTGCTGTAGGAAGAGAATGGGGAGGTAGGGGATAGAGAAAAGCAGAGCTAAGATGAAAAGTGGCTGTGGGAGGTGCTGGGAGACTTAGCCCTATGACCTCTTCCAAGGCTGAATGAGGAAGGGTTATGGGAAGGGTAGAGTTTACTGTTGCTACAGATATCAGCAATGGCCTTATCCACAAGCCCTGAGCCCTTCCTTTGCAGTGATATCAGCTCCACCACCCAGGGCTATCGCGAGGACATAGCAGGCAGTGAATCGTAGGCTGCACTCCAGCAGGCTGTTGTCTGGAGAGCTGTGCTCTGCTGATGCCCAGAGAGGTGGTGTTCCACTGCCCACAAAGTCATCTTGCAGCAGATCAAGGAGCAGAGCTCAGCTCTAGCCATGCTTGAACAGCCTCCTACCTGCTCAGATCTGCTAAAGTTGCAAAATTTGAAGCGGAGTTTTGGGAAAAATGCATCTAATAGATAAACACTTTGGTAATCTGGTGAGCTTTTGATCTTCTGCTGTGGTGGAAGTGCTTCCAGTGAAACGTGTATTTGTCTGTTTGCCAAAGCTTCTGTCGTCTTGTCTTCTCCCAAACCAGGAGTGTAGCCACAGTCAGGGCCAGATGTCTGAGTTTGCAGGCCTACTTTCAGTTTCAACAGCAGTCAGTATCCCAGCTTCATTAATAATTCAGGTTTTTCCTTCTGTTAGGAAGTCAAGAGCTTTTCCTCACTAATCTTTTTAAGAGATATTTTACCCATTTTTGCATATTCTGCTAGGTGGCAATACAGTCTCTGGTTGTGTTCTGAAGGTTTTTTATTCCATATTTTGACCATGAGCACTCTTAATATTTATTAAGCAATGCTATCATATATATATTGAGTGTCTGCTTTTTCACCTCCTCCCTTGAGACAGAAACGTGTTTAGGAAACTTATTTTGGAAGGTTGGGTCCTCCTCTGATCTGAAGTGAAGGAAAAAGTTCTCTTGCATTTTAGGGGAGTATTTTAGATTTACTTGTATTAGTGCTTGCATTAACATGTGATTATGCTACAGAAGACCAAGTTCAAGAGACATACCTTCCATTGGCTTGGAAACAGCAATTTTTTTAATTTTTTTTTTTGCTTTTTGGAAGTTCATTTCAGAAGAAATGTTTCCCAATTTTAGTCTGGCCCTTCATGAAGTTTAATGTGAAGTAGTTTGTAGCCTTACAAACTACAGAGACAGAATTTCTGATCTGACATCCCCTATCTTTAATACTTTATAAAATCTTGTCTTGCAATTTGCCTTTCTTTGACATTCTATGCTTCCATTTAAGCTGAGTTTAAGCAGGACAAATAAAAAAAAAACCAACAACCAAAAAACTAGGAGCCCAAGAAGAATTAGTTCCAAGGTAAGCGTGTAGGCCAAATGTATAAAATATTTGGATAGGACTTCATTGTAGGCTCACATTCAGATGATCTAACACAGAATGGTATATTGGCACTTCTTTCTCACTAACACCTTGTTCCCAAGAATCTGATTTCTTTCTTTTTAAATAGTCTCTAACATGGACACTCTAAAAGCTGAGTGTCATCAGTATAGTAATGGCACTGGGATGCTATTTCTGCTTGCATTTTCAGGAACTTGAGAGAATGGCTGAACAAAGATATGAGCTGCTCCATTCATCACAGTGCCACGTCACGGTGTCTTAAATACCAGCCTCCTAAAGTGCCACTTTTCCAAGTGTACAGAAAAGGCCTGGCAGGAAAATCTCTCTCCTGCAAAGATGTCTTACTATGGCAGTATTACAGAAATGCTTTTCCTAATCACCAGAGAGGACAGTGACTATCCTACACTTGGAAACAACTGGCTTTTTCTCCTCTCCCATAATTTCTAGTTGATATGCATCCCTCAAAGCAGAAATTTTTGCTGTCTATCCTGAAATGAATAAGCTTTCTATATGGAATGACATTCTCTCGTACAATCTACATTGCTTCAGTCTGCAATGTCATCTGTTTCTTCCAATATAAATGTCTAACCCTATCACATCTCCATATTGCTTCCCAACTTCATAGGGTCAGCAAACTTCACCAGTGTGCTCCAAATACTAACATTATGTAAGATGACACCAAAAGACCAATTGCACAAGAGCTACCTGCCTTTTTTCCTTTCCATTTCCTTTCCTTCCTACTCCCTTCCAACCCACCCTTTTTAGCCTGTTTCTTGCAGCTTACAATTCTCATAGGTATTCCCTTTCTTCTCCAGTTTAATTAATAACTTCTTATGTGGTAGCAATTTAAATAATTTTCTGATAGGTTAGATCAGCCATATATTTCCCTGTGTGAATACTAATTATCTTGCCAGCGAAAGAAATCAGTCTATCTGATCTTACACTGGCAAAATCACATTCTGTCTTATTCCATTTGTTATTTCCTACCACGTATATAATGATTATTTTTTTTCTTTAAAATTGACCTAAATTTTGGTAATAACAAAGACAAACAAATGGGTCCGTTGCCACCAAGATAATTTATGGAGCCTTTATTGGATAAAGGTATTGTGTTTGCTGTTCCCCAGTCAGAAAACACTGCTGACCCACATCTCCCATATAAACCCAGAAGATCACTGTCTGCTTTCTCCAAAACTCTGGGGGGTGAATCGTCCTGTGCCTTTGTTTCAACTGTATTGGCTTCCTCAAGGATTTCACTTCTACCTGCCTTGTGGGTACTTCCTCTCTATATTCTGACTAATAGTGTCCCATTCTTGCTGCTGCTTAATGCAAATTTGAACCAAAATATTAGTGTTTTGGGACTGTAGTTGAAATGCCTTGTCTCTAAATGTCCTTTTGTGTCAGGCTGGATGGGCTCTGTAAGGGCCTGGGAAAGCAGCTACACCCTGTAGGCAGCAAGTCAGCAGAAGGGAGGACTCCCAGCTGGTGGATTTAAATAGCACATCTCTCAGGGGAGATTCCCAGGGGAAACAAAATTCAGCAAAAGCCTTTACAGGTGGAGGAGGTTCTCTTTCTGGACTCTGAATGTATCAAACCTGAAACCTGGCATCAGCTGCTGCTTTTATCCAGTTTTAGAGGTTTATCTATGGCAAACATTGTTTAGATTGGTAGGCAGCAAGAGCCCATGTGCTGACCTTTCCCAGCCTTAAAAATAGGAAAGGCAGAGGATGAAAAAGAAGGAAAGAGTCCTCCTGTTTTAAAGAGGAAAAACACTTGAGGACAGATGCTGTCTCAGTTTGGGAATGTGCCATTGTGTCTTTGTGCCAGTCTCAATGAGAGACAGTAGGTGCGTCTGTGCCACTAAAAATAAGTCTGCAGTTCACTCTCTTTCCACAATTGCATAAGCAGAAGCTGGAATCTGTTCCAGCACAAAACCAGTAGAGACTATATTTTCTCTAGTGCTCTGAAGTCCCACTCATGCAAGCAGAGTTCTGGGCAGAAGTCTGAAGTGCTTCACGGTGAAAAGCCATATGCAAGTATAGCATAGTACCCTGAAAAACTGTAAAACCTACTTCAGCTTGAATAATCTGAGGTAAATTCAGCTTTTCGCCTACCTGTGATCCTGCTTGAAATGACAAATTAAAAATAGAATTTGTTGGAGTTTTTTTGCCCATCATGTTGGGAGGAAAAAGGGAGTGGGGAGGGGACATCCTCTCTGACATCCTACTTGGGAAGGCCAGATTGAGCTCCTTTCTCACCAAAATGAGCACTAGCAGTGTGTGTTTATTTTCATAGTACTTCAAGCACAACTAAAGGACCTGCAGGCTCCTACTGCAAACTTGTATTCTACAGAAGCCAAAAGCTTCACTGACGTAGCATGCCCACAGTACAAGAAGATCAGGTTAGAGACCTCTTAAGGAACCTGAAGGTGCATAAGTCCATGGGACCTGATGAAATCCATCCACGGGTCCTGAGGGAGCTGGTGGCTGAAGGTGCTAAGCCCCTTTCCATCATATTTGAGAAATCGTGGCAGACTGGCAATGTTCCTGTAGACTGGAAGAAGGGGAACATAACCCCGATATTCAAAAAAGGGAAAAAAGAAGACCCCGGGACGTATAGACCAGTCAGTCTCACCTCTGTGCCTGGCAAGATTATGGAGCAGATCCTCCTGGAATCTCTGCTAAGGCACATGGAAAATAAGGAGGTAATTGGAGACAGCCAACATGGCTTCAGCAGGGGAAAATCGTGCCTGATAAATTTAGTGGCCTTTTATGATACTGCCGCACACTTGGTGGACAAGGACAGAGCAACAGATGTCATCTACCTGGACTTGTGTAAAGCATTGGACACTGTCCCGCACAACATCCTGGTGTCAAAATTGGAAAGTCATGGATTTGATGGATGGACCACTCGGTGGAAAAGGAGCTGGCTGTATGGCCGCACTCAAAGGGTTGTGGTCAATGGCTCCATGTCCAATTGGTGGCCAGTGACGAGTGGTGTTCCTCAGGGGTCCGTACTGGGGCCAGTGCTGCTCAACATCTTTGTTGGAGACATGGACAGTGAGGTAGAGTGCACCCTCAGCAAGTTTGCCAATGACACCAAACTAGGTGGTGCGGTCGACACGCTGGAGGGAAGGGATGCCATCCAGAGGGACCTGGGCAGGCTGGAGAGGTGGGCTCGTGCAAATCGCATGAAGTTTAACCAAGCCAAGTGCAAGGTCCTGCACCTGGGACATGGCAATCCCAGGCACAAATACAGGTTGGGAGGAGAATGGCTAGAAAGCAGCCCTGAGGAGAAGGACTTGGGTGTGCTGGTGGATGAGAATCTCAACATGAGCCAGCAATGTGTACTGGCAGCCCAGAGAGCAAACCATGTCCTAGGCTGCATCAAGAGAAGTGTGGCCAGCAGGTCACGGGAGGTGATTCTGCCCCTCTACTCTGCACTCATGAGACCCCACCTGGAGTACTGTGTCCAGCTTTGGAGTCTTCAGCACAGGAAGGACATGGACCTGCTGGAACAGGTCCAGCAGAGGGCCACAAGGATGATCAGAGGGATGGAGCACCTCTCCTATGAGGACAGGCTGAGAGAGCTGGGGCTGTTCACCCTGGAGAAGAGAAGGCTGCAGGGTGACCTTATAACAGCCTATCAATATCTGAAGGGAACATACAGGAGAGCTGGAGAGGGACTCTTTGTCAGGAAGTGTAGTGACAGGACAAGGGGCAATGATTTTAAATTGGAAGAGGGGAGATTTAGATTAGACACCAGAAAGACATTCTTTTCTCTGAGGGTGGTGAGGCACTGGAACAGGTTGCCCAAGGAAGTTGTGGCTGCCCCATCCCTGGAAGTGTTCAAGGCCAGGTTGGATGGGGCTTTGAGCAACCTGCTCTAGTGGGAGGTGTCCCTGCCCATGGCAGGGGGTTGGAACTAGATGATCTTTAAGGTCCCTTCCAAACCAAACCATTCTATAATTCTATGATATACAAGATGATAAGCACAGATTGCACTGTTGGTCATCTGTGTGCTGTGCCTGAGGAGCTCATGTTGCAATTATTTAACAGCCTAATTGCAACACTACAATGTAATTTGGGATGAGTAGTGAAGACTGACTACCATAGAAAGTGACTTAAGAAACAGCTTGGAAAAGCAACAAGACAGTAGGTTGAAGCAGTGGAGGGTAGAACCTTACTTCTGTGAAAAAATACTCTGAGATTCCTTTATAAGACTACAGTTCTGAATTAATTCTGGTCCTCTATGGGGAGCTTTGATTTTACTTAATAAAAATTACCCCTTGTATTTTTATCTTAACCTGTACCTAGAATATTAAAGGAAAAGGGGAGCATGTACTGTCTTCCATGAGCAGACATCAGGACAAGAACTATTTAGTATTTTCAGTATGTGCAAAGAGTCTCAGCCATCACCTTCAAAATAAATTATTCTAATTGTTCCAAAAGCAGTTTGGCAACCTTTAATGCCTGCGGACCACAAAATGACTTATTTTAGTGTTGAGTTAAAAATCAAGACTTAGAATAGACACTGAATAACAAAATGCTAGCAAAGTGACCTTTTTGTCAGCAGTTATGAGAGCTTACTCTGCCTGACTGAGCAGACTGGACAGTCAGAATACTGTTTCACTGTAGAAAATTGAAATGAAAAATTTAATGAAAGTGGCAAAAGGATGCATCCCTGCATGGAATAGGTGCATAAAATCAAATTTGCAAAGAAGTGATCAGTGAAATAAAATTGCAAGGGGCTTTTTGTATTTGGACGAAAAAATGTTTGGTAGACTTGAAATTAATTGAAATTTCTAGGCCAAATTCAACTCTGATGTAATAGAGAAAAATAATTTTGTTATTCTTCTGTAAGAGTTTAATACATCAGTACTTAACAAGCCAAGGAACCTTGTACTGTGAGCCATCAAATCTTCTCTGTTTGACTGTGAAAGTAAAATAATCCAGAAGAAGTAATACTTCAGGTATAAATGCAAGATTTATGCCACGGCAGTTACACACACACAAGTACTGAGCAGGAGAATTGAATAGGATGCACACTGACAGCCTGACATGTTCAGAGGAAAGCTTTCCCTGATAAGACAGAGCTACTTCACTGTTAGTTTTAAATCATAATATTGCAGCATTCAAAATCTCAAACATTTTTACTTTATCCTGTCTGATATGTTTACTTATTATTTCTTCACCTTATATTCTGTGTGGTTCATTCTTTCCAAGGCCTTAAGTAGAGAAAGACAACTTTATTTGAAGCTGTCATCAGTGCTTCTGTTGAATGGTGGTCAAGTAATACAGAAATACTTTGTGAAGATGTATGGAAAATGTTTTTTCATTGTGCGATGAAACAGGCACTTGGCTTATTCTAATCCACAGCACTTTAGAAGGCACCCTGCTGACATTAGGTCTCTTTTGGGTGCTACGAGAAACAGTAGCTCTAGTAGAAATATCTCAGATTTCAACAATCACTGAGCATTTTGGTCCATTCTTTGTTTTCAGGGCTCAGAATGAGAACTCAAAAACTTGCATCAAAACTTGGCCATGGTCACCAATTCTTCTCAGTCATAAACCTTAGCCATTGCTAAGGCAATTTGGACAAAGTTCCTTGAAATTTAGTCCAATCTTGTTATAAAACTGTGGCTCCTGGTGAATCATAGCTGAATAGTGGAGCTGTTCCGGGACTGTCAAGTAGAGTCAAGGGAGCATTGGAGGTGCAATGTTTTATCTGTGTGTTACTGAGCACATGCTGCAATTAACTCTAAAAGTGAACTGCAAAATGTTTTTTCCAAATAGGCCAAAGTGAGCTACCTCCAAAGCTACTATGAATAAGACCAGGAGAGATTTATGACAAGGTTTGTCCCAAGCAGTCCCATTTGGGGGCAGATGTAAAGTGTGGTTTGCAAGCACTCAGCAAGTACAGATGGCAGCACGGTGTCATTCCTGGTGAACTGCTGCTTTATTCACTGAGCCCCTGTTTAAGCATCAGCTGGAAAAGGATGTACATACAGGTGCTTCTTACTTAAATGGAGCAAAATCTGGTTGGCGGCCGGTCACCAGTGGTGTCCCTCAGGGCTCAGTTTTGGGGCCGGTCTTGTTCACTATCTTTATTGATGATCTGGACAGGGGGATTGAATGCACCCTCAGTAAGTTTGCGGATGACACCAAACTAGGTGGGA
>JAOQGH010000023.1:50800475-50858979 GCA_025769975.1 Gallinago jamesoni
TTTTAATGTGGTTGGACTCGATGATCTCAAAGGTCCCTTCCAGCCACTAAGATTCTGTGATTCTGTGATTCTGTGATTAAAGGCAGATTTTAACAGCTGTGGAGACATAAACCATCTGGCTTGACATTCACAGGGGAGTTATAACTGGATCCATTTCCTTGGCTTTCTGTAACCCAGACCGCACATGCAAAGTGGATGAGTGTGTACAGGGGCAATATAACACTTTGTGTGTATAGGTGGGGAAGATGTTTTTTTCTGACTATGCAAATCAGTTGAGGAGTGCTTGAGAGGGAAGGTAAAATATTACCTTCACATGTTATTCATATTTGCACGTTACTTATGAGGCTATGCATTTAAAAAGAGGCATGTCATTTTTCTCTGCTGTCTGTGAGTTGCTCAGTGTCATTGGGATGTCAGTGTCTATAGCCCTGGCATTAAAATGATATCTCTTTTATCTCCAGCTCTTTGCATCTGCAAGAAGTGCAAGGGCCCTAATGTGGTGCTGCTTCCAAATGCCTGATACTGGGGCTGCATTATAAAAAATTTTCATAAATACTTTATTTTATGAAACTTAATATTCCCATTGAAAACATTAGGATTTCAAAAGAGTTTAGAAACACTTTTTTTTCATTAAGTGTAAAATAGAAGTATAGCTTTGTTGTTAAAGCCAGATAATAATTGACCTATATTTCACATACTTTTAGAAATAAAATTTGACAAAGGCAATGTTTTCTTGAAGCTGCTAAGAGCTTGTACTGGAACTGGATTTAAGCTTTTTGTAGTGGTCCTCTTTGCACAGGTTTGGAACCTCGAATAACAGTGATTAAAAACTGCTGTACATTGAAACAGTTAGTGTGATGAGCTATCATTTTAGAGAGAAAGAACAAATCCTGCTCTTTATTACTGACAAATTATGGGATGCTGTTGTAGTTAACCTTCTCAAGTAAACAAACACAAAGACTATTGCTTTCATCTTTCCTTAGCCAAGACATGATCTACATAAAACGACATGGAAAGCATAAGGTTTAGGAAGTCTTTGTTAGTAGCAAGAGAAAAGAGAGGAAAATCCAAAGTTACTTGTGAATGAAACCCTGTAAAAATACAGTTTAGCAGTAGTCCAGAAATGAATCTAATTCACATGCATGGCCTGAAGGGTTCATATTTTAACTTGGCCTAAGGATGCACAAGTGCTTTAGTAATTCCAGTTCACAAATGAAGATTAGACAATCACATTTTTCTTTGTTTGTAGTGGAAGTTACAAGTGAGTATAATAACTTTAAAAGACCTTGTTTACATGTACAAATACTTGCAAGCTTTTCTCAAACATAAATAAGTTTAAGATCAGACTTTTCATCCTTACCTTGCTCTTTTGTACCTCTGGTTCAGTCTAACAGGACTTTCAGAAGAATAATAGTCTCTGTCCCTTACAAATATCACGCTTCCTTGAAAATGCCACTGGTTTTATGTGTTCTTGGGATTGGTGAACTGCATATATAATTTAAGCATAGTGGAGCAAGGAAGATCATCTGGGTCAAGAGAAAAGGCTACACTCTCCAGATAGTGTCTGGCTGTGGAACTGAACTATACATGTGTGAGGATGGGAGCTCTTGTAAGGTCAGTGCTTTATGATAACCTAGGAAAAATTGTAGAATCATTTCCACTGAACAACAGCCTAGGTTAGGAAATAGGCTCTTGATATGGCTAGTTGGGAGGAAAAAACTAATTTTAAAGAATGAATCAGACCTCCAGTGTATTACTCGTGAGCTGGCAAGTTCCATCTCTCAAGGTGACACAGTCTGTATACAGAGTGTGAGATGATTATGTGTGTAAATTAGGTATGGTAGTGAAGTCTCTAAAGATACATAAATTGAATCAGAACTTCTACAGCCCTAAAAGCAGTTATAGGTGGGAGCTGGAAAAATGTCAAAAGTAAGGAATAAGAGATACAATGTGCCTGATTGAGTCACATCCTATCTTTTTCTATCTGGTGTAATTGTACTATGCCATGAATTTGAGATCGTGCTGTGAAAAAATGGAATACCTTTGTGGTTGTTGTTGTTATATAAAATTTTGCATTTATTTTTAATAGCTCTGCCTTCAAACAAAGGTTTTATGGAAACTGTAAGTCTTGTGATCTGAAAACTTTACTCTCCAATTTCATTAAAACCCTGTCATCCAGCAAAATCAGATTTTGTTTGGTTTTGTCGAGATTCTTCTGGCCAGTTTTAGTAACTAAGTAAAAATTATATGTTTAAGTAGCAAAGATTTTTGTTTGTTTGTTTCAGCTTTTTAATTGGTCTAGATTTTTTTTTTCTAAACCTGTCTTCCCCTACCCCAGCCCAACCCCCATGGACTGCTGTAATATATATTACTGCTAGTCATTTAAGGGAGACTAGCACTTCACAAAATAAGTAATGAAAGCACAGCCATCCTCATGATGCTACCTGAAAGGAAGAGCCAATTTTCTAAAGCAAAGGTAATGCTGAAATTAGTAGTCTGCAGGATGTCAGATACCTCTTCTGCTTCTGGGGAGTCCTGGATTCTTCACACAGTGAAGTATCTTCTTAATGGCCACGTTATTTCCTTTAGTTGTTTTCTAACAAATATGTTTTCTGGTTTGGGGTTGGGGGGGGGGGGGGAGTGAGGGTGTTTGATTAAGTTTAAATCACGTTTTTCTGAAACTGAAAGAGAATAGGATGCATGAAAGGAGAATGCTGCAGACAGCTGTTCTTATAGTGCTACACTTCACTGCAAGATTGTTGGTTTGATTTGTTAAAATAAAAACAAAATTCTTTCTCTCCATACTAAGTACTGCAGTCCAAGAATAAAACAAGGATCCATTAATTAAATAAGACAACAAATAAGGAAGAATAAGTATAAAATGCTGGCCAAGGAGAGGAATTTGATCTAATTTCAAATTTAATCTATCAGTCATGAGTGTGTATTGAAATACACATTGTGGCTAAAACCTGGTGGCAACTTGAGGCTGGGATGCAAATGCTCCAAGAGTTTCCTTTGCCAGCCTGTGTCTCCTCATTAGGTGCTTCCTTCTTTAAAATGGAGCAATTCCTATTCATCAAAGAGAATACTGTTATATTCTGCGCTTCGGAGTACATATTATTTTTGATACCATGATGAGATCTCTTTCTTTGTGAATACTCCATATTTTCTTTTTTCTTTTAAAAATGCATGTTATGGAGCTTCGTTTATTACCAGGATAAGGCTTTCAGGTTATTTTCCATTTCAAACAAAAAGGGAAACATTTCATATTCAGAATTGACTGTAATTGTTCGCTAGCTAACTTTCTGAGTACGTCCACAGACATTCAGTGTGTTGACATAAAAAAAAAAGAAAAAAAGGGAAGTAGGTCCAATTCAGAGATGCATGTATTTGAACACTTAGAAAATATTCATATTTAGGTGGGAAAGGGTAAATTATTAGCTAAGTGTGATCAAGGCCTCAAATGAGTATCCACTACTGAAATCATGATCAAGACTGATCCAGAATTACTTAAAAGATCATTGAACTGTGGCCCAAAGGACCCTTAGGCATAGATGTAGACTGCTCTGCAATCAGGATTCAAGGGATAACAGCTGATCCGGGCACCCATCGCTGTGCTGGGAGCATTGCTGCCTTTTGCTCCCTGGTAAGGACTTCTCCTGCCTTGCCTTGGCTCAGCGCCACCCAAATGAGCTGGAGGAAAGTGGCTGTTCTTTCACTCTTATCTGGTGAAAAGACTGGATTTCCTGACAAGGATTTTCTCACCCTGGAAAAAAATCATATTCCATAAGAAAAAAATAAGCCTTTTCTCAGCAAAAACTCTAGGATTGTTTTTTGAATTATCTCTCAGTCCAGTAACATCCCAGCTCTGACTCACTTTCAGTTCCGCTTTAATGCTTGAAAGAATAATAGTCTTTGATCTCTTAGAAGGGCATGCTCCTCAGATAACAAGAACATCCGAAAAAAACTTCGAAGAGAGGTTATCTTCAGACCATTCTGGGTAACTAGTATTTCATCAGGTCCTTCATAGCAGGTGACTTTTCTTTTTCCTGAGGCAGGGCTACCAGCTGAGTCTCAGAGATTCTCTCTCTATTCTGCATCTGATACAAATATAAACAAGAGAGACAGTGTTTCTTACCAGTATCTAAACTGTAATAATCCTCTCCAATCCCATAATGAGTTGTGGTTTTCACAAGACTAACTCATTTCCTATTGACTTGACTTCTTCCCCTAGCTTCAGTGGGAAAATTCCAGTCAGTTTTGGGCTGGCTTATATCTTTAAGAGCTCTCCACAAAAGAAGCATGACTTACTCAGGTAGGAGATCCTCCTCAAACAGACATCACATCTTCCTTCTCACTGGCACCTGGGGATTTGTATGTGTCACAGGTGACCTCCTGGTGTGCCACTATCTGGGCATGTAGTGACGTCCACAAAGCTGCCCAGTGCAAGCAGGCTGATGATGGGAGTAAATGACACTTTGGTTTCTCTTGACACTGAATTGTCAGGTACAGGAGGAAAAGATGTTTGTAAGGATAAGGACAGTGCAGGTTTCTCCTCCAGTCCCTAAACTCTTATGAGGCCTTTTATAGCATGCCTGTGCCCAGGTGCCAAAAGTAACGTGGCAGGTCCCTACTCACCATGTTGAGCCAGCAGGATCCCCCTCTGGCAAGTGATGCCAACAGTGTTTGGCTGTCCAGAGAAGGATGATGGTGGTGACAGTACTGCCACACATGCCAGACCAGCCCTATGAGTGGCCCTGCTGAACAAAAGGGGGAGTGGAGTCCTTTTCTGGAGCTACAGCCAGGGCTGCTCTGCCTGGGCTGTGCCAAGCACATCCCCTGGCAAGGAGTCAGCCAGTTCTGCACTTCCTCAAGAGTCACTTTCTTAAAGCTAAGTTACTTGTCCAAAGAGCGGAGTTTCTTACTCTTAGCTACTCTGGAACCTATGGAGACAGGAGTGGCCTTGTTAGCTCTGCCTTCTTTAATGCCCTGATGTTGTGGGTCTCTTGCACCCCCCTACCTGAAGCCTGCAGGAGGGCTTTCAAGTGGCAAATATATTTTTTGGCTTTACCAATATTTGTCTCACAATATGAGCAAGGGGAGAGGGTTTCTACTGTCTCATGTTCTTAGGTCATGCCCTATATCCAGAAAACTGACAAGAGGAGGGATTGTAAAGATGTTGAGGCAAAAAGGAGAGAAACAATGAGATTTGAATCAGGGACAAATCTCTGGAGAGGTACAGGCTTCATCTAAGTAAATTTTTTTTCTAGTTACTAATCTATTCTGTCTTATTTTTGGCATGATCAAGCTTCAAAAATTTTCGATGAGTTTTAAAATCCTCTTGCAATGATTGTTTCTGTTACTTCTGGACTGCTGGCTCCCTGCCCCCTGCTCTGCTGGGTCAACCCTGTAGAAAAAGCACTTCCTGAGGCCGTGAGTGAGAGTGTGCTGCCCCTGCAGCAGCAGCAGCACCTAGGAGCTGGTTTATGGCAGTTGGCAGGGGTCGTCATGCCTTCCAGCTCCTGCTGCTCCTCCACACATACTTGATAGCACAGCTGAAGAGGAAACCTGCTTAATATCTCAATGCACAGGCAGCATGTGATGCCAAATTAACAAGTGTTATAAAGCGCCTATGAAAGTTTAAAAAGCTGCTGATCCCACAAAGAAAATCTGTCAAAAAGTCTTAATTATGTAATTCTGTAAAACCAAGCACAGAGTGCATCTTCTTCCATTTGACACCTTTTATAGAGAAAGCTTTGTCTCTGTAACTGGGGTGGGCTTTTTTGGTGCTGTATTGCTGTAATTCTGCAGATACTCAGTGCCAGTGTGTCTAGTGAAGCTACAGCATGTTCACGTAGAAGGCAGGAAAGAAAGGAGTAGTACCATGGAAAAGCCAGCTGGCTGCTCTCTGACACTGTTGTCAGTCACTTACAGCATCACACAACAGCTTTACTAGAAGTTAATGTAAGGAACTATGTTGTGCAACTACATGGTTGAGGCACCATCTCTCTGGAGGTTTTCAAAAGACTGGTTGGCATAGTTCTTAGGGCCATAGTTTAGTAACGTGAGGGGTTTTATAGTATGGTTTTCTTTTGGGTTTTTTTTATTAGAGTTAGGTTGATAATTGTACTAGATGATCTTAAAGGTCCCTTCCAACCTAGGTGATTCTATGATTCTATCTGTGTGCAGCAGTCCCAGGAAACCAGTAGCGAGGTGCCACGTGGGTTAACTCCCAATTGTGGCAACAGGGCTATAGATTAGCATTCAGGGCATGTCAAGATAATATTAAATGCTTGGTCAGTGGTTAGCTGAAATTGCTTTTGTAGTGCCTTCCTGTTTTGGTGAAAGAAGTTATGCAAGAGCTGTGCTTGTTGAAGTAATTGCGGTGTGGTGACTGTGGCTTTATCAGCAGCACGGTTGCCCTCGGCTAGGGGTCCTGAGAAGTGACTGTATATGCATGATATAATAGGGTAATTTACGAGTGGAAACATAATGCCAGAATTTTTAAGTTGTCCAAATAACTCTGGGTTGTTGACTTCCTTTAGGAAAGCGCTTTCTATTCGCTGAACAATTCACATTTTATATCTTGGTTCATAACAATTTTTGCAGATCGTTCAGAGTCTTTATTTGTAACGCCAGCTTCAGTGCTTGTGGCTGGATGGTGTGAATTGCAATTTTCCATCCTAGATATTTCCAAGGTGGTTCATGTTGGACCCGTTGGACCTTTTCCTCGGCTTTCTGCAAACCTGCTCCTAGGACAGCAAGGCAGACTCTGCAGATGACTGTCTGTAGGTCATTGTCTTTTTACAATGGGGCTATCGGCCAGTTGTTCTTGTACTGTCACACAAATGCAGCAGTTTGTCCTTTTGAGTAGCCCCCACAGTGACTGTTAGTGCACTGAGAATGCATCAGTTAAGAGACTCACTCCATGAGTTTCCGCACTGATATCTTGGCAGGCTTTTATCATATCAGTGATTGAAGGGTTAGCATTCTTAATTATTTGCGATACTTTACGACAGCATTAGCTTTTTCGAACACTAATTGTTTCATAAGAATACCATGAGCTGCTGGGTTATCTACTTGTCTCTCTGTTGCATTTTGGAGCCGATCAAGGAATGTTATATAGGGTTCTCCAGGTGCTTGTGTGATAGCCGAAAAGAAGCTTCTGGAGCGGCTGTATCAGGTACCCGTCTTGTCGCGCACAGTACAAGTTCTTTTACGTGCTCGAAACACTCTCTGTCCATCTAGGCTTGCACGTTGGGAGCAGCCCGAGGCCCCTCACTGACGAGCTCATTCACACCAATATGATTTAAATTGCCAGTGAAGTTATTCAATGCTTTAACAGTCGCGAGATCATGGCACTCAGTCATGAATACAGCATATTGCATAGCCGACAAAATCCCACGCAGCAACAATTTCCAATCACGAGGAGTCATAACGCATCCGTCACCAGTGGTCACCAATAAACTGTAGGTATATGTGCATTAAAGACCATAGTCCTCAACTCTTCTCAACTCTTTTACTGCATCGTAAGGTAGATACTTCCAGCGGGGCTGCTGGCCAGCTTTGGGAAGTCACAGGGGAAGGTTGAAGACATTCTGCATCTCCCTGGCCCAAAGCTTCTTTTCTACACTGTTCCAGATCACCATAATACACACTCTGAGTCGGCGCAACACCCCCAACTGCCCCCCTCGGCTCATCATCAGGGCGGTACAGATTCAGCTCCTTTTTAAGGTCTACAGGACCAGGATCAAAAGGATGGTCCTTTGTGGGCTCTGATTTTTGCACCGCAGTGTTACAAGGAGGTGGCAGCTGTAGAGCAGAGGAGTGCTCTGGGTGTCCAGAGGGATCAGTTTTTGCCTCTTTTCTAAAGCGTGTCAAGGCTCCTGACACTTGACGCCACACAGGTAAATGTTCAGCGGCTGCTGTACGTTCTCCTGTGGCTGCATCCCAAAGTTTTGTTCCTATCTTGTCCCACACACCCCAGTCAAAGGTGCCGGTCTTAGGAAAGTCCGGGACGTTTTTTTGTACCCAGTCAAAGAAAAATAGTAAAGACAGGATAGGTACAAATCTATTCAGAGTTTTAAAAATATACTGTAGTACTTCTAGATATATTTGCTGCTCTTTTGGCAGTGTGTTTCCCATGGTTCCCGATCGCTCATCTCTGTCCTGCAGAAGGTGATGGGCCGGCAGTAAAATCAGTCCTCCAGGCAATCCCTGGTTCCATCGGGCTGCGCTACCAGTCAGGACATCTTTCAGTCTCCTCTGTAATGCCCAACATGGGCACCATTTGTAGCGTATGAAGGCACAGACCCTGGTCGGTGATATGATGCAACCAGAATCGTTTATTTTAACAAACAGGCAGCTTATGGAGTACCAATGTATCTCCTTTCCCAACCGACACCCCCTGCAGCCCCCAACTGCCAGGCGGGTGGAATGCCCCCCAATGGGTCGGCCTGTTAGGCGTTGTTTAGGGGTCCATTGTTTAAGGGTCTTGGTCTTTAGGACTTGCTCACAGGCCTTCCCCTGCCAGTGTTCCTGCTTCTTCTATTCCTTCTTCTGGTCTCTGCTTCTTCCACAATCCTGTTCACCCACAGTATGTAGAGGATTTTTGGATGACTAACTTCGCAAGAAGTGCTGAGTGTTTATACCAGGGAAAACCAAACTTAATGTGACAACTCATGAATGCAGAATTGGACGCATTCAAAATCATTGGCTTCTTTCACAAAGTTTCACTTATATATAAAGATCCAATATATATGAAGATCCAACATGTATCAGAAAAAAAACATTAAAAGAGTTTAAAAACAGTTCTCACTGGTTTTAACAAGGGATTGTGGGCTTTTAAATAAAGAGATAACACACCGATAAGAAGTCAGCTCATGAATGTCAGGAAGGAAAATATTTCAGACTTGACAAACAACAACAAAATGCCTTAAACTTAAACCCACAGGACCTGAACTTTAAACTCAGATCAGACCCAAAGCAGAAAATCAAACACGTGACGCAGGACGTGAGCCGGGCCAGCAGCCCGCCAAGCTGATGCCTGGAGGGGAGGCCAGTGGTGCTCGTGTCACGTCTAATACAGGCCAGAGAGCCTATGGACTTCAAAATGGGAAGAATGCACTACCTAGAGCAAGTCAGACTGCAGCGCTTTACAGCAGTTTGAACTGTCAAAATCTTACTAGAGGCTTCTTACTATTAGAAGCAGGTTAGCTCCCAGGCCGCAACCTCACAGGCAGCAGTGTATGTGGCTCGCTTGGTTAAAGGCCTGTTGGATGCACAGCTGATAGGGACCCACTAGAGCAGGGAGCTATTTCAATACTATGGTTTTAAAAAAACATTCAAACATGGAGGATTAAACAGAGTGCAACCCACTGAAGTACGATCTAGCTCCATGACTGTGGTTAGAATAGCACTTTCTCCTCTGTAGCTGCAGAGGAACCAGTTTGCTGCTTCCGCCCTAGAGTTGCATGTGGGAAGGAGCCAACGACTGGTAAGAAGAAATCATCCTTACTGATGAGGATAGGAACAAGGGCTGTGCCTTACAGCCATGCCCAATTCTGGCTCTAGTCCTATTCTTTCAGACGGACAGCTCAGCCTCAGGGTAGCAGCCATGGCTCTAGGGCAGCCCCCATAGCCTGTGTATCGATGAGTATCCTGCAGCAGCCACGCTCCATGGGGCTCAGTGTGTGTGACACTACCTACTCCAGAGAATTATCACCTTGGGCTGTTTCAAACGCTGTCTCACTGACAGTATTGACAATACTTGTGCCTCCTGCAGGGATTTTCTTTTGTCAGAATTCCTGTGCCTGGTGCAAATGTTTTTTGAAAGTCTGGATCTTTACAACATTTGTAACTGAGCCCAAATGCTCAGTCTCAAACAGAAAGGTTAGAAACAGGTTCCTGGGAAAAGCCGTGTCTTAAACCTACCCTTCATCTTGTTTCTGTTTTCTTTCTGAGAGCTGCAGCTCTAGTACTGCTTTGTTACTGGAGCTGAAACTAATGAATTCACCTTCATATTCTGTGCTCTGGTGGTAAAGAGGCCAGAACTCCCTAAAAGCAGAGAAGCAGAAATAGTTTACAAAAGACCTAGCTAAGGTTTAAAATTCAGCATTTACCACTTTAGGTAATTGTAGAAATTTGTAGTTTAATTTGGACAGAGACATCATGGCAAAACTGCAGCTGCAGAGTGCCTCTTACCAGAGTGCTTTTAAGGTAACAACTTCTCTTTCTCCCTCCTTCACAAAGAGAGGCCACACAAAAAACATCAAAAAAATTGGCATCCTTGTTGCTTGGTATTTTTCACTAGCTGTTCGATGCTTTTAAAAGTTCGTGGTAGGGTATTGTTTGTTAGAGGTACCAATCACTGCAAACTTTTTGAACTAGCTTATGTTCTCTGCATGCCTTTAAAATTTCTGCTCAAGTGTTTTTGATGTTTTGCAATATTTCTACAGGACAAATACCTGAGAAGGTTAAAATTGCTATACTTCCTGGCTGATATCTTCTTTCTGCTGCAGAGGGGATGATTTAAGACACAAAGGATGGTGAAAGATTCTCATTTGGAAAATACTTTTATAGAAAACAAGTCACAGAGGTGACACTGAACAGACAGGATTAAAGGGCCTGCAGGACTGCTCAGAACTGCTACTTAAAAGATAGTGATAACAAACTAATTAAAATAGCAGCAAAACATTAAAGGATTACATAATCTGAATCTTAAAAAAAAAAAAAAATCCTTGACAAAAAGGGGGAGAAAGGAAAACAAAACAAAATGCCAAAAACCAACCAAAAAGCATTCCTAGCCTAGGTAAATATTACTCCTGGTTTCCCTTTCTTGAAGGAGTAACAACCATCCATAGTCCAGGCCGTTAATTATGCTTGATACACAATTCTAACTCCTTTCCCACCTACTCTATCTCGTGGTGTGTGCTTAATTCGCACTTCAATCTATTAACCTTAAGTTCTGGGAAAATGATAGTGCTTACCAACAGATAGAGGAAAGTCAGATGTCAGTATTTGTTTTAAAAGCAGCTGTGAAGTTAAACATGTACATCACTCAGAGTGCTGGCTAGCACTTGAATTGATGAGATTTTTTAACAAGCTGACAATGGTTGATTCTTTTCAAAAGAAGAATCAGCAGTGTTCTAAGGCCAAAGCAAATCAATGTTGTCTTCTTAAAGTCTGTCTATTCATAAGGAAAAATGACAGATTATTGGTCATTTCACTCTCTTTCCCAGGTTTTCTACCCTCATCTCTCTGGATGACCCTAGTTCTCCCAGCTCCTTCTGATTCAAAACTGAATTATTTCCTTTGCTTATGGACTGCGCATTCAAGCATCCCTACTATTTCTTCAGTACAACTTCCACCAGGAGTCCAGCTCAAAAATCTTTTGCTATAAATAAAGGATCTTTACTTGATATTGGCTTTCCTTGAGAAACTCACCTAAGAAAAATTCTAGCAATAACTTTAGACATTTGATATTTCCACTCTTTTTGTCTGGGTCAAAAACTTTGAAAATAAAAATTGCCCCTAGAAATGTAAATCCATGAACATTTATCGTGTAAGCTAGATGAGCTCAAAGAAATGGAGAAAACATGTCTTTTTTTTCAAAAAGGAAGAAAAAATATCCTAAAAAAAGTACCATTGCACAAAATATAAATTAATTTTTTTAAACAAAAACCAGAGGAATTTGAAATCCTTCTGTAAACGCAAATTTAAAAGCAGACTTAATTATATAATTTCTCATGACACTGGTATTTTGTATGGCTGAATAGCTAGCAATGACTAGCTGGTAATGTAACAGAGCCTGTTCCTCTGGTGTTTCACACCTCAGTTATTTTCAAAAAAGCATACCCTTGTTTTCTGCTTGCAGTGAGTGGCTATAAATGACTGACAGGTGCTCAGCAATAGCAAAAATGCAGGTCTTCCCTCGGTGGTTTGATTTCAGACAACCTGGATGCTGGGAAAGGGAAGCCAGTGTCTGTATATATATATTTATTTTTATGTGAAGTGAGAGTACATTCCTCAGCCGTATGGCTGAACCTGAACCTACCACAAAACACCCCCATTGTGTCCGTGCCAAGCCAGATACTTTCTCCATGAAAACTGATTTTGCTGCACTTGGTAGCAGAACACACCAACATTTCTATGAATCATGTTCTTACAGAGTTTCCTTTAGGTCAAGTTTATGATTGGGTATAAACTTCAGTCTGTACCGTACTGGTCTGGGGGTGAAAGAATAATTTCCTCAAAGGGCAAAAATACACTAAGGTACACTTAAGTTTGTTTAAAGGGTGGAGAAAATCCTGCTTGCCACCTAGTGACTTCATGACTCACTTCATCACGTTGCAAAGGCTGAGGAAAGGGCAAGATTCCCATCCTGCACCTGAAGTTATGGTGGAGTACCTCGGTGGTACCCCACCAGCAAATCTACCAGCCCTGCCTCGCTGGCTTGTGCAGCAGGGGCAGAAACCCTGGCACACAGGAGGGAAGCTGTTGTGACTCCTTTGCAGGAGGGCTATTTGCATTCCTTTCTAACTCACAGAGCCAGTTACCTAAGTGTAATTAAGTGATAAAGATACTTTATAACAGCCAGGAAAACCAGGCCCCTCACCTAGAGCTATGTTGAGTGCCTTTCCTGGATGCAGTTCATTTTATGCAGTTCATAAGGCTCATTTTTTAGCCATTCCGGACAGGACAAGACTTTCTAACATGTTTACTCATATTGCTCTGCCACTGCACAGTTTTGCACGAGGCTTTAGCTTTGCAAAGTTCAAGAGGAAGTTTAGGTCTGAGATTTTGGTTCGGTTGCACAGTGAGAAAGGAATTCAGAAGACTCTCAACGTAAGAGTGATGCAGTCAGCTATGGAAGTGCTGGCTGCTCAGATATTAGTACTTGTCATTTCCATATGCTCTTAGTTTCAGCCAAATACTGAAAAGACAAAAGAAGCTGTTTGCTATGTGCCATAGGTCTGGCTGCACCTTGGCTTCTCATTAAAGTAATCCATTTACCTAAGGCTGTTATGACTGCAGCCTTGTAGCAGAAATTGGATAATGTTCTTCGAACTTTCACTCCTTTCCTTTTATTTTCCATTCAGCAGAGCTTCACGATAGGGGAGCCATCACTCCACTGGATAAATTAATTTAGTTTCTCATCAGAAAGCTGGCAGTCAGTGCCAAGGAAGAGAAAGGACCACAGAAGGAGTGGGAAGGCCACCATCTGCACAGTGAGGTGGCTGGTGCCAACTGGGCCCAGGGCTAAAGGATGGAGGAGAGAGGATGACCACTGTTCTGTGTGCATGGCTTTTCTTGTTTTCTGGGCTACAGATGGGACATGCCCAGTATTTGGAAGTTGATGAGACTGCTAGGAGAGCAGAGAGGTGGAGAACCTGGTGCTGGAAGCACATGGCTGGAATTTGTCTGGGGTACAATTTGTAGTGTCTAAACATGACTGATGCAGTGAATTTCATGTATTCTGTTCTTCTGACTGTGTTTATTTTAGAGAGTTGGTGGGTTTAATGTTCCAAAAAGATCAAAGAAAGAGTTACTTCCTCATCCTTAACTTTCATCAATTTGTTATCTGTCACTTTTATCAAAGCATTATTTTCCTAGTCTGAAAAATTTAGGACTGTGATGATGTGTAGGAAATATCAGAATCTTTTCTTTGTATAACCCCATTCAGTCACTAGGAATCTGGTATCAGCTGGAGACTGCTACCGTCGCATCTTCAGTACAGACATAGGCTGTTGCAGAGGAGATGCAGACTCTGTTCTCCCACAGATTATTTACTTTTAGCTTCTTTTGTTGTTCTCTTCTATGCAAAATAAGAATTTTGGAATGTAAATATAAGATTAGAACTTGTATATGGAAAATATGATTAGTGAGTGTGTGCCTACCAGCATGCATATTATTTTCATTAATCGATGTTGACAGTCATTTTGTTTTCATGGGTTTTTGGCAATCCTTTTGCTCTATTCTGAGAGACTCGGTATCTAAGGAGTTTGCTGGAAAACAGAATTTTGCAAGAAGATGCTGGAAAAACATATTCTTGCAACCAGTTAAATGCTGTCATTGGCAGTTACCCTCACTGTTTGATCACACACATGATCAAACCATGTGTGAAAGCACAACACACACTCCCCCTCCCCTTTTGCCTGGTGAAGGCTCATGAAGTTATATTGAACATACTTCAAGATGAGGCTTTTTTTGACATGCTCTTTAGGTGAATAAAGCAGATTTCTGGCATTAATGAAAGAAGTATTTGCATGTCCTCTAATAAAAAAAAAATAACCACAAAACAGTGAGATTTTAACTAGACCAGGTGATGTTACCTAACCTATCACCACTTATAAACTAAGACTGTTTTCTTACTAAGGAGATATCTCTGACTTTATGGCTATGTCATTTGGCTATTGGCCTAAATAAGCATACATATGACTAATGTGTCAATGGTAGATTTCTTCTTGATGAAAACCAGGTGTTTGACAGTATTGTTTTAGTATCTCCTCTTGGTAATGTTAGAGACAAAGAAATAAGATCTGTCTTTTCCAGCTGTAGCTATCAAAAAGTTATTCCAGGTCATTCGCTTAGTCTCTTCTTAAGAATAAATTCAGCCTTTATCTCTGTGAGATATGTACATGACAATAGCAGATATCTAACTTTAACATGGCTAACTATAAATTAGGTGGTTCTTCCTTAAAGTGAATGACTCAGCCCCCTCCTAAAGTAACCATTTATGTAGTCTTTCCTTCAGTTCCCTCCCCAGGTGAGACTGTTGACAAGTCACATAGGGCTAAAGCTGCAAAAGAATTCACCTTCTGGGTTTCCATAACTCCAGTTAAAAATTTGAATCCACAGCCTTGAATCTGGTGCTTTAATAATAATAACCTTGGTTCCCCTTTCCTCCCTGGGAAAGCTGGTACTTTGGTGGGATCCTTACAACAGTTTGAGCATTCAATTTATAACTAGGAAATGCTTCAGACATACATTTGTATCTTAAATCTCACCCTTTTTCTGAATCACATACAGCTTCACTTGATATAGGACTCCAGATGTTATTTGGACTACTTGGCATAGTGGTCTGGAGTACCAAATCACTTCTGAGCTGGGAGCCTAAAGGATTCAGGAAGCATAATTCTTTTTTATTTAAAATATTTGTCTTTGAGAGAGTCCTACTAGTATGAACTAACCTCAGCCTGCCATGTATTTGATGACTCTTAGGGTAGTGGACTCAAGTTAGAACTTTGAGTCTCTGAAAGGCGAGATGTGTTCTTGCTGCCTGGTGATTCCACATCTGTATAATGGAAGGCTATGTTCAAGAGCCGGGATGGGAGTACAATATCAGCTGAGGCATGATGGTTGAGAGGTTTTGTGTATTCCAAGGTTAGAGTCAGCAAATCCAATGTGAATTAATTCATAATTTGTATATGCCCTACTACTGGAGGGAGTGAGTATGCACATGTTCATATGGTAAGGAAGGGATACTCAATGTCATTCTCCTCTTTCTTTCCCCATAGCTTTGAACTACAGCTTCCAGCACTGTTTCAACTGGAGACCCAACCTACTTATGTCTATGTTTTATAGTGTGCTGAAGATGGCTTCTAGATCTGGTTCACTATGGCCAAGAAATATTAAAATTGAGGAACCTGTGCAATTTGGGGAATTAAATAAATTTGCTGAGTTTCTCACTAAGCAGAAAACTTGAGAAATACCATCAATACTTTAGGGCTCCAAGTTGTCACTTCTCACGGCCTTGTCCTTTCAACTCTCTAATAACATCTAAATATTAGGAGAATAAATTCTTGAAGTCACAAGTTTAAGATTCTGTGGCAGTGGGAGCCTCAAAGCACTCAAGAAATATTAAAAAAGAAGCCTCGAGCCCTCAATTCACCCACTCTCAGAACTGCTTTATGGTATTAGGTATATCATTTATGACAGTTTTTGAATGACTGCTCTGCTTAAGGGTAGAATATTAATTCTAAATCCAAAGTGTAGTTTGGTATCACAAACATATGTTGAGGCCTTCCTGCACTTTAGATGAGGAACAATAAAAGTGGTATGAAACAATGTAATAGAAAGAATAACGAAACCAATTTCTTATTTTTTGTCCCTTAAACCATTATTTTTTTCTAGTTCAGTCCTCATTCTACTTCTAATACACTTACAAAGAGTAAGAGAGAAGAATGCTGCTCTATTGCATTTTATAGCATCTTGAGAGTAGTGGTCAATCTATTTTATTTTATTTTCTTATTGTAAACATATTTATCTCATACTATTCCACCCAGCCACCATGCCAGAAGAACAATTATTTCATTGGGGTCACATGTTTCAGTCTCTTCCCCTTTTTATTTTGTGACTTTGTATGAGGTATCAATGGTTACTACCGGAGTCAGACTCGGTTTTCTCACTGGTCTTGCTTTAAATCTTCCCTGTCCAAAAATGTGCCTATTCTCATGGTTCAAGGACTGAAACTGTGAGCTTCCTAGTTGCTTTCCAGGTATTCTTGAGCCTTTTAAGGTCAACAGAGAGTCTTTTAGAAGATGAAATGACAAACAACTTTCTTTGGAAAATATACAATATAGTCATATATATAAAAGTGAAAAAAAACCATTGCATCGGAGGAGTGGCCCACAGTCCCAGTCTTAATAACTGCTTGGCTTATTAAGGGTCAAAACATTACCCATAAAACATTCCCTGTGCATCTGCAGCTTTCTGCTGTGAAATCGGTTAGACTCAGTCAGGTTGGCTGATTGTTCTCCTGAGTGCTCATTTTCCTCCAGTCCAACGCAACCCAGGCATCCAGAGTCCACCCAGCCTTGCCACAATGACCTTATCTTTCTTGAATAAGGCTGACCCTGCCTAATTTCTCTGTTCTTGTCAAGGCTACCAATACAAGGAAACTGAAAAAAAACCCCAAACTTCCCAAATCTCTTGTCTTTCAGAAACAGCCCTATTATTGAGCAGAATTTTTCTACAACACGAGCCTGTTTATCTGACCTTTAACATAAAAAGCACTGTTGCTACAAAGTAGTTCAAATGAGCATTTCTCTCGAGCACCAGCTATAAAACACTGAGTTCACGGCAAGTGCTCTGGACGTGTAGATAACGGCTGCATCTCACTGGATAGCTGCCCTTAGCCTCTGTCTTTTTAATTTCTCCTGCCATTAATGAATTTGCTCATGTTCCCAATGCAGATACAAAGAGAGCAATTCCAAACCCAGTAGCAAGCCAAAAATTCAGATACAAGTACCGTGATACCACAGTGATTCTGTCCTTCCTCCTTGTAGCCAGGACCAAATTTACCTTTGGTGTAATTTTATTATGGTCAATGATGTTCCACAAGAGACGACATTCAGGTAATTCCCAGCAACCAGCCCAGCAGGAGCTGTTTACATTGATGCATTGCGGTCCTTAGGAATACGGTTTAGTGATTTTTGTCAGGGTTAGGTTGATGGTTGGACTAGATGATCTTTAAGGTCCCTTACTGCCTAGACAATTCTATGATTCTATGCTGATTCCCAAAGCCGTCCCTAGTATTTTTAGGAGAGAGGGTGGAAAAAGGAGTTTTGATTTTTAATATGATGTTTCCAGTGAGTATTTCCCTTCTGAATAGAAAATGGAATAACTTTAAAATATACAAAAAAGTGACAGAAAACTGTATACAATCTCTTTTATTGGACTTATTAAAAATAAGAGGCTAGCTTCCATTACTCTTGGGAAGCTGTAAAAGACTGGGGATGTGATTTAGTTGATAATGTTATTGAGCTTCTCTGACAAAGGTACACCCATCAATAACTTCTGTTATTATATTTTATGTCCTCTAAAAATAGCTGCTTATTTGCTTTACATCTTTTTCTTCTCAGAAACAGTTTGTGGGTCAGCTCCCTTTAAAGAATAATTAATTTTAGCTTATAAATTACAGGACTTCTTGAAGTTTCCCTGAATAAGTAAGGCAATATCATAAGTCATTCTCTCTCCGTTTCCCTTTCTCATACTTGTATTGCATTGCTTATGGAAAAGGAGGAAACTCCTGGCCAGTGGCGCTAGCATATAGCTGAGCCACAGTAAGGGAATCTGGGGCTGGCCCATGGGCCATGAGTTAGCACAACTAGGCACTGCTGTGTAGAAACAGCCAGTTACCACCTTGTGACTTCAAGACCTTTGCTAGGGCATGTGGAGGAGATTTTAGGACCCCTACAGCTCTCTCTGATACAGAGAAAGAGGTCACCATCAAACTCACAACACAGGTGGCAACAAACAGGTAGGCATAAAGAATATAAAATACAGCCTCACCCCCTGTCAAACAGCAACACCAGTCTCCATCGGGAATGTTCTCTGGGGATTAATATCTGCTTGCAGTTAATGAGCCAAAGCACAATGTGGGTCATTAACTCCTCCCAGCTGGTTATCGCTTCCCCAGGAAATGTCCTACACCTCAATCATTATTGTTCAATTACACCCACATCGCTGGGTCCTGCAGCCTTGCTGCAACATCACATTTCCAACAGCTGTGTTTGGCCAGCCACTAACTAAAAGGCCACATCCCAATTTGAATGTCAGTGGAGGAAGAAGGACACGAGGGCTGGTTGATGAGTGGCTGTGGCCAGTCCTGCATCTCCCTGGCTTTCCAGTAGAGCAGAGAGGACTGGCAGTAGATTCAAGCAGAGAGGAAAGAAAGCAATAGTTATGCTGGCTCCTTAGCTTTGCTGTTGGCAATGATCAAGCCTGTGGAAATTGGGAGTCTCCTCCAAGCATCGGTTTTGGTCAGCAGTTCCCATGCTGAAGTGTTCAGAAACCTGACTAGCTGCGTTGCATAGGCAAATCTAATTTCTCATTTTGTTTTCTAAAGCCTCATCTTTGATACTTCCTATGAACAGACACTGTGGAAACTGCAGTATGAATCCGCTATCAAAATGTTTGCTTTTAATACTATGAAACCTTTTTCATAAAATTAAATCACTAGGTAGCTTTACTGTCAGAATACTATCTATCTATATTAGGTGTATGTAACAGCTCATTTAGTATTTAAATGCACAGTAAATCAAAGCAGTAAAAGGTGAGATGAGCTGTTTTCATAGCATGGAATTGAAACAAGAATGCTCATTTTTCAAATGGGAAGAGTCCAAATGAATCAATGCTGTCATCTTTCTGTGAAATGTGTCAATTTTAATAGAACTGTCTTTTTAATGGAAACATTATTCTGTCAGAAATTTTCCAACCAGTTATATACCCAGCAGCAACTGGTAAAAATGCCAGCTCTGGCTTTGAAGGCTGGCCCACTAGCCCAGGGCAGTCTGGCCAGTGAGCCAGCCAGCAACCTCCTTCGCCTGAGAGGAGCTGCTGCTGCTTCCATGTGAGGGTACAGGCAGGTTCCCCCTGCCAGCCCCAGTGCTGGGACCTGTTTCCACAATACAGCTGTTGGCCGAGTCCTCAGTTTTCCTCCTTCTCTGCCACCTTGCAGACAAGTATCATCTCCTATAGTGTCACATACTAAACTACCAATAGTCCTCTTTCAGGCAGAATGGCAAGCTATGACATCCAAGGGGTTCACATCCCACCCAGCTGCTCAAAGTCCTAAAGGGCAACCAGGGAGGAGCGTTCCAGTCCCTCAGAATATTTTTTAGTTGCACTTCATGTGAGGGTGACTTTGCAATATTTTGCTTGATTCAGTGTATTAAGTGGAATGAGTCAAGATTGAACAAATGAATATTTAAATACCTGGGGGGAAAAAAGCTGATGTTTTGAGGAGTCACAAGTGCATGAGACACTAAAAAAGAAGAGTTTGCAAAGCATATAGCTATTTGTTGGCTTTAAGGGACAAATTTAAAAGCAAATATCCCAATAATGCCATGAAATTTTAAATTAATTTACATCCACTAAGAACTCTATGCACAAGCACAACAAATAATCACAAAAAAAATAAATATCTCAGTGTGTCACTTTTTTTCATGCATAAAAACTTTGGTAAGTTTTGAATGTCCATGGGAACTCCCAAAAACCCTGGAACTATATGGTTCAGGGAAGTAGCTTGGAAAGTTTTATGCTGGTTGCTGCTTGCAAATCAGGGCACAGAATCTGTGCCTTCTACACCTATTAAATTCTCACCAGGTAACTGTGTGCGTTAGCTGGGTTTAGTCAGAAAAACAGGGCTGCAAGGAGTCGGTTGTGCAGGATCTACTTTTTAAACTGTAAGTTAAACAAGGTTTCTTTTACCGGATAACCCATTTTATCTTTTATCTGGCTGGAATTCTGACTTGCAAGCTCTAGAAGCAAGGTAGTATGAGTGTGAAATAATAATAAAAAAAATAATCATTTAATTTAAAAGCAATATGTTAGGAGCAACATCTGTAGAGTGAATTCCAGACACAGTCTGAAAATAGACTTCTGATCTTCTGTTCTCCCCATTGCATAGAGAGAGGCTGTTGCTACAGCAGCATGCAATTAAAGTAGGTAGTCTCTCTATAGCAGACCTTATAAATCTCAAGTCCATCTCTCCACCTAATCTTGTGTTCAGCTCAAAAAATAATCCTTAAGAATAAGGGAATCTGGTTAAAAGGTGTGAAGAGTAGTGATGTTGAGTGAGAACCCTATCGTGTTATGGAGGTGTGTGATTATCACCCTCCTGGAGCGGCATCAGAGCTTTGCTGCAAGGTCTCCCAGGGACACCTTGGTGGCAGTGGCAATGGCCACACAATCGGAGTCTGCACAGTGCCTGCCAGGGAGAGGGGGAGTTGGGATGGCATTCAGACAAATTTTTCTTGAGATATTGCAGAGGCCAAATACCTCTACCTCCCCATTAGAAGATGCTGTTTATTCTGGCTTTTTTTTCTCTGCCTCTGTCCTGGCTTTGCCCTGAACTGACCTTGTAGTTTCCTCTCCCTGCTTTTGTCCCTCAGGCCAAGCTAGACTGCCTAGAAGGTAGCAATGCTAGCAGGACAGAATGGAGTTCAAGCTTACCCAGCAGATCTCTGTGTCTTGCATTATGTTCATTATTATTCTGTTAGCGGTTTACTTTTTGTAGTTAGTTCAAATATGGTTTACATGATCTGCAGTTGCATCTTCAACAGGAGTAGCTAGGGAAAGTCCATTGCCTTCTGAATGGCAGGTGCTTTGTAATCTGCTCTTCAAAAAAAAAAAAACAACCCCAAAAAACTGTCTGAAAAGACAGGAAAAAAAAGGATAAAAGCTCTTGGAAAAAAAAAAAAATCAAGCTTCTCCTATCTGCTGTAGAAAAGACCCGAAGAGATAGAGTAACTTTTCAGCTTTGCATACATGATGGCAGCAGCTTTACAGTTAGTCTTGCCACGTCCAGCATTATTCTTACTGAAAACACAGCTTCACATAAAGAATCCAAAGTTCCTGGGGGGGGGGGGTTACACTTGTCAGCATGCTGGCAGAAAATAATCTTCCATTTACTTGTAAGGATGACTTCTTCTCATGCCATGAGAAATAATATGCAGTCCCCAAAAGTGCTCTGCATACAGTGAGGCAGCAAAACACACACACTATCCTGTTAATATCTTTGTCAAAACTGCCAAAAATAATAGTTACTTCACCCGGTTGACTCCTTTATGTGCTACTTTACTGGAGGTGTCTTATCACAGGAGCATGTTATTATGTTGGATTGGATTTGTGTATCAGATGGTGTACCACCTTTGATGCATCATTTCAGTGACCCCTTCTAACCTGATCAGTGGTCTGGTTCTTGTGCTGAGGTGCCCTGTGTGCAACGCTGGTCTGATATCTGCATATGTGAAAGCCAGCATGCCACCAGATCTAACCTGATGACCCAAGGAAACATGCGGTGCCCTGCCCTGACTGTACTTTCTGTAAAGAGATTATGTAGTGTCTACAGTGCCATCTGCAAAGAAAAGCCTGATTAGACCAACAAAGAAACACAGAAATGGAGGGGATCCTACAGGTTTCAGTGGGTTTTTAAGGAATCAGAACAAGGCCATGAATAATTTCATTCAAAGTGGCTGAGAAAGATTCTGAAAATTCAGAAAATCAGCATTCAAAATGAAAGGTACCACAGTAATTACTTGAGAAATTATTTAAGAAATTACTGCAGAACTGTCTCATCAGAAAAGTAGCTCTTATGTAGTCTCTGTTAACTTTTGGCACTGTTTTATTCTGAGAGATTGACTTTAGTGTGACACTGGCCACGTTACCTACTTACAACCACAAAATAGTTTACTGTCAAAGGGCACAAAAGTACCTTCTACTTTTGAAGCAGTGTGTAAAAGAATCTAATTAAACTGGTCTTGAATTTTGAGAAATAATTTTTTTTTTGTCTTTCCTCCTGTAGCTCCTGAGATTCTCCTCTTCTCACTTGGTCAAATTTGGGATTAGGATTAGAAATGCCAGTACAAACATCACAAAGATGTTAGGCACTCAGATACTGTTTTGACTACAGTTGATCACTGAAGTACAAGGGGACCCTTGTATTTATGCCCCATCCCTGGAAACATTCAAGGTCAGGGGCTCTGAGCAACATGATCTAGTTGAAGATGTCCCTGCTCATTGAAGTGGGGCTGGACTAGATGACCTTTAAATGTCCCTTCCAACCCAAATTATTCTGTGATTCTATGATTCTACAACCCTTTGAAAAGGGTTTTTTCTGTTTTTAACACTTTTCAGTGTTATTTGCTAGCTACAGGGTTGCTAAAACTTTTAAGGTGATGATGAAGATAGGGGACACACTTTAAAAGATACCCACTGTACCTTAGGTGAGGTTACTCATGTGAAACTTGTGGCCTCCTCAGAAGAAAGAATTATACAAAATCTTGTAAACATTTGTCCTTATGAAAATTTGCAGAATTTTTTTTTTTAATAACTCAAGAACTAGTAGATCTTAAACACCCACACATGGCAGTACTTAAGAGAGGGAACTGGAACCTTTTGGAATTTTTTCATGCTTCTTTCACAATCAGCAGAGGGTTGTGAAGTAAAAGGTTGACATATGGGTCACTTTTGCTGACACACTTGCTAGATTGCAAGCAGCTGCCAGACAATTTGTTTCAAGGACATAGAAATCATTGAGTTACAGTAAGAGAGCTGAACAAATCTTAATTGTCAACTCCTCTGCAGAAATGTATACCTAAGTTTGAAAGTGGTCTCCTTCGCTAACTAGAGACTATACAGAAGAAAAAGTGCTTTGTAGGTCTTTTAGAAGAATTGATTTGCTAATTGTAAAATATTTTGATTCATTTCCTCTTTCATAACAGGGCAGTTGGACCAAGACTAAAGTGCATTATAAATTCACAAATATAAAATATATCTAAAGAAATAAACTTCCTATAGAAAACCAAAAGCTACTTTTCAGAATTACGAAATATCTGCTGAAAAATTTCTCCTTACCTTTTTCACTGCCTACTTAGATGTTGGAATTAGTGTGGAATTTGAAGTCCTTTCTGGCAGGAATCTCTATGTAAGGATTGCATTTTGACTTTTTTTGTGTGTGTTTGCACCCTTCAAGTTTACAGCAAAGAGTTGGTTTATGGTCCCAAAAGTGATTGGTACTGTTTATATATAATTCTTGCTGAATGAGTCTTCTCTGTGGGTGATTTTTTGCTGCCCAAAAAGCTCTTGTCATTTGTAAAACCAACACAATGATGGGATAGTGAGCTGAGCTGTGATTCATGGATAAGAGTTACTTACATTCGACTCCTGGTCTTTATTATTGCAGAGGACACAATTTACTGCACACTTGAGCTTAGGATTGCTGGGCACAGTCAAACAGAAGTCATTGAGAAACTCTAAAGATAGTATCTTCGCTAACATCTGTAAAAAATTAACAAAACTTTCCTGAAAATATAAAATATACAGCATGTAAAGATAACTTCATTTGTTATACATATTCATTGAGTAAAAATCTTTTTCTCTCATGGCATACACACTCCAAGAGACAAAGTTGTAAATAATGGATTAATCTTTTCCTGCTGCTTACTTCTCATATACATTTAAGTCTGCAACACTGCAGTCATTTGCTATGGAGGTTGTGATGGTGCCATGGAGAGTAATGACTGCAGTTAACAAATTAGGCATGGAACAGGCTAACTGCCGGTTTATATCCCTTTAAGCCTTGAAACTGAGCACCTTGAGCACATAGGTAGTTTGTGCAATTTCTTCTGCTTACCTTGGTTAACTTAAATGACTCCTTATTTCATCATGTCTTAATGCTTGCCTTAGTCTCTGAGTCTCTTCATGGATGTCCTGCCACCACAAGCACAAAGCAGAGCTCCCAGTCTTCCCCCAACAAATGTATACTTTCTTTTGCTGAAACTGCTCCATCTTGCTTGCCACTTTGTACTTTATAATAGTTCTCTCCTTGATCCTAAAGCAGCATCAGAGCAAAAGCTTCCCCTTATTGCCTCAATAACCTTCCAAAAATTGGCTATCTCTACCCTCATAGATAAATGTCTTATTCCTCTGCTATGATCAGAAGGTTGCTGCAACAATCCTTTTCCTGGCTTGTCAGTACTGTCTTGAAGAAGGCAGAGAGGTTGCATTCACCAGTAGAATGAGCTATTAATCTAAAAATAAAATTATCACAGCAATACTTGTCACTTCAACTATGATCCACTACAAAACCTTTCTCTCCCCTTCTCTGCTGTGAAGTACTTGCCTAGACTATCCCCTTGTTTCTGCTGTTGAACCCTTCCACAGATTTGCCAATAATAGCAGTCTTTTTGTGTTTTCCTCTCGTGTAAGAAGAGGCCTCCAAAAGTTCCCCTCCTGCAAAACTGTCTCTTGTCTTAAGGTTGACAAAAAGCATTTGCTTGTTAAGATTCAGGCAGCAGACAAGTTGGAGTTACGTTTCTATATGCTAACTGATATCGAGTCATCTTTTTCTCTCTGTTCCCCCTCATTCAGCAAACATTTTTTAATTACTTTAGGTTTTAAATTCCTGTATAATGTAAGTATTCTGCCTTGTAGGATGAGACCCACATGCTGGATTAGTTTTTGACAACTGCCTCAATACAATAGCAGAAATAATATGTTACTACCTAAGTTGTGAAGAGTGAGACCTGCACTTGTGGGTTTGTCAGTCTAATTGGCACCTTCGACAGCCACCATAATTTGCATTAAAATAGCTGACACAAAATAAATTCTTGATTTATATTAAAACGTCTAGATAACACAGACATGAAGGCTCAACTCTAATGGAGAAAGTGAGACAAAAGCTATTGTTGAGGTGCTCATGGTGCTTGGCATGTGTAGCATTACACAGTGTGAGCACTGTGTGTGTTTGGGATGGTGTGGGAGATTGGGGGGTGTATAGATACCCTTGTGACAGCAGCTCTGCATTAAGGGGTGTTTCTACTTGGAAAGGGAAAGGGAAAAGCAAATGAACAAGCTTCATATGGGAGATGGTTGCCTAAAAAAACCCCTCTTTCATAAATGAAAGGGCAGCCTTTATTCCACAGCCTAGTGAAGCCTATAAGACCATCTGGAAAAGCACTGGTCCCTCCCCAACAGGGTGTCCTGAGAAAGCTCATTACCTCCCGAGGCGAGGGAACTGCCAGGGGAGGTTCTGCCTCGTAGCAGCATTACTTGCCCCTGAGCGCACCAGCTGGATGAGATCCCTCAGCAGACCCCCTTCTTCCAGCCTTGGGCTCTTATATGAGGAGCAACAGGCCTTCCTGAGAAGCTGCATTTGGGTGTCTGAGATGGTACATTTTGTGCTGTGGGCACAGCTTGCCCCAGGTACCACTGCCGAGGGATGCTGATGTACTGCCCTTTGAGCAGAGGCAGGCTGGACAGACTGTCACAAGATACATGATGCTTCTGAACTGACTGCTTTTCACATCCCCATGAAGCATTGATAGCTTTGGAAATGTATTTTAAAAATAAGCTTTTTATGACAATGAGTCAACTCAGAGCCAGGTGAAAGCTTGCCATTCAAAAGCCATTTTGAAAAGAGAAAGAGTATGCATAGCTATACAAGAAGTGTTTTCCATTAAAAAAAAAAAAGCCCATAGAGTAAAGAGATGATACCATGAAAATAAGGTCTATAATGTGAGGCTATAAACTCAATATACTACCAGCATTTGTACATTACTTGGCATTGATGTGTTGGGTTTTTCTGGTAGTGTGAAGAAACCATTTTATTTGTGATCTACTTGTCCAGTGTTATCATCTTCCACCACCACTATTTCAAGTCAGACAAAACAGCATAACCAATTCTGCCTCCACAGGCTAATCTGCATTTTCCTCGTCTTGCCACTTCACTGGTCTTTAGTGTTCTCCCTACAAATACACTGATTCAGCTTGACCTTCATCTCACACTTAGCATCCCCTCTCAACCAACTTTACAGCCAACTCACCAGAAAACTTTAGTTCAGACACAGTCTGGGTCCCTACTCCTCTGCCAAACATTCATTTCTGCATGTATCAGTCCAGATTTTCCATTGCTCTGCTTTGGTGTAATTCAGTTATGCTTAACTGAGTTATCCCTGGCATCCTCCAGTGGCAGAGGAGAGACCTGGCCTGATTGTCTTTATTTTGTCAACTGTAATTCTCAGTAATGATTTTCTTAAAACTATCATCTCCAATTCACTGCCTATTTCAGAGCACAAGCGGACAAAGCTCAATTTGAAGGGCAAGTCGTACATATGTGGCTTATTAGACCAGTCCCTGGAGTCCCTGGGGCAGCACCAGCCCCTATCGAGCTGGATGCTGCTCGGACATCCAAGAGAGCCTCTGCAGTGCAGGGCGTGCAGTTAAAATAGACAGGAAGGATGGCTGGAAGGAAAGTGTTACTATAACAAAGACAAGGAAACACTGATTTGCCAGGCTTATATAGAAGAAAACTGAACAGAACTTTTGACTCAGTACCTCTTCCTCATGACAATGCTCCTCTTCCCATCCACAAGCACGTTTTAAAAACATATTTCTTCTCCAGTATTTTTTTTTCCAGCTAAACAAGGCTAGAGTTGGTCAGTTCATTACCCAGTGCAAGACTCACTGTCCCCATTGAAGTCGGAAAGGGCATGCTGTTACATGTATCTCACACATGTTTATGCTGACAACTTTTATTTCCAGGAAATACAGTGCTGCAGAAATAGTGTCTGTAAAGATCTCTTTGCAGAATTTCTCGAGGTTTTCTGGACAATTCAGGTAGCATTTGATGACTTCATATTTTCTGAGAACAACATGAGTGTCACCAGAGAAATAACATGGGAAAGACACAAGTGGTTAGTGTTTTGCCTCTTAAAGATTTCAGAACAAAATTATGTAGCAAATATGCATTTGTATTTGTGTTTATTCTGATAAATGAATATGGCTGATAACTTTTCTATGATGTCAGTATAGAAAATGAACCATGTCAGAACAAAAGTATTTCATCCTGATAGCTCCTCTTTGGAAGACACCATTAATTCCTGGTCACGTGGCTCAGTATTTCAGAAAACTATTTTGTACATATGTGCATATTCAAAGATTAGCTAAGGTTCTGGTATCTTAATGCAAGCAAGTAAAAAAGTACTTTGTAGTTTATTGCATTACCATTATTTATTGTGTTTTATTGATATGTTCTCTTTATTTTATTATTACTTTAGAGTAAAAGCTTTGTGTGTTTTGCTTTTTGAAAAGGAAGAGTAAAGTGCCTCCTATTCTGGAATAAACAGAGGTTAAATAGAGGCAGCAATAAAATTACATAGCCTTTTGGTAAGCAGCTGGATGTGATATCAGAATCAGAGATTCAGACTAAATAATTTTGTTGTTTTAAATGATAGTCAAACAATAATCCTTCCAAAATTAATTTCTAAATTTGTCAAAATATATGTCTAAACATATGTCTTAATAGCCACACCAGCATTGTAAAAAAAAAAAAAGTGACTATACCAGAATTTCTTAAACCTACATTTTCCTGGTATGTTCTGAAAGCAGGGCAAAAAATAAACCTGATGTGAAACACCATTGAAAATGTCAAATTCCAATTTTCTTACATTCAAGAAATTTTGTTGTGGGGAATGCTGTGATCTCTTTCACTCCTGGACTGCCAGTGCTTGTGTATGTTTAACTTTATTCCCCTGAATAATCACATCAAGTTTTGTAAAATTGACCATAATTTTAAAGTTAACAATGGAGTCAAGAGCTTGCAGGATCTGGAGTGCACTTTACCCCTCCAGACTTAAACTACAGCTAAAAATTTTCTTACTTTCACCTTAAGTAGAGTTCTTCTATCTCTTGCAACCTCTTGCAATTTTGCAAGTCTAGAAACAAAAGAACAGTTTGCAGTTTTAGGGCTATATTTGTTCAAGTATTATATTTCAGGGCCCTTATTAAGTTTAGAATAATGCATAATCGAAGGTGAAAGTTATCTTCTTCCCTACATTTGTCTCTGTGAACTTCTAGACCTCAGTATTCCTTGCCAAGTTTTAGTTAATAAAACATGAAAAGTATTTTTTTTTCTTTGACTATGAAAATAAGTCTTTTCTGTTGCTGCATTTACAAAATATTTTTAAAAAGCAAAACCTGTTTTCTGAAGTGAAAAGCTAGATTCAGATGCTAATACACTTAGTAAATCATCACTCCTGGAAACTGCTGCTATTTTATGGTGTTTTCTATAAACAAAAATCTTATCATACCAGCAAATGCTGCGCAAGGAGCCTTTTTTTTTCCTGTCATATTGTACTTTGATGGTTTCTATTAATGTCTAAGAGGAAGTACTACATATTTCATTTATATCATTTTATGCAGAACACTGTATATGAAGTATTTTGATTTGTATTTTGTCCTTTGAACAGATGTACCTTCAAAGATTTACAAAACACAAGCCCATTTTTTTATCTCTGCAAGCTCCTAAATCCCCATTGTTTTTTTTCAATATAAAAAGTAAATAACCAGGAGGAACCAGAAAATCTATTATATCATTAGAGTTGTCTAATTTCACACGTATAAAAATGGGACCATTTCCAAGAGACATCTGCTTTTTTATCAAAACCTTTCCAAGTCTTTTTCCTGTGTCTGCACAGTTGCCAGAATCTGTCATTCATTAATCCTCACATTTGAAAAATGGAAAAATTCAAAGTAGCCTTTTGTTGTAATTATGAACTCAGGAACAAACATAACCTGTTAATCTTAAAACATCATTTCCTAATGAGGAAACTGCAGTTTATCTGATAGTACAGATGTAGTCTAGATAGTGGGAATCCCTAACAAGTATTTTTTCATGCACTTTGCCTTTGATACTGTTAACAATTTAAATATGTTTTCATATATGTTTTCATATATATTATTATATATATATTATGTTCTCATATATTTTCTGATAGCATTAGCAGTATGTAAGTGAAGTACTGGCATGATACATTCTAATTTAGGCAGAGGTACTGATCAATGCCTATTCATAAGACAGCTATTTAATATAAACTATAACAATGATAAAATGTATGATGTGTGATGCTAATTAATGTGACAGCACTGATGTAAAGATCTGTCTAATGTCAGCTATGAGGCACTAAAACAATTAAATCTGTGCATAGTTAATAATCCCTGGAACACTTCTTTATTGGAAGTATGTTACTTAAAGAATGGGTTATCAATTCTTTGTCTTTAGCTTGTACTATGCTGACATCATTTACATTATAGGAAATACAGTAAGTTAAAGCAGGCAACAAAAGTCCAAGTTAAGGTAACAGGACATGATATAAAATTGCCACTTCTTGCTTTAATTTTTCAGTATGGCTAAAACCCCATTACTGCCTTCTAGGCCTGTGAAGAGGATGTCATCTTCAGCTTGGCTCTCTCTCAAAATTTTCACACCCCTTTGCATAAAAATTTTAGAAATTCTTCCTACATTACATTTCTAAGAAAATACCTCTTTCATCCTCCTTACAGTGGCACCCTTATCTCATGTCAGTTACTGCAACTTTAATCCCACTCACCCTGACTGCTGCAAAGGTCTTTTTGCTAGCATGCAACACTGACTGTCAAGATATCCCTGTGCAACCCATCCTGGGCTTCTGTTCTCTGTTTCACTGACCATGCTGCTTCATTTCCTTCTGTAAGACTGCTGATGCCCATCCTGGCCATATGCTCTTATCCTCATTTCTTATAAAAGTCCAGCCGTAATGCCAGCCTGCACTTCTCTTGTTAACCTCCAATTGTCTTTGTGCTTTTTTCAGGCACCCTTCATACTCTAAAAGGAAGGTAGCTCCCAGAGCTACCTTGTTATTTTTCTTCCCTATCTTCTTTATGATTTTGTTTTGCTCTGATGCCTATAAACTTTTGAAAACAGCATGCTCAGAGCATATGTTGATCAATAGTATTTCATTATTCTTTTATTAGTCTTCTCACTTAGCCTAAGCTCTCCAAGAGGCAGAGAATGTCTAGTGGTCCCTACTTCCACAGTGCCAAAGACAAAGGGTCTTCATCCATGAATAAGGCATTTAAATGCTATAATATTCCAAATACTAACTTCTATTCCCTATGAGTAGGTCTCTACCCATGAAACCGATAGATAAAGAGGATTTAAGAAGTTTGAATTAGGAAGGAATATGTTCTAGGGCATTTTCATGTTAAAGCCCTAAGGAAGTGGCATGATTGACTTTTGTGCTTGGATTCCCCATTGTATATTTCTATTTTATATGCCCAAGGAAACTGTTCCACATCAGACTTCAGTTTGTCTTGCTCTATGAAAACTGCTGGCTGCTTCAGGGAAGATTAAAAGGACTCTGTAGAGGAAAATTATGTAAAAAACATGATAGAAAGTTTGTTTGTTTATTCATCATTGGCTTATATCCTGAAGCATGTAGGTCTAAAAGTGCTCATTTTCTCAAAGGAAAAACAATTTTTCCTGTAAATTTTAGTATGTATGACTATAATTCTGGCTTTAGAGATTTTAGAGGAAAGAATAAGTAAAAGGAAAAATCAGACACATACTCTTTGTTATGTATTTCATCATTTTTCCCCATCTCCTCTCATTAGGAAAAACCAAAGAACAGGAATAGTCACTGAACAGAGATTGGGAAATAAAATGGACATTAATTACCAACAAAGTAGTGGGAGTAATGACAGAAAGACATGATATTAACTTGGGTAACTCATTAAACTAAAGATAAAACTGTGCTCATGACATGTATAGTTGTTGCTAGTTCCTGCAGAAAAGGAGAAAAGTACCCAAGGCAATAATGGCTTAGGCATTCTTGTAAAAATGAAGATTTTACTTTTTTTTCTGTAAGTGAATGGAATGCTACAGGGAGAAGCATGATGGAAAAGCCTAAGAATGTATAGAAATAAAAGGAAAAGGCTATATGAATGAACTCTGTGGCACAATGATGCAAATAAATAGACTACTAGGTCTAAGGGATGACAAATGCAAAATGTCAGCATATGTAGAGACATTCTTGAAAGAAAGGACATAACAAAATGACAAAAAAGAAAGGTTTGCTATGAAAAAATATTCTAAATCAAAGATAAAAACCTATATTTAAAGACAACATTACTAGAAGAATATAAATATCTCTTGATCCACTTACTATATATCAGTTAATAGAAACTAGATAAATATAAAACATTAAGTGCAAATTTACCCCCTTTTAAAAAGTGCTCAAACATGAAGAAATGTCTTTGCATAGAACAACAAAAACAAAGCAAAGTGAATAATTGAAAAATTAATAAATATATAGGGTCACTTTCCTTAACAGCACTTTCAGAAGATCTGAGGTGTCTTGAACTTTCTCATGTCAATAATCTTCACACTCAGGAAAAAAAGAAGAGTTTATGACCTTTGGAAGGTGGAGCAGGCAACTCAGGAGGACTACAAGGATGCTGTGAGGTTATGCAGGGAGAAAATTAGAAGGGCCAAAACCCAATTAGAACTTAATCTGGTTACTGCTGTAAAAGACAATAAAAATGTTTCTATAAATACATTAGCAATAAAAGGACTAAGAAGAATCTCTGTCCTTTATTGGATGTGATGGGAAATACAGTGACCAATGATGAGGAAAAGGCATAATGCCTTCTTTGTCTCAGTCTTATAATAATAAGACCAGTTGTTCTCCAGGTATCCAGCCTCCTAAACTGAAAGACGGGGACAGGGAGTAGAATGAAGCCCCAAAATCCAATAGGAAATAGTTAGTGACCAGTTACACCATTTAGACACATGCAGCTCTATGGTCCCAGGTGAGATCCACCTGAGGATACTGAGGGAGCTGGTGGGACTGCTCACCAAGCCACTTTTCATCATTTATCAGGAGTCCTGGCTAAATGGGAAGGTCCCAGTGGACTTCTACAAGAAGGGCAAAAAGGAAGATCAGGGGAACTACAGGTCTCGGTGCCGGGGAACGATGTGGAGCAGATCATCATGGGTGCCATCCCACAGCCCTCATGATGCCAAGTGATCAGGCCCAGTCAGCATGGATTTATAAAAGGTGTGTCCTGCTTGACTAACCTGGTCTCTTTCTATGACAAGGTGACCTGCTTAGCAGATGAGGGAAAGGCTGGGGATGTTGTCTACCTAGACTTGAGTAAAGCCTTTGACATCATTTCCTACGGCATTCTCCTGGAGAATCTGGCTGCTCATGGCTTGGACGAGCATACTCTTTGCTGGATAAAAAACTGTCTGGATAGTCAGACCCAAAGAGTGGTGGTGAATGAAGCTAAATTTGGTTGATGGCTGGTTACAAGCAGTATTCCCCAAGGCCAGTTATTGGGACAAGTTCTCTTTAATATCTTGATTAACAATCTGGACAAAGGGATTGAATACACCCTCAGTAAGTTTCAGAGGACACCAAATTGGGCAGGACTGTTGATCTGCTGAAGGGTAGGAAGGCTCTACAGAAGGATCTGGATAGGCTGGAACAATGGGCCAAGGCTGATGGTATGAGGTTCAACAAGGCAAGTGCCAGGTCCTGCGCTTGGATCACAACAACCCCATGCAGTACTACAGGCTTGGGGATGAGTGGCTGGAAAGCTGCCTGACAAAACAACCTGGGGATGCTGGTTAACTGCTGGCTGAACAGGAGCCAGCAGTGTGCTCAGGTGGCTAAGAATATAACATCTATAACATCCTGGTGTGAATCAGAAATAGTGTGGTAAGTAGGACTAGGAAAGCAATCGTCTCCCTGTACTTTACACTGGTGAGGCCCCACCTCAAGTGCTGTGTTCAGTTTTGTGCTCTTCACTGTAAGGAAGAGATTGAAGTGCTGGAGTGTGCCCAGAGAAGGGCAATGAAGCTGGTGAGGGGTCTGGAAAACAAGTCTTATAAGGAGCTGCTGAGGGAGCTGGGGTTGTTCAGTCTGGAGAAAAGGGAGCTGAGAGGACACCTTGATGCTCCCTGCAACTCCCTGAAATGAGGTTGTAGCAAAGTGGGGGTCTGTTTCTTCTCCTAAGTCACAAGTGATAGGACAAGAGGAAACAGCCTCAAGTTGGACCTGGGTGGGTTTAGATTGGATATTAGGCAAAATCTGTTCACCAAAAGGGTTGTCAAGCATTGGAAAAGGCTGCCCAGGGAAGTAGTTGATTCACCATCCCTGGAGGTATTTAGAATACAAGTAGATGTGGTGCTTAGGGACGTGGTTTACTGGTAACTTGGCAATGGGAGGTTAACAGTTGGACTTGATGACCTTAAAAGTCTTTTCCAACCTAACCAATTTTATGATTCTACTTTAGGTTTTCCTAACATGAAGTTTCTAACCTTGTTTGACTAATGCATGTGTGAAACTTGGTCATGTGTGATGCCATCAGAAGGGCTACACCATTAAGATAAGAAGAGCTTAGGGACTTGCTGAGCTAGAGGTCTTATCTTTGACAATTACATACAATCTGATAACCTGCTGTGAAGAAGGGGTAATAAAACCCCTTCATACTGAAATAAATTAATATGGCCAGTGTTATTTATTTTCTAGATAATTGCAATAGCAGCACATTTTGCTTTTGAGATTCCTGACATTGTAAGATGACATTCAGAGGTGCAATGTCTAAAGACTGTAGGTTGTCTGTCTGCTTACTCACAACAGCACACACTAGCACTGAACTCACCTCAGGAAAACCCAGTGTCCCTGCTCAGAGAAATGCAAGACTTCAGACATGCTGTTTCTTGCATTTTTCATATTACATAACAGCTGCAATTAAGAAAATGTCTTTAAGCTCTCATTTAAAGAAACAGTGAGAACAACAGAGACTATCTGAATCCTGAAACCATTGCTCATAGAGAGAAGGCAAACTTCCATTTGAAGTACTATGATTTATATTTAATATGTCATACTAGGGTAGTTTGTGAATCCCTGGAAGGGATAAGTCCCTGGATCTTCTGAGTACCTTGCACATACAGAAGGAAAGGATGCATCAGAGACCACTGGGGCCCCCTGTATCACTGCAACTTGTTCTAATTCATGCACATTGATGTACACCTAGACATTCTTGTTACCTGTTGGCAAGAATGTCACCGTTTGAATCCCACTAAAGGGCTGTTGTCACCTTCTACCAGCACTAGGAGGCCTCACAATGTATTGGTGTTGTACACCCAATTGAAGAAAATCATGAGGGCAAGGAAAAATTGTCATGTGATCAAGGTATTCCTTAAAAACAAGGTGTTCTTGACAAATAATTCCTGAATAAATACTTAAAGACACTGTGTTAATAAGGGAAACATTAATACAATCTATATTTCTAGCCTGATGTCTTGGAAGATAACTTAACCGTCAAATATCCAAATGCTGTTCCATTAAGATAAATGCATGTTTACACTGGGTTTAGCTCGACAAATTTGATTTGATAATTTACATTGATGTTGTGGCTTATTGACAGTTTAGCTAATGCCTCTTGCATCTTGTGTGCAATTGTTTGACAACATTGCTTTATGATTTTCCTGTGCTGTCAAACACACTGAATCTACATCTCCACATGAGCATGCATGAATGGTTCAGTAGCTTCTGTGTACATGAAAATCAGAATGATGAAACACAGAAATACAGTTAAAGGCACAGATAACCAAACCCCATTACTCTACATAGTTTGCACTCTGTTGACTCTGGTAATTTTAATTGTTTTCAATCACAAACAAGACAAAGGTCAACATGAACGTGAATCATACTGTGTCATGTGGTTCTTGCAGACTTACAAACAGGTTTGTCAGCATTTCTGGTGTACAGCAGCTGTATGATGGTACCAAATGTTTTATGTCTAAAGCTCATTAATTTTTTCTTTGCTTTACAAAAATGCACGCTTTGAGACAGGAAGCTCTGAACTCAAACTGTACATCACAGTTATCTTTTCTTGAAATGCCTGCTTCAGGTAAGGCCATTAACATATTTACACTGATCCATTTCCATTACAGAATGACGAAGTAGGTTAGTTACCAAGAAAATCTTTTCCTCAGCACAAGAATCAGTCTGATGGTTTATTTGTAAATATAATGTAGCAATAGGGAGTGAGGGAAGATACACAGAAGTATCCAAGCTAGGAACAAAGGTTTCTTACACTTTCTAAACAAACCATTACCCTTGCTTTCAAATGCACTCTGACCCCACTAACTATACAGAGGATTTTCTTTTCATAATCTCAATCTATAAGAAATGATCAAATGAAAGAATGAGATAAAGGGAGAAAAAAAAAGAAAGGTCAGATATGCTGGCTAAAATGAATTGCTATTAGAAACTGTTTAAAAGAATACTCTCCCTGTTTCTTTAACTTTCTGTATTTGCTCATTACAGAAATAATTGGCTTAGTCATTGGCACATACAAGGGCTTGTCACATCTCTCACTTACTTATTTTTACCTGTGACATTGATTGTACACAGCATAGCCAGAATGACTAAAAGCTAATGTATGCTCTTCTAAAATGTTTCATTTGGGTTACAAGTGTATCTTAGGTCTGATTTGTTTAAAATCTATATGCATGAATAGGCTAATGGCACAGGATCCTATGTGATGAAATGCTGGAAACTCTGCCAAGAGGCCAAGGGAGTGTTTGCTTTCTGGCTTTCTCATGACAGGAGCAGGATGGCCTGGAGGCAGGGCAATGCAATCATTGCATGGGCATTGCTGAGCAGGAATGGACACAGCCAAGCTGGCTGCAGGAAGTTGTTATTCAGAGGTTTTCTAAGCTGCTGAAATAACTCACAAACAAAAAGATTGGCAAACTAAGCCAGTGATGACCCACTTCTGGCTAGCAGAAATGAAAAAGGATTCTTGGTGTGACCGTAGTCACACAGACATTCACAGCTGGAAAAATGAGGGAGTATAGTTCTTCTTTTTTTCCGCTCCAAAACACCAAGAATAATGACAATGGGAATCAGAGTCCAGATTTTGCCAAGATACATTCTCTTCAGTGCTGTGATTTTCAACATGCAAAATTAAAGGATAACAATTTCAGTGCCTATCTCCTTGGACACCAGGAGGAAATATATTAATTCGCCTGGCCAGACTTACGCAACTGGTTGATTTGACACAATTTCCATGCTGCCTCTGTGAGAAGTCCCCACAGGTTGCGCGTAGGAAGTTGTTCCAATATGTGCCGTTATATTTTCAGTGTGTGATATCTGTGTAGTGTCCATTACCTCCACCTCAGAACCTCATAAGCTTTATTGCAATTACTCTCTAGATGTGTTGTGATGACATGCAATGCTGCTACTCACATTTATTAGTGGAGGAAATGATGTACTGGAAGGCTGAGAGCTATGTATTTAGATACTTAATTCCAACTAACCCCATGTGAAAAAAATTAAATCAGTAGGATACAGGATACATTATATCCCCAAAGATTTTGTTTAAAACAGTTGGTCTAGGGGTACCACTGGGGCTTATGGGATCAGGGAACTGGACCCAATTGTGTGCTCTAACTACAGATCCAGCATTTCTCTCTAGCTGGTTATTTCCACTACTTCTCCTTATTGGGGAATATATTTAGTGTTAGGAGTGGAGATGAGTTTATTTACTGACTGTAAAGTCACCACACCACCAAGCCTGGGAAAATTTATAAAAAGCTGTTGTTCATCTAGGCGTGTAACTGCATCTTTATAATTTTTTCTGGGCATATGTGTTATAGCATGTGCTTGTGTTACTTTACCTCTATCCATTTCAAAGCCTATAAACTGGAATGAAACTAACCTTGTGTTTGAATGAGTCTTTAGTGCAGAAGTGTAGCTCAGTAACAGGGAAACTCTTTTTTTTTTTGGCATATGCAAAGCCTGCTGTTAATGTGTTTGGCCTTAGGGCACCAGGAACTCCACAAAGGTTTATTCACATTTGACTGCTGTGTAAAAGATTCATGCAGATGAATGGGAACATTTCACAGGAAACTGTAGTAGATTCTAGCTACTAGATTTTTGTTTCAGCTTCTGAGTTGCCTTTGATGTAGCTCATATTCTTCCTTTTGCTTTCAGTGTTGCTCACAACACTGTTCAGGGGGAATTATTTTGCAATTGCTATGATTGTTTTTCACTTGCACCGCTCATGACCTTATCCAAATGCCTCAAAATCCATCAGTAATGTTCAATTAACCTTTACTAGCTAGAAGTTGGAATGGCATCTTCCCATTTGTTCATTGTATATTGTCCTGGGCACACCTGAATGCCTTTCTTCTGCTCTTTTAATATGTACTTTATTGTAAGAACAATTGGCTAGTAGGACAACATCAGCTTTCAGTGCAAGAAAAGGGTATTTTTGTATTTGAGAGCAACAACTCTTTTCTTTCCTAGTCCATACATTTTCAGATGAGCTCAGTCTGCAGTGTGCAGGTCTAGAGTATGCTGAAGTTCAGCCCTGAGGCCTTTGCCAGATCATTGTAAAGATAGAAGCCATCTGTAAAATCTAGATCCCTGTGCAAACTTCCTCAACACTGCAGCCATTCAGATCTGAGGCTTTGATTTGCATGACACACTTCTGAATATTGACATTTGGTTGTGTCAAAAAATGCAACTTAAGTCAGCCCCGAGCTTTCCTCTCCACCTGTTTGTACAAAGCTGCCGAGCGGAAAAATTAAAAGCTTATATTACTAAATGGGAAAGCCCGTTAAAACTCCTGAGCTGTTGATTTCTGCAGCTAGGTTTAGTTTACTTGTTCCTATAAAGATACTCTTAGCATCTCTTACCAAAGCTGGGTATCTGTTCAAAGTTGTTGAGAACAGTAAATCCTACCAAGTCTGGCTTCTCTGTTGAGACACAGACCCACAGGACAGCAGAGGCTGGAAGATATGGAGATCATCTAGTCCTGTTGCTGCAGGTCTGTAGTGGGGACATGTCTAGCTATCAGAAACTCCTGTCAGTGCAGATAAGGGGTTCCTGTAGAGCCATAACAGCGGTGTCGCTTGGACCAAAAGCCTTGGGACGCTGCTAACTTACCATCATTGCACAGCTCTTGAAGACCTGTTCAGAGCCAGTTCTGCTATGTCTGAAACTGTGGGGCAGGCTGTGCCTCTCGTTTGTCTAATTTCAGGCCAGAACATCTATTTTACACTCCAACAAGATTGGCACACAGGAACATAATGTGGTAGCAATTGGAAATATAAGGAAGGAGAAGGAGGGTAGTGATTCTAGCTCTGAACAGAAGAAACCAATTATAGTCAGCAGATGGGGAAAGATCTCTGTCTATCTCTTGTTCTTTCCCTGCAACAGCTCAGAGTGACAGTGACCTCCCCCTCACCCTCCCTGAAAACAAGTCTAAAAGCTGATGGCAACAGCAACTAGCAGCTACTGGGTGACTAAAGTGATCAAACACCTCCCAATATGTGTCAAACAGTAGGCACAGCTGTATGTTTGTTGCTAGACTGCTTCCTCTGCAGAGAAAATCAAATGGCATTTGTTCAATTCTGACTGGGCTGATATTTCATGTCTTGCTTTTGACTCTTTTTTATCTTCAATCTGTTGACTGCATTTCCCTCCACAATAATGAGGAAGCCTGCTGAGGAACCACAAATCACATGAGAGTCAGGGGAGAGAACAGCACAGTCCAAGGTTCATTGTAATGGCAATTTAATGGGGCCTCCAGGGACCTCTACTTTAAGTGGTTGGGGGATCTCTCACAGTTTAAATTCTTATTTCCCTTGGAGGAACTGCACTATATAACATTAAGAGAGTTGTGGGAACTTAGTGCTATGCCTGCTCAGTCATTACTTCATAGTTGTTCATGCACCAAACACCAAATCTTGATGCAAATCACGGGCTTTGTAACTGAGAAGTAGAATTTGGCAGTGTTTGTCATTTGAAAAACCTTTTTCTGAAAGGCAAAAAGCAAACCTTTGCCACTGTTTTCTAAGAGGAGTTTGCTTTGTTTCAGCTGGCCCGAGTCTTTTTTTAAAATACTGTTCCTATTAAACCATCCCCATTCAAACACCTTCTTTCCTTCCTTAGAAAGAATCTAAGAGGCATACTGCCTACAACATATTACACTTTGTCTCAAAATGTTAAACTCAGTGTCTCAGTTCGAAGATTAGGTGGCATAAGGCCAGTGTAAATTCATTCCTGCCGTGGATTCCTTCAGCTTAAAAAGTAACAAATCCTGCTAAAAAAAAAAAATATGATGAGGAGAGGTGTAACATTTGGAAGCAGGAGAGCCTGTGAAGAGGCAGCACTGCCCTCTGTATGACATTCATATACCACAGTGGAAATGTGTCAGATTCCAAAACTATAGTTCTGTCAGGGATTAGAGAGAGAAAGAAATGGGGGGACAAGGTGGAAGGAATCAGATTATATTTTTGTGATGAGAAATAAGAACTCTTTCGGTGTTTGAAAAGAAGAACCTGTAGGGGCAAAGTTGGGGAGAAAACTCTTGCAAGGAACACGTCAGAAATCGCTGGGAGCATTTTGCAGGCTGCATGTAAGAACACTGGGGAGGAAAAGGTTTTCTTAACGTCAAGTTAAAATGTAGCCCAGAAAAGAAACCAGCCGTTCTTGATGTACCCCCATCCTGCTCACCATTGCCACTGGTATCCTGCAAGCTGTCTAATCTTGGTCATTTCATCAGACTTATGCAAATTCTGGATCCAAGCAGAATTTGGCTCTTACTTTTCCACTACAGGAACTTGACAGATATTTTGTTCTTTTCTTTCCAATCACTTTCAACATCTAGATTTAATTTCAGAGCTATTTATCCATTCAGGCTTAATTCCCTGTCTTCTGTCTATAAATCAACATTGATCTCCATCTTCTTATTCTTTTAATTAATGCTTATTCACTGAGCAGTGTACTGAGAGAAGTTTTACAAAAGACTTCTGCTTAATGGCAAATGAAGCTGGGGGGCAGTGGTGGGAGGGGTTGTAAGCAAACAGGAGGAAACTGCCTTCTTTTTCCTTTGTTACATGTCATATCTCATGTTTCCTATAAAAGACAGTGGTGTTGTGTTGAAGCCAATCTTAGGGAGAAGGAAAAAAGAGTCAAAAATAGACAAATACCATCCTTAAGTAGCTGAATGTACATAGAAAATACACTTATTTGTATTTAGGATTGCTTAGCTACGGGCTGTTTCCAGCAGTCCTTTTCCTTCTGGATGCACAGCTTTGATGCTGTCTACAAGGAGTGCCTGGAGAAAAAGTTGCTTATGTTGGGTTAGAAGAGAAGAGAAATTAAGAAGAAGAGGGAGGGGAAGGAGCCCAAGCTCATCTCCACTCTGTAGCTGCCTCAGTCTCTGCTCTCAGCTCGCAGTCACTGGTTCCTGATTTGCTGCCCCTTAAAACATTGTCATTCATGACGGGTGTCACCCTTCCAGCAGTTGCTTCTCTCTCCCTAGCCACCATCCACAGCCTCAGTAACAGGATCCTACATGACCCTGTTGCCTGTGTAGTTTGCAAACCAAGAAACTCCTCCGAGGTGGCTTCTACCTTCCTTCTCTCACCCTTAATCTCAAACACCATTACTGCATCCTGGCCCCCACCCCAGAGAGTCCTGACAGCTGCAGTTGATGTCCTTGGCCTGAAGATGCCAAGTGTTGAACATGGATGAGAGATCCACCTTGTGTTATGGGTCCTGACACCAGTGGTTGAAATAGAAGAAAAAGACCAAGTCTTGGCTTAATAATTTTTATTATAATACCCATGTTTGCGAATCATGAACTCTTAATGGGTCTAACCAGCGGTGAGATATCTTTCACAGGGCTGTGTCTCAGAAGGCCTGGCAGGCCAGCTGCAAAATCTCACTTTGAGATAAAATGAAGACTTCCTGCTGAGGATCAGTAATAAATGCTGATCTATGATGTGAATTTGGCTCAAGCTGAGATGGGGTGGAGAAGCAGTGCATTGGGCAATGGGCTTTGTGCTCTGGCAAAAAAGGAGCACAGTTCTGGGGGCAGAAAAGAGACCCTAGGCTGAGCCCCAGGACCTCTGGGCTTCCCACCAGACTGTGGGGAGGATATTGCCTGGTTCTGCACGTCAAGAGGGAAGCCAATTTACAGAAAATGTGAGTTCATGCCAAAATCTGAGGTGTAGTAAGGCGCGAAGGGCATAGGTCAGTGGAACAGAGCTCTCCTGGGCATGGGCAGTAGCCTGCATTTTAGTCACACACAAAGTTATTCAAGCAGGAACAAAAAATAAAAGACATGATTGCAGGAAAGAGGTCCCAGGACGCAGTGGCTCAAAAGGACTCAGTGCACCAATGAAGTGGACATGAGGGTTCAGCATACCTATATGGCCGCTATAGTTCTGGGGAGGACAAAAGGGGAATATTGAATAGTACTACTGATGTTATGTTTCCACTGTATTAGTCATTTGCACAGCCAGTACTTAGAATACTTAGTCCTAATTTGGTGTTTCAGATCCAAAACTACACAGATAAACTAGATAGAGATCAGAGCAATGAGGATCATGCAGAAATGAGCCTTAGAAAGAAAGAGTGAAGGAACTCAATATATTACGGACTTGGACACAGTCTCTAAGTATGACAGTAAAGAACAGAAATGTAGTAGTAAGGTTTCTGAAGTCTAGCAGACAAATTAATAACAAAATCCGGAGCAGGCGATGAATCCAGTTAAATTCCTGAACCTTCAAGAATGAATATTAAATTTTAGTAGAAAAGATAATTAACTGTTAAAACAAAATTTTATATTTTGTAATGGATCCTCTAACACTGGAAAATTTTTAGTCATTGTCAGACATTTTTCTAATAATGGCTTCAGTGCAAACAGGAATTAATTGAGCCCCTTGCTTCTGTTGCAGCAGAGGTCATGAAGGGTCATTGATCAATTTTAACAGCAGAATTAACGAACATGTATTCATCTCGTAGGCACAGGAACATCCTTTTAACGTCTGCATTTAAAAGACCAAGATGTCCACCCATTCTACCCTAAAGCTCTCTGGCAACTCAGGGAGATATCCTCTAGATTTGAGCCATATTATCAGGTGATTTTAGGAAGGATAAAACATTACTCAGAAAATCAAATTTTCCTCAAGACCTCCAGAGGAGAAAAGAAGGTGAGAGCTATTTAAGGCTGTTCTGCTGCCACATGTCACACGTTGTGACGCACTCTGTCAGTGTGGTTACACAACACCACCGCCTCCTCAGACACAGCCGCCTTTCCACACAGGGCCTGCAGCCCCCCCTGCCCCCCCGGCCCCCCACCAGACCACACACAAAGTAGTAAAACTCGGCTGATATCTATCAAACCCATCAATTCTGAAGCAAGGTTGCATTCTTCTCTTCCTAAGGACTTCTTGCCTCTTCTTGGCACGCAAAATCCTTGCTGTGATCAAAATACAATTGCTGTTTTATTATTTTTTTAATTATTTACTGACCTTTAATTTGGTGTTGGATACAAGTATTAAAGGATGTTGGCATTGCATATGAGAGAATCAATTCCCCAGGTCTTTCTGCCTCCTGGCAGGGGAGTATGAAGCTGTACAGTAGAGGCAGCTGAGCTGCACAGCTGGTTTTGCCAATAGCCCTTGGGCTATTTACAATAGCATTTTGGTCAATATGAAAACAAACAAAAAAATAATCAAAAATTAAATTGCAATTATGGTAGTGAAAGAAACCAGATAAAAACATGGAAGTAATTTAACATGAGTATTTTGGGGTTTGGTTTTTTTTTGGGGCGGGTGGATGAATTAAGTGCACTAAGCATAAAATATGTACTGCTGTGGTTATGATTTCTCTTAAAAAATGTTTCCAGGCTTTAGAGATAAGCATGTGTTTACATAATTAACTACTGGCATGAAATATATATTTAACAAATAAGTCTACCAGTAATCTCAAAGTGAACATTGCCCAATACTTTCCAGAACAGGGCTGTGCCTTGAAGTATTTACAGACATGCCAATTTTTTCCCTTTAAATGATAGTATTATAATGTGAGTGTCTGCTTTTGAATGACTGTTTAATGGGAGAAAAAAAAATAAAAATCAGCTATTTTTGACCTTGAGATTAAAGGAACAAAAAATATCCAGCTCTAACATTTTAAAAGTACTCTTTCAACCATTTAGTTAAGCAACTCGGACACCACTGTGTTTCTTTGACAAGGGAGCCAACTCAGTAGCAAAGGAGTTGTCCCTAGGGAAAAGTCTGCTCAGACAGAAGTTAAAAGCCTTTCAAAATGTGCACGTTCAATGGAAACGTGGATTCCAGCTGAACACCCCCACCATTCTGTCAAACTGAGAATAATCCAGTTCGGGACTCTGGGGCAATGGGAAATGCCTGCACTTGCTCTTTGCCTGTCACGTGTGGCTCTGGCCTGAACCATGGGAATACAGGAGCCATGGGAATACGAGGAAGTGAAAGCAGCTGTCCCTACTTTCATGTTCAGGCAGTATGGAGAAAAACAATGTGACCTGTTCCAAGTGCACAGAAGGGAGAACAAGTGAAGGATAAGGGTAATTTTATAGGTGACCGGATCAAAGACATCTTGGGTTGAGGATGACATTAACCCTGAGGACTAAGTTAATGTTTCACAAGAGGCATTAGTGATAATGATGAGTTTGCAAATTTACCATTCTCTGGAGGAAGAGAAAATGATGAATTTGAAAAGTTTATCTATAACAGAAGAATCAAACACTCTTGAACAAAATCCTTTTTTTTTAAATTAGATTTTTAATTTTTTGTCTGCACAAACCGAAGTGAGAAGCAAACTCAATATTATTTTGATAATCCCAAACCATGAAATTCTTCCAAGGCAAGCCATGTTTTCTTTGTAAAACAGCTTCACATAAAAATATCTCTTCCTTCTTCTTTACAAATATAAATACAAGAAGCTTTTCCAGAACCAAAGATCAAATGTGGTACTCAGACCTGTGCCCTCTGGGATTAGTCTTGTTTTCAGAAGCTACTAAGAGCTTTCCACCCTTCTAAGCCGGCAGGATCCCAAAGCACCCAAGAACCTGCAGGAAGTCCCAGTGTAAAATTGCCTGGGTGCTGCTTCTGTCAGGCTGACTGTAATGCTTCCTTTAAGTACAATTCATGACTCTCTTAACTTCACAGAACCACCAAGTGGCTGAGGTTTGAAAGCACTTCTGGAGGTCATCTGGTCTAAACCCCCTGCTCAAGCAAGGTCACCCAGAGCCAGTTGCCCAGGACTGCATCTGGATGGTTTTTGAGTATTGCCAAGGATGGAAACTCCACAACCTCACTGAGCAACCTATGCCAGTGCTCAGTCACTCTCACAGTGAAAATGTATTTTCTGATGTTCAACAGGAGCCCCGTGGGTTTCAGTTTGTGTCCATTACCCCTTTCTACTGTCCCTGCTGAAAAGCACCTGACTCCTCTTTGCACCCTGCCTTCAGGTGTTTATATACATTGATAAGGTCATTCTGATCATTTTCTTCTCCAGGCTAAACAGCCCCAGCTCTCTCATCCTTTCCTCATATGTAAGACACTCCAGTCTCTTCATCATCTTTGTGGCCCTTCATTGGACTCTCTTCAGTATGTCCATGTCTCTCTTGTGCTGGGGAGGCGGGAACTGGACACAGTGCTCCAAGTGTAGCCTCACCAGTGCTGAGTAGACGGGAAGGATCCCTCCCCTCAACCTGCTGGCAATAATTTGGCTAATGGAGGACATCTTTAGATTTATTTTCTGCAAGGGCCTGGTACCCACCAGAACCCCAAGATCATTTTCTGCAAAGCTGCCTTCTAGCTGCTTGGCCTCCAGTATATATTGGTGCATGGGGTTTGAACTCCTAGGTGCACAGCTTTGAACTTTTCCTTGTTGAACTTTGTGAGGTTCCTGTTAGCCCATGTCTTGAGCCTGTCGAGGTCAATGGTGAGTAGATCTGGTCAAATAGTATTTGCTGATTCACAGATGGATTATGTTAGGCTTTGTTTTGGCATTAATGTTATTTGCAAACCAGTCCAATAATTTCATATTCATTGGTGGCTGAAAACACCCTTTACCTATTGCCAGCAGATAAACACCAAACTGGGTTAATAGCTAAATGCTTAGTGTTTGCATTCAGTAGGTAAGTCTGGGTTTGGAGAGCCAAGCTATATGCTACTTAAAAAGTCTGTGTCTCTGTCTATTGGAGGCTCTACATCAATCTGCAGACTAAAGTATTCAGAGATAAATGTGTTTGACGTAGAAGATATGTTCTGACACACTTTGAAAATGATTCAGTTCAGTAACTAGTTCAAGTTCAACTCAGCTGAAAAAGAGCTGAATTGAGCAAGATTTCAAAAATATTCCCTGTGTGTTTCTGACCAGCTCTAATATTGCTCACTTTCTCAGAATTTTTTTTTATTTTTTTTCTCTGATTTTTTTAATTGATTTAGAGATTTGGTCAACTAGCTCTATACATGTTACCAGAGTCAGAAAGCAGGTTAGGATCTCTGGAACCAATGAAATAAAAGGTCTACTTGATAAAGGGAATGAAAGGAAGAAAGAGTTTGTGAGAGAACATGTATCAATGACATACTGCTACTAACATTTAGCTTTTCTCAGACCATTTTCTTAACCTTTAAGTCTTGACGTCACTTGAAATTAGAGTAGGAAGGGAAAGAGGTGCACTATGTCTGTCTGTGGGTAATTATATTAACCTAAAAGTGTACACCTCCCCAGTCTGGTCCTCTGCTTAAGACTTTTACTTGATGGAGGCCAGTGGAAATTCACCTCTGCTACAAAGTTAGGATAGAAAGAGTTCGGAGATGGTAAACCAGAGCCCAAGGAGAAGATACCATGACACTGGCCTCAAGATCATAAGAGCTGGGGGTGCTGGGGACCTGATGGCGAAACAAGGCCATAAACTAAAACAAATGAAACATCAAACCAGTTGATGATTAAGAATCAATTTTTACATTGCCTATGATAGCAGAACAAGCTATCTTTGAGGCAGTCCTTCTGTTAACTGAGGTAACAAGAACCAAAAAAGCCAAAAACACCCTGTCAGAGTGAGGCGTGTGTTCTACATGTAGACAGCGACATAGAGTTCATTTCATGGATAGAAATGAAAGGACTCATAACTGTGTTTTTCATAGAGGGCCAGGGAAGACTGGGATCTTGCACTATATCTTCACAGTGATGAAATAAAAGAAGGGAGAAACTAAAAGTTGGTGTAAGTGTGAGGGCAAACAGAAGAGCGGAGAGGACTGTCAAAAGCAGCAACACATTCTGACTGAATTTCTCAGCAAGGGGAAAGGTAGCCTCCAAACCCTCCCTTATCACAAAGGCAGAAAATTACTGCAAATAGCTAAATTGTAACTTATCCAGGAAACACATTCTGTGCCCTTTTGGGAATGTGACATATCCTCATTGTCAGGCACTGCAAACTACAAGAATGCTGGGTGGATCTGCAGATATTACACAAATGTACAAAAATCCATATTATTCGACCTGGCAATACAGGCACACACATAGACAATAAAAGAAATATGTTTAAAAAGCAAACTTAATCTAACAAAACTCACCAGATTTAAAAATAAAAGCCACATGTCTACATAAACTCACTGAACGGAAAGGCCTTGTTAATATTCACATGTGGCTTGCGTTACCTAAACCACCATAAAATTATGTAACTCAACAGAGAGGCAAGAGTTAAATTCTCTTATTTCTGAGTGTTGACCTTCTTTTTTATAAGAGTTTACAATTTTCTTTGAGTTAAAGCTGTGTTGAAAGCATAATTAAGCTACTCCAGTGTAGTCATCTTTGTTAGCTGGTATCTCCTGCACTTCTGTAAGCAAGAGGGTAGAAAGCCCTGTTCCAGAAGGCAACCCACCCAGACTAAACTCCTGCTGCAGATTGTCTTATGAAGGAGCTTCTCTCTCTACTAACTATATGGGAAGCTGAGAGAGACTGTCTGGCTGTTCAGGGAAGTGGTTTCTAACACTGGGAGCATGGAAAAGAATGCAAATGACAAGAAAATATGGGAGAAGTTTGGAGTTTTCTTCTGCAGGAAGAAAATTTGCTAACCAGTAAATCAGAGAGTTTCTTTTTTCTCCCATTGCTCAAGTTTTTAGTCCATACCACCAGCTTATAAGCAACACAAGAAATTACTAACAACAGCAATTTAACACATTATTTGTATATTCTTAATTTTAACTACAGAAGTATGTACTTTCAAGGAACTACTTGTACGTTTAAGAATGTACTTAAGAGTTTGCTGGATCAAGTCCTCTGTTATGAACTATGAAACCATTAGAGTGATTTCTGTGGAGGCTACGTCTTGATACAGTTTAGATCTTCTTGACCTTATTTTTTCTACAGCACTGCTTGCTGTACCTGTTCAGTACTGTGATTAAATCTGCATAATTTCTGCATTAAATCTGCATAAATCTCCAAGTCACAGGCAACAGGACTAGAGGAAACAGCCTCAAGTTACGCCAGGGGAGGTTCAGGCTGGATATTAGGAAAAACTTTTTCACTGAAAGGGTTATCAGACATTGGAATGGGCTGCCCAGAGTGGTGGTTGAGGCACCATCCCTGGAGGTGTTCAGAAGATGGGTTGATGTGGTGCTGGGAGACACGGTTTAGAGATGGTGTTGCATTTTGTTTGTTGTATAGGTGTCAGAATTAGGTTGATGGTTGGACAAGATGATTTTGAAGGTCCCTTCCAACCTAGGAGATTCTATTCTATAACTACCTATAGTGGGATTTATTTATCAAGCTCTCCAGATTCAACAGTTTTCCCACTCAGTAGGCAAGTCTATTCTGCTTTTGATCAAACATATATAAAGTTATAATGACTTCTAAGGTTTCACTCTGAAGTAATAAGGACAGGGGCCTTACCAGAGAGCTCAGAAATAATATTTGTTCTATGGTGTTAATTCCCTGACTTTGGGAGTTGTTTGTTTCCTACCTGTGGAAAAAAACTATTTACTTAAAATCTGTAGCACAGATGGATACGACTCTTCCTTCCAATTGGAATGATTTACCCTCGGAGAGTTTATGTAAATCTTTGGAAATTAATTTCAAAAGCCCTACTCCAGAGAATCCATGCTGTTCTTGTAGAACACACAATTATATTAAAAAATAAATAAAAAAAAGGAAAACCACAAACAAAACAAAATCAAAACCAAAAAATCTCTAAACCAACATAAAACAATGCCCATTAAATGAAGTAAGTTCATTCCTTTCTATAGGCCAAATCCTTGGCTTCTGCAAATTGATACAACTTCCAGGTCTTCAGAATGGACACGTTTATCCTAGCCAGCCACTGTTTTCAAAACCTTTATGTTCTGAGCCATACATTTAATTTTATTAGATTTTGAATACGTAGTTAATTTCCATATTCCAAGCCCCAGTCTAGAGGATTGCTGAAAACCCTTTAGAAAGAAATTGCCAATTGCTGGGCTTGGTTAGTCAACATGAAATTAATGTGATGTTTCATGGCACATTGAGTAGAGCATTCATAAAGCCAATGGAGCAGGTCTTTTGTTTTGTATAAGAGCAAGGGAAATCTGTTATGGAAATAATGCCATTCAGGAAATACAAATATATGCACTATTCATCTGCTGCTAATGCATCATTTTTGAAGGTCATGAGCTTTACATACACTATGAATGTTCTCCTCGGCATCATTTGTCTCATGATTTTTTTTCATTTCCATTTATTATCCCCAGCTCTTCTTTTCTAAATGGACCTCTCTGGTGTTCCTTTCACCTTTCATTGATCTATATCTACAGATATATCTTCCTAGGGAACTATAATTCTTTCCTCCTTTCCTTGTTTTTCTTTCACATTTTCCTATCTTCTCTACTTATTTCAATGGTCCCGTTTTCTTTTGTATCTTTCAATCCATATCTCGCAAAACAAGAAACAGAGAAAATACTGCTAATATGTGTTATCATCAATGAGAAATCATTGCCTCTGGTCACAAGTGCATCATAAGTAATCAAAGAACTATGCCAGGCTGGATGTACCATCCAAGAAACAATATTTTGGTGTTAGTACAACTCATATGTATAAAGGGAGGTGAGATTTTTATTCTACCAAAGAATAATTACCATTCCTAGACACAACTAATAAATCTATCCATGATTATTAGTGTCATATTTAATCAAATATCAGACAATTTCTTAGGAGGCTCAACTTCATTCCTTTATTTTTTAGCTTGCCAGTCTAACCTAAGATTTCATGGGGAAAAGTGATTTATTTCTAATTAGCCAAATTTCTGTTATGATCACCTGCAGCGTGTGAGGAGAACAAGTATGCTCTTAGCAGAAAGGATCCTTGTAAAACTCTCTGCAGTCTGCTTGAAGAGATCAGATCTTTATTTAATCAGCATCTGTATCATTCTTCTCAGAGGAAAATAATCAAAACTGCCTTTTGAGAACCCTTTTACCAAGGATCAAAGGTTATCTCTTCTAAAGTGGTAAGTTCAGCTGGGGATTGGAAGACTTTAAGATCATTAGGGACCCTTCATCGATGTAATGCTTCTTGTATGTTCTGTAGCTTCAGAGTTCATTAAGCAGTTCATCAACGAAAAGATGTTATAGTTAATGAGATATCTTCATTAAAATCTCTGTCATTAAGTCCTTATAATTTTAGGGGAGAAAAATGTGTTGGGTTTTTTTTCTGTCCTAAGTTTTCTCTGCTCAAAAGTGAATGCTTTGTAAAATTTGGTAGAATCCTATTTGGCCTTTCCTGAAGGAGCTCAGAACATGAAAAATTCTTTTCATTTGTGAAATTTTGGGTGTACTTCTTTTGCAGTCAGCCAACTCCAAAATGGTCTTACCTAGTAAAAAAATAATAAATAAACCCAAACAAAACTAACAAAAAACCCCCAAACAAACAAAAAAACCCACAAGCCAATCCTCACAAATGACTGTTTTAACTTGCTTAAAAAATGCTACACTGTAAAAGAGAGTATCTCTTCCATTCAAACAAAAAATAAAGTTGGCAGATACTAAATGTATGAGTAATAAGATACTGAAAACAATGCATACCAACAGATCCATGCCAACACATCTAGCACTCTACCCAGTTAAATAATTATTCATCTGCATAAGTTGTGTATCATATACATCCACACAATTCCTTGGCACATTTGACTGGAAAGCACAATTAATTGATCAGAATTTGTAAATTCATTGCAAAACCTCTGCTCAGTGCAATGTTTCCAACACTTTGGAAATCCTTAAAGTATGTAAGCAGTGCTACACTACATGTAACTTGTCTTCTGGATTTTGTTCAAGATCTTATGGTTAGACATCACCAGATCACACAAGCAGGAGTAATCATGTCACCAGTTAGCTAATGCAGATTAACTAAGCCCAAATTTTGATGGGACTAGCAGATTTATGTTTTAATTATGGTTTCAATTAACTGTGTTTCAACATGGATGAATGAGAAGGATGGAGAAAAATGGCTGTCTCACCATGCCTGCTCTGAGATCCAGGGGCTGTGTAGTCATAAAAGCGAGTTCTACTTTTGTCAGTCGGTATATGAATTCAGAGTAACAATAGGGAAATTTTTGTAGTTTCCTGTTGTTCTCCATAACTCCCTCTTGACTTTATTACAAATTCACCTTCTTATTTATTGTTGACGTATTTTACACACAAAGTGTTTGTAATATTAGCCTTGGAGCTAGCACAGTTTTTATTTTCCACGACATGTATGCCAAACACACTATGGTAAAACAACACAATAATGTACGTTCTCCCCACTGAAAGCAAACTTCATCTAAGATCAAAGATCTTTGATATGCCTTTTCAAGGGAAAGAACTATATACGTGACTTGTTCTTAGAAACTGAGAAACCTACTGAAGTCTAGAAACTGCTGGGGGATTTGCTGCCAGAACACTTCTCTGGACTCTGGTGGCTTTTGGGCACTGTATTTGCAGGGAATGAGGCAACTGGTATCACTCCTGATTTGCATGGTACTTTCAGGTCGCCATGGCATACAGGTGACTTTTCACACAGGAAGGAGCGACCCAGGTCCAAGTCTGATTGGGTGACAGGTAATTCAATGTGTGGACAAAAGATGTTTTTTCTTTTGTCTATGGTGCCCAGGGAACTTATTCAAGGAGAAAATATCCAGAGAGGCACAGACAGAAGGGCATATTTTAAATGAAAGATTGAAACCTAGTAGTTTATCAAGACCCATAAGGCTTTGGGTGTTGCTTTTTTTCTTTTTTTTTTTTTAAAGGGTTTGAGGAAGCTTTTTGTTTCCTTTCCTTTATGTCAGTGCAGTAAACATGAACTTCATCATGTTTGTAATGATGCAGGTTTATTTGGAGAATCTCACATTTCCAGTATGAACCAATTAAAGATAAATTGAATATATTGCAGTAATCTGTTCCTGTTTATATAGTCTTTTGGCTAATGTCAGAACAATAATAATGTCTGAAATAAAAAGCAACAAATTAAAAATTCATAAAGCAGCTGTGCATTACTAAAGTAGATGAAGGGAATTTTGGAATTCCAATGATTGCAGTTGTGACTTGGCACCTGGTTTCATTTCATACCTGTAAATCCAATGGTGTTAGTGACCCTCCAGCCATAGTTTGTTAAATTATGGTGATGCTGTGTATGTGATTGGCAGAATTAGTCTTCTAGGAATTTATATTCTATATGGGGTAATTAAAGGAACAATAATAAGGCTTATTATGGTCATATAGATATGCCACCTGAAACATGAAGCCTGAAAAATCATAGCCATTTATTATATCTGCCTGCTGTAAAAGTGCTTAATCTATAGCCTTTGGATTTTCGTAAGGATGTGTGGTGAGGAGTGGCATTTTTGCATCTTAAGACTAAGTTGATTACAATAGACATGAATCAGCCATTTTCAAACATGCCCATATAAAGTTCATGCTTTCTTTTGGTATACAGTAAGGAACTGGGATAAGCAGCCTAAGGTCTTGAAATAAGAATGTAATACTTTACAGATTGTCCTAAGACAACCTAATACATAAGTGAAGCCATTATGTTTTATCCTCACACTGAGTATTTAGTTCACTGAAATATCTATAAACAAACAACTTATGACCTTGATTTTCTTTGTTTTGTGGGGATTTTTTTGATCAGCCCTAACTTTCTCTACCGAAGTGTTCTGGTATAACTTGGAAAGTTTCTGACCCCCTACTCAGTTTTTCTTCTACTTCCAGAAGTCTTGTGTTTTACATAAAGGAATAAAACCCTCAAGTACTAAGCAGCTAAGCAATTAAAGGCCCTATGGATAGAAGCCAATAGCTTTAGTTTTCTTCCAGCAGTTGTAGATGAGACAGTTGTAAGGTGTTCTTGGGTGACAGCTACAGTGCTGAACATTAAGTAGCTGTATCTAAAAATATAGGTGGAAGAAGGAAAGATTTTTCAGATAAAATATTAATAGTTTATTTTTATTTAAAAGAAGGAAGTAATCCCACCATCTGTCACGCAAAAATTCTTTTAATGAAGTAAGAGATACCATGACTTGGGGAGGCAAAATAACTCTGTTATTATTAGACAGTCATTTATATTTAAAAGTAAATAAGTAATAAATAGCATTGACACTATATAACATGCTTGGGACTGCAAAGAAGAGAAATAGTTATGGTACAAGAAGTTAATACATTATTATTGTCCTGGAATATAATTTTCCCACTGGTATTTTCCTATTTTTCCAGGACAATAATATATATATTCTATGATTGAGCACCATGTTAGACTAAAAATTGATGTGAGTCAGTATTATTTTTATTTTCAGTTAATTAGTTTCTGAATATTTTTCAAATAATTACAAGTTCTCAAGTTTGCTTCAGAGAGTTGTTGGTAAGTGTAATGTTTGGGTTTTTTTTTTTATTGTGAATATCAGCAGTTATGTGTCATCAAGCCCTACAGAACAATCTTTCATTGTTCTGTTATATCCTTCCATATGCACAACCTTGATCATGAATTTTATTTGGGTGCAGCCTAACATCAATATGCATGATGCTACAGAAAGTTAACTCATCCAAAAAATTCCTATTTCTCCTAAATATGCTTTTACTGTTGAACAGAAATACTGTTCTATTTGCTTCTCATATATGTCCCATATGCATCTTAACCATTTTGCGTACTGTTAGCAATGCTTAAACCTTATTGGCTGTACAAACTGGTGACTTCAAGTTACAGCAACTGAAGTCAGCATTGATCACAACATTAAGCTTTCATATTATTAGCACAACTTTACTTTGCATATGGCTCATTAAACTTCCAGGTATCAAAATAATTTTGTAACATGGTTTGCATATGCTGATCACAACATTCATATCTTATGCTCTGTTCTCCCAATCAAATGTACCTTCTTTTGAATGAAATTAATTTACTTATGCCAAGCTACATGTTATACCAAAATTTTCCCCGTATGCTTTGTTGCAAGGCAAGCACCTCAATAAATTCAGTAGAAGTAATGGTGATAGAATCTACATCTAATTTTAAGAGCATGCCCTTGGGCATAACCTGCAGTTACCTGAGTCTGGAATAATTTTACAGAGTGCCTACTTTGGTGGTTTTAGTACATTGGCTGACAGATGGACATTTGTGTGCAAAACACCTCGGATCTGCTCCAGTATCACCAAGACCATGTTCCTAAATAATAGCCAGCATTACTGGAAGATCTAGCTCTGTACACCTTTGGTAAACAGAAAGGATTGATTGTAGGTAGCAGTACTGCTTCTTGGACTCCTGGAATATTACAAGTACCACAGAAGTTCTGTTTTATTTTGAGGATGATTTATTTTTTCTTTCAGTAGTAGTTCAGATGTTTGCCCATCCCAAAATAATAAAATAAAAAATAAAAATAAAAATAAAAAAACAAAACACAAAAACCCACAAAATTTTTCAAGATCCAAAATGATTGCACTTGGATTTGTTTTATTTCAGTCCACATTTTCAGTGAAGAGCAAATCATTTTTATGGAAAGCAATTTTCTTTTTTTCAGGTTTTGGGTTTTTTTTGTCAGCTCCAGCTGAAAATGCACAGAAATGCTCCCTCAGCCCCTGGCTCTTTAGCATTTTAGCCATAAAAGCATCACAGCATGCCATGTTAGTGAAAAAAAAATGTGCTTTGACCAAGTGCAGAGTCCTGTTTTCAAAAGCCTGTAACTCAAGTAAACCAAAACAATTTTTCACTCAATTTCAGCTTTTAACATCTCTCTATTACAGTTGTACAGATGTTCAAAATAACACCAGTGCGTTTTTTTTTTATAATGAGAAATGTCTATTTACCCATGCTTGCACTCTGAAATGAATTTCTGATCAAACATTTTAAAAATTCTTTTTGGGTAGAAACCAAGTACGGAATATTCTAACCAAAAAGTGATTTTTTTCTGAGTTTGAGAATAGCTGAATAAAAAGGGAAATCATTAGGCTGCCTCAACCAAAGCTTTAGTTGGCAGTATTATTAAATAATAGGCTAGTATACTAAAGTGAGATTACCTGAGGTACGTACTCACTGAAAAAAGAGGTAGAATTGAGGCTTTAACAAGGCTTTACTTTTATTTTACTCAGTGTTAAAAGTTACTAAATTTCTTGTCAGGGAGAGTTACCCATGCTGCAGGCATCTGCACAAAACATTCCTGCAGTTACAGTACCTGCCCATTCCACTCTCATCTACAGACACTGAGATAAAATGCACAAAACCAAAAAAAATCTCCTTTAATTCTTGTGAAAAGTTTAACAAGCTAAAATTCATTTGATACGTACCCAGTGGTATTTTATTTTCAAATACCTATTTGGTTATAATATTCTCTTTTGGGGTTAAAGAGAAGGTGAAAGTTGAGAGACGATAGCTGAGGAATGTACTGACTATAGTGCTGTTAATTAGGAGCTTTTGTGCTGCTCTTTTCTTCCTGTCACATTCATAAGTTACCTGAAATAAAGTCTGCATCAAAGTCCAGCGACTTAAAGAAGTCAAATTTAAAAATTCTACATGAACTTCCATCCAGAAAGCACAAGTATTCTTCTCAACAGACCTACAGTCATGTTGCTGACATACACATACACCCTTAGTTGAAAAGTCAATGTTAGTAGGTAAGGCTTGCATGCTTTCAGATGATTATAAAGTGTTTTGAACACTTCTAGTCCCACTCATACTACACTGCCAGGTAGCAGGGACCATGTTGTGTCCAAATGGTGACTAATGGAATATTTCTGCTCGGTTAAGGTTGGTACGCTGGGAGCTTGCTCACACCAGTGCTGAATTTAGCTTCTTGTGGCGTCAGAACTTATGACTGGTTTTATCAGTCTTACTTTGAGTCTTCCCTGCTCGCTGCTTATTCCCATAGAGAAGAACTTTGAATCAGTTAAGGCTGAGTAAGTATGATATCCATGCAGAGAAAATTCTTGATAGCAAGAAAATGTCAGATTACGGAACTCCTCTTAAAGGCACCTCAGTGCCCACACAACACATTTCTACTGACATGAGTAGACTTCACACCTCCGCACAGAACTTCCTTCTGCCTCCCAAATATAAGGGATCCCATCCAGCTCATTAATTTCACATTATAGAACCCCCACACTATAAGCCTAACTCAACACTGATTATTTCATAAAGTTAGTAAGGTCAAGATGATGTATATATGTGTGAGATTTTGAAATAAAGAGGAGATGGGGGTGTTTGAATTTTATTTATGCTTCAGATTTGTAGTTCAGAGCTGTCCAACTGACAGCAATTTTTTTTTTTTTAGGTTTTTTTTTCTAAATAGAATAACATGCAGGATCTATTTCTAATGTTATATTTCAGATTACCAGCTTGGAGAAAATGTTCTGCATGCCTGTAACAGGTCAGGTAGGAGAGCAGCTGGTCCAAAGATTAAACAAGGACAGTAGTATCAGAGAAATTAGGTTGAGAATATGAACTGAAACTTGATGGGTAAACACATGGGCAATTTTTAAATGGGATAAATTTACTACTATCTTTTTGATGAGTTCCTTTAGAAAATGAGAAAAAAAATTTAGCATCATTTACTAAGGCTGTCAATTCCTATGTCTTTCATACACTACCCTGTAATACTGCAACCTTTTCTTATTGCACATGCACTAGCTCATACATATTCTGCCTAGAGTAGGTAGCTCATATTAATGTTGAATGAAAATGTAAACTTAATGAGAAATATAGTAAGCAGTAATGAATTTTTAATCACACAGTCACCTAAATATTGCTATTGCTTAATAGGCAAACTGGTTCCTTAGGCCCAGATTAGCAAAGCTATTTAGGATCATCTGGATATAAAGAGGTACCAGGGAAACCCAAGAGTTTACATAGTCTCTCGACACTTTTGTAAACCTCCCTCATCTGCATGCCTAAATAGCTTTGAAATTCTGGCTTCATCCTTTTTCTGGATTGGAACAGCATCTTTGGTTGATAAAGGCTGAAGGTGCAAATCCTGGCTAGGATTCTCATTTTGCTTGTTTGCTTGCTCTGTCTGCCTAACAGTTTGGAGAGTAGTTTCTGCATTACTCTGAAGTGTACCTAATATTGGCATCAGCAGTCATTTGTTAGATTACAGGTATTCTGGTCCAACCCCTACAGAATCAGATGTATCTGAAAAGATGGAAGAGTTGTGAAAGGGTGATCCAGAAGGCATCTCTAGCAGCTCCACACCTCTGGAGTAATCCTTAGTAGTAGGAAAGGTTTGAATTCCTGATAAAATGAGACTCTTCATTTTTCATTTTGTGATTGGAGTGATGCAAATAGGACTCAAAATGGATTTGAGCCTGAGTTTATGACAGTTTTTAAATCCTATTGATTGAACAAAGAATGTTTGACTGTAAGTGAATGAGAGAGCATAGTAACAGAAATATAGGGGAATGGCAAAATAAGCATGAGATTTGAGGAAAATAAATAGAAATTAAGACAGCATAATGAATGGACAATAGGAGGCAACAATATAATTTTGCCATTACTGGAAACAATTGCAATATTTTCCTGTGGGAGAAGATGGGTCTTTTCATCATTCATTTTCCCTTCCAGTAAAATATGTTGCTGTGGTCCTCTTAAATACCCTTGATCACTAGGTAGTATTTCATTCTCAGAAAACCATCAAATTTCAGAGAACACTAGAAGTAGTTTGGGAAAACCAAATGTCTAACCCTGTAACTGAATATTTTAATGCCAATGACACATTTGAATCACACTCTTTAAAAAATAGTATCTGAACTTAGAGCGTATACAGTAGGCAGAGTTGAAATGGCATTTCAAAGAGAAATTGCATACAGAGGTTAAGTAGAAATAATAAGTCTTCTGCAAATGGATCTTCAGCTACTTTTGTTTTTCCCTCATAAAAACATAAGTAACTAGGTAGCAGAAATTAATCTTTAAAGGAGAGTTTTGGTAGTTCCAGGACTTGATTGGCTCTAAATTAATATGGCTTACAGAATGAGAAAAATACTTGCCACCAGAAACCTCTCTAAAATGCTAGACAAGCTAAAATGTTATGCAAAGGTTCTGCCATCCTCCAGAACTTTCAAACATTCCTGAGATTATTTAAATATGCTTTTTGTATTTTATATGAATGTATCTTTATACATATGCTATGACTATGTTGTCAGCAATTCTTTCCTTGCAGAAGTTTATAGTTACCTTTTTTCCTTTAATTGAGTCACACACTGCCTTTCATAGAATCATACAATTTTCTAGGTTGGAAGGGACCTTTAAGATCATCTAGTCCAACCATCAACCTAACTCTGATTAAAAAAAAAAACAACACAAACATCACTAAACCCCAGTCACTAAGCACTATATCAACGGATCTTTTGAATATCTCCAGTGATGGTGCCTCAACCACTTCCCTGGGCAGTCCATTCCAATATTTAATAACCCTTTCAGTGTAAAAATTTTTCCTAATATCCAATCTGAACCTCCCCTGGCACAACTTGAGGCCACTTCCTCTTGTCCTATCACATGTGACTTGGGAGACGAGACCAACCCCTGTCTCTCTACACCCTCCTTTCAGATATTTGAAGAGAGCAGTAAGGTGTCCCCTAAGTCTCCTCTCTCTAGGCTGAACAACCCCAGTTCCCTAAGCCTCTTCTCATACGACTTATTCTCCAGGCCCCTCACCAGCTTCGTTGCCCTTGTTCTGACTTGGATCCATTGCTCCTTATCCTTCCATTGCATTCCTCCAGGAATCAAGTTCTGGTTTTGAACTGCAGAAAGGTCTCCCCCAAGCCTTCTTCTCTTTCTCTTCTCTTCTCTTCTCTTCTCTTCTCTTCTCTTCTCTTCTCTTCTCTTCTCTTCTCTTCTCTTCT
>JAOQGH010000023.1:50859079-50889747 GCA_025769975.1 Gallinago jamesoni
CTTCTCTTCTCTTCTCTTCTCTTCTCTTCTCTTCTCTTCTCTTCTCTTCTCTTCTCTTCTCTTCTCTTCTCTTCCAGTTCTCTCTGCCTCTCCTTTGTGCACCATGTGCTCCAGCCTCTGTTATTGGTGTACCCCTTAGCTTGGGCAGGCTAGTTAGCTTAGGCATGGAACCACGATTTGTACATACTAATAGCTGGGTATTACTGGAGAAATGGTCTTGCCTGGGACTTGCTCGGGCATCTCTCCATTGAAGGTTATGTTTCCTGTGGTATCAGCCAGTGATGAACTAATCTTCTTTCCTCTGCTCAGACTGTTTAAATTTCAGGTTTGGTTTCAGGAAAGCAAATTCTTATCAGTTCCATGGATTGAACTGCATGCAATCCAATTAGATTTAGGCCTCACAAAAGAAAATGTGCAGTCTGACACTAATTCGGACCAAGTTCTGTCTCAGAAATTCATGAGGCCCTCCTAGCCAGTGCCACAGCAAGGTACTCTCAGGCAATGCTCCCAGACATTAGGAAGAATAAAAAAAGTGAGGGACACTCATAATTTATGAAAATCTGAGCTAATGAGAATAATTAAAGCAAAGCTTCTGTTTAAAAGTTAATATTTTTGTTTCAAAAGCTTTCACATCTTAATCACAGTAAACTTCTGCAGATTTTACTTTAAAACATTAATATAGCAAACCCAGTATTGCTTGCTGAGCTCTGGAATAAATTTTCTTTGAGGAGGACCTGAACAAAAGAATAATGAGAGCTGTTCAGGATTTATCATTTTATTCTTCAATTTTTCCATATCAATCTCTGCATAAGAAATGTAAGATTTGTCCCTTTGCCAACCCAAAACTGGTCCCCCCTCAGTTTACTTCCATTAGCCCCAGACTAAGAATGCATAAGCTTTATATCTGTAAGAAAAAAGAAGCAAAACGACCTTTTTTGTTTCCATCCCCGTAAAGCATCTATAGTATTTCATAAACAATGAATTTTTCCCACTTCTGCATCCCCAGATATCTAGGTGAAACAGACCCTCATTACAACAGAGTAAATACACAGTTTGGCCTTCTAATTGTATCTTATATACCCTCGGAAGAATGTTTTTTAAATTTTAAAATGTTAAAAAAAATGCATGTTAAAAATTTGCAAACCTCTAAAAGTATCAGAAGACTTCCATTCTTTTCATCATTAAAAATTATCTGTTGTGATACACAGGGTATGTGATATGTGGGGGATTTTCCATTTTTCAAAATTTTCCTTAATTTTCCTTGATTTTCCTCTGCCTAGTCCCACATTTGTGTTTAAAGGGGCTCTTGGCTTTTGGATGTATTGGTCTGAAAATGATAGTTCTTGGTACTTTTATGACTCAAGACCCCAGATAATCAGTTCAGTCCTTGGTACATATCTCATTGCATGCTAGCCGCTGACTCTCTGGTGGCAAGTATAAGGTTGTGCTATAGGTAGGGGCAGCACTGGCTTGTCTTAGTTTCACACTGCCCTCTGCTCAAAATCTTCTTGGTGCATCACTGCAACTAATCTGTGCATTCCTTCTCCCTTCAGCAGGAGATGTTGTAAGTCATTCCCTGTTATTTGCAGTATGTTCAGACAACGCAGCACAGTAAGCAACTCCTTCCACTGCAACCCAAGTGTTTGCTTTTCAATTCCTGAAATCTTCACACATACTTCCAGTCTGAAATCTTAAAACTTATTAACATTAAAAGATCTCCAACTTTAAAGAGGTCATAAGTAGCTATAATTTAGAAAGTATCTATAATTTAGAAAGGAAGTGATTCTTCTTGAGAAATCATGCTGAGTATACTGCTAGTTTTCCCCAGTAATTAGTCACTGAACATGGTTTGTATACAGTGAGGTTTTCTGTTCTGAAAATGTGAGTCTGTTTAGGCATCTGTACTGTCTGTAGAGAGTCCTTCAGTCAGAATTGCCACTCAGCAGCATCCGGAGCACAACCAATCTCCTACAGTGGCAGTACTGTACATGATGTCAACAGTAGTAAGCCAAAACATTTTTATGAGCAGAAGTGAAAACACCCTCTGCAACTGAAACTGTAGAGGAGAGAAAATGGGCTTGGAAATGGCATGAAATAAAGTTACTGAAGAGCAAAGCAGTGAAGTGATGTGTGCTTGGGCTATTCTTGGCAGCTTCCTGAAGTACCTAATCCCAATTTTTGCTAAGGGAGGGTTGACATTACTTCTGTACTTCAGTGGAGTCACCTCTGCTGTGGGGAAGTTAATTATTCTCAAATATACTCTTGAATTTTAAGAATTTATTGTTTATATTAATGAATAATATGAATATCTATTTTTTATTTTCTGATAGTATGTCTTCCTGTCCTGCCCCTCCAATATGACATTAAAATGCATCTTCTTAAGAGTCCTTCTGGGTAGAGTTACACATCCATCAAAGTTTTTCTCCTAATCATAGGTCTTAAAAGATATATTCTGATTACTGTACAGGTTCACCAGTTCTATAGTTTTCTGTGAGTTGACATAAATCTTCAGTAATACAATGTACATACTACACTCTTTATAATAATATCTTTTAAATATTTTGTTAACCGTTAGATTTTACTATTTTATCTTAATTACAGTGTTATTAATGTTATGAAAAACATGTAATACTAATACATTTATGGTTGTATTTTATCTGCGTATATTATTGTTCAGTTCACTTATTTACACAGACATATACTAGGGTCCAAACCAGAGGTCAAATAAAGGAGGCCCAAGTATCCGAGAGCCTTGTCAAACATATGCGACAGCATAGCCCTTCCTCAGAAAGGAAGAGAACTCTAAACTGAAGGCATTAAAACACAGTTGCTACAGGCATTCAGATGATGGGTTTTTCCACATCTGTCTTAAGCCAATAGCAGAAAAAATGACAGAGCAGACAGAAACCTTTCATAGGCTGCATTGGATTCACCATTGGTCACTACTTGGATCATCCTCTAACAAGAACTTTTTGAAAATACAGGTCCTCTGATTATGTATTTTTCTTACCAGACTTGATTTGATCTTTGTAAGTCTATGGAAACATTTCTGTAGGCAACAATAACTAAGGGAATTAACATTGTTGTCTGGTATTAATTCTTCTCCAAAGAAAGTCATAGGCAACATCCATGCTACTGTTGATGCAATTTTTTAAGGTTTGACAAATATGGTGAGTCAAGCTTGTTTGTTCACTAGAGGTACAATCGGGACTGTTTTTAAGGAGTGCCTGTTTAAATATGCATACCACACCCTCTGTATCAAGGGGACGGCCTTGCTCAACTGTGCTGGTTAAGCCTTCTGCTGTTTTAATGATAGTGCTACCTGTTCCAAAGTAGGTACCCACAAAGGAGGTTCCAAACTACTTAAGCTTTTCCAGTTTGCTCAGAACAATGTATAGGTGTCATAGTACCTACAATATACACTTGACTATTCCGTCACCGCGTGTGCACTCATTAACATCAATTCAATAATCTCTTTATGAGGTGTTTAGTTTCCAATTGTGTCAGCTCTGAAACTCCCCCCAGATAAAAACTAGTCCTGTAGCTGCTGAGACTTCTGCTAAAATAAGTGTAGCAAAAGTGAACAGTCATTCTTACCTCAGAATTAGTCTGGAGAGTGCCAAGTTTTATTTTTGAGGCTAATATTACAATATTAGAGTGCTTAAATCTTAATATTTTACTAGTGGTGTTTGCTGATGGTTTATGTACAATGTCTTTGATCCCTATATCGTCAAATGCTAGAGGAGTTGAAAGATATCAGGGAAGTTGTGCCTTCTAGCATTTGTGCATCCATTGCTTTCTCCTTACCTTGGTCGCGCACACGCGCATGAGTACCCACACAACTGCTCTGTCCCCTTATCTGCAATGTAGCAGTGACTTCCTTCCCCTCTTCTGGAAATTCAGAGTTTTATTATGAGTCTCATAGTGTCCAGTGTTTCTTTTAAATCCAGTCATCCAGTATTACCAAATAAAATATGCACCTCTTCTTATTTTAAAAATGAAAATATACCTAGCCCTTGCATTTGAAAAAAATCCACACACCTCTCAAAAAATACCAAAAGCATACCTCAGGGTTAAAAACATAGATTGTGAATTCAAAGAATCAGATTTATCCATTCATAAGGAGGTGAAGAAAGTTGATGTCTTAGAACTGCATTTATGAAGATACTAAAAAATATTTAGCATTAAGTACAAAAGACTCACATATCCTTGAGCGCTTAAATTTAGGCCCATGATTTTATATTTTGCTCAATCAACATTAGTATTTTATGAATGGATACTTACTTTCAAATATTAAAAAAATTTCAATGAAGAAAATAAGTATTACAGTATTCCACTTTGCTACTAACTTGAAGGAGACTATACTAATTGAGGGGGCCTAGTATCTGTTTTTGAAGAAAGATGAAGTAACTGCCGTTCTGAACAGCTGTTCTGACTACAGGGAAGCCACTTAGGCAATTTATATTTGCAGTGTTGTTTACATATGGGAACAATACTCCAAAGCACAGTATGTGAGCTAAGGAAAGTAAACATACACCCATTTGTAAAATTTTAATATGCTTGTCTTACCATAAAAATAGACTTGTAATTAGTTCCCAGGAGTTTTGGTACAATAAGACAAAGTCTAGTTTCATATAAGATGAACAGAAGATTGTTGCTTTAGCTGAGACTTAGAAAAGCATGCCAAGACAAATACAATAAATGGGAGTCTTCCTATAGGTTTAAGTGCCTTTACATCAGACAAATAGCATGAAATTGAGAGTGCTGACTGCGCATCAATGTTCAGTCTCTGAGATTGCTGTGTAAACATATACATACAGTTTTGAGCAATTAAAAAAGATTAATAACAGTTTTGAGAGGGAGGGGAAAGAAATCCTAAAACGTATCAAAGTTCTAGATCCACAAAGGCAATATGATTTAAAATTTCCTTTGATTTCAGTTTTACTGCACCTAAAAGAATGATCCAATTCTGTAAAGATTTATTCATGAGAGTAATGAGTTACAGTCATCCCCACATGACTACTAATATAAATAAAATACCAAAAAAAGTAGGCTTGCCAACTTAGGTATAAATCATAGCAAAATGTGGTGAGGCTCTTCACACAGAAAATACATGTAACGGACATAAAATACATTTAAATGTTTGAAGCTATTTTAACAACTCAGAAAAGAGGGGAAGAACCAAAAAATACAGGCTCATGAGCATATTTGGTATAAGAAAATCAAATATCTATGTGCAAAATATTGAAGGCTTTTCTGCCATAGTCATTAAAGACAGTTTTAGTTTGGGAGCTTTTTCTTGCATGTTTAATTTAGGTGATCAGCACAGATGTTTCAGAGCTAAATTGTCTTTTTTGGCAGCCTAGGCACAGTCTCATTACATCCTTTTCCCTCTCATCAACGACTTTGGAGACTCTGATGCAGTTTTGAGCAGTTTGAAGTCTTTTTTTGTTTTGTGGTATTTGTAATGAGCTCCTAGAAGATGCTGCATGCTTAAGGCTACTTCAGTGAACTCCCTTGGGAAAATATCCAAATCTTTGCTTTATATGCATAGATATGGTCAAAAATGTAACAACATATTCCTATTTCAAAAGATATCTGATTCCTTTTCCTGCAATATCTGATACAAACTCTTTGAAGAACCTTCTTATTCCCACAAAATACTATGCAAACTTTCTCTGTAAATGAGTTGCTTTCAGTTTTTCTGTGCAAAGTAATTAAATTATCATCAGTGCTGTAATATGTCCCTCACTTCCTATTGCTTTCCTTTTAAAGAATTATTTTGGTGTATACTGCTATTCCCTAATCTGGATTTCAAATAGCACAGATATAAACTCTACAACTAATAAGTTGTGTTTGTTACTTAACCTCATCTGATAATGGACTCCTGCCATGACACAGAGGGACAAGGGCTTCCCAAATGTGACCACAGCATTCTTTATAACAAGGTCTCTAGCTCTATCACTTCTCTCTAGTTGATGGTGGTTGATTTCCGAATGGATGGGGGTTTTCTTGCTTGTTATTTGGTGGCTAAGAAGAGAATGTCTTGTACTAGTTTAATCATGGAAGATTATTCTATAACATCTGTCAAATTGACTTGTACCATATGGGCCCTGGGCCATCTTCTGTAAGAGAACTTACAGAGACATCTCAAAATGTCTGTGAAAATAGAACATATTTTTAGAATTGTAGAATATCCTCCTACACTGCCAAATGAACCTGTCAAAAGCACATCTTGATTTGTTCAGCTCCTACAATTCATGCTTGTTTGCAGTAATGATATTTATTGACCAAAGGTGGGTGGTAGAGGTTTTTTGTATCTGCTTTTGCAGATGTGAAATTAACTGTATGGAATGGTTCTGAAGCAATATCTTTTTTTTTTTTCCTTTTTTTTTTTTACATGAGAGGGGGAAAGATAAAAGAGACCAAACAATGAGAACAACAATGAAAACAGAAAGTAAAAAAAAAAATTAAAAAATTAAAGCATTTACATTGTCCATTATTTGTTGTTATGATCCAAATACAAAGATAACAGGTACCCGAGCCTATTCATGACCCAAATCTTTACAATCAGTAAGAAGTAAAATTTTGAAGTAATAATGCTCAGTTAGGGAGTGGCAAAATGGCATCTCCTGAGCCAAGTGGAGTTCCTGGATCTGGTTTGAAGACAATGGGGAAAATAGGCAGTAGGAGTGTAACTAATCTGGGTGGGGTAGGAGGGCTTCAAGGGAGTGGAGGGGAACTGGAAGGAGAGCATTTGGGAAGTGTGGGAAAGCACCTAGGAGCTCAGTATGTGGCTTTTTGACCCCATGTATTTTATTTACTTAGCTAGTGGTCTTTGAATGATAGCACATTCCTAGCCTACTCATTATGGTAGAAAGATGATCTGTTATTCTTTAACATGCAGGTATTCTAGTTAGTTTCTAGGAGTAAAGTCATCAAGCAGTTGGCTGTTAAAGTTTTAGCTGCTAAGATATGGATTTCTAAATGGTTGTGTCTAACATATGAAGAAGCCTGAGCATAATTAATACTGAGCACAAACAAGGTTAAAAAGAAGCATAAAGAAAAGGAAAGTAAAGATCCAGAAAATGTTCTAAAAACATCCGTTGTCCTGAGAATAACAGTAATATGGGTCTTTCATTAAGAGAAGTGTCAATGGAAGATCACATTGTCTAGATGTATTCATTCACACCTTTCTATTGAGAGCATTAATGTGAGATGGGAAGGAATGATTCATGTCTTGTAAAGAAAGCTATACCAGTGGCTCACAAATTTGTATCTTGTACCGAAGACAGTGTCTGTTCCTGCTATTATCAGGCTATTATCAGCTGTCTATCAACTCTGGAAACATACATACATCTAGGACTACGTTTTTAAAGACATTAAGGGCAGGATCAGCACCAAGCAAGTACTAGTGTCAAAAGCCACAACTCAGTCACTAATTACCCTCTCGGTACCTAGAACAGAGCTACAATGCACAAGGAGAGAAGTGCATAGCTGTCTGAACTTCTGTCAAATGAGCTGGTATGACAATATGGTGGAGCACATGTGCCAGCATGCTAGTTTAGCCTCAGGAAGCAGTCTGGCTGTGAAAGGAAGCCAATGTGCGTGAACTAATAAGCTTTACATCTCAGCCAGCCTAATGAGCTTGTGATGGCACTGTGCTGATATGACTATAGTGTGGACCATGCTCCTCTTTGCACTACGGACATATCGTTTTTCTCCATCTGCTGGCATCTGCTAGCAGCCTAACGCTGCTTCCACCTCCCAGTTTGCAAGCTGCTCAGAGCCTTAGCCCAAGTCACAGCCCTGCTGATGCTAAAGGATTTTAAGTTGGAGAAAGAGTGACTCGGATCATTTGCCAGGGCATACCTGATACCTGTGGTGTGTTCCATACCCTTGTACTTTGGCACAAAGCTTCTGAGGCCAGACACTTGGTACAAATGTGACAGCACTCCAGTTCCATGTAGATCCAATTAGAACTATGGGCAAATGCCATTTTTAAGCCCCAAGAATGCATGTCTTGGCATCTGGAGGATGAAAGGGAGGAATGAGATTGTAATCTTGCAACCGAGAGGTGTTTAGGATTATGATGTTTACGTCCTCTTTGCTTACTGTTTCTCTCCACACAGTTGCCCAAGTAATGCAGTCTGTTCAAGGCAAAGTCAGATTCAGGGACTAGAAATACTCACATTATCTTCTATCAGTTCTCACCCAGGAACCCGTAACTAGCAGTTGAGCAGCTCCTTGATTTGCTTCCTAATGGAACAGGCCATGTTTGTTTGAGGGCTGTGCCCCGAAAGGTTGGCTTTACATCACTGACACTTTGCACTGAAATGCAGGAAAGGAGAAACATTCACAATTCAGGCAGCAGTCTCACCTGGGAGGCCACAACAAAATGCTGAAGGGTGGTCGCTGTACCTTCCAGGAAATGTCTTTCCCTGCCTGTGTGAGTGTTTGCTGCCTTCTGTTCTAAGGCAAACATGGAGGAGCAACATGATTATGTTCTGGCAGTAAGGAACCAATTTCAGCTAAGAGTTTATGCAGCTAAGGCTACCATTTTTTGGAGAATACACTAGGAAGAAGCAGCAGAGAAAGACCATTGACACAGACTAGATCAGCTGAGAGTTAGTTTAGGATGCTACTGCACCAAAGCTGTTATTGTCTGAAAGCACAGGTTAGCTTAGCATATGCTAAATACAGTTTTGGCTGTAAATAACATTGGCATGACCTCTATATTACTGGGTAAGCTGATAATATTTTAAGATGCTTTTGGAAGAGGTCTGAGGGCAGCTGCCAGAAGGTGGAAGGGCAGTATGGCTCTCATCAAAACATAGTTGAGAAGCACAGTTAGCACAGTGCATCTGTGTGTGATACCACATGTAAAGCAAGAGGAATTCAACTGCTGGTCATGGGCTACTAAGGGCTCAGAGACACCTTCCAAATTTACTGCAATATAAAAAATTACTCTACTGTATCTGCTCCTGAATTTGTTCCTCATGCATATTACTGTTTGGGTAAAATTCACTTCCGCTTTATTCTTTGAGGCTTAGAATGAGGGACCTCACCTCTGTTTGTCACTGCTCTGACTTTGATGCATAACTTATCCTGAGTCAATGAGATTTATGAGTTCTGCATGTTCCCTAGCTTTCAAACATTTTACATAATGTAGATTTTTAGATTTAAGATCAGTAGGGAAGTACAGCTCGATTACATGATTGCGTGAAATGCAACCATGGCTCCCTACTTGACAAATTAGGCAAGTAACCCATCCTGTGAACTGCATGGGAGTCTAACCAGCACGGTACTTGCTAAAATCCTTCAGGAATCAGTCAGCTTAGTGGAGAGGTGATTTCCCACTCAAACAAGTAGTCCTTTAAAAAATCTCACAAAAATCTGACCTCATGCTTCCTGCCTCCTAAAGAACACGTGTGGAAGTGCAGGCAGCCATTTCTAAGACTTGTTGTTTTAAAGGCACTTAAGGTATCAAGAACTGGCATAACTGGTTGCCTGCATGCAAGAGCATAACCTGCACGAGCTTCTACTGTAGATAGTCTCAGGCATTACCCAGTGCAACAGTAGCTAACTGATACTGCTGACATGAAATATGCTGGCAATATGGAGCAGTTAAGAAGAGGACCTGATGCCAGTTTTGCATCTCATTTACCTTCAGAGAAGGAAAAGAGATCAGTAGGAGGCCTACCCTGCTCCCAGAAGCTTGAATATGGATCAGATGCAGATCAGAAGCAGTATCACAATGTTAACATGCATCATGTGCTCAGGATAACATATGCTTCTTTTTAGCAGAGATTTGCAGCTTGGGTACAATGTCATGCTAACGTGGCTATGTGATTTCCAGAGAACTCAGAGTACAGGCGAAAGTCATTTGAGTACATCTACACCTGCTTCATAGCCACACAGAGAAGAATGCATCTAAATTTACTTCTTAAATTTTTGTTCCAGTTATATAAAATTATGGTTTGTCTGCATTAACGACAAAGCCAGCATCTGCTTTGAATGTAGCAGGAAGAAAGCATTGCTGGCTAGACCAACTCTGAAGATCTGAAAGTAGCTTTTGAAGCCTGTTCTTGCCTTTGAGGTAACCATATACATTCCAAAATGCAGGTAGTTGTCTGATAAGCAATTACAAGGTTTTGATTTATTCATTTCTGCAAGAGAAAATATTTGAATATAAATATAAATATTGCCAAAGCAGATTGCATAAATGGGAATCTTCTTATGTAACTCTGGATATGTGTCATAGGCAAGCATTTACAGAAATTCAGCAACATTCCTTCATTAAATACAGATTAATTCTAGCTGATCTCTAGCTTCAGCTACTTCAGGTCCAACTGAAAATGAGTCTGCAAAAATGTGTATTTTCTCATGTCAGTTTGAAAGCTTCTGAACCATTGATCAAACAAATTTGGAAGATTCTTGAAACATTTAGCAAAGGGAAAACAATCACGTGTATTTCTTGAGCACAAATTGGCAAGAGGGAAAGGTCATTCTATTGACAGGCAGCTAACAAAGGGCACTTTTTTCTGGCAGCTGCAAACAAAAGTCACCGTTTCCTCTAAAGTGTAATATTTGAGAGCTTGAAATGTATTTTCACAGCAGGAGAAAGTCAAGAAGTGGCTCAGCCTGTCCAGTACACATAAGATGTCCCCTGTGTCTACTGTCCTCACTTTTCCTGCCTCGACATCTCCCACAAGAATGGTGCAGCACCCGCTAAGTAAAATTGAGAGGGAAAATACCAAATCAGGCAGCTGAATGCCTTTAATCTGTTGGCTTTCGCTGCCTGACTGCTATGGTAACCAACCACATAAGGTAAGAATTGGGAGTGTTCTAACAAAATTACCAATGTTACTATTCTGAAACAATGGTGTTTACAAATAAGACATAGTTTGGAGAAATGGAGCTTATAACACTTCTTACAGATACTGTTTTAGGCTAAATCACTGATGAATCCAACACTATATCCATTGGCATTTAGACTATTTTCCTCACAGACACATGCATGGAAAAAAATTTATGACATCTTAAAATCTGCTCTAGACAAAGATCTTACTAGATTTGTAGTGAGAACAGTTTTGGTGCCTATAATTTGTATCATAGGCATATAATGTTGCTTGATGTCTTGAGAGTTCTTATTAGGCTTAGCAATGGCCTTTGGTAAGGTTGTGCCTACATTTACTGAGATCATCTCTGCTTTTATATTGCATAAGATTAAAAAAAAAGCCACAAACTTAATATCTTCTATGCAGTAGCATTAGAGTAATTATTAGGAAGGCTTGGGTTTTGCTATTTTAGAGGTGAATTTAAGCATGTTTGCATTATTTCCCTTAAGTGGAACAGACACTCAACATTTCAGTTTTTGCTACAGCCTAATACTAACACCTATTTGCTAGGTCCAAATTGTGGTTTCGCCTTTAATATGCAGCTCTTCTCTATTCCGCTATGTAACACAGGGAATCACTTCAACTGTTCTCTGCTTTTAGTCCGCTACATCACATCAATTTTCATACAATATACATTTTATTTCTTAGTTTTGTCCCGTATCCAACAAGACAATGGGGAAGTCAACCAGATTCTGAATTGCCAACAATCAAAACACTTATTCCATCTTCCTTGTGTACTGTGTGATTACAACAGTGTAATTAGAGGCAAAACAACTATTTCTAATATGCTTAGGGTGCCAAAGGGGTGGTCCATTACCAAGATATGTGAGTCAGTAAAAAGCCAGTCTTGGTTTTCCTATATCGGAAGTAGGATGCTTTGCTGCAAATTAGAAAAATCTTTTGTATTATAAACTTTGAAAATTTTAACAAACAAGCACACAGTGAATAAACATGGAATTCTAATTTTCAGAACAGAATCAACAAACATGACCACAAGCCTAGAAAATGCAATATTTAAAAAATGTCATTTATCACATGAATATCAAGAGGCACCAGTTTTGTAAAGTTCATATTGTCTGTTTAAAAGGTGCATCCTCCTAATGTTCAATGAGAGGAAAGGAAGTTTCCTTATTGAAACAAGTTTCTTTTGATATTATTCTCAGCTACACATACTGTGAAGTACAATTTACAGTGCAGAGACTGCAGCAGCTACTGCACTGGTCTCTTGGTATATTTAGGAAAGTAAAACATATACACACAAATTTGGGTGGTTGTTCAACCCTGCAAATTAACTAGCTTCCTTACCAGGTGCAAGACCAAACTGAGGAAACTCCAGACACTAAGTCATCTTTTCATATTAGGAGAACATTTGCTGTAAAATAGGTCCTACCCATAAGACTCATGAGATTCTTTCACTGGGTAGTTTATTAGAGACCCTGTCCAACTTGAAGTTAATATATCATTTGCCACACAGAGAATTTCCATTAAAGATTTTAGACCTACATCATTATGCACCATCTCACCATCATTAAATATGTTCTTCATGGCTGACTAAAGTTAGCAGAGACACACTAATAATCAGAGAGATATTACCGCTGAGAATTGTTAATGCCTCCTTTCATAAGGACAAGCTGCTGACCATGCTCAAGCATGCAGTAGTTATATCTTCTTTCTAGCTATCTTTGGATACCAACAGATTCACAAATTATTGACCTGCCTGGCACCTTTTCCTTTTAGAAAGCTTTCTCAATTGGTGTTATGTGGCTAAGTATAGAGACTTCATTTTATTTTATCTTAATCAGACTGTACCGACTACCAGAATATTAAACTTGATGGAAGGTCTCCTCACAGCAAGAATCAGAAGTAATTGTACTGATTTCTTAGGTCTTCTCACCATTGTATTCTCACCATGTATTTCTGACCTATACAGATGTATTTCAGGGATTTCGCTTTGATGGGGGATTCCAGACTGCTAGAAGATCGATTTGTTCCTTGAACCTTTTCCAAAAGAACTGACTGTACTTTCCTTTGACCCTTCTCTTGTTTGGTGAGTTATACAAAAATCTCAAGAGGATTCCTATTTTCCTAATGAGTTTAACATCTCCAATACTTCTTCATTGAACTCAAATTCTGAATTTCTCATTCCTTTGCCAAATGTGACAGCAAGGGACAGCTCAGTCCAGGAGTGAAGTTTAGTGGCACAAAAGCATTTTGGGGAGCAGATAGAAGTTTTTTCTGCCCCGTTCTTTGACTCAGTGCGGAGGTAAAAACTAGCATGCTTTTAAGATGTTGATGTTAAGGGTGACTGAAGCCCTAGGCAGGCTAGGACAACTTCAGGGCAGCCAGAGGGCTCCCCAGCACAACTCCCAGTGAACTATTCAGAGTCAACACATGCATCAAACACCAAGCTTTCTATGTCTCTAATTAAGGATTTTATAGAGTTCCTGCCACTCTAGTATCTGAGCAATTATGGAGTTACTCCTGCTTCATATCAATGCTGAATTCAGTCATATCCGGTGGCAGCAATTTCTCACTTGAGTGATCCTACCATTGGGATGTGCTGCCCTTGAAGGCCTGAATCTCATACCCTCCAGGGCATGATGCCCTGATTTTTCAGATTAGCATTTGGTTTGCTCAAACCTTTTTTGACTTGTTTTTTAATTTCCACAGTAGAAACATTCACCAAACACAATGCTCATAAATTACAATTTAAAAACAAATATATATTTATACATATTTTTACATATATATAAAAAATTATAGTATTTTATACATATATTACATGCTTTGAAACAAATAATTCAAGGGTGAATTTCACTGCAATATTTGGGGTAAAAAAACGTCATGATAATATGAAAATTTGTAACTGAAATAACCAGCCCAGTGTTCGCTCTCAAAGCTCAACACAGCTGAAAAACAGACACGCAGTACTAAAAAAATGTACGTGAATGGTCACATTAAGTCTATAATGTAGTAAAGGATCTCTAGAGAAGTACATGTACAGGCAATGTTCTTTTAAAAGGCTCTTTGAGTTACAAAGTGTACAACCTCTGTAATTCCCTTTAATCCTGAAACACTACAAATATTTCATAGAAGAAGTTTCTTTGTAGGCAGTGAAAATTTCCTGCAGATACCCAGGCATATTTGCTGGTTGAATTTCAAGTGTCTTCCAGGATTCTTGTCCAAACATTAATAAGTTTTTAAATGTCAGATACTGTGTTTGCCAAATATATATAAAGTTTAACATGGTTTCTCAAACACATACAAACAATATAGGGAATTTTTCTCATTTATATTACTTACAAAGTGATGAATCTACCTGTTAACATTGATTAGAGGGTGGGAAATGCTTGTTCCAAGATATAAAGGGAAGTTTCAGAATGCAGAGAATAATTTCAGGAACAGAAAGGCTCCAGCACAGAGGTTCAGTCTTTGCTAACAATAAAGAAAGTGAGGTGCTTATAAATATTGCAAGCAGAAAGAAACTCAGTCATAAGTAAAAAGCTATCACAAGAGAAATAAATGCTGCCTTAGTTGGGAGAAGAACAGCAGTTTACCGAAGGAATTAAATCAGTGGTGCATATAATCCTGTTTCTGACAGTAGACAATACTTCATAGTTACAGGAAGTAAAAAAAAAACCAACTCCAAAATGAAGAAACACAACTGATCTCTCCGTAGAGGAAATTCCTTCCTTACTCCAGCTAAATTCTGATTAATTTAGCCATGAATTTCTACGTGCAATATTTTTCAAAGTTGTCAGCTAATAATCAGTGGCTGTTCTTATAAATCATCCAAATATGTTCTTTTAAAATCTTTCAAAGCTCTTGGCTGACTACTATTTTTCCATTGAATTCCAACAACTCATTTTGTGTAGTTGTGTCATTCTATGTTGTCAATTTTTAATTGGCTAACTACTAGTTAAATATTTGTCTTTTTTTTTCTCAGATGACCAAGTATAAAGTAGACATCACATTCTCATAATCCCTCATGACATTCTCTTTTTCACTATTATTTGTATATAACTGATGCCCCTTTAATTTATCTCTTTCCTGAATGATGTAGACTCACTCTCCAATATCTTCTTACAGTTTTCCTAGACAGGTCAGACTCTCTTGCTTAATTTCATTTTAAAATAGAATGACAAAATTTAGTCTCAATTCAATATGCTATTAGTATTTAGAAATATATTCCATTGATTTTGCACAGTAAGAATTCATTTGTTTGATATTACCAGTTACATGTTCTCCTGAGCTTTCTACAGGCATGATGCTGGTAATTCAAAAAGCAAAAGTAAATATTCATATTTATATTTGAATTTTCCCCACTCTATATGCTAATTTACCAGTATTTTATTTTGCTGGTCATATGATTCTTCATAGCTTTGTGAAGTCTTCTGACTACTTTTCTCACCTACATGTCATTAACTGTCTTTTCCAGATCATTAAGAAATATATATCATTAAGAAATATTCCAATATATTGGACTATTCTGTTCGCATTGTTATTGTCTTTTACACAGGTGTAGTCACTGACTTTTTTTTTACGTAATAGCTGTTCAGACAGACATCACTAAAGACTGAAAAAGACAAACCAAGTCTCCCTTTATCTATAGTTGCTTTGACAACTTACATTTCACTAAAATAGTCAAAATATTACAGATTATTTTTAGTGTGCTTTTATTAGCTTTATTTGGGGTTTTTTTCCTCTGTTAAGGTAAAGTAAATGCATCTCTACTTTGAGACTGTTCTCAGCATCCCTGATAATGTCAAGAAAGTAAACAGTCTTAGAGCAACCTCAGACACTCAAATAATTCTTACATGTATAAAGACACTTCAGAAAAGAAACAGTGTTCCTTCAAAGCAATCTGCAATGTTTAAGACTTCTGGGTATGTTATATCAATTCAGATCCATTATTTTGCATTTCTATTATGATATTTTTTTGCTACATTGTTTACTATATGGTGGGAAGGAAAAGTTCGTAACCTGTGAGAAAAGTGGTAAATTATATATGATGAGACACAAAAAAATTTTCCACTTTTGTAAATCTAACTTAGGTTGCATGAAAGGAATAGGACTTTCTGAGAGTCTTAGCCTTCTAAATTGATTTCAGAAACTTTATGTACATGCATGTAAGGCAGCATGGAAGAAAACAGAAGACTCTCCCAAGTAAACAGAAAAAGTTAGGAATATGAGTATCAGAAATTAATTTTGGTATGTAAGAAGGAACAGGGTCTTACAGAACTTGAAAATGCTGACAAAATGCTTGAAGTTGAGATAATACAAAGTGAAAAGTAGGGGTAAAAAAAAAATATATAGTGATCATCATATGGTAAATGATGGGCAAGGATGATAACTTGTGTTGCTGTGTTTCATGGAAAAAATAAGTGTGAGATGTTCTTAAAGAAGCCAGAGAGAAGTTGCATTAGTTGTTATGGGATGAGGATCCAAGAAAGGAACACACCCTTGAGGATCGAACCCATTGTGACACTGAGAAAGAAGATGAGGTAAAATTGGAGCTTGTATTGCTGTGGAGAGGGAGCAGGTGGAAATTCAAATATACTACTTGTAGTGCTGTAGTGTGAGCTCACACTGTGAGCTGTGTTTGGTATATGAATAACACAATGGGCTGGGAGAAAGACCAAGCAGTCTGATTCTCTGTATGTTAACTGAGGGCAAAGAAGAGGATACACAAGACATAGTTAAGAAATGGTCCGGGTCTTTGGTGAAGCCTGGTGATGGCTTACAGATCAGCATCAAGAGATAGTAGCCGTAACTGTGATAAGGTAGCTCACAGGAAGCATTAAGTTCAAAGTTCCTTCAGGATGTGCCAGAATAAAGTATGAAGGACAACAAACCACATGGGGAGGTAGCCAGGATGGAGAAAAGGCAAGAGTACATAACATCTTATACTGCTTATGATAATTACCTGACATCGGGTGGCATAGCAAGCAAATATTTTTGTATTTTTTGTCACGTCATTACTGGAAAGTTCTCTAATGTTATGCAAATCTACATAACAAATTATCTCAGTAAATTATTTCTGATTCAAATATTTTCATAAAACTGTATGTAATTTTTAAATATTTTTCCCTTGGATTTCCAAGTATCACATATACCTTTACATCAGAGCAATAAAGGAACGGTTGAGGGGCATGAGTGTTAAGTAAAACAAGTCTAAGAGAAAAATGCATAAAAATATGGGGATAAGAGGGGTTCACTGTCCTTTGCATAGTTTTCACTCATGTAATTCTGTGGCAGTTGAGGTCAGCTGAAGCACTCACACTCACAATTCCACATTCAACCAGGCAGGAGCTGCAGGAAGAGACATCCACCAAAGGCTCTTCAATCTTGGAACATGTTTCTCTGTTAACCCACTGGAGCTGGAACTCACTGATCTCCAGGTCACACTTTTTACCCACATTTTTTACTCCCTTGCACACTTTGTATTATACAAAAGAACTGTCTAGCTTCTTCTGACTGGGGAGGGTGTGATATCTTAACAGTTTCGAGTTTTATGTTTATTTCACAAACACTACACAATGTACAAAATTACTTCACAAATTAAATTAGGCAGTGGTAGATTATGATCTTTTTCAAAATGTGTGGAAAGCAAAGCTGAATCTTACTTTTCCCTGTTTATGTTCTTCCTTTACTTTGTTTAATTTTGGTATTTTCCAGCGTGAAAATACATGTGGTTTTTGGGTAGCAAGGGCTCCATGGGGAAAATTTGTTTTAAAAATCATTCCTGTTTTTTAGTATTTACTTATTCTATTTATGTTCTTAGAAGAAATATTTCTCTCTGCTTTCACCTTTATGAAAGCTTTTTCTTTATTGTTTAAACATAGTTCTATTATCTCATTAAATTTAATTTACAGTTTTGATGAAATACGGGTTGTCACAAACATTATCATTTTCTGCTTGAAGTGTAAGGCACATTTCTTTGATCATACTTTCTCTCACATAAAAATACAGCAGCGCATATATGCAACCAACTCTCCACCTCAAAGAAAACCACCAAAGGGAAACATTATATTGCTCACACAATTCTCCTAAAAGACAAATAGAAACAAGCTGCATATGACAGATGAGAGTTACAATGCCGAATGAAGACCTGGTGTTCACTCCACAGCCGCAGCAGTGAGAGTGGCGATAAGAACCTGTGCAGGACAGAAGAGGGAGTCAAGATAAACTTTTTCTTTTACTTAATTGTTTACTTAGCTCAAAGATACCATGCTTTCAGGAGATGTTAGGAAGAAAGTATTATTCTTCAGTGTTATGTGAGCACTTTCACGTACAGGGTTTTTTGGGGTAATGTTTGTTAATGTTTATGCGTTACATTTCAGAAGAGCTGAAGTTTTATTATAGTATTGCTCTAATAAACTTTTTTTTCTGGGAAGACACCTTTTCAATACACCCATCTACACCTGAAAGCTCCAGTCACAGGCATTATTAATTTATAATTAAGCATATTAATTTATAATTCAATTATAATTAATTTATAATTAATTTATAATTAATGAAGCATTAATTCATGCTTACATGAGAATAATTCCTTGAAAATACTATTCAGTGGCCTAAATTCTTGGATTTAAAAACTGTGTTTAGTGCAGGATCAGTGAGATAGAAAATAGTATGTCAAAGCATCTAACGAAAGACAGAGCAGTCTCAAGACTCTTCAAAGTATGTGGTGGTTTTGGGTATGTGGTGGCTCTAGGGGATTCCTGAAAAACAGTGTGTCTATGAGTGCCTCCAAACCTGAATGGAGTAGACAGGAGGAAGTCTGTAGACATGGATATAGCAGATAATATATGGAGAACTCCTAAAATACATGGTTAAGAATTGAGGAACGTGTAAGTGGTGGAAATGTAAGTGACCTGATATCTATCCTAGCCTAATCATCAGTAATCCCTGATGGATTTCCTCAATTTCAAGGGAAATAACATACTAAAAGCTAACGTTAAGGACCACACACTATTTCTGATAAGACTGCATAGAACAGAGCAAGAATAGCAAAATGGATTTTGGAAATCTTCTATAATTGCTGCCTTATTTTCTTTAATTTTAAGATACACACAGTTCTCCAAATCCATGTTAGGCTTATAGTGCATAATAAATAGCAAATAAAAGACAACTGCTTTTTTGCACTTATTTGTGATGATTCATTACAAGTCCTGTTTCCTTTAATTGCCACTTATGAAGTCACTATATAGTGTTGGAAATAAACAGGATGCAAAAACTAGGCAGTCAAACAAAAATAGGCAACAAGTGAGACAGATAATCTGAGTGACACAGTTCAGAGAAGCCCAGGTTTTATTGATTCTTAAATCAGCTCCCACAAAAGCAATGTATTTCCTTACTTGGGAGTTAGAAAACTGAGAGTGAGATCTTTCAATTTACATCTGACAAGAAGTAAGTGACATTGCGTGATATAAATCTCAAACTCATTTTCACATTAAGTGAAACAAAATGAACAGCTTTAATAGTATCACTCACATTACATAATTGTTGCCAGACTTTCCAATTTTAAACTTGTGGATGGAGCAACTTTATAGAATTTTTCAAAAAAAAAATCTTTCTAAGATTATGAATGCATGTCCACACTAAATATACAGCAAGGGAATAACTCACTTAAATTTGATGGAAAAATTATTTATGAGATAAACTTTTCTCTTCAAAAAATTTTGCTTTTGTTGAACTTTTAGACAAAAATAGTCATGACATAGAAAAAAAAAATCCATGGCACACAAAATAAGACCCCCCTTCAGATATGAATTGCTACTCTAGATGTCAGCCTGAAAACGTCAGGGCCCTGGGGGGCACCACCAGCCCCAACTGTCCCTGCCTGTCCCCACAGCCCAGGACCCCACATCAGCCCCTGGGACCATCAGCTCCTGCCCCAGAGACATCACAGTAGGGCTGGTCTCCATCTGCCCAAAGCCTAGCCCAGCCTTGGTGCCCGGGGCTGGGGTCGCACTGGGGCCCAGTGGCTGCCTGTGCCTGGTGGGGGGTGGGTTGGGCCCTGGGTGCCAGGCCCTGTCACGACAGACCCCAATGGGCAAACCCCCCAAAACCCAGGGAGCCACCAACCCTCACAGACCCCGAGGGAATATGTATCAAACTGTCCTTACAATGAAGCCTTCGTGGCCCAGAGTTACAGAATCATAGAATTGTTTTAGTTGGAAAGGACCTTCGAGATTATCAAGCCCAACTGTTAACCTAAAGTTAACACTAAACCATGTTGCTAAATACTACATCTACAGGGCCTGGAGAATAAATCTTATGAAGAGTGATTGAAGCAGCTGGGACTGTTTATTTTGAGGAAGAGGAGGCTGAAGAGAGACCGCATCACTCTCTACAACTACTTAAAAGGACATTGTAGAGAGATTGGTGCTGGTCTCTTCTTACAGGTAATTAGTGACAGAACAAGAGGGAATGGCTTCAAGCTGCAACAGGGTAGGTTTAGACTGGACTTTAGGAAACAACTCTTCACAGAAAGAGTGGTGAGACACTGGAATAGGCTGCCCAGAGGTGGTTGAGTCACCATCCCTGAATGTGTTTAAGAGTCATTTAGATGTGGTGTTGGGGGATATGGTGTAGCAGAGAGCTTTGCAGAGTAGAGTAGGTGGTTGGACTTGATGAACCCAAGGGTCTTTTCCAACTTGAATGATTCTATGATTCTACAGTCTTTTAAATACCTCCAGGAATGGTGATTCAACCACTTCCCTGAGCAGCGTGTTCCAATGCTTCACCCTTTCGGTGAAGAAATTTTTCCTAATTTCCAATCTAAACCTCCCCTGGCACAACCCGAGGCTGTTCCCTCTTATCCTATTGCCTGTGACTTAGGAGAAGAGACTGACCCCCACCTCGCTTCAGGTAGTTGCAGAGAGCCATATGGTCTGCCCTCTTTTTCTCCAAACTGAACAACCCTAGCTCCCTCAAGTTGGTGCAGTTGATTATTTATTAGTTAGGCTAGCATGCTTTTCAAAAGCTTAGCTGCCATTTTTGTCTTAAACGCTTCCTCGGGGCCACTCCACCTCCATGAGGAGCAGCAAGCTATGTGCTGGGGAGAAGGTCAGAGGGAGTGGGGCTGCCCGGAGAAAGCAGATCTCCTCGCCCTGGCAGGGAGGCAGGGAGGTGGGTACCCTCGGACTGTGCCTGCAGCCTCCACCATAGCTCCAGACATGCCTCAGCATTGGTACAGGAAAGCAATCTGCTGCATGGGTAAGGGGGAAAATGCAAATCTAATGCAAATTAAACAGCTTCCACTGCAGATTGTAATTTAGGCATGGCTGTACAAAGCGGTACAAATCATACCAGATACTAGCACAGCTAAACCAGCACGGCTTGACTTGTATTTGTGGCTCAATTTCCAGCTGCTAAAATTAAGATATCCTCTTTATTCCCATTAACCTTGCCTAAAGAGGTAGGCCTCTGCACCAATAGTCTTTCTCCCATTGTTTCTCAGAAACCATCTTTTTGGCCTGAGCATCTACATTGTAATGTACTATAAAATATAGGTATATTTAATAAATCTTGCCTATTCCTAGTTGGCACTGTAAGCAGCCCTAACTGGGGCACTAGAGCAAAAGGGATGGCAACTCACCGGGAGATTTGAAGGAGCAGATATGAATGACTGCTTACACACCTTGCCTGAAGTAAAGCTCAAAACTGTGATAATATATCAAGTTTGTCAATGTCCTATAGTCAGGACAATGCCATGCACTATAGCGCTTGCTGAGCTAATCTAATTAAAGCTTACAACTTCCTCTAGGCTTTAACTCAATCAGCTACTACATGCCAAAGTTCAATTGCCTCAATAAGGGTTTCAAAAAGTCCCAGATTAAGTCACCAATTGGACCTAAAACCTACTCAAGAAGCTCAATGATGAGTGTCCTGGAATAGAATCTGAAAAGAGGTAAAGAATGGGAAAAATGAGAATTGTTGGGCTTATTGACTTATTAATAAATTGGAATATGTCCTGCAGAGTCTAGGCTTCTCCAACCCATTTGCCTTGTTACCCATTCACTTCTGAAACAATTGTTAATTTCAAATTATTATGTTCTTAAATTGGAGGGCACCAGCATTTCCTTCAGAAAGTCACAGCTGTCCTTGCATTTGACCTTCTGTTCTGTTCCATTCATTGGGAGGGAGAGGGAGGAGGTACTGTTTGCCATGCTTGGAATGAAGTTAAAACCATACAGAATACTCTTGTTATTATGGGAAATCTTTTAAGTGTCTTGAAATCTGAAACTTTTCTCACACAACTGAGCTAATCAGAAAATGTAAATATGTATCTGGTATCATTATTTCTGAACTGGATACAAGAAGGGTTTACATTCACAGAAAAATAGTAACATGAATTAAAATAAATGTACTAAAAAAAAAAGAAGCACCTAAAATTAAATGAAGCATAAACACATTTCGGATTTTCTATCTTCAACATCATGAAAGGAATAGTCTGCTTGCTTGCTCGTGTGCTTAGCCTTGTAGTTTATGTAATTCACTGCTTTTGATTTAAAGAAGAAAAATATCAGTGAAATAGTAGCCACAAAGGCCTAATGTTTCTGTAGTCAAAATGAGTACTTTTCTAGATTGTTAAAACTGCTGTAGAACACGTTTCCCCTTCCAACTAATGCATTTTAATTACAATGCCAGTAATGAAATATGTGAGTTTTTTTTATTGTAGTGGGCAGTCACTTAAAATGACTCATTGATGAAAGACCCTGTCTGAAAAGCTACACTTCGTACATAATACTGTATATAAACAGATCACTATATTTGAAACACATTTTTAAAATTGCAGCATTATAAATCTGTTTTAAGAATGGATAAATTAGTTTTGTCCATCATACTTTAGCTTTAATTCATTTAGTCCAAGAAAATCCTTCTTCACTTGGCAGACACTCATACTTCATCTTTGGCTATTTTATAAAGCTTGTGTTGATTTCACTCATAATATTTTGCTGCCTTTTAATGGAGACAGATTGTATTTCATACTTACTTCACTCTGTTACACAGGTCTTAAAGTGGCACTGTAATAAGAAGCACTTGTATCATATTTGACCAAATACCACAAAATATGTATGATAAATACATACGAAACAGTATTCATTACTCAGTAAAGTACCACCCCATATTTTTCTAGATGGATAAAAGCCTTCTGTTGTTTAAAACTTGTTCTGACTGTACTAGCATTGTATGTCTCAGGTTTTAATCCTGGCCTAGGCCTACTGTTAATGTAAAACTGAGAAAACAGAAATGCAGCACACGGGATGGGAAATTGTAATTTTATTTTTAATAATGCAAGAAGTAGAGGTTACAGAATCTCTACCTTTGGAGATGTGCTAAAAATTAGACAGGATTCTGAGCAATATGATCTGACTTTGAAGCTGGATCCAATTTATGACTGAGTGGACCACTGGACAAGATGACCACCAGAGATCCCCTCTCCCCTCAGTTATTCTGTGCTTATTGATTCTGCATTAACGTTTGAAGTATCCATCAGAACAGACCAAATTGCAGAAGCAATATGGTATAAGGCAAACTGATGCAAGTTTTGTACTGATGACAAGTATGTCATACTATCCATTGAGTAAATCGTGTTTTCTCCTGATGTAGCTAAAGCTTATACAGATTGTTAAGAAGGTGCAGGGATTGCATTGGGGGAAACATAAGGTTAATTACATGTTGAAGTGATGACATAGATTGGGTTAAAATTAGAAATTTCTTAGAATCATTATTTGTAATTTTGCTTTGGCATCTAAAGAACAACTGTAACATATTAAGCAAACTTAACAGTTGAATGTACATATTACATGCTCCTCCTGTAAATCGTTACAATCCAGTAGCAGTACCTAAGTAATGATTTTCTTATAAATATATGGAGACTGAAAACCCCCAAACACTTCAATTAAAGTAAGAAATAAACATTATGAGATTAATTCATACACAAGGAAGTATCCATAAAAATATAATTAGCTAGAAATAGACATTCACAAAGGATCAGATCCAAAGTATAACAGATGTGGATTTCAGGAGCCTAACCACAACACTGCACTTCAAAACTGCTGATTCTGTGGCTGCCTAGCACTGGTGGTGCTTATTCATGAAATGAGAATTTTAATTCAGACACCCCACTTTCTCCCTAATGAGTAGACACAATCCAGAGGAAAATGCCATGGCAAGAGAATCTATCCTTTACTTCACTTACTGATTTTTTTCCAAAACAGAGAGTAGGTGATGGAAGGAGATGATGTCTGCAACTTACAAAGTATCCACTTGCAAGGGAGACATCCTGAATTGTGAACCCTGTTTCTAGGGCTGTTTATGCACTATACCCTAGAAAATCATGAACAAAAAAGAAGACATACTCCACCCCAAAACTGCCTGTTTTGATTGCACAAGAGATTAATTTAAAGGGTACAGGACAACTGAGGAAGCTATTGTATCCAAAAGCATGAAGCAGGGGAGTAGAGTAGATGCTAGGGCTGAAATACCTCCATTCTTAATGCAGAGCCGGCCCAGGCTCAAGCAAAATGTGATACAGAAAGCAGAAGAAATCAAGAGACTGCATGAACAGAAGTGTGCATTTTTAGTACAACATAAGAACGAAATTAATTAAATGTCTGCACTGGCCAAAGAAGATTTGGATAAGCAGAAAAATAAATTATGCCTTCAGACAGCGATAAAAGGAAAGGATTGGCTGGAGCCAAAGCAGTCAGACTGTGCTGCTAGGATGACCTAACCTTAGGTACTGAAGACATGGCTGAAAATAATGAAAGTAAATTTGAAAACAAAAAATGTGCTGTTAACATCTTCCTTAAATATTTCTTTCATGTTATTTATGTTTTACTTAAACAATCTCTATCTCATTAAAAAAAAGACGGATGCTTAAGTACTTTTTTTGAAGGGACTGTGTATCATCAGTGAAGATGAGAATAATATGTAAATAGGTCAACAGATAAGCAATACACGTACCTTCATTAAATACAGTAAATTTTTGTGTATAGTTTAATAGCTGACACTGCCTTTGTCTGGTCCAAGATGACAGTGGTGGGACAAAAGTGCAAACAGGCATGTGAACTACTAAGGAGGACGATGCACAACCTCTTTCAGAAGTTTTATGTTTCCATTGCATAGTGCTGCTGTCATTCATTCCTTTTGCCTTATGTAGTTTCTCTCGCTAGTACATCACAGCTATTCACCTCATCACATACCACTGGTAGTGGCCAGCAGAGACCCACACAGTGGTCAACTGGTAAGCAATTCCTTAAATCTTCCTAAGACAGCCATGCCTCTTTCTTTTGCCATGCTCTAGCTCCACACACAACAGCTACTTGTGTATTATTACCTGTACTAGTTGCATAGATCAGTGCTGCAGAGTGTTCCGATTCATACTTCAACAACCAAGGTATGCACTTGTAATTACTCGTGCTGACCTCTGTAGTAATCTTGGTGCAGTCTCTGCAGCAGCAGGATGTGCCCTTTCTCTGCCATGCACCTCCATACAGCCTAATGGCATCCATACATAGGGTGTCAGTCGTGCTGTTCCTTAGGTCTTTTAATTACAGATGCTCTTGATCTGTGATCCTGCCAAAGACCACACAGGCTTCCCGATGCAGGAACTCATCACATCAGTACAGGCATGGTCAACCAGGATGTTTCTGCAATCAGTGAATTTACAAAGAGTAGACAGTTCATCTCCAATTGAGGTTATGGAAAGCATTGGCACAGCTTTTTTCCAGGAGCTGGCCAGCTAATTGACATATGCTCTTCATTTCCTTGTTTATGGCTTATTCAAGTTAAGCTGCAGAAGTATCAAGAAGTCTGCCTGTAGCTGGAAGTCCTCCTTAGGATTTGTCACCAATGCAGATTATTGAGAAAAAAAAAAAATCACAGATGTTTGTTTGGCGACAGCTCTGAGTCCAGAAAGCTTGAGCAGTTTCCCAGCAGGCAGGAAAGATTCCAAAACTCACTTGGAGCTGTGGTTACACTGCCCTGTGCAATACATTTGAGTAGAACAACCTGAATAAGATTAGTTCAGAAACGTTTCCCAGCTTCTTTCTATTTATGACAAGGAAATGTTTGGCTAGGGCTCAGTCGATCCTGACTCTGCAGTGTGAGTGACTAAGCACCATTAAGGAGTTCTCAGGAAAGCTCAGCATCTTAGTTAGTCCTCAAAGCATGGATTGACTGACTATCAAAAGCTTTAGTGCAGTTAGAGGCCAAGCAGAGATCTTGAGGTCACTTCTGATGGTCCTTTTCTTTTCCATGCTGAGAAGTGCAATAATTATTAAGGTGTGCATACCACCTGGAGTACACTGCCTGCTCTGGATACAAGCATTAACACTTTGGGTCTTATGTACAAACTAATGGCAAACACCCTGAGTGGACCTGACACTTCACTCCCTACACCCTGCTTGGGATTATTCCATCAAATCTTAGCATACATGAGAACTGGGTGGTCTTTTACTCATTATGGCTCGTGCAGGACTACCATCCTTCTCTTTCAGGCTAACACTAGTGGTACACTACCCCACAAAAAAAAAGAAGAAAACAAGATTGTTGGCACAGTGACAGCTGCACTCTGTGCTTATCCATGAAGCTATTGTGATTATCTTGAGGCAAAAGACCCAACAAGTCTGACCTGCACCAACTAATTGTCTGTGGGATCACGCTGATATGTAGGCCTACATGCCCCATTGCCTCAAAAACCTATTAGGAATAGTGGCTGCTTCTGTGGTATCTGTAGAATACTGATCAAAAAATGAGCAGGTGAACCTCTCTCTCCTTTTCTAGCAGTAAATAACAGGACCAATAAGAAAAGATGTGCAAAGAAGACCAAAGCCAAGTGGATTCATTTGGTGGCAGGGATTCGTGTGGCCAATGAAGACGCACTGCTGGGGGCTAAGTGACTCATGAACACTTAACAGTGGCTCTATCACAGCTGGACTCCGTCACAGTTGAGTACAAAGACGTTGCAAACTAGTTGGGTCTGATTGTTTCTTCCCCAGCTGTGCAAGACATTTGTGCTTTGGACTGGAGTACAGAACACTGGTAAGAGATTTCAGACATCAGAGGCCGGAAAGTCTGAGTGGGCAACATGAAGTAAGGAGGTTAAGCAGAATTGGTCTCCTTTGTAAACAGGATGTGGTTATTGGGTAAGAGCTGGAGGCACCAAAAAAGCTCTGAAATACAGTAGCTAAATCCTGAGAGATAATGGGGATGTTTGCTGAACCGTAGAATTAAAAGGCCTACTACTACTGTCCCCCCTGACATCTCAATGAGAAGGAAGGTTGCCACTAATTTTTACAGGAAGAGTTGAAGTCCCAGAAAGCACTGGCTTGTTGAATGGCATCAAGTACAAAATGGGAAGGATTAATCATTTTGCAAGTATTAGTACAATATTGCAATAATGAATAAAATTGTACTTGTGTTCTGTGCTAATGTAAACAGAAAATGAAATCCAATCTCTCAGCTAAAAATGTATATTCCAATTAAAGAATGGATTAAAGGGCCAAGCACATAGAAGAAAATGAAAGTGACTGTAGTATGCAAAGAGTGCTATAAAGTTCTTTAATTCTTCATCCAGTTTTGAGGGTTGTGATTAATATTACTATATGATTACTGTGATTAATATTACCATAAATAATGAGACTACCTGTGCTATAGAAGTTATAACTAGAAGCGTTTGCAGGGTCTGGCCTAACATATACAGGCAACAGAACTCAAATGGACTATAACTTAAAGTTATATCTGTACACATCTTTGCCTGTAACAGTCTGTGTACCATTTAGTCAAACATGGCCAAGTTCTAGAATTTTTCTTCCCAGTTTAAAATAAGCGTGTGTGAATAGATGGAAAAATTAAACATTATTTCTTTAACTTATAAACTGTTAGCTAAAATATGTAATGGTAATTAAAGACATACTGAAAATGCACGTCTCTCTTAAAATTAAGTCAATTAAGATATTTACTGATCTTTATTTAAGTCTACTTGTTTTATTTCTAGGATTTTTGCCATCTCGGGAAGCATTCTTTCACATTTTACCAAGATCATGTAAGGAAGTGTCCAAGTGTCTTGGTAACGCAGGGAAACAGCTCTGTAAGTTCATGACTCAGTCACTTCCTATGAACATATAAACTGTCTTGGTTACTTTCAAATGCTTATACATCATACACCTGCTGGCAATATGGCTTTAAATTGTCATGGGGTTACAGGTCTAAGAAAAGTTTGTGGAATTTTTACTCCTGGGGTCATGATGATGGCTGCTTCATAAGTATTTTGCTGCATCCTGATGACGCTGATTCCTCTCTGCACTATTACAATTAGTGCTCTAATAAAGCATGCCTGGCTATCAGGCTGAAAACTTAACCACTTAAAAGGACCATCTTACTGCTGGTAAAAGCCTTTTACTGCTAAGGCTCTCACGCTGTAGCTACTCTGGAGACGTGAGCCGATGTCTTGAATCACATCTCTACAAGTTTTTCCCTCCAAAAGTGATGACTGGTCTTCCAGTTCATTTCAGCTGAAAAGAAAGTTCAGGAAAGAGTCAGAAACAATTAATCCCTTTCAGCAACATCACAACGACTGAAACAAGCGCCGTGTCTATTACCTGACCATAGACCAGATAATCCAAGACCGCAAACTAGTAATAGAAAAAAAAATTAAAGCAGAATACAGAAGGCTAACACGACAGTGGAAAGAAACATTTCGCTCCGTGCCACCTGCTTCAATTAATTTGGCTGCCGGATGAAGAACGGATGGAAGCACCTTCGTCGCCCCAGAGGCTCGCCTCGCCTCGCCACACGGCGGCTGGCAGCGACTTCTTCGCCCGGCGGTGGCCAGCTCCGCGGCAGCCCTCGGTCCAGGGTTCCCGGTCCTTTGGGCTACGAACAGCAAACGCTCCCAGGCCGGGGCCGCGCCGCCCTCACCAGCACGGCGGTCAGGGCGAGGGGTACCGGGGGGATCGGCCCCTCGGTTAACCGTTACGGCCGTTGGAAACGCTCCTCCACCTGGCCCCGTCACCAGCCCCGCCGCCGCACCGTCACAGGGAAACCGCCGGCGCTGCTCCGGCCACGGCTGACACCCGCCCCCACGGACGGGCCGCCGCCGCGGGACGAGACGCAACCCACTCACCCCCCAGCACCCGCAGCCACTGGGGTATCTTCCGTGGGCAACCACCCGCGGAGCGCGGCTCTCGCCACGGCAGCCCGGCTCCCCGGGAGCCGCCGTGCGCCTCCGATGCCGTGCCGACGGCGCTGCCGCCTCTGCCACCTGTTACCTGCTCCCGCCTGGGCAGGGGCTACCACCCAGCTCCCGCCCGGCGCCGCGTCCCGCCCGCCTGCCCGCCCGCTGCCTTCACACCACCCCGGCCCACGCGCGGGGCGTCGCGGCGGGGGGGTGGGGGGGAGAAGAGGGGGAGGCCCAGCCATCGAGCGCCGCCACATCCGGGTGCCGGCGCTCTTTAGGACGCATGCGCGGCCACCCCGCCGCTGCCAGGCACGGCGACGCGGTAGTCGCCACCGCCACCCTTCCGCGGGGCGCTGCGCTTCCGCGTTGTCAGGCAAGGGGGGGAGGGACCGACCGACCGACCGACCGACCGACCGTGAGGCGGGGAAGGCATCCTCCGTGGCGGCAGGAGGAGGAGGATGGTTGTGGGGGCGGGCGGCAGCAGCAGCAGCCGCCGCCGCTGGCAGCAGCCAGGAGAAGCCCCGCCGGTGACTGGCTGGCGGCACAGGCAGCTCTGAGGAGGCGGAGGGTGCCTGAGCCGAGCCGTGGGGCGGGCGCCTGCGAAGGGGGGAGAGACTGCGGCGGCGGCGGGAGGGGACCGGCACGCGCACGCACACGGACACACACGCAACACACACAGACACAGACACACACACACGCGAGAGGCACGCACGCACGCACGGATGACAGCGGCGGCCGCGGCTGCCACGATGTGAGGCGGGCTGCGCGGGGGGACGCGGAGGCTCCGCGGCGAGCAGAAGCGAGGCGAGTCAGCCCGCACACACCCGGCGGCGGGAGGGGCGGCCGGGGCGGGGCCGGCCGGGCCCGGGGCGAACCGTGCGCGCCCCAGCGGGCAGGGCGCGGAGCGGCCGCGGGCGGCGAGTCTGGGACCGCTGGTGGCGGCGCCGGTGGGCTGACCGGCTCCTGTTTGCTTGGCTCCAGTCTCCTTGTCCCAGCCCGTGGGCCCCGATGAGGAGCGCCCCTGCGCTGCCGGACTGACTCCTCGCAGCCCTCCTCTCCCCTCCGCTGCCGACGAGGAGGAGCGCTGCCCCGCGGCGGAGAGCGCGGCGCCCCGGACCGCCGGCCGCCCCTTGCACCGCCCTCCCCGGCGGGGGCTCGTCTGCCGCCTGCGGGGCGGGCGGCCGCGGAGCGGTGGTGACAGCGCGGCGGCGGCGAGGCTGGAGGAGCGGGGAGCGCCGCCGCCGAAGACGATGAGGAAATTTAACATCAGGAAGGTGCTGGACGGCCTGACGGCGGTCTCCGCCGTCGCCTCGGGGACGTCCGCCGCCCAGCAGCAGCAGGCGGGGAACCGGGAGACCGAAATCCAGGAGACGCTCCAGTCCGAGCACTTCCAGCTCTGCAAGGTGAACGAGTGCTGCAGCCCCGAGCAGGCTGGCGGCCGGGGAACAGGGCGCAGCGTCGCGATGGGCTCTGCGGGCTTTGCTTCTCGGTACCGACCTCGCAGAACCTGCCCGCCGCTCCTGTTTATTTGTTTGGATTTATTTTTTTTTGGGGGGGGGGGGGGAGGAGAGCAG
>JAOQGH010000023.1:50889757-50911208 GCA_025769975.1 Gallinago jamesoni
CGCGGGGGAGACGGGAAGGCAGCGGTGGGTGTAGCTGTACGGATCTCGTTGGATTTCCGTAGTCGCCTTTCCTGGAGAGTTTCAGGGTTTGTCGTCTTCTGGGCTCTTTCATGCGTGTGCTATTGACCATGGTCATGAAGGCTTCGCTGAGCGAGTAGGAAGGATGGGAGAAGGAGTGATACCTAGCTGTTGTGCAGATCTGGTTATCGCGGCGTTTGAGTAGGAGCCTCTGCTAATGGGCCTGAAGGACAGAGGATCTGTCGCTCTGCATTATTTGGAGATGCATTTATTCTGTTTCTTTGCGCCTGAGAGAGGCTGTAGACGTTTGTGATGGTTTCACTGCAGCGTGTTGCCAAGTTGCTGATGCTGCTATTGCAAATGTTCTCTAGAGACAGGGGAAAAGTTCCTGTTTTTTATTTGCTTGTGTGTGATACAATAACTGCAGTTTGTGTCTGCACACTTCAGAAAATGATGCAGCGAATTAATCCACCAGCTGTACCAAGAGGAATAAAAAGTGATTTGAATATCAATAGCTGTTTTTATCTTTACAATGTACCCATGACCTAGCTTGATATGGATGAGCTTGTTTGTAGATTCTCCTCCTTGTTTTATCTAGTGTTGCAGGCGTTTCTGCCACTTTTGCAAGTTGTTCACAGAGGACATGGAAAAGACCAGGGCTGTTACCAGTTACATTTTATTCACTGTGAAATACTGAGAGTTGCAGGGTATGCCTGCAACTTCAGTGAAGTAAAAGGAGTATATCAGACGTTTGCTATGTGTTTATGAGGTCCTAAAGTAACTCTACTTTAAACTGAAGGCTTTGAAATATAAAGGCTAGCGTTTGTGTGGCCTATGTTGTCTATGTTTATAGCAGAAATAAGAGTAGGTGACGCTTTTATTATGCTCTCAATTCTGATTGATGGTAGCCTAAGAAGCCTAATGGAGTTATTGCTTGGTCAATTACTAAATTATTTTTGGCTAACCAAAAAGCTAAATGGGCCAGTAACTTCATATTAAGAAAGAGTCCTGTGATTGAGGGTGTTTTACTTTGTTTGTGGGTGTGTGTTTGGTTTTGTCTATTTTGGGGGCTGTTTTTTTTCTGTTTTGGGGAAGCAGAGGGTGAGAGATTAATTCTGTGAAGCTTAGGTTGCTTTTTTTTCTTCATGTGCTGAGAGAGGTTGCACTGTCATGTGGGGCCTTTTGGATTGAAATTGAAGTGATTCTTAGAAAAGCAGGTCTAGTAATTTGTAATAGTTCTAATGGCAAGTTTCTTTGTTGCCAAACTTCCTAGGAACAGCTCAGACTTTAATAGCTTAGTGCCTTTGTTAGAGCTGAAAGTAAGATTACTTGGAAAATGAGGTAGGTGGAAAAAAAAGTGCTGAGTTGATACAGTCTTTGTACAGGATAAATGTAAGATTCAAATTAAGTTTCAGTAAATATGACTGTCACTTGATGATCAAGGATGAATGAGTAATTATGAATAGAAAATCTTTTATAATTTGTTCATGTAAGACATCTGATTTTTCTCAGTCTGTTGTTAAAATGCTGTGTAGTTCCTTTTGTAATTGTTATTAACATTGACTCCTGTTCCCTAACATACAATATCGATTCTGTTTATTTTTGGTCTGCTGCTTGACCCATCATTACTGTGATGCTCTGACTTGTTAGACTGTACGCCATGGTTTCCCCTATCAACCTTCAGCCTTGGCATTTGATCCTGTTCAGAAAATACTGGCCATCGGGACTCAGACTGGAGCACTAAGGCTGTATCCTTTTATATTCTGAAGTGGATTTATTGCACCTCATGCAAGTGACATTTTGATTCAGCTGGTGGGTGGCCTGGCTATTCTGGTTATTCTTTGTGTCAGTTTAGGTTGTGTTACTTATGTGAGCTAAGGCTGCTCAGTCCCTGTTACCTTAAATTTAGAGATACATTTTGTAGAGGGTTACTAGAGTGCTGACAGTTCACAGCAGCTGACTACAAATCTAAAGAGCGACCTGGGCTGAGCTCTGTTTCATTGTTCTGCTGTACCCTCTGGGACTGAAAAATTCCATGTTGCCTGTTGGGGTGTTTTGGGGTGGTAGGTTGTGTTGTGTTTTTTTTTTTGTCCTGTTCTTGAGGTCAGCTTTGTAATACTGTACTTACCTGCTATGGTGTAGCCAAAAGATGGTTTCTAGTGAGGATGTTAAAAGGTACAGGAATTGTATCTCACTAATAGTTTCCAAATGACTGAGATAAGCAGAATGAATTTGTGGAATAAAGTACCAGTAACCCCGCTTCTTTTTGTTCACTAAAAAGTGAACTACCCATATGTTCATAGCCATATGGTGCCATAGCCATATGGTACTATCCAAGCCATGTAACAACATATGTTTTTAAACTTTTAGTTTTAAAAGAAGATGCCCTGTAGATTCTTTAATCCACACTGCTATTACCCCAATCTCACTTTTCAGCAGAAGAGAATGAATTGAGTTCTCTATTGTCCTAAATTGACTGGACTCTGACGTTTTTGGGGAAGGCTTAGGCCGTTTTCCTAGAAAAAAATTGACTTAATCCTCTTTAAACTGCAGGTAAAGCTCATCTTTTCATTTGCTGCGTATATTAGTCTGCAAGTAGACCTTTTTTATTTCCTTCTGTAACATCACTACTCTGTGTAAGGTTAATTGCCTTAAGAAGGTTGTCTTCTAAAAGTTGAAAAATTAGTACTTTGGTATCAAATCTGAGGCTTTAAGAAAGAGGCTGAAGTGAAGTAGCTTGTGTGGTATCTATAATGATATCTATTATGAACTCCCAAGATCTTCTAATTCAAAGTATGAGTAACAGTAATGACCATGCAAGGCTCTTAATGCTGCATTTAAAACTACCCTTAACTCCATAAATTTTAGTTTCAAAAAGGTGATAAAGTTGATTTAAATGAAGAATGAAGTGTGGATGGGTAGTACTGCTAATTACACTCATATTGGTAGAATACAAGAGAATAGAAAGTGACATAAAAGTAAGGATTTGGGTTTGAGGAGGAGATGAATATGCACCTGCTTAGAGCTTACTCACCTGTAATTTTGAGCAACATGATGTTGCAGTTTAGGTGATGATGACTTGACAAAACCTGTTTACTGGCACTCATCCATGACTACACCTGTGAGTTCTTGGAGTGTGAATTACTTTCTAAATACTCGAGAAGTATTGTGAGGGAAGAAACAATTACTGTGAAAGGAACCAGTAACATTGACAGAAAATGTATTTCCTAGCGGAAGAAGTTTCATGCAGAGGCTGAAATGCTGGTGTTTTCCTAACGATGAATATGCTTCTTGGTACCTTGATAGAGATGTTGATTCTTGAAAGAACTGATTAAAAGCCCTTGACCTTAGCTGGTGGGTTAGCCCTGTATACCAACAACACCACAGAAATCACATCTCCTGTGATTATTTGCTCTTTGGGATGGAGGAGCACAGGCAGAAAGAATAGACTCAGACACATTCCCAGTGTAAAACCAGCCTCTCACCTTCTGCCTAGTGAAACTGGTTTGAAAATGACTCCTTGGGAAGGAGTGAAACTTTCAAGAAGTGCTTATTTCATTCTTTTGTGCAAAGATGACTTACAGGATGCTTTATCTGCTAAGGTTTTTACGAACTATAAATTATGTGCAAGGATTCATAAAAGTGGGAGCCACTTACTCTACAGCTGCAAAAGCATTTTTCGTTGAAACTAAGTGTGGACTAGAAAGACTGAGAATCAGCAAAGAAGTTATTGAGAAGTAAATCCTAAAAGTGGGAGAAAAGTCAATCCTCGTTTTCTTCTGCATTCATGTAGTGAGATTATAGAAGTAAAGGAAAGATAATGCTTCTTTCATTGCGTACCAGCAGACAGGAGCTGCATATTAGCGTTTTCCGTGCATCTTGTCAAGCTCTAACATCCTTCCTGTTGCAAGTAATCTGAGGAATTCTGGAGCATTCTTTTTTTAAATAAGGTTATTAAACACAAAATATTCTTAAATCAAGAAATGATCTAACCTGTTTTAGATTTAATTAATATGTGAGGAAGTTAACAAAGAATGAATTACAGCTGTGAATGACATATATCAGCTAACCCCTTTACTGAGCATGTTCTCTGTATTTGACCAGTTTGCAATTAGGGTATTTTAATTTCAAACCCAGTATTGATTAGAACAGATTAATGGGAGCAGGAATTTTTATAACCACACTTCCATCTGACTCTTCTTTATGAGGGCTCTGTAACCACTAGTAGAGGAGCAGAGAATTCTAATACACACATACCAAATGTTGTCTCGATACTGTGACGTACAAAAAGAACTAAAGCTTTTTATGAAGAACCAAAAAAACTCTGGATACAAATATACTGTGAGTTCACTTAGTATATTTATCAGTTAGAGATAAGTAAAGACAAAATAACATCAACACTGTATTGAGTTCTCAGAATCTACAAATTAATTGTGATAATGGAAATACCTAAACTATAGGTGGCACGTTTCACTAATTGAAAGCAGAATTACTAGTCTGTTAATCTTCTTTGTCCCTGGTCCTAGGCTTGATGGGTTAAAATCAGAGGATAGCAATGTAGCGTTGGTGACTTAGTGTGCTAGAGGCAGGACTTTGCCATTCCATGCCTATGAGCACTAATTGGTTCTAGATCTTGCCGTTTTAAGAGGGACAGAAGTCCATAAAAATATTAGGAGGAGACTGTTTTAATGTAAAACTTAAACCTTATCAGTCACCAAAGCTACAGTTTGGCATTATTTATTAGCTTAACTTGAGCAGTATGCTCCTTGTATTGCTTTTTAAAAATGAAACAAACTTGTTTGTATTTCCAGAGTAAATTAGAAATATTAGAAATATTTGAAATATGTGATTTCTAACTCTGATTTAGCTAGGAAAATCTAAAATGTTTGAGGCAGACTGATATTGCTCTGATATTATCCTTAATTACAGAAGTATTTTGTGCATTCTGTAGAAAGGAATGTTTTTAGCAATTAATAGCAAAGGCTCTGTTCTTCTGTTTTCAGCGATGGACAAAAACTGAGTGCTGTGTATGAGGGAAGTTAAAGTGTACATTTCAGTAGAATACAAACCTTGGAGAGAGGTCAAATGCTGGACCTCTCTTGACTATAGAACAGCTAGCTGATGCGATCCCTTCCTTGATCTGTTGAAAATAGTTAAGCTGTTTGATTCTGTTTTCTGTATTGCAGAGGAAATTGAGTAATGAGGTAGGCACAAGAGCAGAAGCACAGTGCTGAGTGACACACAATCTTAAATGGATTTATCTCGCCTACACCCACAGTCATCTGCTCACACAGCTCCAGTTGTTCCTCTGAGTTTGTGGTGCTGATCAGAGGACTCCTGTTCCAGCTGCTGAGGTGTTTGAGTCTTGGCTGGTGGTCTGGCTCTTAATGTGTAGCGTTTCTGCCTCAGGCTCACCCTTCTGCACAGTGCTGGGTGCTTGTGGATGTGTTCCCCTCAAGAGGCAGTTGTGCTTGCTACTTATATGATTTCTAATTGCAATGGCCAGTGTAAGCTGCTGGTGGCCTCACTTGACACTGCAGGCCAGTGTCTTTGACTTTCTCCATGATTAAAGGGGTTTAGCTGTTACTAGGTTGGCCTTAATGTTTTTATCTCCTATTCTGAATGTGTTAGATATCAAGGAGCTAAAAGTTCATCTGTGCTTTGCCTGTGCATATCCAAACTATTACAGCAGGCCACATAGTCCATAGTTTTCGGGAAGTTTTGTGCTTTGTTTTCCCAGGAGGTAGAGAAACCTTCTAATGAGCTACAGTTGAGTATATGTTTTCATGATTTAACTTGTCTGAATATGTGGTTGGGTAGACTTCACCCCATGACATCTTGGCAGCATTCAGTATTGTCCACGCCGTCTGTTGCTTTCACTTTTCTGCTTAAAAGTCCCTCGAGGTCAAATGTGATCTGAACAGGGTAGCACCTAATCTGTAAAGTGGTATGAGAAAGGTGGCTGGACTGTGTCCAAGGATTTGCCTCTCTTTAGGATGATGATTCCTCAGAACTTTAAACTATTAATTGTACAGGGCTATGGACTTAGCAGTCAGCGGAGTTTTTTTTTATTTGGCTTTATAGGAGGTAGGATAAGCTTTGAATCTAAAGCAGAAAATTGGTAGGAGATCTGCTTCCTGCTGTTTTAACTGCTCCATCTTAAACAACTTCAGTTTTCTGTGCTTTAATTTCTCAATAGCAAAACTAGGACAGTATATAAAATGAGATGTATTTTGATTGTCTGCCAACATGATTGCGGTATCTTTATTGGTGTGCTTCATGCCTTAAAAATACTCATTTGCAGCTTGGAGCTCAGTCTCTATCTCGATAGAAAGAATTCTAAAAAGGAAGACCATTTCCACTAGAAATTCTTGAGAATAAGGGAGGTACCTGTAGAATAAGTGCTGTGCCTTCCATACAGACAAAAATTACACCTAAGATTCTTCATTCCCATGCAGACTCTTCACTCCCATGCAGAATAAGTTATTTAATTGAAACTTGGGTGTGTTTTTTTTTCTATTGCAAACCCAGCTTACAGGAAGAAGAAAAATTAGATTGTTTGCCATTAAATATCTGAAGATCCAAATCATTCTGAATGTCAGCATCTGTTCATTTCCCCCCATTCTCTCCAGGAGTAGAACATTACTTTTGTGTAAGCAAATGACTGAAGTTTTCATGTATTTGAGGTGTGTAAGACTTACTTGCTGTGACTTCCATTCTCAGGCCTTTGAGAAGAACTCACAACTGTTACTCTTTGATCAAAATAGCTCAAAGACTGGACATGTAGTTCTGTGCAGTTTCTGATTAAATGTTTATGTTGCTGCATTTGGATAGCTTTGCTGTAGATGTATACAAAAAAATTCAAGCAATTCAGTGAATTATCTGAAGCTGTAACAAAATTCCATTTTAAACTTGTGTTGTTATATCCATTTGAAAATGCTTTCCCTGTAGATCATTTGGACTATGCAAGGCAGTCTGGGGTTTTTTTACCCCCTCTTCTGAAACATCAACTTGAGATGGTTTTGTGGGTTTGGTGGTTTGTTGTTTTTGTTTTTGAAGTAGCTCGACACCTGCTCCTTCTCCCTTCTAGATGAAGGACAGTAGGGCAGTGACTGGACTTGCACTTACAGTATTCAGATTTTAGTTTTCCAAACCAAGCATCTAACTGTGAAGTTGGCACAGCTGCAAGTGGGGAACTGGACCAGATGAACTTGGGAGGTCTTTTTCAACCTAAATTATTCTGTGATTGTCTGTTACATGAATATTACAAAGTTGAACTACTGTTTTGTGGATTGTCTTTTTTTTTTTTTTTTTGGCATTTGTACACTGAAGAGAATAGTCTCAACCTTTGCCAATGTTCTTCTGGACTTCAAACAAATCTCCCTATTTTGGGAGGAGTACATCAGTAAAACTATTAAAAATCTTGTAGTAGTGCCATGCCAGAGATACTCTGTGATTATCTATTATTAAGAAAATGTCTGTAGGGTACTTTGACATCTGATTCGTATAGAGTAGTTTAAACAAGAAAAATACTTTGCTTAAAACATACATTAATCTTATCACTTTTCCTTTTTTTTTTAACACTGCCCCATTTCTTATCATATCTTGCAGCACTTAGTTCATGTGGGTATCATTAACTCTCTTATGTCTGTCTTCCAATGAAAAATCTTCATCCTCTAAATGAAGAAAATCAACTACTTTTGGATATTCTGAAATTAAATAAGGTCAAAATGCCTTTATGAGACACAGAACTCTTAAAAATGTATGGAACTATAGCAAGTTAGTCCTACACAGAGAAATCTGACTCAATTCTTCAGAATAAATAGGATGGTGTACTTTTTAAATTCGTAGTAATGCTTACTGGGAGACTTGGTGATACTTCCATCAAAGCAAGACTAGTGAATGGATCTTTGATTTGCCATATTATCATGTATACTGTAGTTCTACTAAACAGCTTTAAATAGTAATTGTTTTTGTTCAAAAGTACCTGAAGTATAACTGTATTAAATTTCATACTGTAATTTACAAAAATGAACTTCAGAGTGAAAACTCTTCTTACCTGTAGCTATTTCACTGGCAGAGTAGAATCCTAAAGGATATAGCCTTGCAGTTTCAAACTTGCTGGCTCATAGCTTGGGGAAGGAAATGTCTTCAGAAAGCATGCAAAGTTTGCAAGGCTGAAGGTGTTAGCATATCCTGTTTCCTTGTACCTCCTGGCTGTTTGTGAAACACTGAGGTGGTATGGATTGTGTGATCTGATGCTTTAAGGGTAAAATGTAGCAGGGAGTTGGACAGCTGGGACCCAGCTTAGGCTTTCAGACTTCTGGTACAGTGCTCAGTTCACCGGGCTCTTAATTTGACATTTTACTGGATTTGTTCTTTCCAGTCACTGTGGAAGGGCTTTTAGAACTGAAGTAGTGTTATTGCTGCAGGAGAAGAAATGAGCAGTTTCAGTAAAACTATGTCTGGAAAAGTAGAAGCAGCTCACAACTTAAGATGTGATAAAGAAAGCTTGAAAGCACAAATCAAGATTGCAAACCCTTCCTAACAGAGCTTCCTGTTTGGCAGACACTTTTGTAACTGAATTAAATGTCTTTATAAATGTCTAGATCTCTTATTTTTCAAAGGTTTCACAATGAAAGGATAAGCATTCTTACACATTACCTTCAAGGTGACTAGAAGTACTGATACCCTCAGTTCTTACTTATATGTTTCCTATTGCTCTTATAGAAGTGTTTTTGTTTCTTAGTTTAATGGAACAGTAAAAACCCACGTTATTTATCAGAGTTCCCATAGCACATCTGTTTTTGAGGGGTTATCTATGTAGAAGCTCAGTGAAAAACAGAATAAAATTTGTAAATTATTACATTCTATATGAAGATAAAAAAAACTAGAGGATGTGGATTTTGGGAGCAGTTCACTTTGTCCTTCATCTTAGCTAACTGGTAATGGTTTCACGTTATGAAAAAATTAGGGTCCTTAGAAGTTTTGAGAGAGTTAATACTGTGGTAGGTCTTTATCTTTAATCTCTTGAGTCATCTCTTTTCTTCTTGCTGCTCTTGGTGTGTATTAACAAACTGATCATCAGAATTTTTTTAAAAATGCAGATTCTTAATCCTGCAAAGTACATCTGACTAATACTTTTGCAGGGATCTAATTCTTTGACATGAAATGTATTTATTTGTTTGCTGGCCCAAGGAAGAAGTTTGTGCTACTTGTAAACCAAAAGCACATATGAGAGTGTATTCCTTACCTGCCGCCAGTATGCGTCCTTGAGCAGCTTTTGAAATTACCTTAATTTGCTGAACTATAAATTTAAATTGTGGTATCATAATTGATACTTGAATCCTAATCAACCATTTGCTCTTAGTATTCAACTGGTGATAACTTAGGTTACCTTTTTCATGTCAACGCTTCCATCATAGGCACTTGATAATAATACAGCTTACATGTTTATCAAAGGGAGCACTAAGTTATCACTTCTGTTGTCTTCCAGTGCAAATACAAGTGAAGGTCTAATGACATAACTCAAATGTCTGGCAGTGATATTTGTTTCACTGGATTTGGGCATGGCTTAAAATAATGAAGGTCTTGGAAATGGCAAAAAGTGAAATACTTCACTAGTGAAGACTGTGGTAGTGGTATAATTCCTTATTTAGTAGATTTCTGAAATATATATATCAGAAGCTGACAGAACTGCTATATTTCTAAAATATAGACCAATACTGATTCCTGATTAATCTTGATTTTTACAATGCTTTTGTTCAATTACTTTTTTTTTGTGGTTATCATTTAGCCTGATCTGACACATTCATATTCAGTTTAAGACCCTTTGCTGCAATGAGAACCATTTTGTCTTACAGTGAAAATCTCTCTGGTAAGAGATTCCAAAGCTGCTTTTATGTCTGAGATCTGTACAGCTTGTGTACTAGTTGTTCTAAATTAATCACTTCCTGCAAAGTCTATTTTGAATCCCTAAGCTTTGCTTATTTAAAAAAAAGAAGTGTGTGTGTGTATATATATATATATTCCTAGTTATTGATAGTGCTTGTATTGAGGCAGCTATATAAATTGCTGAATTAATTCTAATATTGTATTGGTAAAAATTTCCCACTGAAGTTCAGGAATAGATCTTCCCTAGTCATTTGCCCACAGTTCTACTCTGCATCAGTGGTTCTATACCACAGATTTTTCATTTGCTTTGAATTTAATTTTAAGTGTCAAGAATAGCGGAAGTAAGTAAAACCTGAAATGTGTATCTGCTAGTGTAGAAAACAAAATGCAAGATTCTGTCTTTTGAGGAATGCTAGGTTATGCTGATTGAGCTAATTAAAATATGTGAAACTGAAACTTTTCATAATGATAATTATGCTGGTCTTGTAATACTTGAGTGCAATCTGAAGTGTTGCAGTTTGCAAAAGCAACTAATTGATCCCTGTTCTATGGTGAGAAATTTATAGCTTGATAGAAGTAACTGAAGGCTACTTCATTTATTCATTTTATTGAACATCATGGGATTTTGTTTCATAGGTGCCTTAAAATGGTAATAACCAAACTTGGTTTCTGTTTGGGCAACTTGAGGCTTAATTTCCTTCCAAAATTGAGATAATATAATTGCTGTGACCACTGCTTCCGTGTCCAGAATAAGTCTTAGCCTGTCCCACTCAGACCAGACAGCATTCATGAGCAGTGCTGGTGGAGAGATGAGGTTAGGTTCTTCACCAAGAAGGCTGAGACCAAACTTGCCATTTTGAGGTATCTCACATAGATTCCCCAAGAACTGATTGTCATCTCCTGCCACTATATTCTTGTGAAAAGTCTTCACAGCAGCTGTTATAACTTTAGAAACCAAGGAACTAGAGAAAGGATGCAAGGCTTTTGTATTTGCTTAGTGAGCTACTGTTTTATTTTGTGTGATTATGCCATGTCAAGCAGGCGATTGCGTTGCATAGCATCTTGAAGTTGCTGCCGGGCTTGTACTCTGTATGTGTTTGATTAACATTGTTAGATACTTGGTTCACATGAAGATGAAATATTTAACACTTCAAGAGTAGTGAACTAAAGAGGTAATGCAGCTGTTGTTCAGTGGTTTTCATAACCTTTTCTACCAAAGGTCCTGCCTCTCTCCTACCTAGTAACACCAATTTGTAGTCGACAGCAGCAGATGGACAAAAGTAATTTCCATTTTTGTACTTGCTCATTAGAGAGAAATAATAGAATGCTATTTTTTTGTGATCACTTAATGTTAAATTGATAGGATTAGCTTGCCTGTATTTTTTTAGCGTATGCTCTATCCAGTCTTACTACCTTGTTAAACAGAGCAGATGTTCATATTCACAGTTGAAAAACATTCTTGACTGAACTTTGTAGTGTTGATATTAGAAGCACAGTTACTAAACTTTAGTGATGCTTATTAATAAGCAGAATGGGATGCATAGCAATGACTTGCCTGGCATTCCTTTTATACGTGTTCCAAACTTGTGCAGTGAGATTAGGTTCACAGCTGCCAAAAAAAGCCCCCAATAAACTTCCATTTAAGTGACTAAATATAATGAGGTTTCTTGCTGGTTTGAATATCCCCTTATTCTTTAAAATAATTTGGAGGGAAACATAATACTTTAGTAAATCACTAGGATTTCTTTCTTATCTGTGAAAAAAGGGATCGGGTAGCCTACCTCTCTAAAGTGTATAATATTAGTAATTGCGTTATGTTTTAATAAGGGCTGCTGACCAAAGGAAGCAGTATTCAAGTAGCAGCCACTCACAAAGACTATTACTGCTTTCTTAAACTGATTTTGTACTTCTCTATATTTCAGTTTTAAAAAAATAAACAAAAACATAGGTCCAATAACTTCTCTCAATTACCCATGCTGTATGTGGCTCCCTAGGACTTGACTGTTGTACTTGTTTTCTTTTGGATGTTGCCCATGGAAGTGCTGTGAATATAGTCCCAATTATGTTAATAACCAAAGGGATAAGAAAAAAAGAAAAAGTAAAATAGAATGGGACTTATAAATGCTTAAGAGGATGCTGTGGGAAAGAGGGAACTTACATAAAGCTGTTTCTTTTCTTGAGTACTAAAGCACAAAACCTACTTACTTCTGAACTGTGGCACTTCAGAAGAACTGTGGGTTTGTCACTTTTTTTCTTGAGTATTCATATTCCATATGAATACTCTGCCAATAACTTCCAGATGAAATAAATGCTGTTCTGGTGGCTAAAAATGAGGCTTTTACTACTCTTGCACCTCAGGGTAAGGTCATGTGCCTTGGTATAATAACCCCTAGAGGTGTTCACTGTCACCAGTTCTTCTGGCAACTAGGTGGTGTCTGCATTTCATTTCAGTAGACGTTGTAAAATCCTTAGTATTCTGTTAAGATTATGGACATGCTCTTTTCCCTTAAGTGCTCAAAAGTGACCTTAATTTATCTCTAGTGCACCCCAGCCTGGGCAGAAACTTACAGACTTCAGCTGTTACCTTAGTGAAACCTTCTGAAGAAGGATAGTTTCTACAACAAGGAGCAACTTGGCTGTTGCCTACCTACAGGCTTTCATAACGCAAAGTTGCGTTGTCCTCTACAAAGACAGTTTTCCTTTATTTTCAAGATTGATGGGGAGTGGGGGGGTTAATCAATTCCTAGTTGTGCTGCAGAAACTTGGGAAACGCTATGTTAATTCCAAGAATACTACTTAAATGTTTAATTTGTAAGTTTTGTGTGTAATTTCATAGTAATTCATCTGTCTGAGTTCACGGGTGATATAATGCTTATGTTTCTCAGTATATAACACATTATTAAATGAACTATATTGTATGTAATAAATACAATATAGTAAAGAAGGGGCCCAGCTTATATTTTCTCCTGAAGTAATGTTGATTGCTGCTGTAGGAGCTAGTGCTGGGCTGTATGGGCCTCTGGCTTGAGTTGGTGTGGTGGCTTCTGTGCTCTTGGTCTGGCTGACTCCTGTTGGTGGAAAGAATTCCTTCACCGTGAAGTTGTTCAACAGTAGGGTTGCACAAACTGCTTAGTTTCAACTCAGTACCTCACATTGTAATCATTTTTGTAAACACAACTTAAAATTTTCTAAGCTTCTATGGTTTACTAACAAGGAAGCAATTCTTGTTGCTTGAGCAAAACTTATCAGATGCCTAAACACTTGATGAAACAATTTCTTTGGTATGGTAAAACATAAACCACCCGATAGTGTTGATGTGGTATAGTGGCAAGTTTTAATGTCAAGGAAGCTGGCATGAGAACTTGAGCGTGGTAATGACACTGTGATCTGATAATGTTCTCTGCCTTACTTTTTGTTTTGTCTGCAGCAGAGGTTACTGTTGTAATTAGATTGCTGGGCAAGTTCAGTAACAATGGCCCTGAGTAAGTTTTAAAGGGGAAAAACTATTTTGTGCCACTCTTCAAATGCCGATGTGCTATTGGAGTTGTACGCAGTTTGACAAAGAAGATGCTACTAACAGTGCTTGCTGTTCTGATTTACAGAGTAATGGATCAGCATTTTAAGGAGTACAGTCTCACTTCCTGTAGGAAGGGTCATTCAAAGAGACTGTTTTTGCAAAATATTCCTGGAATTGTATTTAATATCAAACTTAAAATGAGCAGATTTCTGTTACAAAGCAGGTAAAATACTTAGAAGCATAGTTGAAAACTTTGTCCACATAGTTTTTTCTACAAAGAAACCCCTGAAAGTAGCAAATTTTATTACAAAAAACCCCCACCTGTATTCTGAAACTTCTCATTGTCTGCTATGGTGCATTAAAAGCATAACTGCAAATTATACAAATTAATTTGTGAGGAGTTAATTTCTAATAAAATTAAACGGTTGGGGATATTTGTTTTTACTGTTGTCTTAGTGTATTATAATAGAGAATCTTTAAAGATGATCAGTATAAGTTCATTATGTATGAATGATATTTAATAATTATATTCAGCTCCTTATAAGCATTTTAAAAAAATATTAGTAGTCTATCTCAGTAGCTCAGTGCTGGTCACAGCTATTATTCTCTTAGCATTTCCTGAAGGCTGAAGTTGGAAACATGGGCATTCATGGCAAAAAATTAGTAGTAGTGAGACTTAAGGTTGACGTGCTAGCATATCAATTGAAGTTTTTTGTAGTCCTTTGAAGAGAAGTTGGGGTACTTTGCAAGCAAGTCACTTACAGACTTGTAATGTTTCAAAGAATGAAAGTGAATCTGCTTGCCGTTTGCCAGTAAAGATCCTAGGTTTGTAATGGAAATATATACTTAGCTTGTTCTCTTAATACATATGTTTATGAGGAAGTGTAGGGACAAGACAAGGGGCAACGGTTTTAGATTTGAAGAGGGGAGATTTAGATTAATATTAGGAAGAAATTCTTTACTGTGAGGGTGGTGAGACACTGGAACAGGTTGCCCAGAGAAATTGTGGATGCCCCATCCCTGGAGGTGTTCAAGGTCAGGCTGGATGGGGCTCTGAGCAACCTGCTCTAGTGGGAGGTGTCCCTGCCCACGGCAGGGGGGTTGGAACCCGATGATCTTTAAGGTCCCTTCCAACTCAAATGATTCTATGATTCTATATGTGACTTGAAATTAGCTCCAGTGGAGTTCTTTGCTATCAGGAAGTCTGTTGCTTTAATCTTTTTTTTTTTTTTTCAGTTCACCCAGAGCTACTGGGTGAAATCACTGTAAATCTACAACAGGATTATTTGTTCCTGTTTAAGATTTCTTTTTTGTTAGCATAGCAGAATGGCAGAAATAAAGTTTGAATGGCACCTTGTAAAGATGGTGTTTTTTCTCTCCAAACTTTTCTACACAAATCATGGAAACAATAGTTTTCCCTGGTGTTTGTTATTTTTTTTCTTTCTAGTAAATGTTTAAGAGAAACATCACAGGTGATTTAGTATGATGGGTATCAACTGAAATGCTTACTACTCCACATCATATCTGAGTCTTCTGTGCGTTTAGTCCTCACTGTACAGATTGTATGTAAAACTTAGACATGTTGCAACTTCAAGTTTCAGCAATAGTGGCTGAAGGTTATGTTGCTGACTTCCTCTTGTATTTTTTGACAGAAGGTGTTACAGAAATGAACTTTCAAAACAAATTAATTTTATTTTCTCTATTGCTGAGTAGAATAAGCTGTCTCATGCTCAAAACATTAAAACAAATGTTTTTAAACATTTTAAGCAGTGAATTACACTGTATCAATGCGGGTTCTCCTGACTCAAAGCAGGTCTGAACTGACTATGCTACAATGACATATTAATTTTAATGATCTGGATTTGCTGCTTAGAAACCATCTTTGGTCTGGATGAAGAGTCCTGTTCCAGACAATACTTTTTCTTATGTCTGAGTCCCTGAGGATATTTTTGTGTTACAGCACTTCTAAAGTGCTGTTCCCCACAGCTGGAGTTTTCCCTAGAGAAGGTGGGAAACCCTGTCTATTTGATATCTGTAACTTCAGGCTTTGATATTAAAACTTCAGTAAAGCTCTGGACTGGGGTGATAGTCTACCTCAAACAGTGAATGTTTGATTTTTATTGTTTTAATGTCTGTTTTTAAAAAAATTTATCTGTGGAGGTGGTTCTGTGACTAGTGATGATGATAGTTACTTTTTTTTTTTTTGGAAGGTGTAGGATTGCTAGGTTTTTAAATACTTTTTATCTTTTAACTAAACTGTAGCCATGTCACTCTTGGAGTGGTTCCCATGTATAAATAAGTTGCTGAAAATTCCAGGGGAACCAAATTGCTTAAAAGTCCAAACTTCCTTAGTTTTGTGCTTTAACAACTGTCACATTGAAGGTAATAATCCAGCAGTATTTCCCTTCAAGGACATCTTTGTGCAGACTTGCTCTTTACCTTAATGACTTTTTACCAAAAAAAAAAAAAAAGGGGGGGGAGGGAGGAACAGTAGAAGTGTGAATGTCTTCTCTTGGCATTTGGGGAACAAGGTGGTAGTGAAGGAGACAGCAGCACTTAGTGGAAAGGAAAGCCTCTGCAGCCTTTCCTTTACTATTCAGCATTGTAAACAAATGCCCAGCTTCCTTTACACACACAGCCCCCTGCCCTGACCCTTTCCTTGCTCCTTATTAAATCAGAGGTCAAACTATTAAATTTCTCCACATTTTTTTTTAAGACATTCTTATTGTTGCAGAATTATTGCCTAGAGGATTGTGGAGGAACTGTGGAAGTGCTGAGCAGCATTAACAGGTATAGCTCTGCATCTTAGAATGGCTTGAAATCAATCTGCTGTGTATAATGCTTCCTTCAAGCTCCCATAGGAAGAGAATGGGGTTTTGCCTTCCCTTGGAACTGGAACAGATTCAGTTATAGGAAGTGATTTGTAATATATGGATATTCATTATTGTATCTACAGTAAAGAAACACATTTTTATCTGTGAGACCCGCTATCATATGGCTCTATCTTGTAGTATAATTACCTACGTGTTGTAATTTTTGAAATATTTTCTGTGACTGCAGTGTTTTATACAGAGCCTCTATTTTAGGTTGATGAGGTAATGCTGCCACCTTTCTTAGTTTGATGGGATATGGTCCTAATCTGAGTTTCTCCCCTCTTCTCAGCTTCCTATTTTTATAAAACTTACAGCAAAGTATTATCTGCAAGACTTGTCCCCTTCTGTCAAAGATGATCAAAATAGCTCTTCAACTTCAGAAATTACTATATGATGACAAACTAGTAAAACAAACATTCTTGTAATAGCAGGGCAGATAAGCACTGACTGAAGTATCAGGGATTATTTGGAATCTGTCAGGAATTGGAAGTGCACAAGGCTGTAAGATGAGCAGATTCTCTAAAATACCAAAAAAAAAGTCTCACTTAAAGTATTACCTTGCAAATCTAATTTCCCTTCCATCTAGCAAGTCCCCACTAGGAAAACTGCAGGAAGGATTCATAGCAGAACTACTTTGGACTGTGCGTTTCAGTTGGTAATCTGTTTTCCATCCTTTTGCAGTCTTAAACTGGGCTGTGAGTACTTGGAAAGCTCATAACACTGAATTATCCCTTTTCCAGTGCTAAGAAAAGCTATTTGTTTCTGACATGCACAGCCTGTACAAAACAGTAGCTCTGTGTTTATACTCCGTTGGAAACTCTTCAGTGCTGTTGAGTGGTGTCTGTCTTGCGGCCAAAGGACAGACCCATCTGAAGTCCTCAAGTACATTGAGAGAGAGCAAAATACAGGATCTAAGGTGGCATCTGCAACAACTTTAAAATGAAAAGTCAAGATAGAATGGGTAGTGTTATTTTTTTTTAATGCTGTGCTTCACATCTTAATAATATTGAAGAACTGCATATTTTAATGCCAGGCTTGTTATCTGGCAACTTAATTTAGGTTTTTCTAATGCCTGTTTATCTCTTTTTGTCACTATTTTAAAATAAAATTCGGGCCAAGTAATGCAAAGCGTTTACTTGTGATGTTGTGATAATCCATAAACTTTTAAAATAAAATACTGTAATACATTTGAAGAGAGATGAATTAAGGTATAAGCAGCTGCTTAGGGACAATGTCAGCATTTTAATAGTCCATCTCAAGTTGGATTTCTGGTAAACACAAGCCACAGGAATACCACTTCACGTGATACTGATATGCAGCTACTTTTGTGGTGTGAAATTGAGCTATGTGTAATAGCAGAACAGTCTGGGCAGAATAGCTAAGTAAAATTACAGGTATTCAAACAAAACATAGTAATCCCTCTTAATATTTTGGGATGTAATAAACTATTTTCAAAGTTCCATGAAAAGCACAAAAAATTGAAGAAACACTCTAATGAGAAGGAAGTGGTTTTGCATATTAAAAATAAGAATTCCAGCTCCAAGGTACCCCTTGTATATATGAGGACTGTTTATTCTTTTGATTTTGGTGGAAGAGTGCCATCTACTGAATTGCTTGAATTGTACCTTAGTTCTTCATTTGTGGTGGTAATTTTAAGCAAACCTTCTATTAAATTGTCGCTACTGTTTTGTTAGTGAAATAGTAAGTTTCTGAGTTCATTTGGTGATTTATCAAGCTAAAAATTATGCTACAGTGGAACCTGAGGCTTAAAATAAAAATTGAGAACACCGTTCTTAGAAGGATTATATTGCAAAATGCTTAGAGGATAGTTATTGGTGGCTCATGTGTTTGAAGCTAACTTTCATTATCTTAAGTGTCATTTTGCATAGAAAAGATTTAAGATTTCTCTCTACTTATGCCTTTGAGCAGACTTCAAGGAAACTCTCCTGAGATCCATCTATTGCATTATGTTTGAATTAGGATTCAAACACTGCTAGCTGAGATATTTAAAAAGCAATTGGATCAGTGCTGCTTGTGAATGTCACTTTGGGTATTTGGAAGACTTTCCAGCTTGTGACCACTACCACTGTGAGCCTGGGGACAGATTGTCACATCAAGTTGGTATACACAGAGATAAAAACTTAGACCTCAAATCATGCTGGTAGATATAAGTTTCTACATTTTGTTTATACATTTTGTTTATATAATAGAAATGTTGGCACTTCCAATCCATAACCCCCTTAGCACTTCAGTGACTGACTTTGCTGGTAAATACTTCAAAAGACTGCGTGAGCAAAAAAAACTCCATGATATACCTACATCACTCTATTAATAAAACACCTAGCAGTGAACTAAACTTTCTCCAAAAGGATGCTTGGAAGACTGAGTCATTTCCATAATTGCTACAAGGCAAAATAGTGTGAGAAGCAGAAGAGAGGATTTAAGTCTCATCTGCAGGTTAAGTGTTGAAGGATTGTGTCCAAGGAGAGGAGATAATATTGATACAGACCACAGAAAAAGCTGTGGGAGAAATATCCAGTAGTCAATGATTTAAAAATAACTGAAGAAAAATTGTTTGGCAGGCAAGAGTTAAGGGAAGCATTTTAGGTCATGGTGTGTGAATTGAAGAGAGACTTTTGACTGCAAAGCAATTCTTTGCTAGGTCCAGAAATCAGTGTTGACAGCCAAGAATTGATTGCCTCTGTTCTTTGAAAATATTAAATTGTCCTTCTTATTAGATAATATCTACAGTTCTTTGTTTTCATAAGTTAAACTAAATAGGTACATAAATTCACTTAACATCTAGTTCAGAACATTACATTTCTTAATGCTGCTGTTGGCAGTGTCTGTACACAATATTTGGACACTGGGAAGAGACATTGTTCTTATTACAAGTATTCCTCTGTTCGTGGAGCTTAGAATGGCCCTGCCTTTAGTCTTGGCCAAGAAGCTATGGACATAAGAGGAAAAAACTGTTAATAATAAATATTGTGATACAGTATGTGCTACCAAAAGGATGGTTGAGGTATGATATTTGCAATAACATGTTAAAACTTGATGTTAAAACTTGATGTTAAAATTTGATGTCAAAATTAAAATTAGTCAAAATTAAAATTAAACAGTGACAGATGAGCAGGACTCAGAAGAATTGCCCTGGTTTGAAGTCAGACAGAACCAATTTTCTCTTCAGTAATTTTATAACTAAGCTCTGAAATCAACAGCATATTGTTCGGAAACTGTTCACTCAGTGATAAGACCTGATTATACCAAGGAATGGTATGTAGAAGGGCTCTTGCTTATAGTTATTGCTATAACAACCAAGGTCAACTAAATTCATTATTTGTCTCTTTGGAGGGTCGGAATTGGAAAAGCATGAAGGGGTTCCACCTGTAAGGAGGAGTGGGACAGGTGACCCAAAACTGACCAACAGGGTATTCTGTCCTATCTGCATCATGCTCAGTATAAAAGCTGAGGGATCCAAGGGTCAGCTCTTTCTTCAATGGCCGACATCTGAGGAGGACCCTGTCTGTTCATCTGCCTTTGATCCCAGTCTGAGCGATCCTGACTCCAGCTCCAGAATCCAGGTCCTGTCTGTCACCAGGTCCAGTCTGGGATTCTTCCCAGTGCCTGCTGATGATGTGGTCATCATCCTGGGAGCCTGATACAGTTTTATGTATACTGTATACCTTTTCCCTTTTTTAAAATTATTTTTCTTATTATTTATTATTTCATTATTTATTAATATTTTCATTAAAGTAGTTTAATTCTTTTTCTAAATTTGTAAAGCTCCTTGTCTCTTCCTCTCCTCTCTTGTTTTAGAGAGAGGGAGGGAGGGGCCATCTGTCATTCTGATTGGCCAATCTGGCCAAAACCACAAGTATATACCAGAATACAAAGATTTTTGCCTCTGTGTTTTGACAAAGATCTTTCAAACTACATTATTTCCTGGATTTACTCTTCTGTATATAGTCTCTGGAAGAACTTCAGTGAGTTAGCATATGCCACCTATTTCACTGTCTCTTGCATTGTTAGAGGAACTTTTATGCAAATGTGTTTGTAGCAATTTCCTACCCTTTCCCTTTGTGTTCTGCCATTCTCCTTTCCTTCCATTTCACCTGAAAAGTACCAGATTAGTCACCTTTTCTGCATTGTTAGTGCTGAAATATGGCTTCTTAGACTGTAATAACCTGGATCAGAAAACAAAGTGAGTAAAATGAAGGAAAGCCTGTAGCCTGTAGAAATTATGGTGTTGTTTAGTATAAATTGATGGCTGTACCTCCCCATTTAACAGCATGCTTTGCTAGCTGAATTGTGAATACAGAAACTTACTAAAACCAATTTTGTTTCCTGTTTGATTTTTAAATCACATATTTTTAAACCTCTTTGCATTTCTACTGCTTAATTACAATCTAAAAAAACAATTGCCTCTCACTGGCAGCTATGAGAAAATTCTACCAAATACAGCCTTTACTGAAAATTTGCTGGCATGTTTCATAGTTGTTTGGGAAATACTGTATTTGTGCATGTTTATGTAAGCAACTTGGAAGTTTAAGAGATACTTTGACTCCTAGCTGTTATTGTTGTTGTTAGAAGATGAATTAGATAAAAATAGCAACTTGCTATTAATTCCCTATCAGTTTCCATGCGAACTACTTCACTAATTGTTTAATTTTAAAATATATAATTCATACTCATTTAAGAAAAAAAAAGTAGTTTTGTGCTTTAGAATTGCTGCATCTTCCTGTATACAGAAAGCAGTTAGAGATCTATGTACTTTGGTGTTTTTCAAAACAGAGCTCCTTTTTTGCCCTATGAATTGAAGTTTTATTTTTTTTTTCAGTTAACATTGAGTCATTTGGCTTCTGATGTTTAAAGGAGCTGAGCATTGTTTTGTAAACAAATGAATACTCAAGGAAATTGATCTGCATTTATGCAGGAACTAATATTATTGGTAAATGGTTTGGAAGTTGAGAAATTCAGATTCTAGGCAGTTGTGTAGTCACCATTTCAATGGAATTTCTAAGGCTGCAGTAGCGAACAGTAGTAGCAGTTTGCTGTAACCTGATGATACTAATATGAACCTAATATGATACTTGCAATAAGATCTAATGTAACTGTTAAAACACCAGACCTACTGTTGTGCATTTCC
>JAOQGH010000023.1:50911308-50958431 GCA_025769975.1 Gallinago jamesoni
GTGGGAGGTGTCCCTGCCCATGGCTGGGGGGTTGGAACTAGATGATCTTTAAGGTCCCTTCCAACTCTAACCATTCTGTGATTCTGTGTAAAAACTGCTGAACTCAAATGAAATTATTTAATTTCATGATGGTGCCTCTCAAATACTTTTTTTTTTTGTTTGGAGAAACAAACTATCTGAATGCAACTTCTCAGCCTTCATTTTTATTTAAGAAAAAATTAAAATGCTGAACAGTCAATACTGTTGTACTCTCAAAAATATTTGATACCTTTATGTAATGTTAAGGTTCTTAGAAAATTAGGAAAAAGTAATGCATTTTGCAGTATTTTGGCGTGTAAATGATCTCTTCCAATTTATCTTCCTGTCTTCCCATTCTCCTTCTCCAAGAGAAGGAAAGACCTTTGGGGAAAAACCTTTTGGCAACCTTCCACGACTGAGATCCTAGCCTCTTCACCTCTGAGGAGCCTTGCATTTTTTTCATCCTTTTGACTAATAGAATGAAGCCGAATGTAGAGATTTTTTTTTTTCTTTTCATTGCCTGTAAGTTATAGTTCTGTACTCTCTAGGGACACTTGAGTTGGTTTCCAAGCACAATATATAATGTTGACTTTTTTCTGTCCAAGTAACCAGGTCAAACTATCTAGATACCAGTTAAATCAGCAAGCACTGTATTTGATGCATACAAGTTACAGCCAGTGTCTTCTGACTGTCTGTATCTGAAGTCGTGGGTGTCGTCCCCCGCCCCCCCCGTTATCCTGTTTCCTTACTGCTGGTTTTCTTGCTGTCTCACTCCTTAGCTGGCAGAAGGAGAATGCATCACAACTGTCTGGCTGGAATTCCCACAGTAAATTGTTACTAGTAATTTGATAGTATTTCCACCTGAGAAACTTTAATCTCAGTTCTCAAGCCCTAGTTTGTTTTTGCTGGTGGTGTTATTTACATGGAGGAAAGTGGATCTGAAGATTTAACAAATGTTATTCTTAATGGTACTGTTATTGCAACCGTAAATCCTGAGACATGGTGAAGAATAAAGACCCGCTCAGCTGAGGGATATAAACACAGCAAGATGCTATGTTGGCCTAAAGCTTTTGAAGTAAACTCTATAATCCTGAAGTTGTTAAAGAATAGTGATATGATTCCATATCAGGATTGGTATGAAGTCTGAAACTTTCCCAAAAGTATCTTGTGGATTTTTATTTTATCTTGTTTGGTAATATATAGATGTGAAAAATCGAAGTTAATTTTGTAGACAGTGTTGACTGTGGTACTTTTCAACTTTTGAGTAACTTTCGTGCTAAATAGCTGTGTGTCTTGATACTGGTTTTTATGAAATTATTTCTGGGAGAGATCATGCTTTTGTATGAAGGGAAAAAAGAAGATAAAGAAATACCAGTGTTTTCCAGGATTTCCTAGTGGCAGTGGGGAACACAGAAGCAGTATTGAAAGGTATAGCTGAGAAGCTATTAATTTTTCCTACTTGTTTGTGTTTGAAATAGGGGATGAAGCAGGAATAGTAGAAAGAAATGCTTGGAAGTGAAGGAAGACGGATAGAAAACGTCTTAGGATGTCTTTAAGAAAACTTAAAGAAAAGAAAAAAGTTTTCTTTGGTTAGAAAACTGGTCAAAGCACTGTTTCCTCTAGGGCTACTTTAAGTCTTAAGCAGAGAGTTTTTCCTGTCTTTGCCCAAGTTGTCATCACTCATAATTTTTGCCTATTTTGGGGACTATGTAGTTGATAATTACTGCTTAGTACAGTGAGCTTTCTTGCCTTAAGCACACACACATGCAAGTATAGGGGATTTGGAAATACTGCATTCCCTGGGATGTTGCCTGTTTTGTGTGGTAAAGAAATCCTTAACATGTACTGAAACAGGCATGTGTTATTATCCTTCTATAGTCAGTATTTAAGTGACATGCTTTTTCAACTCAGCATACCCTGCAAAACTGAGAGGCTTTGCATTGCTTTAGAAAAGAAGATTAATGCTGTTTAGGAGGATGATATTAATTTGAGATGAGAAGAATAATTTTAGCTACTAGGTGAAAAAGTGAAGATGATATAATCCTTGGGTAAAGGAACTAAAAGGGACTTGCTGCAAGGACTATTTTTATTTTTTTTATAACTGTAAGCACTATAAAAGAAGCCAAACTCTATTTTCAGATCAGCATATGAGGCTTCCACTAATTTGTCAAAAAGAAGAAACGTGCTTTGAATGTTTAAAGCTTGTGTAAATGTACTCGTAGTGCTGCATATTTAGTGATTTGTGGAGAGAGGACTGTTTCAGGTGCCCTGGAAAATGTAAAAGGATTTCTTTACTTAAAGAAATAATTGAGTATTCTCAATATTGAATTTTTTGCTGACGGTTACTGACTTCCAGAAATATTTGCATCAGAAGCGCTTAAAGAAAACATTTGAGGGGGAAAAAAACTTGAAGGTTGGAGTAACTTGTGGAATCCATGGTCTTCTCTGTTTTTCTGGGTCATGCTTCTCGTGTTTTGAGGCAGAGCAGCTGTAAAGCCTCAATTCCAGATACGTGGGTAAACAGACAAGGGTTACATTTAATTCTGTTAGAAGTTGATGTTCAGGGAGAGGACTGGCGTAGTCTTTTGTTAGAAAACTACCTATGTCAGTGCAGATAATTAACATGTTTTAAAATTCAGTTCCTGCAAACTTCTGAATTTCGCTTTCAGAAATTGCTTTTTGTCTATTTCTGCAAATAATTATTCAAGCAAATGCAGAAGCATGCCCAAGGCTTAAGCAGATCTGCTCTGAAAGTTCTGATATTCCTGGCAGGAATATTTTTTCCAATCTGGCAGTTTGTGTAGTCAATCCATAGTTAATACAAAAGGAATGATTTTACATTAAAAGTATTCTGACTTTGTGTAGGAGTGTATCATTTACGGAAACACCCCCCTCTCCCTCCAGGTGTTAAGTTGTTTTTTTTTTTTTTAAAGCTATAAACTATCAGTGGAGTACATGAGTTCTTTGTATGGGAACCTTAAGAATGTCAAATACAAGGGGAAAAAAAACACGTGAGGTAAGCTGGTTCTTAAAGACCTTCCATGGCAGAACAAAATTGAATTACTAATTCTGTTTGGGGGAGAAAGCTGGTATTAAGTTTGTTGGATTATTCAACATCTGTTTAGTATATCTCTCATCACTTAGCTGGAGGTTATGCAGATTCATTAGTCTGAGAGAAGAATGTGATTGAAGTTTAAAAGTTAAAATATTGCACTGTGTTGAAGGAGACTTGTTCCCATTGTGGTTCTAGTTATATTTTATCTCGCCAGCTTAGAGGTTGAGCAGGAGACATTTGCATTCTGATTTGCATGAAAACTAATAGTCTCTTCAGGCTTTCAACTGTCTAGTGTGAATGCATGTATTTTTTAAGAGTCGTATCCACTTTGTTTTTGATCAGCATTTTCTCAGTAAATGTAAAATTCTCACCCATTCTCCAAATGTTCCTATTTTATTAATTTGTAGTGTATACTGAGAGAAGTATACACTTCCTGTCTTATATGCATGTTTGGAATTATTTCCTTTCTTCCAAAAAGTAAAGAGCTTCTTCAAAACAAGAGTAGTTCAGCTCTGACGAATTTTACTCCAGAAACCCTGGGCATACTATAATAATGGAATACTGACCACTTTGTGTAATTCATCTGGACTTAGGTTATCTCTGCTGTCTCCTGGAGGTTGGAGAATTACCTTATTTTTGTATCAGAAGGGGAATCGCCACATTTGAAATGCAGAACCTTTGCAACTAACAAATGAACTTTATATAGAGAACTGAAAGAGTCTGTGTTGCTCCTGCTGCTTCTATTTGATATTCATTATGGAAGTATAGAACTGATTTATGTGTGGGAGGGAAAATGAACATGCTTTTGTTATCTCATAGTTGGTGTGAATCCAGGAAGTCTTGATACAGAGATCCTGGAAACTTTTGTTATACATAATTTCCCATTGACTCCTCCATATTTTGGCTACTGGTCTTTTTATCTGTCACAGCAGATTATTTTTTTTTTACATGCCTTGAATTATTCAGCTTTTTTCACCTATAAGTGGTGTTTAAAAAGGAGAGAAAGCACTTTGAAAAATGTGATCATTTGACTATGATATTTATTTAAATTAACTTCCTTTCATACTACTCTTGATATTTAACCTGCTAGAATAATTGCTTCATTATTTTCCATTCTGTCTCATTCATGAAGAATCACTCAAATAACTGTAAGTTAAGCAATTATACATAATTTTCACGTTCCATGGGGATAAATAAGATGGGTGTTTTAACTCCTTTGTGATGTTTCTAAATGACTTCTTTGGTGATCAATCAGATCTAGATGATTAAATATGTTGAGTGCACTAGCTAGAAGCAGAATGTTAACCTGTTTGACTGTGGTAATAGTGACAATGTTGGTTATGATGGGTTTGTGGTTTTGTTTTTCCCCCCTCCCGTGTCACATATGATGATTATTCCTTAACAGTACCAATTACAGCTTTGGTCGGCCAGGAGTTGAATGCTACTGCCAGCATGACAGTGGAGCTGCAGTAATACAGCTTCAATTCCTGATTAATGAGGTTAGTAAAATGATGTACATGTTCAGAGAAGATACACACTGTATCTTCATGTTCTTATTAAACAAGCATTAGAATCAGCTAACACAAGTGACTCTTACATGAATGGCAAGTAGTAATAACAATTGTAAATAAATTAACTTCTTAATTTTAGAAAATGCTTGACTAACTGCTCAAAATAACTTTGTCTCGAGAATACTCATTTGCTAGAAGAACTCTTTTTCCTAGGAATATTTATTCATGTCATTAAGCATTGCAAGTTATCTCTTGAAGTAGTAAAGTATGTTTTCAACAGTACTAAGTTTCAATGCGTAGTTAATTTTGATAGTTACTCTTTTACATGTGAGCTGAGCAAATATCCCTAATCTGATCCTTCAATTTCAGGTGTGCTTTTTCTAGGAGTGTAGTAGCTGAGATATGGCAGGAGTGCTGTTCTTGAGCTAACTGGGGCCAAATTTGTAGAGGCACTTCTAGCTCAGAGGAATGGTGAAGTCAAACATGACTAGCTCTGTCAGTGCATTGATATTAGCAGTTGAGTTCATTGCTTAATTTCTCTATGGAGGGTGGGTATGAGGGAACTGGTGCACACACCCCAGAAAAAGCTTCTCCTTCCCCATCCTTTCTTAGTATAGCACTGAACCAAATGTGAATGAGCTTAATGATAAATGATTGCATCAGTTATCTCATTGCTGCTACTTGGAACTTACATGTGCTGTGATGTTGATGCATGTGCTTATTTTTTTTCAATCCTGGAGGCAACTATGTAATATATTTCTGTTATGATGATGATAGACTGTTATTAGGGTTATTATGAAAATAAGTTGACTAAAACTTTCTCATAGGGAGCTCTTGTGAGTGCCTTGGCTGATGATACCTTACACCTGTGGAACTTGCGGCAGAAGAGACCTGCTATACTTCATTCCCTCAAATTTAACAGAGAACGGTAAGGATTTATTATTATTGCTTTGCCTCTTAACATCACACTATGTGCTATCTTAAGATCAGATTTATTAATGCAATCCAATTCATAACTTGTTAAGTAATTGAAACCAGATTTACGTTGGGATTGAGTTGCAGGCTATTATTTGTGGTAGACACACTCGTGACCTAAGCTGAGATGACTTTTCTATCACTTTGCTGAACATCAGTTTTCCCACCTTTAAAATGTGGAGGTATAAAAGACTTTCAATTTACGTCTCCAAAGAAATTTTGGAAAAAAAAGTGTATATGTACCAATGAGAGAACAGGAAAACTAGTTCATTTTTTTAATTGGAAGGTTTTCTGTTCTTGATGCCAAATTGGAATTCTGTGGTGTTGAAGCTCTTCCTGTGTGTATCAGAGAAGCTGAAGAAAACATGCATTTTGACTAAAGTAACAGTATTGTAAGCAAGCTAGGGAAACATTTTAGATTAAATTTCTAAAAGTCAGTTGATATTATTTCTGCAAAAAAATGTGTCCATTTGTTTAATAACAAGTAGCCCGTCCCTTTTGGGAAGTAGCCCTTCTTTTCCAGTATGGGTGAGGAATCAACTGGAATGGTATTTCTGCTTCTGAGCAGCATGCTTCAGAGAGAGTCCTTGGGGAGCTCAAAGGATGCTAGCAAGAACACACAATTTAATTTGTGCTTCTGTTGAATAGGGCAGGAAGTGATAAGCTTGAAGTAATGGTAAGCAATAGAAAGAGGTAAGATAAATATTTATGTAAAGTCTTCTAATGTAATGTCATACAAAGTGCTAAACAGACTGTTAGGTGGCTTATGGAGTAACTTTGCCTCAAAGTTAAAGTTCTCTCCTTTTTACTTTTATGTTGCATAAAAGAAGTGCAATTCACAACCCCTAGTTCAGTGAGGATTGTCTAACTATAGGAGATGCAGTGGTGTATCCAAACAAAATTTTCTCCCCCTCTCTTCCCTCTTCTTTCTTAAATGACTTTTTACCTTTTACCTATTTAATTGTCAACATAAAATTTGGATTTGCAGCCTGAAATCACACTTGGACACTGGATTCTAACTAATGCTTTAAAGTAGGTATCTGAGGAGGTGATTCTGATTGCTTACAAATTTGTTGAATGCTGGCTTCGAGTCTTAGATGTATGCTTATTTAAACAGAGTGGAAGTTTTAAACCACCCTCTTCCTGTAAATGTGGCATTCTCACTAGCAATACCTTTCACAGGGGGTTGAACTCTGTGTGTTCGTACCAGAAAGAGGTGAAGGACTGAAAATAAGTCTAGGTCACTCATCACTTCAGTGAAGTGGTATAGGTATAGTTTGAGACAAGGGCTTATTTTCTAGTAGGTTTAAAGTATCCATTGTAATAGCATATAGAATGAGCCAGAACACTGAAGATCCCAGAACCATACATTGTCGTAGTCTCTTATTAAATTCTGCTGGATGACTGTTAACTGTTCTAAAAAAAAACCTCTTCTGTTTTCTTTTGAGTAGTTTATAAAACAAAGCTTTATAAAATAGAGTGTAATGTCATTAACTAGGGAATTATTTTGATTTTGAACTTTAGAGACTTGCACAAATTCACTGTTAAATAATTTTACAAAAGTGTCTTTGATAACTAAGAACTCTTAGTGTTATAGTTGCACCTAATAGGCTTGATATGTTATGCGATTTTGAAGTAAAATGGGCTTTGATTAGTTTTATGATGTATTTTGACTACTAAATTTATTGAGAAGAGTATATGAATAAAACTGGTTCTTCTCAATTAAGAAATGCTAAATTGTTAGGTAATTAATGAAATCGTGTAAATAATTTAGTTGTAGGATTAAGACTTGCTCATAAGGATAACTAACTTCTCCAACAGGAATTATTTAAAATAGTACATGCTGCAACATATAATAATATCTTCTCTAATGATACTTTAATTTGCCAGCTTGTGTAGGGAACTTCAATATCTTGGAAATTAGTTTGGATAAAAGAATAACTTAAACTGGAAAAACTGTCCTTGTAGGGGAAGTAAAGCTAAATCTTACTACATGACTGAAATGACTATTCCACTTGTACCATTATTTGCTCTAGGACTCTGTAGATGTTAAGGTTTAAAATTATGTACCTGATTGCTATATAACTGGAACTGTTCCTTGAAATGTGTTGACATTACAGAAAAGCACTATTTGTACCCTGTTTAATAGGGATTAAGTTCAACATGTCACAGGCCTATTTTTCTTCAGATTGTTTCCTTAATGTATAAGGATTAGATGTCAATAGAAGGTTGGTTGTAGCATAGAAAGCCAACTGCAGCAGTCGGCTACTCAGATTAAAGGATATTCTAGTCTTGAAAGTTATTATTGAAGGAAAAAATCTAAGGCTATGACTTGTTAACAAATTCTGTATTCTCCTGATGCAGTCTTCTACCAGCTCTGGCTTATTTCCTGCTTTTAGCCGTATGGAAGAATTACTATCCAGTGTTCAACAATGTGATTTCTAGATTTCATATTCATTTCTCCTGTTGGTGATTTAGTTTGCCTAGCTTATTTTCAGGCCAGTTTTGGACATCTTTCAGACAAGGAATAAAAGACTAGCTTGTTTACGAATGCTTGTCATGTGTTAAGTATTTTGTATACTTACCTGAAAACTGAATTAGAGTATTAAATTACCTGTAAATTAATTCAGACTGCAGTATGACTGGAAAGTGTTGTGAATTCCTGATTTCTAGTCATGAATTTTAAGAAAGGGGAGTGGTGAGAGAATTGTTTTTTTATTTTAAAGTAATTGCATGCCTATTACAGACTTTGTTCTGAGATGCGGAAAATGTCTTTATTGGGTGACTTGCAACTCTTTGGATTTCAGCAAACATTTCTTCAAAAGTAGTGGCCAAGAGTCTTTAAAGATGCTGCTTTCTGTTGAATGTTTAAATGAGTTGGGTATCTGTAGACAAGAAACTGGCCATTTAATAGGTTAATAGCTCGAGTGACTTTTGTACCAGTGATGGTTAGTAATTTGAAGCAAGACTGGTGATTGCTGAAGTTTTTGATATATAACAAATCTGTTACCTGCAATTCCTGGCAGATGTCAGAAGCACAGTTTTGCAAGTTTTCTAGCCTTTTCTAGCCTGTTGCATTTGTGTGGGTTTTGCAGCTGCTTCAAGTTCTAGTTACCAAACAAAAGATATTAAACCAATGTCATACTAAGCTTGTCCACTCTTCCTCGACTGTGGGAAGCAGTGTGTAGGGGGCAGGAAAAAAAACATAGTAATGCTGATGTTGCGGGGGTTGGTTGCATGACTTGCATGACAAGTTCAAAGTCTATAAGTAGTACATCTTTGCAGAACACACAATTAAGTGTGTGAACTTCCCTCTCTAAGATTTCTTCAGGGAATCACAATGTAGTTTCTGTCATCTACATATTTGTGTAACTATCCTACACATACTGAAATTGTGTGTTCATGTTCATTGTTGCATGTTCACAACACAAGCCTCATGACAAATTTGTTTTGATTTAGTAGCGAATGTTGATGTTAGGCTAGATTAACTCTAAAATAAGCGTAGCTAACACTTCTTATTAGAGTAAATATTGAACACATGATGTGTAGTAGATATTCAGTCTGGCTTTAACAGTTCCTGCATAGCAAGAAAACTAAACTTTGTGCTGATCTAAGTGCACATCACTAATGTGTTAGACTTTCACAGAACCTATTTAAAAGAGGGTGAAGTGATAGAGTAACTTGATTTAAAAAACAAACAAACAAAAAAACCAGCCACAAAACCCAAACAAATCAAACAAACAAAAAAAACCCAACAAACCAATAGTGGTGTGGGTTGACTGATCTGAGTCTCCATTGCTGCAAATCATTGCTGCAAACACCAAACTAATCCGCTTTACATACGAGTATGAAAAACTTGTTCAGTTATCAAAGACTTGCGTCCTTCCTGAGCTGAGATTTCCTGTTCTAATGCCAAAAGAAATAGTTGACTTGCTTTGTGACTTAGCATGAAGAACAAGAATCAGAATCATAGTATAAAAATAGAACTGTTTAGTGTGAGTGCTTTGCATATTGATCACTGAATGCATTGATAGCAGTTTAATTTTTAATATGTTAACTTTTGTGCTGTGGTATTTGAATTGTTTTCTTCACTGTGAAACTGCACAATTCAGAGTTACAGAATTATTCTTCAAGTATTGCTGGCTTTGTATCCTGCTGTAAACAGCAACTTTAGCATTGTGTTCAAAACACAAACTCTGTCTACAGTGAGTGAGTGTGGGTAAAAAAACACATTTGAATTTAATTCTTATTAATAAACAAGAAAACTTTTTTGTAACACTTTACCTCATTAGATACTGTAACTTTATGCCCTGCCCATGCATTAGCAGACACTAGTTGTGAGAGAATTTTTCCTTCCACCTCACTGAATTTATAAACTGACCAATTCTGCCACTTTGTGGATGGCAGAAGGACATACAGATTTTCTTGCCTGTGAGAGCAGGTGATGATAGATATCATTGTTTGTGGGGTTTTGGTTTTGGGGTTTTTTTTTCTTCCTCTTTCTGTTTATGAATATCACACTGTTTCACTTCCAGCCATTGTTTAAGGGATGAGTTTTTCCTCTTTATTCTATGTATTTTGCGGTACGATTATAGTATAACTAACAGAAGGATTGCAGATACATATCCAAACAATACTTCTGAGAAGCTAAATATATTGACTCTCCAAAGATTCTTAAATATCAAGTACAAGTTTAATATAGGACAAACCTAAGCTTTTTTTCCCCACATAGCCATGTATTTTACATTTTTTTTGAACTGGCTTTCTTTTTGAGAGTGAAAGGAAATGATCAGCATCTCTGCTTACCTTTATGGTGTCATGTAAAGCCTTCATTTACCTGGTGAGCTTAAAAATGTTACTCAATGGTGATCCGCTAGATTATGCGTTTAGAACTTTTGTCTTGTGTCAGGAAGTTAGTTATTCCTTGACTGTCTGGATTTGCCGCAGATGTGAAAGTCTTTCATGCAAGATCAGATTCCTTTAAAAAAAAAAAAGGTTTCTTGAGGCCATGCTTGCAGAGTCCCACATGTTGGTGTGATTGGTGGAACTGCAGTTAGATCAGTTACCTTCTGCCTTTGGCACTAAGGCAGAACCGAAGTGCTGAGTACTATTACTCTGCGAATTGAGGTTTCTAAAAAAAAACAAACCAGCCTGCATTGTCCTGTTTTCCTTGCACGCTGATGACTTTCAGAGTAGCATGAGGCACATAATGGCCAACTGCCATGTTCCTGGGCAGAATTAGACTTCTAGTATTTAATCCCTGCCTATCTGACAGATGATCGGTCACTTGTGGGCATAATTCTTCTGTTTTCTGTGGGAAAGCTACATCTCTGGCATGGCTGTTTTCTTAAAGTTGTGGTGTGTGACTTCCCAGGTGAAATGTTCAGCCTGAACTGCATGTGTTAGAGCAAGTTACCTGAGTGGCTTCGGATGCTAAAGGTGATGGGTTACTTTTTGAGTCATGTCAGATACACCAACACAGCTCATAAATATGTAGTACAGGAGATTCTATCAGTGGTTAGAGGCCCTCAAATCTTGAGGGTATTTTGTGTGAATTCCTTCAATATTGAAAAATTTTCTTAGTTTTCAAATCAGTTACTTCAAAAGACATGTGTATTAGTCTTTCATCAGTATTACAAGCAGTGACGCAGCCCTTTTCTGTTTGCATGAAAATAAAAACAAGGAAACACCTTGTTAGGTCATGGTCTGATTGTTGATCTGGAAGGGTTCTTTTGGGTTCTCGCATCACTTCCAAGTGAAGCAGAGCTTAAAAAGCCATCTTAAAATGGAGAGGTGAAATGGGACTCTATAAAAGAAAGAACATGTATGCCATGAATTCTGTTAGGAACACAGTATCATAAAAATACAGATACCTGCAGCAACCTAAAAAAATCCTTTAAAATCGAGCCTTTTTCTGGAAAATTATCTAAATGACTCTAGTATTGATCACATCAGTGGTGAAAATTTTATTTCTGTTCTTGGTTCTTGCTTCCCCATTACTTCATCTTGACACCGTAACTCAGATACTGAGAGATAGGCACTTCTCAGCTGCCTTTAGAAGCAGCACTTCAAAGTGTATTTGGAGAAGCATCATTTGGAGTGCTGTTATAGGATATAAATGGAATTTAAGTACCTGGTCCAGTTTCTGTGATTTTCTGCATTTATGCATATGGTCATATGGGGGATCAATATTGGGGTGCATTGAAGATTCCTCCTCTGCATATACCTTCTGCCCCTTCAGTCCTTTTTTTGTACAGGTAGGTATTTTATGCTTATTGCAGTTAACACATCTGGAAATAGACCCCTTGCAGCAGTCTGGTAAAATCACAGCCACTGCTTTCTTCCATCAGTGTGTCATTCTGACACTGGCTCTTGACTTTTTATGCCCTTTGAAGACTTGACAAGAGACCATATACATGGAGCTAGGGTAACATAAGAATTAAACTTTTCAGCTTCAGAATTTTACATGGTCAGTATCTCATGCATGAAAGGTTGAAGATAGAGGTACACAGAATACAGATTTAGTAGCTTAACACTTTTCTTTTTTTAGAAAATCTTTATTTTGTGTATATGATAATGATGTGAGGAGCTAGTGTAGTTACAATAACTGCCTATAATGATAGCCTGAGATTCTAGAAATAGTTTTAATGACTTAAAAATAAAACCTGTTACCAGTTTTTGTCATTCATCAAAGTATTTGTCGCTGTTCTTTGTTAAAGCAGTGGAAAATTCTGAAGAACATAATGCAGTAGACTAAGGAAAGGTAAAGATTAATTTGGAAGGATTTCTCTTGTCACAATAATACACTCAAGACAACAGCCTGTCATTTTTACTTAATATTTCTGTTCAAAGCCTAGTTCTTACATATCAAAGTACACAATGTATTGAATTTATATTTTTTTGTAATTAAGTTCCCCTAGGTAATACTATCCTTTGCTATAATAACTATTTTGATATGCATTGTGAAACAACAACAGTTAAGACTTTTAACTAACTTTGAGAGATTATCAGAAAAGACACATGGTCTGCAGTTAAGAAATGAAATCATTTCACTAGGTTTACAAATAGTTTTTTTAAGACTGTCCTGTCACTGCTAATACTCTCCCATAAGCAATAGCACAACTTATATTTTGAGTAAGAACAAGAAATACTTTGTGAGGGTTTTAATTTTATCACTGTTTCTCTCTAGTCTGTTACTGAGTTTTCTGCATATAACTTTGTTTTATTGAAATACTGATTCAGTTCCTACAAATTCATTTCACAGGAAAGTGAAAATTCTTGTGAATTTTTTGGAAGGGGAGAACAGGGAATGGAGTGTCTTTGCAAATATGTATGCAGAGAGGAGGAAGATTTTGTGCTTAGGAAAGTACAGCTACAGTAGAGTTTAGGACTACCCTGGCTGTTTTGTGGTTGCATAACATTACCTCATTTTATGTGATGTTGGGATATATTAATATCATACTGTAGATTTCAGATTTTTGAAAAAACTTTAAAACATTGGGGTTTTTCCTATAAAGATTTTTTTTCTTTATACAGATATGGGCAAGTGAAATATTTGGAATGAAGTGCTGTGCACAATACTTTGATTATGCTAAAAGTTCAGTATGCTTCACAAAATGTGCTATGCTTACTGAGGTAGCTGAAACCTCTTAGCAGATAACATGAGGAGTCTGTTATGCCATGAAAGAATCATAGAATGGTTACAGTTGGAAGGGACTTTAAAGATTGAGTTCCAACCGCCCTGCCATGGGCAGGGACACCTCCTACTAGAGCAGGTGGCTCAAAGCCCCATCCAGCCTGGCCTTGAACACCTCCAGGGATGGGGCATCCACAGCTTCCCTGGGCAACCTGTTCCAGTGCCTCACCACCCTCACAGCAAAGAATGTCTTTCTGGTGTCTAATCTAAATCTCCCCTCTTCCAATTTACAACCGTTGCCCCTTGTCCTGTCACTACACTTCCTGACAGAGTCCCTCTCCGGCTCTCCTGTAGGTCCCTTCAGATACTGAAAGGCTGTTATAAGGTCTCCCCGGAGCCTTCTCTTCTCCAGGCTGAACAACCCCAGCTCTCAGCTTGTCCTCATAGGGGAAGCGCTCCATCCCACTGATCATCCTTGTGACCCTCTGCTGGACCTGTTCCAACAGGTCCATGTCCTTCCTGTGTTGAGGGCTCCAAAGCTGGACACAGTGCTCCAGGTGGGGTCTCACAAGCGCAGAGTAGGGGGCAGAATCACCTCCTGTGGCCTGCTGGACACACATCTAGATGCAGCCCAGGATGCGGTTGGCTCTCTGGGCTGCCAGTGCACATTGCTGGCTCATGTTAAGCTTCTTATCCACCAACAGTCCCAAGTCCTTCTCCTCAGGGCTGCTTTCTAGCCATTCTCCTCCCAACCTGTATTTGTGCCTGGGATTGCCGTGTCCCAGGTGCAGGACGCTGCACTTGGCTTGGTTAAACTTCATGCAATTTGCATGAGCAAATAGCATGAAAAGAGCTGCCTGCAAAAGCCTGCTTTCTGTAAGCACTGGCTCAGGCAGTCCCAGCCTAACTCTTTAGATGCATAAAACTGGTCTGTTTTTTATAGATGCTTCTGTTCTCGTTTTTTTGGCCAGAATGACTTGATACAGGAGAAGAAGAGTATGGTACTTCACTTTGATAAATTGTTTTCAGGCAGTTGGGGTTTGTGTACAAGGAATACTTGCAAAAATCTGGGTTGAATGTATCTGTAGTCCTTTCAAACCATTCCTAACAACTGATTGTATTTTCCAGATTCATGCATGGATCCATTTGTGGGTATGTGAGGGAAGAATGCTTGAGTTGTAGAAATGGCCAGAGCATTATATGGCAACTTCCACTTCTGTTGGTCTTAAAGTATGCTGTGGATGGAGTATATTCTGGTCTTCTGGTGACAGAAAGATAGGTTTCTGCGACAAAAATCTGCATTTTTCAGGGAAAAAAATATATGCTGTGTTTGGCAAGATCTTAAATAAGCAAGTATTGCTTCACCACCAAGAAGACCCTGACCTTTTGTTTCCATCCTCCAAAATAAGTTTGAATCCATTTAATCCTCAGTTCAGTTTTCAACAAACTGAGCAAGATGCAATGCAGCCTGTGTGTTGACATGCTAGTAGGTTGTCACTAGTCCTTCAGATGGTCATAGCTTCACTGAATTCTAGTTTTTAAGAGGGCTGTACCATTTCCAATGTTGTTTAAAATCTACATAGTTTAAGATGAAGCCTTAATCACTGAAGGGAGGGAATCTCAGTACATGAACTTTTATGTTGGAAATGTTACTCTATAAATTGCTAAAATGAGTGCAGTTATCTGAAATTAATCACTTCAGACAAACATATAATTGAATTTCTGAAAGCTGGCAAACCTGCTTTTTCTATCAAGAAAATAAAGAAATAGCAAATAATATTATGTTTCAAATGGAGTAACATGTACCACATTCAAGGTAAAATGGTGATTCTTTCATTATAGCAGATTCACGTGACAAATTCCCCCTGGATTTAACTACTCATCAGTTGTTCTGGGAAACATAAAAGCTCTAAAAATATTTTTAGGTTATACAAAAATCAGACAAAACTTTTTTCTGATTGTAGAAGACTGGCAAAAGCACACTTTGAAGGTCAAGGTTAAGAACCCTGTTTTATATTTGCCTAAATGTAACAATTTTGAAGTCTCTTCAACCTCCTGCCTTTGAGAGTTAGAAAACATTTTGTGAAATTACTTGTTCAACTCTACTCTTGGTGTGGAATCTTTTCATTGCTTGCAAATTCTTAAAAAATTAATCTTGCTTCCACAGAGGAGACAGTAAATTGAATATGAGTATTCAAGAAGAGTATCAGGAGTCTTGAGGAGCTGGAAACTGAGTGTTGCCTTCTTGCTGTAGCAATCAAAGTTGCAGCCCCAACTTGTATTTTTGCCTACCTTTAGTTGCCATGACATAGGTGGTTACTTAAAGTGTTGGGTAACTGTTATTGATGATATTAACTCACAGATCAAGACAAATAGGCGCATGACCCTGCTCCTGAATATTGTTTTTGGCTTGGAGGGCCATGTTCTTAGATCCAAAAGATCCTTCTTCCAAAGATCCTGCTCTGGCACGTGGAGTCCTGGCACAAAAAGCTGTGGTGTTGCAGAGTGCTGAGGGTTTATGTTTGCATGCTGCATCGCTTTCCCTTTCCCATGACCTGCTTTTAGTGGGAGAGCTCTGTTACTGGGCTGTAAGGTTTTGGGGTCTGCCTAGGAAGTGCATGTACAGATGTATGTGATTAGCTTCCAATAAAATACTTTTTTCAAGGATGTTGAGGAAACTCAAGTCCTTAACCTGTTGTGTTTGCAAATTTCTGTGCTTAGTAAAAATGTTACAATCTCTATGGGTTCAATGAGTTGGAAGAGCATTTTCAATCTTGTATGTAGTTCTGTTTTCTGATAAACATCAGTGAAAAAGTAAATGCAGCCTTTTGGTTTAAACATGCAAGCACAAGAAATCAAAAAAGTTAAAAAGTGGATAAATTAAAGATTTGCTTGAGCAAACTGCATTGTCTAACTAGAGAGAAATTAGTGATATCAAAAGTGAAGTGGTACACTTGATCCAGGTACTATTGTCACAGAAGCCTTGACTTTTGCTACTGGCTGGAAAAGATGTTAATTTCTATTACAGGTTTCAATTTTTTTCATTGCTGCTGTTTGCCTTTGGTTTTGTGCTGAAGTTGTGTGTGTATATACAGCATCTAATGTAAAGGATCTAAAGCTGTTCTTTGCATAAATAGTTATTAACGGGCTTGTGAAGTGATGCATGGATTTGGCAAGAAGGGAGCCCAACTGGGAGAAAACAAGAACAACCAAAAAAAGTCTGTAAAACTAAGGATTAGAAGTGACAGAACAAACTTCTATTGAATAATTATTTTACCTTTTTACTGAAACATTTCTGAAATCCCAAGTTTGGTAGTCTAAGTAATTTGACAATTTCTTTCAATATTGGACCATGTTAAATTAAAATGGTTTATAGAGTTTACAGTTTCCAGAAAGTTTCTAAAAATTTCAAGTTAGTATTTCTGTTGTATCGAAAATCAGATACTTTAGAAGCTTCAGTTCCTACAGACATATCCTTATCAGTTTTGAAGAAATAGTAAACAATAAGCAGGACCCAAGAGGACAGAAATAACCAAGTTTTCAAATACTAGTATTTTTGCTGGAGCTATGGTCAAAGAGTTCTCTGCTGGTACAAACAGTCATTTGCTTTTAGGTTTTCTTCAGGTACGTACTTCCAGCAGAAGAGAAAACCTACAAGGCAGGAAATTAAAAAGTGAGTTAAGGAAACCAATAGCTCTAAATTTAAAAATTATTTTAAGTTATGTTTATAACTGTTTAGGTTTGGGTTTAGGTTTGCTCTTTCGGAGATACTTTGGGTTACATGTAAACTTAACATTTCTTATGCTTTATTTTCTGCTTTTGTCTGCTCACTTGAAACCAGCTAAATCTGCATAAGGCTACTTCTAAAATCCTTTGTTCTTTAGAAATTGTAATTCAAATAGATTCAAATAGATTTTGAAGGGAGATTTACAGATTGCAATATAGGAGTATGGTAAGTTTAAAATGTCAGCAGTTGAGTAAATACGTTCAAATACGTTCAATGCGATAATTTTCAAAGGTGGCTCTTTTTTTTTTTTTAATCTGAACGACAATAATTTTAGAGTAACTTGATTTCTTGTTTACTCAAAGTTTTTACATTATCCATGCCTTACTGTGCCATGTACCGGCTTTGCTACACTTCTCTTTCTTATTTCGTGTCTTACTTCTTCCTGTTTGCCTCATGACTTTTCTTTAATTCCTTTTTTGGTGGCTTTCTCTTTCAGGATAACGTTTTGTCATCTGCCTTTCCAAAGTAAATGGCTATATGTGGGCACCGAAAGAGGAAATATTCACATTGTCAATGTGGAATCATTTACTCTCTCAGGCTATGTCATCATGTGGAATAAAGCCATTGAACTGTGAGTGAAATCAAGTCTGTCTGTTGAGGGAACAGAAGTGTCCCAGACGTTATTAACATTAGTTGCACTGCACCAATTACGTGATCAAAGTACATAAACAGTCATGTAAATATTTTTTATTCTCGTGAATGTGGGTGTTAATATATATGCTTCTGCCTGTAACACAATTTTATCATAGCGCCTGGAATAGATACGAAAATAGACATAACAATCATAACCTGTGCTAAAGAACTAGAAAAATAATATATGTTAAAATATGATATGGCTGGTACTTGGGCAGGCTGTCACTTCTGCAGTTTTGGGGTCAAAGCCCAAATCATAAAGATAAGCGCTGTAAGAGGGCTGATGCATGCCAAGTATAAAATTACTGGCTGAATATGTAAATTTAGGTAATGCTATTCCAGGAGCAAAGTGTATTTTTTACAGCTATTATCATTGCTTTTGCAAAAAGTGTTTTGTGGGTGAAAACATATGTGTGCTGCTATTCCTGTGCTATTATTTTCTTCCTAGAATGTTATATCTATCTTCAAAACATATATGAAGTCCATCACTTGCCAAAGGTTGTTGAAACAAACAGCTCCTCATTAGTTCATCTTCAATACAAGAAGTCAATATAGTCTTAACTCTGTTTTAACATCACCCAGATTGGTCACTTATGAATAATGGCAAGACCTGTTTTCCAGGATAAAAATAAAGATCTTATCCAACTGTGTCAATTCTCTAACAACAAACATTAAGATAGATGTTGTAAAGCTAATGACAGTTTTTTTTGTGTGGTGGATAAGCAATAAATAAATCTTTCCTTCTTATAAAACAACATAAATGCCTAAAAATAGATAAAGTATTTATGGGCTTGAAGATAAAAGTTGAAGTGACTCCATGCTGAAATGCCAACAGCTTGCTTACATGGAGCCTGTATCGGCAGAATCTATATTACTTGCAATCAGTTTGAGATGCGGTTTTGGGGCATCTTTTTTTAATTAAATGAAAATACTTCTTGTTTAGGTCATCCAAATCTCACCCAGGACCTATTGTCCACATCAGTGACAATCCAATGGACGAAGGAAAGGTAGGATACGTCTAAAGATTATTCAATACATTATTTTTCAAGCAAGATGCTTCTAGCAAAAAGATTATTTGGAAAATTACCTTGTTTAATTTCTCTGTAGCTTTCCTTTATTTAACAAGTAATGGTCTTGGTGTTCCTTTAGGCTGTTATCAATTGTGATTAACATCTGGAGAAAGCTTATATTACATGGTTCCTTTATAGACAATGAGCCATTACCTGGAACTTCAGGAAGGATAGTGTGTTCTTCCAGAAAATCTAAGCAGAACAAATTCTAGTGAGGAAAATGCACAATTAAAAGTTCTTTTCTATCTCCCTCCCATTTTCACTCAAGAGGGAAGACACTTAAAGTTTAATGTTGAAGCTTCTGGAACCCAAAGGTGTTTCCAGGGGTTCTTCAGAAGAATGCATTATTTCTTTCTAATTTTGTGTGAATGTCAGTTGCATTAGCTGGAAGTTTAGGAGAATGCAGTAAAAAAGTAAACATCTCTAACAGGGAGGTCTTCACCTCTTCTCACTAATTTTTGCCTTCATAAGTACTCGTAATCACTACATGTAGTATTATGCTGCACCTCTTTGGGGCAAAAACTACAGCCGTTGCAAAACGTATTATTTTGCTTATTCTTATAAAGACTTAAAATATCTGCTTATTTCAGCTTCTGATTGGCTTTGAGTCTGGAACAGTGGTATTATGGGATCTGAAGTCAAAGAAGGCAGATTACAGATACACACATGATGAGGTAACATTTTTATCTGCATGGCTTACTATATCATTTGCTATTCTAATAGCAACTTGTTTTATTTTTTATTTCTTCTGCTTCTGTTATCAATGCACCAATAAACTGAAACATTGAATTTGAAATTGCAAGTACTTGAACTTATCTCTAAAAGTACCATAGAGTTTGAATAAGAGAAACCTCAGACCAATTAAGTGTTCACTTAGTTGAAGTTTGTGAAGCAATGAATGGTAGCATGGATTGTATTTCTTTACTAATTTTGACAGCCAGGAGGTGTAAGCTTTCAGATACATTGTCTGTTATTGAGTAACATGACGTTCACCTGTGTTAAGAGCTTGAGTATTAAGTTGAAGCAAGATGGTCTGTAAATTGGAATCTCTCATATATTCTGGAAGTGGGGGGGGGGGGGGAGAAAGCACTATGTAGTCTCAGTGACTCAGTAGAAATAAAACTGGGAGAGGTTTAAAAAAATCATAATGGTATTGAATGACACTATTTCTTTAAAACTTGATTTGTGAGAGAAAGTAGACTTTTAGAAAGACTGAGATTAAGAAAAATAACTCAATGCAATATGTTATTTGATGTATTTTATTTCAAATAGCATAAAATTAGTCTCAATTAAATTTCATTGACTGTAAAAAGTCTATACCATTGTTCATTACCAGCTAGGCCTGTATCTTATATCACAATGGGTATGTTTTCATTAGCTCTGCACTGAGCTTTTCACAACACAGGATTTGGGATTTTCTGGTGGTGGTTCTCGCTCAGTACTCGTGCTTGTGTGTCTGTTAGCTCTACCAATGAAGTTTCTTTGAAGGGGAGAGTCTCTGAAGAAGTCTAAGCCTTAGGTCATCAGAGCTGTATTAGAACATAAGAGCAGAATGAGCTCTGTTTGTTCATAAATGTCTGTATAAGCCTCAAAATGTCATGTGAAGAGCAATTTTCTATCTTACAGTTTCATTGCATGCACCTAGTTAATTCCCTCTGTTTCATAAACTTGTATCTCCATCATGTTTTTCTAGTCTTAATCAAGTTTTTCCTATGCCTCTTATTCTACTTGCTCTTCTCTACTTTCTGTTTTTTAATGATTCTATTTTATCTTTGTTTTATAAAGAGAAACACAACATGTTATGTTGAAGATGTGGGCATACTGGATTTATGATGTGGACTAATTATGTTTGGTCTTGTTTTCTTTCTCTCTTGATCTTGACACTGGATTATCCTTTTAATGCTGAAAGCATTAAGCAGATTCTTCCTTGGAACAGCCTACTGATCTTCAGTGTTAATTGTTGGCTCAAAGTCCATTGCATTTATGCATAGCTCCACATTTCCTTAGTTGGATAATAAAAGTCTTTCTGCAGTTTTTCACTGAAATCTTGATTTCTGCCTTGAATATGCTTTGGTACTGTCAGCAGACTTGCCACCTTAATATGCTTGTTCTAATTTTCTGAGTTATTCATAAACTCAGCAGTGCAAATCCCTGAGGGTCTCTACCAATTACCTTCATCCATGAACTAATCAATTACTGCCAGCCTGTTTTTATTCTAGCTTCCTTTTACTTCCTGATACCTTAACCAATTGCTCATCTGTTCAAGGATCTCTGATCTGTTTGGTTTTAGTTTCCTTTGAGAGATGTTGTCTCTTTCTTGTTGAAAGACTGAAAATTGTGTAGACAGCTTAATTGGTGTTTCAATTAGCCACATGCTTGTTAACATTTAGGAGGCTGGTTGGATATGAAGTCCTTTTACAAAAAGCATGTTGGCTTCTCATACCTGGTATATTATACTCATTCATATTTTGATTTACTCTGTTCTTTAAAGCTTTGTTACAGCTCCTAGAAACTTACCCAGGGTAGACATAATGCTGCGTATTCTTTTTTTCTTTGGATTTTTCTCGTCCATTAGTTTAAAACTGACTGTACTTCTTCCTGAACCAACCCTGATTTGAGAGATTGCAAACAGCAGTGAGTAGTTCAGCCGTTTCATCTTTGATTTCCTTTAGGATTTTAAAGTGAATGCATGTAGCTGTTCAGTTTGTTTTTTGATTGCAGAAGAGGTAATAAAATACCTCAGGTAAGATCCTTTGGTGAAGAAATGTTTGTTATAAGTTCGGAATGGATTGGAAGGGGAGAGAAAAATTAAGATCTGTGCACTAACTTCACTATTTTCATTAGTGAGAATCAACAAACAGTTAAGTTGCTAAAAAAAAAAGGCCATTTGAGTCTTAAAATTTGAAGAAAGATTTATTTTTTCATGAATTTGGATTGCCCTTTGAGAAAAATTTCTGTTTGGAAAAAATTACTGTATGCAGTAATAATTTGTTAGTTCTCATCCATTTAACATTGTATGACAAGGAATTTCTTCAATGGGCAAATTATTTAGATCTAATCTTCCAAGGAGGAAGGCAGAATAGAATAATATCCCTCTTTTTCATTTGGATTTGATATAGTATAGGCAGTATTCTTCTGTATTCTGGCCTGAATGGCATAGAAATGAAATTATTAATTTTGTCTAACAGAATTGAAAAATAAGTGTTTCTTGAAACACAGTGTTGTAATAGTGTGTGAGTGAGTGTTACAGCACATAGTGTTGTAATTGTTTCTGGACCGATGGCCTTGAGAGAAGATCCTATTAGATACTAAAAAGATAATGAACAGAAAGCTGCAGGAAGTGAATGATTATATGTTATATATATCTGTCCATTTCTTAGTGCAAGTCAGGTGAGATGGGGCTTCTCCTGTATCTTATTTCGTTTTATTCTTCAGTGCCTCTCAGTTTTGTATTTAGCTGTAAAAATGAAGAATCTCCTTCAGTTTGCCAGTGAAAGGCATATTCAGGCTCCATAATGTTATCTTTCTAACCATATTATGAGCAGTGCTGACTAACTAGTGGCATTTATAAATGTACTGTTCTTGGTGTTTTTCAGCACAGTTTCAAGCAAGTCAATGTAAATGTTAAGAAATTCAATAGAAATAGTTCTTAGTACTGCGTTTTTCAATACTAAAATAATATTGCCAAATAATTAAAACTTTGCTGTTTTTTATGAGCAGCTTCCTTAACAGAATAGAGAAAAGCATTCTCACTTGCTTAACGCTGAAAGAGGTTACTGTGGGAAGGTGGGTGAGTTTGAGTCTTAGACAAATAACACCATAAGTGCTACTGTGGAAAAAATGCTGACTGGCGCTGTTGGAATTCTGATAAGGTAAACTATTCATTCTAGTTGAATATCTTAGCAATTCAAATAGTTAACCAAAAATAAAACGTCTCTTTCTGTCTACATATATATAGTAAGCAATTAATTCTTTTCAGTTGCAGGCTAGTACAGTTGTGTAGATTTTAAAGTAGATTGGAAAAATCAGAAACCAGGGAAATTGACTGAATTGAGCAAGACACAGGGAAGGTACAGCTAACCAAGGTTTTGGTTAAGTGGAGAGTAACTAGTAGATAGTTCTGGGCAGAAATAATTTGTGTGTCCATTCTAAATTTTACTACACCTTGATTTTTTTTGTTTTCTTTTTTCCACATTTGAGACTCAGTTTTGTTCTCTTAATGTCTAATACTGACTCTTAATACTGAAAAACTTTGGTCAAGAAGACGCAGCACAATCTGATTTTTAAGATCTGTGATAGAAATAACCAAAGTGTTTTTATAAGGATGTAACTAGGATTTAACACAATTCAAAACTTTTAGAGTTAAGCTTGCTTCTGAATGTTTTTTCTGGAATATCTTTTCTCATTGACTGGAGCACTCAGACATCTGCTTATTATAAAGGAGCCAGAAAAACTGGTGGCCATATTCATTCATTATTTATCTCCTTCTCCCTTTTATCCCAAATAACAAATAATTTGGGTGACATATAACAATTATTAAAGTATTGTAATGTTTTGCCAAGACCTTTATTAACTAGCTTAGTCTAATCTAAGATTGTGTTGCTGCCCAAAAAGGCAGTCTTATCTTAACTACCTCAGCAACCGCTTTCCATAAGGAGTTGTGGCTGCATGACAATACAGCAAGTTACAGTATAATTAACTCTCTTCCCCTCTTCCTCCTACACCCAAGAAAAGTATCAGTTGGAAAGACCCATTGTACATAAAAACTTAAGATTTAAGGAAAATCTTCAGACTTTCTGCCAATGTAGTAGTTTCCTTGCTCAAGAGAGTACATGCACAGTCTAGCAGTGGTGGAATAATGCCTTATCTCATGAGATCTCCTCTGCTTCTGATAAGTGTGGCACAGAGCAGAGAAAGCTCTCTGCTATTTGATTTCCTGGTAGCAACCCTTGTAAATTGTAATACTTCTGTGCACAGAATATTTCTAGGGCTTGTTTCTTGTTGATTTCCTGGATTTGCCAGTGGTGGCTTCTTTCCTATGCTGACTGTAAGGGCTATATTCCATCCATGAACATGTGCTACCTCTTATCTCACAGAGGGTAATACAATGTGATGTTCTGCCCTGTAGCAGGAGCAGAATTTTAAACCTCAGGATTTCTATCCTTGGTTCTCTCCTTGTTCTTGATGAGATCTCTTCTGAGTGTGGAGTTGACAATTAGTAAGAAGAGAGCAACTTAGTCCAATCTTGTCACATGAACAGCTCTGCGCCAGATCTCGCATCAGACACGGGAAATACTGTCTGGTGCTTTGTTCTTCCTCCTTTACTGTGCCATCTCAGACTGCTGAAGTGGAGAGTTGCAGAGAGATCTTGTTTAGTCAATCAGGCCTGTTTATTAGCACCAGGGGAACATTATGTGGCTCTAACCCTATTTAAAACAAATAATTCTTCTGGTACTGGTTAACTGTGTTAGTCCCATTAGTCTCATAAAATCCATCATCACTAGTCCTTGCAAGGTGATGACTGATCCTCTGCCTGTTGGAAATTGTAGTTTTCTACCTGGGGTGTGAGCATTGTTGCTGCTGGGATTTACAGATTTTGGCAGTATAGCACAGCTGCAGTTCTGCATGATGTCAAGGCACAAGGTGTAGCTGTCAGAAACCTCTGCAGGTGTTTTCCTGTAGCAGTGCTGTGAAACACACCTCTGAGTGATGGTGGCTGTTAATGGGTGACTTCAAGGCTTCATCAGGCATCATGAGCATGATGGCCAGACACATTGATATCATAAAGACTGCTGGAAATTTTGCTATTGAATTTGTCTCCCTCCTCTCTCATCCCTTTGTATTTGACATTGGTCTTGAAACATGCAACTTGAGGGGCTCTGCAGTCTACCACCATCTTTTGATGCAACTCTTTTGACTCAAATCTTCAGGTGTGTCAAGGGGTTCTAATGCTGTGATCTTCCTCTGCTAAGCAACAAGGGTCAAACTCCCTGCCTGATCAGAGGTTTGTGAAAGATACCTATGTGATTTCTTCAGGGAAGAATCTGAATCTTCTGTGCTTTTTTTTTCCTGTTGTTGCTTCCTGCTTGCTTTCATTCCAAGTTACTTCACCTTTAGGAGGCTTTTTTGAAGCGAATTCCCATGTTGTGGTGGGGAAGTCTCACTTACTGCCTTGGAAGCTAGGTCTTTGCAACACTATCCATGTTTTTTTCCTGTCTGAGCATGTGTGCCAGCCCAGTACCCTGCTCTGGTAGTTGCAGCACAAGAACACTAGGAGGACTCATCCCAAGGACAGGAATGCAACTGGGCAACACCACCACCCCTAAAACCTTTCCAATTGTATTTCTGCTTAACCATGGCTGGGGGAGGTGGCTCTGGGTCATGATTAGTATTAGTGCTGATTGCTGGCATATTCTTCCCTCTGCAATGTTCTAGTTCATAACAGCAATTTAATTAGAACTCGTTCTTGATTTTTCTATATTCCAAATGAGAACTTGCAGTACTGTATACATTTTATTATAACAGCATCATGTCGCATGTTTAGAATTAATTAGAAGAATGCACAAATGTAACTTTTTTTTTCAGAGAATTTGGAGGAAATTAACTGTGGCATAATGGAACTGCAGTTGTGAATTAACTTTACTTTAGAAAGTTTCTTTGAGCCCTTTCCTCAAAACATCCTTTATGTCTTGGGTGGGCTCGATAGAAAAATAAAGCTGTGAATTCTTTTGCATCATTCCTAAGTCTTTTATGTTCAAACATTGGGGACTCTAAAAAATGTTATGCATGTCTTAAGTGTAATACAGTTTATACTGCAAACATTTCCCATACTATATTTTCAGCCATGAAAAAAATAAAAATAATATCAACTACTCGTTTTGTTTCTAAAAAATTAAAGTGTAATTTTTGAAAACTAAAACTAGTTTTTTAATAAAGTCCAATCTTCAAGTAGTATTTTGTTCTGATTTAAAGTAAGCTTTGATACTTTAAGCTTTGAACTCAGCAGATGTATTATATACTACTATTTTTAGGTTCAATGTTCTGGTACATGGCTGAGTGTAAGAGATTATTTTACAGCATTGAAAACATGTCAAAGTAGCCTGTGGGATTAAGGTGGGGGGGGGGTGGTGTTAGGAAACTGCAACCCTGACATGTGACTTGCCAGAAACCAAAGCATCTCAATGCAGTCCTTAGACACTTGCATATTTCATTGCATCAAAATATATTGCTATTTAAGTCTCAGTAGCTACATTCTTTTTCTGTTTGCAGGTTTTTTTTCTTCTTTCTTTCTTAGGCCACTGACAGGACTTAGCACGGTAACATGGGATACATCTGCTTCCTTTGAATATTTTGATAAAGCTGTAGAAAAGGAGTCAGTGTCATCATCCATTCAAGTTTACCAGAAAATTCTATCCATGTCCATGGAAATGGAGGACAGTAAAATGTCAATAGGCTATGGTAGACAGGCTGGTCGCAGAAGAAATAATCTCACGTCATGGACTTTACTAGTCATGCACAGTATGTTTCAAGCTCAATTAATGGCACAAAAGAGTGAAGCATCATGGTCAAATCCAAAGAATGGTTAAAGGAGTTCTCCATGATTTTGGTGCATTCTTGCTATAATCAGTTGTAGGGCTAAAATCAGGCTGTAGAAAGTGAAATGAAAGAGATTTTTTTGTATATGTAGTTTTATTTATTGAAACAGTTAAATCCTCCTTGGTGGAAAAATACAATCAAAGCTTAGTTAGTGAGGTCAGGACTTGGGTTACCTCTGCAAGCAACTCTTCTTAAAGTTACAAATGCTTTAAATATAGCACCAGTCCTTTGTGGTACTAGTGCACAATCATGTCATGAGGGGTTACTGTCTTTTGGGATCCATATGACCAGTGATATGTTCCCCAAAAATACTTGAGACAGATGAATCAGCACTAACTGTTTTAAGCACACTGCAGTATTATGGTACCAAAAGGGTACCAGATGACATTTCAAATCAAGATGAGAGTTATGATTAAAACTTTGAGGGTATTATTCTGGATCAGTAAGTTTTGTGTAAAATACTGTAAAAATATGTTACTCCTAGGGGGTTTTTAGTGTCAAAGAAGCTATGTATAGCTTTGCAACCTCGGTGGATTCTGCCTGATTTTTTTTTCTATTTTGGATGTTATGCTTTCCTTCAAATTCTAGCACTAATGTTAACCATAGGAAAACTTTTACTCTTGAGTTTTGAGGGGATTTTTTTCAGTTTTCTTTTGGTGATTGAGGCTATTGATATCAATGAACTAATGCCACCTAAATTTATTGTACTTTTTTCAATTTAAGTGATTTGTCACTAGATATACCAGCTTGTGGTATACCTAGTGATTATGCTACAGCTACTTAGAGGTCTGGTTTTACTTTTAGACTTACAAAAAGTTGTGAATAGCAAAGGATAGTGCTTTTTACCACAGCTGATCATACTGAGCCCCCAGAATTGTTGGTTGAATTACTTTGAAAGTACATAAAGCATGTATTTTTGCAATGCTTTAAATTATATTTAGCTGGATTGCTAAATGTAACCAGATGCTATATAAAACTAGGCAATAAATAGCTGTGAAGCCAAAGGCCTCATTATTTTCTTTCAGTGTTCTTTCCATCCCATCAGTTTCCTTGCAGAAATTGTTATAGCAGTCATCCTTCCCCTTTGGTTTCAGTTTATCAGATCTTTTTATATTTGTAAGCATTAATGCTTTTTCAGCAGACATGGCTTGTTGCATTTTCTTCCCCTTGACCTTCTTTTTCAAGAAAAGGAAAAAGTGTTCATTTCTCAGTTTTTTCCATCTATAAGACTTGCTTTCATACTGGTTGTTAAGACCTTTTCTATATAAATAGAACAGGTTTTGATACACACTTGTTCTATGTGCTGCCAACTGTTGTAAAGGTTAAACTCCACATGGGAGAGTACTTAAAACATACTTATCACTTGTATTAATAATCATAGTATAGATAATCTCTGTGAACTCAGAGATGCAGGAAACAGAAATGGCACCGATCTTTTCTTATTAGTTAACCTCCATGCCTTATTTGTGCTCTTTGCTTCAGTGTTTCCTTTCTCTCACCTTAAGGCAGCAACTAAATTTAATTTAGTCAGCTTTTTTCTGCAGTAAGACTTCATGTGGCATGGCATAATCATTCCATTTCTAATTTCATGATTACAAAGGTGTTTCAAATGCTTATTCAAACTAGCATTTTTTTTTATCATAATTATTAATCATAGTTTCCAAAAACATTTTGTTACTTCAGTTTTACTTACGTTCAGCCCTCTTGGCCTATCCACATAGACATCTCAAAATGCTATTTAAAACTTTGACTTAATTCCATCAAGTAGATATTTTTTGTATGGACTGTGTATTTTTCCCAATAACAAAAAAAATTGGTAAACAAAGCTTAAACAGTACTTGCAGTTATTATCTGCATGATATTTATTGTTGAGAAATACTTTAATAGTACACTCTGAGGAGGAATTTTTCCCCTGAAACATCAGTACAATGAAGACAATATTTTTGATGGATAAAGAATGTCTGAAAGTACTTAATGAAGATACAGTAAGTACATACTTAACTGTAGGTAAATTAGGACATACTTAGAGCGCTTTGATTTAATTAGTACTTCCTGTAATTTCCTTTTGCTATCTAATGTCATTGAGGAAGGAGTAAGGATAAAACGATACTAAGATACTTGACTTCCATTTCTCTGTTATCTGTCTTTTCTTGCATAGGCTATCCACTCTGTGGCTTGGCATCATGAAGGAAAACAATTTATTTGTAGTCACTCAGATGGTACCTTGACCATATGGAATGTAAAATCTCCTACCAAACCATTCCAGACAATCACTCCACACGGTAAGATGAACATGGATACCCACTGTGTTTGACAGCTTTTAAACCACAGAGAACTTATTTTTTAATAGAAGTGTGTTTTGCAAAATCAAGTATTAAAAAATGCACTTGCGGTGCGACTAAAAAAAACTGTCATATCAAATTCTGATAGATTTAATTAAAAAAAAAGTCTATTCTTAATGAAATAACAATCAAAATCAGTGCGGTTTTATCTAAATCTCTGAACTTTAAACTGGACTTTCACACAGTGGCATTGATCTCAAAATTAAGTAATGTATATTTTGCAGGGCTTGGTTTTTGCTTGACTTTACAATCCCATATGTTGTTTAAAATACATATAAGCAAGCATCTGTTTCATGTATAAATGTGTAGATTACCATAAATTCTTGGAAAGGTTGTAACAGAGTAAGACTAGCATCTGGTAAGATGTTCCCACTTTTGAAAAGTCTTGCATTAATGTTAATCTAGGAAATTAACCTTAAATGTTGTTCTGTGAAATACACTGCTGCTCTTCAAAAAAGTTCTATCCAAATGCTAGATTTACACGGTGTGCATGTATTTCAATCATGTCTTAGCATCTCATTTACCTCTGATTCTTAAGTGTGAATGTAACAATGAGGATAATCTAATGAGGTTACAGTTGCAGTGCAAGATGCTATAGTTAAGCAACCTGGTTTACCTATCTGAGTCTCCAGCAAGTCAAAGTTTACTGTGCTGGCTGTGGAATAAAGAGGAAAGAGGAAGCTGTGGATTTCCACACAATCCTGTAGCATCAAAACATAAAACTGATTGCTACTGTAGTAGTAAGACTAGTTAGACAAGACTAAATTTATTTTGGTTTTGCCTCTTGTAATAAATATTTTTTATTTTGATCTTGGGCTGCAAATTAAATTCTCTGCAGAACTTAATAGTTGTATTAGACTTTAGAAAAAGATGTATATTTACACTGTACTCTTAATTTCTGCTGATTCCATGGGAAATTGTACCTGTAGAAGCTTCAGTTGCTAATAGGGCGCAATAGAGAGAGAAGGCCTTCATGTTCAAATTCAAGTCTTAGCCCTTAAGGATAACACTCAGATAACACTTCATTTTACTTGTAGGCTGACCAATTTTAATTGCAAAATGAGAAATTTTAAATCTCCCATTGCTATTTAAAACAATGTTATTTTTAGGGAAGGACTCTTTTTTTTTTTTTTTTGAAAACAAATATTCTACAACACTTCAGGGGAAAGAAAAGAAAAAAAAAACAACAAAAAATTTCCAAAATTCCCTAAACCTAAATATGCTGGGTTGATATTTTTTTAGAGTTATAACAATCTTTAATGCTATTATTCCAAGGCATACTCTATACTTGTTAGAGGTGTTGAATATATGTTTGTATGACTGTTCTACTTTGCTAGTTGCATGGTGGATTTCATAATTTGCCATCATGTTATGGAACTGTAAGATTAATGTAAGAAAATAATTCACTTCAGGAAAGCAGCTGAAAGATGGAAAGAAGCCAGAACCCTGCAAACCTATCCTTAAGGTGGAATATAAAACAACTAGAGCTGGGTAAGACTTGTTCTGTAAGCAAAATTAACATATGTAAAATAAGTGCAGCTTGCTGGCAATGTACTTTGTTTTCCACTTGTTGGGATATGTATCCTAATGACACTGAGCTATGGTAAAACAGCTGAAATAGTTTTGGTAAATCAGATATTGCTTAATAAACTATAAAACCATATGTGAACAAATTACCATATACAGTCGTTTACTTAAGTAAAGATACTGCTAATGCATTATCTACATGCTTCTTCCATGTTATTACTAGAGTGTATTTTTGCTCAGTCTTTTGAGAATATTAATGAAAAGGCTGATAAAGCATAGAAGACATTGAAGAACAGACTTGAAAAAGTGAGCTTTGACAAATGTAGCCTGATGCAAATACCCTACATTCTGTATGCATTCCACCCCCAAAAAAGTTACTGGCAAACACTGTACTGCTGGTATGGTGAACTGTGCCTAATTATGCACATTAAGAATGTAACAAAACAGTAATTGCAACAAGAGGTTCAGATGCAATTACAGTATCCTGAGTAGCATGTTTTGTTACCAAGACTGCAATTAGGTTTGAAGGATTTGTGAACTGTGTGGAATTTCTTTTATTCGTAGTTCTAAAGTGCTTTAAAGTGTTTGAGTAAATAGTGGAATATAAAGATAAAATATTCATGGAAACCTGTTCAGTTATTTGCAAATATTGATTTTTTTCATGTATTTTTTCACTTTTTTTGAGGGGTGGGGAGCGTGTGTATGATATTTTGGTTTTGTTTGCTTTCCAGTCGTTCAAATCTATAGAGGATTGTTACTTCATTGATGTAATATAGGTTTCTAGTATATCTTGGTGTACCTGTACACATACTCTCAGTGGCTTTGTGTATTTTTATTGTTTGCTAAAATTGAAGTAAATAGAAATTTAAGATTGTGGCTGATTTCCAGATGTAAGCGCATCTATGATCAGCTGGAAAGCCATATTTTACTTGAAGCAGTCCATATCTGATTGATAATTGATTGCAACCTGTAGTAGGGGCTGCAGACCCTATCCTTTTCCTGCTGCAGCTCTTACTAATCCCTTCTTGCTTTTTTCCCTCCATTATGTTTTCCATATTGTGAAGCTGGAGTTGGAGAAACAGGAGGACATGAGGCTTTTTTCTGGTTCTTACAGGCTACCTAACCATCTTTTAAGTTTGTGGCTTTTCTCTTGTTGGGCTCTTTGGTTCTTTTCAAGTCTATTGCAGATAGTGCCTGTAAAGTCTCCAAAGCTAGTTATTTACCCTACAACAATAAACAATAATATGTCTGTAGCTTTATTTCTGGAAGAATCTATGTAGAAGGGTTACTATTGGAGGTCGTCCTGTGCCTGGACTAAGGGTTGAAGGGCAAGCTCTTGGTATATTCCTTGAACAAACTGGCATAATTTTCCAGTCTCAGAGCCCAGTGTCATTGTTCTCCAGTCATTTAAGTTCATCTAAAATGCTCCATCTCTTCCAGTAGTGATGAGTTCCAAGGTAGGTTACATTTTGAGCTTGCTGAAGTGGTTTCCATGTTGCTTTTATGCATGATTTCGTGTCTAAAGTGAACCTAGAAGCTCTTGAGCTTCCTAATGCTATTTCCCACTCCTCCAGATTCATTCCCTTATAGTATTTACTCTGGTTGATATTAATGTTATTGTAAAATAGCCCAAGTTTATTCTTAGCTACTAAAGCACTGTATAATAGAAACTACAGCTCTAAAGTCTCTCTGTAAAACATAATCAAAAAAGGTATTGTCTTGGTAGCTAATGCAGCTGTCATTGACTAACTGTAGAGCAGTACCTTTTAGCAAGATGGATGTATATAATTGGGACCCAGAGGTTACAACAATAATGAGGTCTCCAGATAAGTAAAAGTTCTTAATCTTTTAATTTAGTTTGAATAGTACTATTTTGTTGTATGAGCTTGTTGGTTCAAAACTTCCCAAAGTGAATTTGTAATTTATCTTTGCTATTATTTCAAGGTTTTCAGTCTTAAACTAAAATAACAAGTTTCTTCCTTGTGTATTACTAGGGATTACCTTCTTGACAAATTCACCCATGGTTTGAAAAATAAGCCAACGGGTACCAGTGGCCTAACTTCTGTATATACTGTTCTCTTCCACATCCAGACTGCCAGAAGTTTACTGACACTTTACAGTGTACTTCTGAAATTCAGCAGAAACTTCCTATAGGCTTTTGAGCCATTCAGCACCCAGTTGTATTATGTTTTCATACCCTACAAGACCTAATCTTGTGTTTTCTGAAATTTTTCATTGGAACGTTGCCTCCCTTTGTAGTGAATTTTTTATAGTGTTCCCCAAGTGATTTTACAGATGTAACTGATGAGGTAATTAATATAAAGGGTTTGCTTCCAAACCTGCTGAAGCAGAACCGTTTCAAAGAACCTCTGTGTTTGCAGCTGCTGAAATGCTATATAGCAATTTGCCAAGAGCTCAGAACTTTTTTGTTAAATGTTTTCCATTGTTCCAGGTAGGTAAAATTCAACTATCAAAGAGTGATCAATCTCATCTATTATGTAAATTACAATATTTTTCTTTTAATTTATGCATTTATATTTAACATTTATGTGCACTAACCTTTTCATAGGTATCATAACTGAAGGGTAACACCTTAAGTGTATTTAATTAGAAAACGCACAGCTTGTGTTTGTGGTAAATCCATGGCTTCATGAAAATACGAAAAGTTCATACACAAACCTGTATTAGTCTTTCTGGCAGACTAAAGTCAACCTTAATCTTTGACTCATCTGTGAAAAATCCGTGTGACAGATCTGTGTAATCTATTCTTAGCTCTTCCATTCTTTGCTTCATAAGGATATGTAAGAATCAAAATGAGATTTTGGCAAGCCTGCCCAAAGCAACCTGATTACTTTGAGAAATAAAAGCAGGAGAGACCAGCATGTGGTTTTCACTGTGATGTATGAAACTTAGAAACTGAAATTTGGTACTTTGTTATTGTCAGTTGATCTTGGTGAACCCACAAGTCTAATAATTACTGCAGATTTGTTCTGGCAGCGATATTGTTTAGAAAACTAATAATTTTGTGAAGACAAACACTACATAAATCATTCCAGCAAAATGAGATACTGCAAGTACACCAGAACAGTTTTTTTTCTCTTCGTTGACATCCTGAAAAATACCAGGTTAAAGCTTGTCCTTCTCATGAAATTACTTCATGGACCTGATCATAAAAGACTGTGTGAAGCTGCAATATGAAGAATTGAGATTAAACGAAAACTTGGAGGAAACTTACTCCATTTCTAAGAGATGCATTTTTGACTACTGTTGAAGGCAGGATATTGAACTCAGTGGACCCATGGTCTAATTTATGGACACTCCTTTGAGGTCTCTTCCTCAAATAGCAGAAGTCTTTGATCTCATCAACTCTTCAGTCATGGGGCTTTCTGAAGGATCATCCACATTATGAAATAATTGTAGAAACTGAAAGCTTATTTCAGTCTATTTTGCCTTCAGTGGTACAGACACAGAGCACATTTCAGCCAAGTCTCAAACTCATGAAGGGCAGCATGTGCATAAACCAAACTCTTCATAGATGGGTTTCAAGAAGAAAAATACATGTAATATGTCATTTTTTTTTTGATTTCAAATGCTGACTAGTGAAAGCCACTTAGACAGTATGGGAAAGATGGGATTATAGGAAGAGACAAAAAAATGGAAGATCTCTTTAGCTTCCTTTTCACAACATGTCAGGATGGCACTTTTTTCCCCTACAAGATTTCTCCAGATACTGACACGGTAGCTGCTTCCAAGGTAGATGCAAACAAAGAGTAGGATTCCTGCCTAAAGTGAGCATGAAAGTAGATCAGAGGAATTTCACACTATAAGTGACTAATTTTCCTGCAGAAATATAACCTGTACTTTGAGGCAGTGGTCAATGGGTGAAATTTCTTGAGCTGTATGCTTATAAACAGCTCTTCAAAAGGTATTGTGCTCTATTTTAAACATAAACAGTATTAAAATGAGTGGCGACTTGATAATCAGGAAAGAAAATACCTCATGAAAAGAACATATTTACTACTTGTTGTTTTAAATAAATACTAAACTGTGTATGATGTGCATATTGGAGAAAATGTGGATGTATATAAAAATATGTTTCTGTAAAGACTTTTTAAGGAAGCTTCTAATCTCTTTTCTCAAGACTAGAAGAATTATTTTTGCTTTGCTGTACTCAGCCATTTAAGTATGCAGTAGCAGTAGTCTATGACGCAGAAAAAGATCCTTGAAATTTGTGCATGGTGGTAGCGGGGAATAGATAAAATGCCTAGAGTAAATGGGTGATGAGAGGACTGTGGACATGTATATATGTCTTTGCTTCTTGAAAGATATTAGGTCTTTGAGTCTTATCAAGCAATTAGTTGCTTCTCCAAGACAGTCATATTATTGTGACTGCAAAATTACTTTACGTTGTTTGCAAAGTCATTCATCTTGCAAAATTTAGTGTAATTCTGTACAGAAGGTAAATGGGACTGTCCTGATCCTGTTGAAATATTTTATATTATGGATAAATGAGACTGTTGGCAAGTCTGAATCTGCACTTCAGTAGAAAAGAAACAATTCTAAAGTTCAACAGAAAAAAAATCTCATCTTGGCAAACAGTTGCAAAGATTGGTTAAATAAGCAGTATAGAACTGGTTTGGAAGAGATGTCTGAGTCTTCTAACTCCTGGTTTTTAAGTTTTGAAGCACATACCCAGCTACTCCATGAAGAGCTGTTTTGCATTATTCTTAATGTATCTCTGCTTAATGATACCTTATTGAACTTTATTGTAAGGTTATAAAATGTGCCAAATCTCTTTTTGTGTATTGTCTTGGCTTGATCCCAAATGCTTCTGCTTTATTCCAGGGACCCTTTCATCATTCTCTCAGGAGGCTTGTCATATGACACTGTAGGAAGAAGACCCTGTTTAACAGTTATGCATGGGAAAAGTACTGCTGTGCTAGAAATGGATTATTCTATTGTTGATTTTCTTACCCTTTGTGAAACACCGTATCCTAATGGTAGGCTCTGTAAAGGCTTTTTCTCAGCACTTCACCTTTTCTTTTATCCCACCAGAATATTCTTTATTACTGCCGATTTGTTTTATTTCTGGGAAACAAACTGCAGCAGAGGCATCTGTAATCCCTATTGTCTGTTTTCCTTCCCGAAGCATCATAATAGAATAGTTTATTACTAAACCTGTTTTGCTTCTAGAAGAATGATGATTACTGGTTGCATGTGGTTTTCCTTTTTTCATCCTAAAAGGACGTACAGACAAAAAGTAGCATTACAATTTTAAGCTGTAGTTGCTGCAGCAGATGTGTTCATCTGTTTTCATTTGTCCACATAAGGCTTTTTCAGTCAATTCTAAATCTTGATTAGCATTTGTGCAGCACTCAACTTCTAGTGACTTTATTCATTCCAATACTCACATGAAGTTTGTCAGTAAACTGTAATCTCTCTTCTATAGAAGAGCATTTTTTGTCATAGTTTAAGTAGTTGTGCCAGATTAATAGTATTGTATTTCCGATGGCTCCAGTGTTTTTAGGTGTCAACACCTATCAGAGTATATTAAACTGCTTAGCTCAGAATTTGAGGTCTACCTGAAAGGGGACACAAACTTCAGAAACTCTTTCCATTTTCTTTTTTAGACTCAAGTCATCTGTCTTCCAATCCATTTTTTTAAGCAATTGGAATGTAAACTCCACTGAATATGAGGAAAAGCAGTTTGAGGGTGGGAGGATGTTACTGTTCAGTAATTGGCTCTTTCTCAAAAATACTGCTAAAACAAGGTCATCTGCATGTTCCTTTTACTGTTTGAGCTGTTTAAATGATTCTAGCACATTTGAAGAGAGTTGAGAAAATTGAATTGAAGGGAGAGTGTGGCTTTTCCAAATTTGGAGTATTAGAGGTGAGGGTGAGTGTATGAAATTAGCTTCAGAGACTATAGTCATCTTTTTTTCTACTCTTAACTGATAGAGTGCAAGGACTGATTGCATTCTGGAGGCTGTGCATGCAAGAACTACGTTTACTGTTAAGTAACTTTTTTCTTTCTTGTTTTCAGACTTTCAGGAACCTTATGCTGTAGTTGTTCTCCTAGAAAAGGACTTAGTACTCATAGATCTTGCACAAAATGGGTAAGAATGGGTAGTCTTTTTAATGGTTGGCTGCAGTGGTCAGCCTACTGTTCTGCGCTATACCTTTCTAATCTACCATAACGTCTCCCTGCCCAGAATATAAAATTTTGAATATTAAATACAAGATTTTTGTCAGCAGAACTGAGAATATAGATCAACTTTTCTGAAGTTAGTGTGTAGTAAATTAGTAGAATATTATGTGACTTTTTCCAGGCTTGACTGACAGAAGATACTCATAGATCATTGTTGCTTTTAATTATCACAGTTTATTTTGAAGTTGAGCCCTTAATGCTATGAGGGGAGCTCAGAATTTTCAGGCAGGAAGCAGGGGGAACAACTGTTCAGGAAAGCCAGGTAATTTTGGCTGACATAAGCATTGTTGTCATCACATAAATATTTGATTATTTTGTTTTTTATTGCCAAATGAATTGCTTTTGTATTGCTTAAAGTAACTCAATACCGATGTAATATGTACTTTATATAGAAAATTAGGATGGTAATGTCCACTCACAGGTTTACTGCTGTGGTACAAGGCTGCTTAGAAGTAGAAAAGTAGTATCGTATTACATTTTTCACAACTAATAATTGCCTAACATGTTTTGAGTCCCTTGTTACTCTGTCCATGGAACAATCAATGTATTAGGTGGTGATTAAAAGTTCTGGAACCTGCAAATATTTTTTACCAACAGTTCTGAAATTACTGTAGGCGGTAACAACTAGCTTATTAAGGGATTAGTAGCAGAGGAACCTGAGGGATAAGAACTTTGTGGTGTTCCTGATTAAAAGTTGCCAATGGCCAATGAAATAAAAAGAATGTGAAGAACATCATTCTAGAGCAACACAAAACCCTGTAAATATATATCCTCAAAATCAATGATGATACTTTAGATAATGAAAACTGTATCAAATTTGGAAAAACATCCAGTTTCATCCAGATAAATTGCTCAGTAGCTTCAGAGTTCCTTTAGATTTTCCCAATGTTACATGGCCATATGCTGTATCCAGAACTTGTTTCTGATGTACCAGTGGCATTAAGCTTCCAGCATTCATATGTTGAAAGCTTAATAAAACAAGCTTTAATGAGCTTGAAATAAAAAAGTTTGTACAGGGCTTTTTTTCTGAAGTGAAATAGTTTGCAGTGCCTGAAATTTGAAGTTAAGGCTTGTTCCATTTTGTGTTAAACCTTCGGCAGTTATGTTTTTAGAAGTCTTATAATGGTCATTGTTATGTTTGGGTTGCAAATTATTGTTTCCCACTTGAAAAACGCAACAATGTTAATAGATTTTTTTTTTGTTACAGGAGGCTTCCTTTTGCCCTGTGTTGCCATCATGTTTTTAAAAAATTAAGCCTGTCTTTCATTCAGTTTTTGGAAGATCATTTTAGCTTTCCAGACAGTGCTGTATAAAATTAGTGGTGTGCAGAATATTTTCATCTATTGTTAATTTTTCCTTTTAGATGGGTTAAGAAGCTGTGTGCCTTTTTGCCTCTCAAAAAAAAAAAGTATGCATAGTATGCATTTCTCTGGAGGTAAATGTTCTTTGAACACAGACATTTACCTCTTTATTATTATTAATGCCTTTTTTTCCCTCATTAAGGCTCTGTCACTTCTCAGAATGGGGGTGTGGGGAGGAGTGTGTGTGTGTTTGCTTCTATTTGGTAACTGAGTGTTGCTATCTATAACTTTCAGAAAATGTTCTTGGAGTTGCAAGTAGGTTATGAAAAGTGCTGGACAACTTTCTGACTAAACTATTGTAATAATAAGAAATGCGAAGTTGAGTCTTCCTGGTTTTCTCCCTGAAAGAATAGAATGAAGAGTTAAAAATAAATTCATAGCTCCACATTACAACATTTAAGACCTGGTAACTTCAGTTTTTTCCACAGGTCATTACAATAGTAAGCTTTTTAAAATAAAACCACAAGGAATACTGGTGTCCTAGAAACAGAACAAACTTCAGGTTCCATCTGGCATACACAGTATCTTGATGGTGTACTGGATGAGCAGTAAAGTAGTATAGTATATTTGTTCATAAACTAATGTGATATGTGTTTATTTTCCTCTATATGAAGAGAATGCAAACTTCAATGTCTTCAGTGTTTTACTTGTGTTCTGTGTTGGAAAAAGAAAAAACACAACTTTTTTCCTATATTAACAGTCTTCCCCATTCATCCATTAAAGGTACCCTATATTTGAGAATCCCTATCCTTTGACTATACATGAATCTCCAGTTACCTGTTGTGAATATTTTGCTGATTGTCCTGTGGACCTCATACCTGCACTCTATTCAGTTGGCGCTCGACAGAAACGTCAAGGTTACAGTAAGAAGGTACGGAATCTAGTACATACTTTGAAAATACTGAAAACCAACACCTCTAAACGATGTCAGGTGGTACTTTGGTCTTAGTATGGCTACTCTGACTTGTTATCCTGTCTTTTGGCAGTGGCTAATGGCAGATATCTAGAGAGGAGACAGCATATGTTAAGCCTATAGTTGTGCTTTCCTAATGTGCTCCCGTTGATTGCCATAGCACTAGAAGGAAAGGGATTTCCTGGAGTCAGGGGTTTTGTTTTATTGCCCTTGTTGATTTTATTTTCTTTTCTGCAGTGGATATGTCTAATTCCTTTTTGAAGTCATGTGGAATACTGAAATCTGCAGTATCTGCAGTAATTTCAGTGGCTTAATTTTACACTTCATGATATTTTTTTCCTCAGTATATTTGTTAATCTTCCAGGAGTGGCCTATCAGTGGAGGCAACTGGGGTTTGATCACTCAGAGCTATCCAGAGATAATTATTACGGGGTAAGTGATGCCATTAAGTAGTAATAACTTTCTTAGCTGATTAAGTAGAAGTGTGAATATTTTGTTCCTCCTAAAGAAAACAGTGTTCTATGAGTGGTTTGAATTATTTCAGAAACTATGTCACTAGACAAGTCATTTGCATTCTTCAGGCATTAACAAGGAAGTAAAGGAAAATATGGAAGAGAAGCTAGGAACAAAATGAGAGCATGTGCTTTACAGGGATTATAGTTATGATGTGGTATTGTGATTTCGGTCTGTTTGATATCAGTATATCCTGAAAAAAATTATTCTTTAACTTTTGGAAAATAGTTGCATGGTGTTTTAAAGCATAGGAAGTCCATTAAATAGTTATGAGTTCAGTTCTCAAAAGGAAGCCAAGTTTATTTCAAAAAGGACAACCAAATACTTAAATCTGTTAATTTTGATCTCTTTTGAAGACTGATCCTTCTAATACTACTCTAGGGAGCGTAAAACTTAGTTTATAACCACGTAGTTCATCACTGAAAGAGAGCACTACTAATGTTTTTTTTAGAACAGCCCATTAGCTCTAGTGAGATTACTGTCAGTTTATACTACATGTTGCAGAGACTTTTGAGAGACAGTCCTGAAAAAGCTCTAGTCATTAGATTCTAAATTTCAAGCATAAATAAACAAGTTAGGCATTTACACTGAAATACAGTATATTTTGACATCTCATTTACAAGTGTCAGTCCAAATAGAAGGTATCTTTTAAGAAACAACACATGGTAAGGTATAGCAAAGAGCTTATGGGAAATGCAGGTAACTGAAATCAGTATTTAAAAATGGTAAATTAGTATTAATATGGTGGAATTTCAGGGAGCTAGCCTCCAAATGTTTGATTTTTTTTTTTAATCCCTTCTCTCTACAGTAATTGGGGCACGTGTTTGTAAAATATTGGCTTTCAATAAATTGTGAAAATAAAATGTCACTAAGAATATTAATAAAAAAAGAATGTTAGCCATATATTTTCTAATCAGAATCAAAGAAGTCTAACACTCTAACCATTTTACCATCTTATTAATTTTTTAATATTTCATAGGCATGCTGATGGGTCAATCAAGTTTTGGGATGCCTCAGCAAGTAAGTGTTTCCCGTAGAGATATTTTTGCCTGAACAGTAAGAGTTTTCTAAACTTACTGGTTTCTCTAATGAAATGTAAATGCAGACTGGTCATTCTCATTATTTTCTGCTTCATGTAGAGTTAGTAACTTCATAGGAAAATTTGGTTTTAAAATTAACTAAAATTAACATTATTTCTTAATTAATTGTTCCACTGTTCTTACCAGCTCAGTGAAAATGCAGTGATATTCTGAGGGCAAGCTAGAATGGAAGAGTTCTAAAATTTTTTTAGAAGCGCAATATTGAGCTTAGAGATGCATGATGGGCAAATGCATTCCTTTTAAGTACAATTGACTTTGTCAGTTATTTCTGTCTTTTTAGACAGGTGAGAGGTATGGTTTTATAAGACATGAGCTCACCATAAGTTACAGTATCTAAAAATGAGAATTGGAACCTGTAGTTTGTGGTAATAAAATGACCTAGGCATTTGTGAAGAAAGGCAGGAGAACAGTAAAATAAAGATTCTTGGTAGAACACTGAACAAACTCTGCATTTCCCTTCAGTTAATGGGTCAATTGCATCTGATGGTCTGCACAGCTAATAGGAATTCAGTAAGAATTCAAATTAGAATGGACTACACAGATGTTCTAATTAGTCTAGTTCTAGCTAACCTTACTCCTGGTACTTAAAAGCTGTCTGAAGCAATCTCGGAATCGTTATCAGTTGTCTTTGAACACTTGTAGAAGACTGGTGAAATTCCAAAATGCTAAGGGGCTGTGGGAGGGAACAGATGCAATGTATGTGTTTAAGAACTGGGAGGAGGAGTATTTGAAGTGTTATAGATCTTTAATTTCAGTTTGGGGTGGGAGTGGAACCTAGGGGGGAGAGAGATGCGGGGAAAAAATAACCTGATTTGATTTTGAGTTCTTAAAAATTCTATTCTGCATAGATCTGTCAAAAGGAGATTCTGTTAAAGACAGTTCATTTCTAAAACAGATAAACGAGCTTCTTAAGGGAGAAACTGCATGTATCCTGTATCTTTATTTTAAACCTTTAAAATCTCTCTAATACTTGAACTACGGAAGTATGATTCAAGTAAAACCACTGAAATTTGGAAGAGGAGAAAGGATGCTATAAATTAAGTTGGCCTAATGATATGATTAGTATTTGTAGCAGTGATTTGGGCCATTGACTACAGAATATGCCTGTGAAGTTTTAAAGCAACGCTAAGACAGTTGAAAGAAAATGTGAGAGAATTTGAATTGCAAATGAGAATGATATTACTAATTCTTGAGTAGTATCCAAGACCATTTATTTGAATATAGGATCAATGATTTACAGTTAGAACTTAATGTTCTGGGGAAAAAAAGTATTAGAGGTGTGATGGATTGCAGTGTCAGTGTTGCACAAAAAAAATATCTGGATAAATAAGTAGAGATACATGTAAAACCAAACTGGGGCAAGGCCTTCTTAGAACTGGGAAACATGCTATCAAGAAAATGCGGACTGATTTGTAGTGCAGAGTTTTTGAATGACAGAACAAAATAGAAATTGGAGAAACTGGGGCTCTTAATTCTGAGAACCCAGGTGAGAGGCCAAGGATTTGAAATACTGTAAGGAGAAAGGAAAGAATAATTTTTATCTCTTTTGATTTTTTCCTAGTAACGCTGCAAGTTCTCTATAAGCTAAAAACAGCCAAAGTGTTTGAAAAATCACGGAACAAAGATGACAAGCCAAACACAGATATAGTAGATGAAGATCCATATGCTATTCAGATCATCTCGTGGTGTCCAGAGAGTAGAATGCTGTGCATAGCTGGAGTTTCTGCACATGTCATTATTTACAGGTTCAGCAAGCAGGACGTCACAACAGAAGTCATTCCGGTAATTATTTTTCCATTTCATTATTAAAATAGTCAGAAATAATTGCCACAAAACATGAAATTTATTTTTTTTGTGAAGGAAAATAATAAATTATGAAATTCAGCAAAAGTAGAAATTGCACACCAAGATTTTGGTTTTTATTGGCTTTTTCACGTTTTGCAGCCAATGATATTTTTTTGTTCTATCTATCAAAGCAAATAGTGGATCAAAACATGGCTGCAGCAAAGGTAAAATTAAAACAGAAGCAAATTAGATATGTAGTTTAAGAGTTTTAAAGTCTTTTAGGGAGTTTATTCTATTTTTCCCTTGATTCCTAATAAATATCATCTGTTTTGGCAAAACTGCAGTCTGCAGAACTAGAGCAGAAGCATGCCAGACATGCCCTAAGGTCTGTTAAGGACTTTGCTGTGTGACTGTTTCACTCTATATAAGATATACTGAGTTCCATTACAAGTTTGAGAAGTCCTTTTCTAAATTAGACACATGCAACTTTATCTGAATGTATGAGCGGAAAGTTAACTTGAAGCCGTTTAATTATAAAATAGTTACTCTATTACTCATAATGTAGCTGTAGTTTTTTTTCTCTTCCATGCCATGTCCGCTCTCTTATTTTACCCACTTCAGGTAAGTTTCACTTTAAGGAGCTGAGGTATGGTTGGTTGGTTTTTTTGTTCTGGCATTAACTTATGTATGGGTACATTTCCTTCTGAGGGAGTAGGTTTTCAAAATGATTTTTCAGATCAGCCCTTACCAAACTATTCATTCAATACTAGGAATGCTTGAAAAGAAAATATTGTATACGTCTTTTTTCAGTCTGTGAGGTAAGTTCTACTTTGCAGATGATGGGAATAATAAAGCAGGGGTAAACTTTCTTTACACTTCACTGCAATTAATACTAATATTGTTGTAGACCCAGCAGAAGGAAATCTGAAATCATGATTAACTTAAAGTTCTTTTAAAATGTATGGTCTAGTTCAGTGCAATGTTACACTATGAACCAAGTCTCGCGTAGGGTGCTACAACAGTATAAAGTATATCTGTCTACATGCCTTCAGCTGTTCTTAGTTTTAGAATTCCTGAACTACATAAAACAAGTCACCTTTATAACTAAGGATTTATTTGCACAAAATTGAACTGGTCTTGTATCCACTATTTAATTTCTTTCCAGTATAAAGCAACAGGCTTTTAAATATTGGGAAACAAGTTAGATTTTTCAACTTTTAAACAACTTTTAGATATTCAGTCTGTAGTAGCTAGTATGACTCTCTTTCTGAAGACCACATGAGTGTTTAGGTTGAATGATTTATTAAACTACTGTTATCTTCTAAAAGATGGGAAAGTCCTGGGTGTCACTTATCATTGGTACCTTCAGTTGCACTCCATTTATTTTGTATATAGTTGTTTGAAAGGCAGAATGTACTGATAATAGTAATGTTGGGTTTTTTAATTTTCATTTACAGATGCTGGAAGTACGTCTGTTGTATGAAATAAATGATGTTGAATCTCCAGATGGTGAGCAGGTGCCACCTTTACCAACTCCAGGCACAGGTTCCAATCCTCAGTCCATTGTTCCCCAGTCTCATCCATCTACTAGTAGCAGTTCATCTGATGGACTTCGTGATAATGTCCCATGTTTAAAGTAAGTATATTCTGTTATACTTTTAAGCGTGAAGCTTCTTGAGGACATGTGATGAGAATGTATGTACCTTGATATTACAGAAATGTCATTATTGGTTAAAATGCTATATTTATTAGAGGAATGTTTTCCAAAGATATGGAAGTTGAGTTCTGTTTTAATAAATTTATATTGCAATCGTAGTTTCTTTAAACTTCAGAAGCTGATATTAAAAAAAAAAATGTGAAAAACCTTACCTTAGGACTGCTGCTTGCTTTAAAAATTTTGACATAAATATTAGTACAGTTATAGGTGCTCATGCAGACATTTTCAGTTTCTGGAATATAGTTACTTTGAAATCTTGTTGTCCATTGAAATGAATAGACAACTTAGTGTTTTGTGACTCTCCTTAACTTCAGGCTTAAGTTTGTCTGAATAGATTTTACTTGTTAGTTTTCCAGAGCCTTAGATTATTATTTTTTTAAGAGCCAAATCAAAAGCAATGCAAATGCTTACAAATAACGGAGAGGTAACTCTTTTTAGGTTTATAGGCTTTTTTTCATAACTCTCTAAGGGAACTACTTTATATTTTGGGAACAGGAAACAAACGTCCCATTCTCATGAATCTTCATTTTGCATGATGCCTTGTAGCGCTTGCAGTGTAGATCTTTGGCCAATTTTCAGATTTTTTTAAATTGGGAGTTTTTTCCTTAAGGTTCTTCATGAGTGAACTTTTATTTGAAAATGAAGATTAGAACAAGACAGTCTTTTTTTACTCTTCTACAAGAGTGCATTGTGAGGTCACTAGACCATCTCCTTTTCCTTACAGAATATACATTCAACTTCATTTTCAGATATAAAGTTAAAATATGTATATACTTTCTGTTTTCTAGGTTTTCAGTTCTTAACTTGGATTTTAATTCTGTGTGCATCCATCCAGAAAGTAACTAATTCTGATGGTGTTATTTTTCTCTGGGTGGGCATTTTCATGTCTCATCAGTTGTACTGAGTTGCAGAAGTGTCTTTCTACAGTCAGTAAATTCTAAAGAAAACTGGACACAGTAGTAGAAAAATTGGAAGACTGAGAAATTTTATAAAATATTGCCAAACCAAAATAAGCACTAATGAGAATGAATGGGTAAAATAAGGGGAATTCAGGAGCTGAATCAGCTTTTTGTTTGCATTTGTCTTGATACATTGTGCATTTTCAGTATGCTTCTTCCATGTGCACCCCTCACAAGTTCTTTTGGGAGCTCTGAAAAGAATTGATAACACTTTCCTTTTAGACTCTGAACACCTTCATTCAAGTCAGCACAGCATGCTTATGCTGTTAAGCCTTGCTCTGCAGAATGAAGAAGTGAAATATCTGTGATCATTGTTCAATTAGTATTCAATTAGGTGATGAATCAAGAGAGCCCTTAAGAAGAAACAAATGACCAGTTCCAGTGTGGTTTTTTTTCTAGTTGTTTTTATGTGTTTGTGTTGATTCTTTGCAATTTTCCAGCTTCTGAAGTCCAGCATGGTGTAGAATTCAATGAACTCTGAGCCCACGAGGAAAAAAAGGAGAATGTGGAGGATTGTAAAAGAACATTGTTTTGTTTTATTTTGCAGAGTTAAAAATTCTCCTCTCAAGCAGTCTTCAGGCTATCAAATTGAGCTAGTTATCCAGCTAGTGTGGGTGAGTGGAGAACCTCCTCAACAGATAACCAGCTTAGCAGTCAATTCAGCATACGGCCTGTAAGTATATTCTATGCAGTTTTTCTCGTTATTCTGCTAAAGTGGTTTAAAATTATCTATTAAAAATTAAATCTTCATGTGTGTTCACGAGCTGCACAGCAACAGGAGAGGCAATCAGTCTCCTGCGCTTAAAAGATAATCCCTTCTGAGTCATGGCAGATCCTGATGATGCTAACATCAGAAGTACATCAACATCACACTTCCTCACCTGGCACTGTAAGGCTCTGTCAGGTTGGCAAGTACAGTGAGGGTGATCTGTTCTACTCAGTGTCACTTCTTTTTGAAGAGAACCATTAAACAATACTGCATCCTAAATAGTATTTTATAAATATATTTAATTTCGGGTAATTTATAAAAATTAGGAAGTCTTAAAATTCTGAACAGAAACAAATACTGATATAAAACTTTACCAACATTTGATTAGCACTATCTTTCCTTCCACTTCTTTTTCCAGAGTAGTTTTTGGAAACTGTAATGGTATTGCCATGGTTGATTACCTCCAGAAGACAGTGCTTTTGAATCTAGGCACTATTGAACTGTATGGCTCCAATGATCCCTATCGCAGGGAGCCACGATCTCCCCGAAAAAGTCGGCAACCGTCTGGAGGTGAGTACTCCAAGACCTGTTTTAACCAACTGTGCCTTTCTTCTGAGCTTATCTAGGCTACTTGTGTGTATTCTTTGAATTCAAGTGTATCTTTCTATATTGTGGTTTCATCCTTATTGATCTATCCCTAATGTTGGTGTTCCAGGTTTTTTACTTCATGTTTCCTTCAAAACTGTTGCTTAGTGGAATCTACTGATGGTTTGTGTTTGTGTATATCATTACACATTTTTCAGTGTAATGTATGTTTTAAGATAAAGCAGATGGGAGAATGTTATCTATGCAAACAGAAATCCATTGTGCTTATACTTACGTGCAGTTTACAAGATTTTAACTTAATACAGGATGAAGAAGTATCCTGGTGTTTCTGGTAAACCAAGTACCCATATCACATGCATGTATAAACTCATTAATGTTTGCAGATAGGCAGTGTATCTGCTGTGACCTTTTGGCTTCCTGTTTTAAACCTTTACTAGAAATGTCCGTGATAGCCTAAAGCATATTACATTGCGTATGCTGTTGTTACGCTTGAGAGGAAGCCTTTGATTTAAATTAAACAAACTTCTAAATATGAACCAGTAAATATTTTTTTTTCTTTGAAAAAAGGACCTTAATTCTTAAAGTATAGCGAGCAAGGGTGTTCCTTTCCTCCTCAAATGTAAATAGACTTTCCAGGCAAAATTCCGGACTTTTTATTGCCAAAAGGAAAACTTAATATTTTCAAGTTATTTCTTCTCCTTGTTATGTAGTGGATACTTGTAAGCTAATTTGGAAGGCATTCTTTTGCTAAAGACAGAACAATAAACAATGTTGCTGCTGCCCCAAATGATTTTTCAATAGGAAATAAACTGTTCAAAAAAACCCTCATGTTCTAGTGTTTGTTGCTTTATTTTGAAATCTAGTCCAGGTAAGTTCTTTAGGTAATATTGTATTCAAATTGAAATGAATGCTCTAAAACATTTGAGAGAGACCTAGTTAGCACCGGTTAGTTTATTTCAACTGAGGAAACTGGTGTTAAGAGTCATACCACAGAACATACACAGTTTAACTGACATAGAATCATAGAATTCATAGAATCATAGAATCATAGAATCATCTGGGCCGGAAGGGACCTCCAAAGGCCATCTAGTCCGACCCCCCT